>OZ005662.1:44669312-45299312 GCA_963930645.1 Salticus scenicus
ACAGGAATATTTCACAAATTATTAATAAAATATTTCATATCTGTCTTCCATACAAGATTCAGCACAAACCAATAATTTCATATAACTTAACAATATAATTTCTGATTTATTTTTAGGACTGAGGACTATTAGTCTCAATCTGGGATTTTTGCGTTGTCGATTTCGATACTTGGACATTTGTCGAAATCTAAAATTTATCTAAAATATAATTGAATAATTTGAAAGCTTATAATTAAAAAAAAAAAAAAAAAAAAAAATCTAATAGTCCTCCGTCTTAAACTAAATTCTGCTTTTTCCAGAATTTCATCAAAATCTTTTTTTTTTATTATTATTATTGAAAAAAAAAGAAAAGAAAATTAATAATAATCAGTATCGTTACAAGCAACGAGATATAAAAAGTAGAGTGATAAATGGTAACCCTTGAAAAGGTCCAGGATGAGTCATGTGACATGCTCTCCTTGCACCTGCATATTCGGTGGTTTCCTTGGTAACAGCTTATTTTCAGTAAATTTCTGTGGCAACGGTTTGGAGATTGTTCTTCGCATAAGTCATAACCGCCAATGTTTTTGTTTACTTTCGTAGTTTAATATTCTTTTGTTCTAAATCGTTTTAATTTTGATTTTACTTCTTTTTTATTTCGTGTAGTTGAACTTTAACCGACAAAATGCTTAAAAATAGTTGAAAAATTATTATTTGTTGTTAAATTTAGCTCTTTAAAAGTTTAAATTTTCTTTTATAAACACTTTTAAACTTTGTTGGGAAAAGATGAAAAAAAAAGGTATTTTATTATTTATTAAAATGTGAAATATGTGTAAAATTATTTTAAAAACAATCTATTTCGGTCATAAGACTGTCATGCTGCCTAATAATAATGATAATTTGTCGAACTGATATTTTAAATGCCAAAATAGTGATAAAGGGCCAAACACAGCAATTTATTGGAGCATGTCACGTGATTCATCTTGAACCACGGAAAGCTAATCCTTCATCTATTGAATCAGCACTCTAATTTATATATCTCGTTGGTTACAAGCGATATCGAAAAAGTTTTTTTTTAATAATTTTGAATTAGGAAATAAAAAGTGCGCGTGAAATAATATGAAATAAAAATAAGTAAAAAAATGAATTTAATGATTTAATGTTTTTGTTTTTTGGGGGCTGCTCATGCATATAAAAAATGCGTATTAAAACGAGTCGAAGAAGGAAGTGAAATAAGTATTGAGTTATATTACGATAAGTACGATATATAATAGGATACGAGACCTATCGTCCAGGGTTAGTAGGCATTTTCGTTGAAGGAAATACTTTGTTCGTTCGGTTACAACTTGCACATGAGTCCCGTGAGGTACAACTTTCACATGAGTCCCTTGAGGTACAACTTTCACTTTAGTCCCGTCAGGTACAACTTGCACATTAGCCCCCTTTAAATATAGTGACCAGCGAAGCTGGCAAAGCATTCGTTGATTCATTACCTCAATTGATTTTACATTCCGTCATTTTATTAAGTTTTTATTCTAGTAATTAACTTGTCCAAAATTTGAGTAGTTACTGGCTTAATGACCCATAATGCACAAAAAATAACTGTAAAACGACAGCTCAAGTCCAGAATCTTTTTAAGAAATTATTTATTACTTCCATTACCGTAGGTAATGGAAGTATTGTATTCGGTCTGAAAATTCGATATCGGGTTTTCACCTGATTTACACGTTTGAAGGTCCCCTGAGTCCAAAAAAGTGGTTTTTGGCAATTGGTCAGTGTGCATGTATGTATGTGTGTGTGTGTGTATGTATGTGTGTGTGTGTGTATGTATGTGGAGAATCTTCTGGCTATTATAGCTCAGAAACTAATAAAGATAGAGCTACGAAACTTTAGAATTGAAATACGTCTGGTGTACAGATGAAATTTCCAAATTTTGGTGAAAATTGAAAAACCGGAAGTGGGACATCGGAAACCGGAAGTGGGACCGTAAGTCCGTATCTCAAAAACGGCTCTAACGATTTTCTTCAAACTTGCTATATAAACACTCTATTAGATGTCCTTTCGAATGATATAGTTGGTTAGTTCAGGAAAATTGATAGGCGTCCTGTATAAATAGCTCAATTTCAGGCCTCGCAAAGGCGTTCCTTTAAAAACGGTTGTGCGGATTTTTTTCAAACTCGCTATTTTAACTCACTTTTAAATATGCTTTTGTGTGTAATTATTGTTTTTCTGTTTATAATTGAGTTTAACCAGAAGTGGGACATCGGAAACCGGAAGTGGGACCGTAAGTCCGTATCTCAAAAACGGCTCTAACGATTTTCTTCAAATTTGCTATATAAACACTCTATTAGATGTCCTTTCGAATGATATAGTTGGTTAGTTCAGGAAAATTGATAGGCGTCCTGTATAAATAGCTCAATTTCAGGTCTCCCAAGGGCGTTCCTTTAAAAACAGCTGTACAGATTTTTTTCAAACTCGCCATTTTAACTCACGTTTTTTCTCTTATTTTCTAATTCGCCACGTAAACTTTGTTTATATGTCTTTACTCGTGTATTAAGTTTCTCATACCGGGAAAAAAAAAAAAAAATGTTTCCACTTCTTTAGGTCAATTTTATGTCTTCTGAACATATTTTCTCATAAATAAATAAATAAATAAGTAAAAGTCCAATAACGCGTGTAGCAGTGAGTAATGGAAGTCGTGTGGTTGTTTCACACCAGATTTTTTTAGTTTGTTTGCTGTGCTGAATTTAAGTACTGTGTGTTTTCCGATTACAGTCCAATGAGCGTGATGATGGATGAATAAATTCTGCTGCTATTTTATCAAAATGGGGGTGGAAGGAAACAGTCAGGGGTAAAATTTCGGGAAATGCTTTTCTCAACGCCCTTCTCGAGTAGAATCGCCTTTTTTTTAATTATCATATGTAAATATTAGAAATAAACGTTATAAAAAATCCAATGTACCTACCCCATGCTTTAAAATCATTAATTACATTAAAACTATTAAACATAAATGCGGATCAAACATTCAAACCATGTTTTCACCTTCAGATACAATATTTCAGGCAACAAAAAAAGCAATAAATTAAAAAATAACATTTTTTTTTTTTTTTTTTTTTTTTTTTTTTTTAAGTTATAAAAAAATACGTTTGAAAACATAAATTTTATTTATTACACAGAAAAAAAAGCATTTATTCTAATGAAAAGGATACTTTTGTTATTTTTATTAGGACTGAGGACTACAATCTACGAATTTTTACGATACCAGTTTTACAATAGTTGGGGCATTTATTGAAATCGAAAATTTATTGAAAATATAATTGAATAATTTGTAAGCGATGTTAAAATTTGAAGAAAAAAATAAAAATAAAATAATAGTCTTCCGTACTAAACTAAATTCTGTTTCTGCCAGAATTTCATCAATTTTTTTTTTTTTCTTTTTTAAGAAAAAGAAAAGAAAATGAATAATAATCAGTTTCGAAACGGACAGTATCAAAAAAGTTTTATTTTTAATGATTGTAAATTATGAAATAAAAAGAACGCGTGCAAAATGAAATAAAAAATAAAATAAGATTTATAAATGGACAATATTTAAGCTCGTGGACTTAGTTCAATCATATAATAAGAAAAAAATGACAACATTATCTAATGAGATTAACTTTTTTTTTTGTGTGTGTGTGTGTTAAAATAAAACAGAATGAATTAGAACTAGCACACTAAATCGACGTATAAACGTAAATATATAAATGTGGTGGACCGGCATCCTGTTCTCCCCCCCCCCCCCAACCTGGCTTTCCTGTACTCAGAATCCTAGCAGCTGATCACTGACGGAGTATCAGAATATTAGAGGAAACGCGCGCTTATGACGTATGTGACGCCACTTCCTGGACATGCCGCAGCTAAGAGCATTCGAGAGAAGAGTTCAGTTTCGACGGAGAGTTTTGATGAGGCATACAGACTAGATAGCTGAACTTCTTGTTTGTTTTAATAACTTTGGTTTTCACATTCGACGTATTTGGTGAAGTACTATGTGTGCTACGAATTATGATTAATTTGACGAACTGTTAAACTCACTTTGGATAAGCAATTTTAATGCTCACTAGCATTCCTGTAAATATTGTAATATATTTTTAACATTCTTTATTAAACTTTAAGTAATTAGTAAATAATAGAATTAGTATTTAATTGTTCTTAAACGCCCACAATCGACTTGAGACCACATCAGAAGTGGGATTAAGAATGAAATTTACTTGATAAAGATAAGGATCAAGAACGAATCGTGAAATTTAAATTTATTTGATAAAGGATAAATCGATTATTTGATAAAGAATAAATCGATTATAACTTAAATTTCGGATTGAACGCAAATTTTCATATAAAGTAAAATTGTGATGAACTATAAACTTTTGTTGGACTAAACTGTTTGTTTATTTTAAAAAACTGTTCTTAAAATATGAACTGAACTTTTAAATGGGTAAACTGCATAAACTTTTTTTTTTAAAAAAACACAGACTGAGTGAACTGTGTTGGAATTTATTCATATACTAATTCATACTGGACGAATAGTTTTTAAAGTGTGTAGTAATGCTTTATAATCAACAGAAATGCACAGACCGATGAAATTTGCTTAAACTAAAGCAACAAAGTGCGAAATATGTGCTTCAAGGTTCTTAGGGATTAAAAACGACAAGTCGACTGAATGGAAATTTAAATAAAAAATTTAGGACAACAGCTGTTTCTGCTCTACAAAGGTACGTACATTTTATTTTGTTTCACAATGGTTTCTCTTGGGGATATTCCCAAAAGTTGGCGCTGCACTGAGGACAGAGAACTATAGTAAAATTAAAATTCTGCATCGGTTTTTATTCGATGAGAACGGCGATCGTAGGAACAGATGCAGAATAAAAAAGTTCCAAGGATTCACTTTCGCCATTGGCGACGAAAAATACCTTGAAAAACAAAAAATAATTGACGACAATTTTTCTTTGAACGAACTTATTCTTATTTGCAATATATTAAATGTCCCTTTTGATGGGAGTAAAAACGAATTGAGAGATCGACTGTTGTTAAACTTGTGTGATACAGAATTACTAAAACAAGAAAATTCCGAAAATAATTCAGATGAGGAAGATTCTCAGAATGAATCGAGTAGTGAATCCGAAAGTAGTGGTGATAATGACGTCGAAAAATTGACTCCTCTGTGCAATGCCATATGAATGTTAATAAGTGCTATAAAAATAATGATAATGGTAGTAATAATGTGAATTTTGGATTACGTAGTGCAACTGTTTCTTTCAATGATTTTGAAAATTCCATGTGTAAATTTAGCGGCGAACCGCATGAAAATATTATTGAATTTTTTTCCGAATTTGAAGAATTGTCAATAATGTTTAATTTAAGTGAACTACAGAAAATTGTTTTCTGTAAGAGATCATTGAGCGGAAACGCTCTTCTCTTCATTAAATCCGAAAAAGGATTATTGACTTATAAAAAATTAAAAAATGCACTAATAAACGAGTTTAAAACCGAAATTAACTCTGCCTCATTACATGAAATACTGAGTAAAAAGAAAATGAAGGCCAATGAAACAGTTACAGAGTATTTTTTTAAAATAAGAGAATTAAGTAAAAACGGACACATTGATGATGCCGCAATAATGCACTACGTGATCCAAGGAATAAATGATAAAAGTGAAAATAAAGTTACAGTCGACACCGGTTATAACGTACTGTCAGGGGACCAGAAAATATGGTACGTTATAACCGAAGTACGTTATAAGCAATATTTCCAATATAATTTAGTGCCTAACGAAAGAAAAAGGGGCATAATAGCACTCGCAATTATAGAGATTTTAAATAGAAAGTTTATGATTTTCTCAAAATAAAAGAAGAAAGAAGAAAAAATAAAACATTTTACTACTTACATGTTTATTTAGAAAAATAATCTGTTATTTTTCGTTGTTTTGTTTTATTAGATGACACAGTAAAAATTACATTTTCAATATTTATAATGGAACTTGGCAGAGTCTCTGAATAGTCAGTATGGAATTCAACGAACCGCGATAAAGTTTTAAAGGTATAAAGGAGATATAAGGCGATAAAGGAGACATCGAAAGACGGTATCCAAGAAAATATACCTATTTCCAAACCAGAAATACAAGGTTGACATCCAATTTTGGCTTTTCATTCCAGTCTAAAAAGTACGTTATAACCAGATTAGGCTTTTGCATAGTCCGTTATAGATGAAGATGTAAACCATTACATTATATAGGGTTTCATTCGGGACCAAGCATCTGAGTACGTTATAAGCGAAAGTACGCTATATCCCAGGTACGTTATAACCGGTGTCGACTGTATTTTGTATGGGGCAAAAAATATTCGTGAATTTAAAGAAAAAATAAAATTATGTGAAATGTATAAAAGAGACAATGAAAAAGTTAGATATAAATTTGATAAAATTGAGCTTAATACAAAACCGAAGCATATAACCCATAATGTACATGAAAAATTTAGTCCTAAAAATGAAGTAAATAAATTGTGTTATAATTGTGGTGATAAAAACCACTTATCTAGAGATTGCCCCCATAGAATGAAGGATTTGAAATGCTTTTCTTGCAAACAATTCGGGCATAAATGTTCGGAGTGCCCAGGTTCAAAACCAGAAGTTGAGGCATTGTATGTTGGTATAAATCAAAATATGAATAAAATTATACAAATAAATGATGTGAATTTCAGTGGCATGATTGATACGGGCAGTGAGGCAACACTGCTCCGTAAAAGTGTTCTTGAAAAATTAGATGTTAAGGGGTTAAATCCAGTGAGTACCACTTTGAAGGGAATTGGAATAAATTGCATAAAGCCGTTAGGCTCATTTAAAGTGAATCTTAAAATAGATGAATTGCAATGTGAAACCAATGTTTATGTTCTACGAAACGAGGTAATACCCCATGACGTCATTGTTGGGCTAAACGTGTTAATGTTGGGCGAGACAACAATAAATGAGAATGGTATTATTGTAAAAAATAAGCCTAATCCTATTGAAATTAACTTTTTAACTCCCAGTAAATGCAAATAAGAAAGAAATTAAAACGAATGTTGTTATTGATGCCCCTATTGACTTTGAGAACAAAATTTTTGAAAAATCCCCAGAAATAAATAAAACATTAATTAGTGTTGGAAAATGAGAAATTAAAACCCCCCACCCTGTCATGCTGTCAAAAAAATCATTAGAATCCTCCGAAAAAGCCGTAAGTGAAAATGACGATGAAAACGAAAGTGACGAAAGTGATGACGACAAGATGCTTTTAGAGGACGATAGTAGTGTAAATGGTGACAGTGAGGAAGATAAGAAGCCCTGACGAAAGAAACAAGTCCTACTCGAAAAATTTCACAGTTAGCCGAAGAGTTAAAAGAGTTGAAGGAAAAAGTTGACGAAAATTCCAAACTCCTTAAAAGGAAGAAATCCAGAGAAAAGCCAACGACGATAGATTCTATTGAGTGTAAAAGACTAAATTTTCCTAAAGAAGAGACTGCCGGTGTAAATTTGAGAAAATTGTTCATCCCATCACTTCCATTGACGACCACAATTAGTGAAATAGCCATATTATTTCCCAAAGCTGTGCAAATAAAATTTGAAGTTTTCCCTACGTATAAGACTGCCATTATAGACTTTTCGATTGAACAAGATGCTTCAGAAGCATTAAAAAACTTTAAAACTGAAAATGATCATTTAGAGGTTCTCGAACTCGAGTCCCAAATTAAGTTCTAGTCCCAAAATAATTTTGAGCCCCAAAGTAAAGATTTGAGTACACATGACAAAAAACTTTTTTTAGAGTTAAAAAGAAAAAGAAAACAAAATGCAAGTTGAATAGACAACCACCAAAAACTGTCACAGTAAGCAACGAAGTTGCCGTAAACCCACAACTGACTTTCTTTTATGACTTTAAAACAGCAAAAATGAAAAATGATAACTTTGATGAAAAAATCAAAATTGGATGCTATGAAGGCTCATATTGTACATTTACCCATACTAAGATCCTCAGACATGGGATAACTTAGTTTAAAAGCAAAAAAAAAAAAAAAATTGAAGATTTGTAAATAAGCTGTAAATAGTATGTTATTATTTTGTATTGCTTTTTTTTTTTTTTTTTTTTTTTGTATTTTTTCAGTGTGATCGCCTGGAGGTCCAGACAATACAGGATGGCCGATTGTGGTGGGCCGGCATCCTGTTCTCCCCCCTTAACCTGGCTTTCCTGTACTCAGAATCCTAGCAGCTGATCATTGACGGAGTATCAGAATATTAGAGGAAACGCGCGCTTATGACGTAAGTGACGCCACTTCCTGGACATACCGCAGTTAAGAGCATTCGAGAGAAGAGTTCAGTTTCGAGGGAGAGTTTTGACGAGGCATACAGACTAGATGGCTGTACTGCTTGTATGTTTTAATAACTTTGGTTTTCACATTCGACGTATTTGGTGAAGTACTATAGGTGCTACGAATTATAATTAATTTGACGAACTGTTAAACTCACTTTGGATAAGCAATTTTAATGCTCGCTAGCATTCCTGTAAATATTGTAATATATTTTTAACATTCTTTATTAAACTTTAAGTAATTAGTAAATAATAGAATTAGTATTTAATTGTTCTTAAACGCCCACAATCGACTTGAGACCACATATATACACACACACACATATATATATATATATATATATATATATAACAGAAATGTACAAACAATAATTATCTTTTCTGTACTTATTATTTTTTTTTTTTTTCTGATTCCTTTGGAACTTTTCACTTTTCGTCTGATAGAATTCGATCGCTACTGAAGTTTTTTTTTTTTTTTTTTTTTTTTTTTCGTAAAGCTAAAGATTTTACTTATTTTTTCTAGCGCTTTTGTTTATTTATTTCTTTATGTATTTATTTTATTTTATTTTATTTTTTGAGGGGTAAAAAACAGAAAGCAAGGAGAGAAAAGCACACGAATTTTGTTGATTAACAATTTAAAACTAGTATATTGTGGCCACCACAAGACTTTCTTCTATATTTTCCTATACAAATTCACTCAGTAACAATATATTAAAAAAAAAAAAAAAAATACGATTTTTTTTTTCAAAGTGTTTTTTTTTTTTTTCGTTAAAAGTAAAAAAAAATCGATAAATTTGTTTTAAATTATCACAGATTTATAGTTCAACCATTCGTTTTAAAGATATTGACGAGACCTTTCGAAAGATACCCATCTTGAAAATTTACCACCTCGTGGGGGTACTTCACCCCCAAGGGGGGGAAACGATGCCCCCACATGCACAAATTTTTTTTTCCTAATTAACTACTTCTATTATCAATAACTCGTATTAATTTTACAATAACAGTTTAAGAATAACTCTCATTATGTACATTTATACGAAATTTTGGCTTATACTGCCATGTTAAAAATTTAGAAAAAATACGATCACAGCGCCTCCTGTTGAGCGATTGATCCCCAAATCTAATCAGCACCAGTTTATGTCAGGGGTCAACTAAATACCAAGTTTGGTTAAATTTCGTTTTAATTTTTTTTTTTTTTTTTTTTTTTTTTTAATTACGATTTTTTTTCTAAGGTTTTTTTTCATAAAAAGTAAAAAAAAAATCCATAACTTTGTTTTAAATTATCACAGATTTATAGTTCAACCATTCGTTTTAAAGGTATTGACGAGACCTTTCGAAAGATACCCATCTTGAAAATTTACTCCCCTCCAGGGGGGACTTCCCCCCCAGGGGGGTTGACGAGGCTCCTACACATACAAAAAATTTTTCCCAATTGACTATCTCTATTATAAATAATTCTTGTAAATTTCATAATGATTACTAAAAAATAATTCTCCTTATGCACATTTATACAAAATTTTGTCCTATATCACCATGTTAAAAATTTAAAAAAAGCGGGATGGCAACGCAACCTGTAAGACAATTTTTACCAAAAGTTGATTGACACTAACTTATATCAAGGTGCAACTACATACCAATTTGTATGAAATTCTGTGCAGTAGTTCCTGAGATACAGTTGCCACAAAATTTTGTCACACACACACACACAGAGACAGACAGACAAACAGACAGACAGACAGACATTTTCTAAAAATGGTCAAATCGTGTTCTACAGCTCTCAAAACGTGTAAATCCACCAAAAACCCGAGGTCGAAAATTTTTACGAATCCAATGCTTTCTTCTATTGAATATAGAAGAAAGTAAAAATTGCTAATTTAAACTGAGATTAAACTTTTTTTTTCCTTCTTTTTTTGAGATTTTATATTAATACTATTGATATAAAAGCTTGATACTTCATTAAAATATAGTGACCAATGAAATCAGTGAAGCCCGTTTAAGTTTGTCTTTCATATATATATAAAAAGTATGTTGTAAATAGGATTATATTTACACAATCTGGTAAAATTTTACATATTCATATAGAGAAATTCACATTTTCTGCAGAATTAAAACGCCACACTATCAGTGAAAGCTTTTTGCATATGCATGGATATGATCTGTCTTGTATCACGAATTAAAATATATAGCTTCCATAATAAACTTCATTTTGTATTTATTTTACGCAATTTTCATTGAGATTTCTCTGTTATTACACTCATATCACTAACTCATTGTTTCTTTCATTCGACAGTATTTGTTTAATATCTATATGTAAATCAATGTGACAATTTCACTACTTCCACTACAACTTCTTTTCAACTTTCAACGTTATAGAGAGTTGCATTGAAATTCTATAAAAAAAACTTTTAAAGGAAATTCTTAAATTAAGGTTATATTAATGGCTGTCTTTCGTCGAATGTAAGTTATCTTGTTTCTCTTCATACAATACTAATTATTTTGTTAAGATTTAAGTGCTGTTTATATATTTAAAACGCTGCACAATTTAAAACATTAAGCCTAATTTCAAAATGGCGGACATATATATTTGTAGCGTGATAAAAAAATTAAAAAAAGATGTTTTCTTGTTTTAACACTGTTTGTAAATATTATTTTAACTGTCGTCAAATATCGCTTAACACAATTTCATCACAATGCATTACATAATAAAGCATTTCTCGAAGATTCTTCTGTTCCATACATTACAGGATGCTTTAAGCCTAATTTTAAATGTGAGGAGGATATTTTGTAAAGAACAGCATATCTTACCTCTTCAGCTTTTCTAGCTAAAGATCGTATAAATTTACCTAATTTATTTTTGTATATTGCTTAAACAATTTCTATTTTTCCTTCTTAAAGAGAAAATATATATATATATATATATATATATACAATTTTGGACTATTCGTTAGACTATATTTGGTGGTGCCTCTTGATTCTCGCCAAGTTGTGATCGCGGTAAATATACTAGGTTAGCCTATTTATATGTATAGGTTATATGTATATAGTGTATATGTATAGGTTATATGTATATAGTGTATATGTATAGGTTATATGTATATAGTGTTATAGGTTATTAACAAAAATGCGCCAAACAATTTCGCCAAGGGGGCACCCTCATTTTTACCCGGACTATTTTATCCGTAAAAACCGTTTTGGTTGGAATGCAGTGTATGATGTATTTTCGCGGGTGTTTTTTTTTTTTTTTTTTTTTTTTACATGCATATAACTGCTCTGATACCGAATTTCGTGCATTTACATCGTGCGATCGTATTGGTTATGAGTTAAATTGGAGCCGATAGGGTATCTATCGCCTTGGCGAAAAAAAGAAAATATCGTTTTATCTCGCAAACATATTTAATTCCCTTCAAAAAGAATGTTTTTTTTTTTTTTTTTTTAAATAAAATAAAGTATATTAAGAGAGCAATCAAGAATATAAAACAATTTTTCGTACAATTTATATAAAAATATACATCTAGCGTTTACGTTTCCGTATTACGTTTTTTAATTGCCAAATCCAAAAATCCCTAGGGACGACAGATATCAAAGCTATACCTTTAAATTTTTTATTTAATGGGTTCTAAGAAATTTTAACCTAAAAAAAAAAAAAAAAAAAATTGAAAAAAAGAAAAAAGATCGCCAAATTATGTTGCGAATATATATACACCTTTCAAAGGTCATGATTATTTTAATAACATGCGGAACAGATTTGATGTCTGTCTTCCTTGGCAAAAAAAACAAATGGTCGCAGATCTAGTTAAGAATGAACGACTGTCACCAAATGGGCGATAAGCGTGCAAATGTCGTGGTCTTTTTCTCATCAAATCGCCAACTTGTATACTGTAACCTTCCCGTTCGTAACCGTGCTATATAAGGAAAGACAAACAAACGCTCCGTCAACCATTTGCCAGTCTCGAGTGGCAAAAGATCAACCTGTATTGGTGGAAATACCAATATTTTGCCACTCTACTTATAACTCAACTGCGAGTGACGTCACCTGCCCTTTGCTTATTCAAAGTTGCGACCGAGTAGATAATTTTATAGAAAAAAATGCAGTTTTAAAAACAGAAAATTTATTTCAGCAAGCACTATTTTAAATATAAAAACCATTAAAAATATAAAGAGAATATGAAGAACTAGTATATAACTCCGTCAGAAATGACGGAATGTAAAATGAATTAAGGTAGTGAATCAACGAAAGCTTTGGCTGCTTCGCTGGTCACTATATTTAAAGGAAACTATTTTCTATATCGCTTCATAAACAAAAATAAAATTTAAAAAAAATCATGAAATTGCTCAAAAGCACGCTTCCTGTCCCCGCTGCCTTCGTCAGTGACCCACTCATTCGCCGACTCTCGGGTGCCTGTCCCTATCGCCTGTGACAATAGCGTGCCAATGGGCTTTCGTTTGGGTGCTTATCAGATGACAATTTTGTAACGGACAGTATCGAAAAAATTGAAATAACAACTTTATATTTGAATCCCAGTTAGATATTGTTGCGTACTTGGGGGGTTCGTGAGTTGTCCGGGAATGAAAGGCCAAACGTACAAAACTTCAGTAATTTATTCACAGAAAGCTCCAGAAAAATACAGGTCAATAAACCAATTATCAGCTTCAATTCAAACAGTAAACACAGCATAAACAACAGCTGTCAATAGAAAATCCACAGTACAAACTGTATAGCAATAACACATAAAGCAAGTCTCTTCCAAAGAGGCTCAAGAGCAATACAAGCACTAGCGAAGCTGGCTGAAGACTGAACTGAACTGAACTGACTGCCTTGGCGAGGAAGCGCTCCTTATATACTGTTCCACGGAACCCAGATTTTTCGAGAACACTCTAGAAAGTGGTCAACCAATCAACTTACAGCTTCCATATTTGGTATATCCCATATAAGGATTTTCTCGCCAAGGTCGCCAAAAAAATTGCCAAGGTGGAAGAAAGTTGCCAAATTTGGCGCCAAATCCATTATTTGCCTTATTGGGGCTTTTTAATGCGTTTTTAAGGGGAAATAAGGCTATTTCAACGCTAAAATGACTAGAAATGGACAAAATTAGCATTTTATCAACTTACTAAGCCTCTTTGAAAGAATTTATACAAAAATAAACACAATTATTTACAATTTTGTAACACTGCCCCCCTCCCAAGGACTGCACGTCCCGGGCAGTGCAACCCTTGGTTAAGAGGCGAAACTAACCAAATTTACACAATCTCAAATACAAAACTAAGTTGCATATAACGACAAAATAGAAACAACAATCAAGTGAGAAATATTTACAAAATTCACAAATATGTACAAGTATCTATATACAAATATTTACATTACGCATGCGCAAATTTTACCAGTATTTACATTTTTAATTTTAATATTACCGTTACTTGTGGTACTTGGCTAGCCTATTATAGTGCACCACCTTCGGTTTTGATGAAGGTGTTTTAGTGATCCGCACCACTATATCATTCTGCCTTTTTAAGTCTGTGTATGGTCCGTCCCAGTTGCACTTTAACTTGGGAGAGAGTCCTTTGCGTCGCACAGGATTCCACAACCAGACCTTCTCTCCTTCCTGGAACTCGTATTGTGTAGCCTTTAGATCGTACCTTGTCTTCATTTTCTCCGTTGCCATGTTAATCCGCTCCCGAGCAAAGTTGTGTACGTCCTCAAATCGTGCCTGGAGATCTTGGATGTACTCCTCGGGCGATGAAGGCGCATCGGGTGGACAACCAAACAGGAGATCACATGGGAGACGAAGTTCACGTCCAAAGAGCATCTGGGCTGGAGTATAGCCGGTGGTTTCATGGACAGCACTTCGATAAGCCAGCAGGAACAATGGCAACTTCAAGTCCCAATCTTGCTGGTTCCTTGATACTAGAAGAGAGAGGTTATTCAGGATGGTACGATTGAACCTCTCGACCATGCCGTCCGACTGGGGATGTAAGGGGGTTGTCCGGGTTTTGTCTATGCCTAGTAGTTGACACAGTCCTTTGAAAACATCAGAGGTAAAGTTCCTACCTTGGTCGGTATGAAGTTGTAGGGGCGTGCCGTACCTTGACACCCATCGCTGCACTAGGACCTCTGCGACTGTGCATGCCTCTTGATTGGGAATGGGATATGCCTCAGGCCACTTGGTGAAATAGTCCATCACGACGAGGATGTATTTATTTCCACTGGAGGTCCGTGGCAAAGGACCCAAGATGTCGATTGCAATCCGTTCAAATGGTGCTCCCATGTTATACCGTTGCACTCTTCCTCGACTTCGTTTCTGCGAGCCTTTACGTGCCGCACAAGCATCTCAGGATTTACACCATTTCTCCACATCCTCCTTTGCCTTGCACCAGTAGAAGCGTTCCCGAACTTTCTGCAGATTCTTCATCACCCCAAAATGGCCTCCGGTAGAGCTACTATGCAGTTGTTCTAAAACATCTGGAATTTTTTATCTTGGTAATAAAATCTGCCATCTGAAGCTTTTCCCATCATCAGATTCCCACTTTCTGTATAATACGCCGTTTCTGATATGAAGAGAGTCCCAAAGTGCCCAATAACTTTTCGTAATGGGACTGAATCTGGAAATGTCCTGCCAGGTAGGTCTGTTGCTGGTCGTCTCCTTCAACTGTAATATTGGCTTTATGTCAGGATCTTCCAACTGCGCTTGTCTAAGTTCTTCGTCACTCCATGGACCGGGATCTTGTTCTGATGGTGTTGAGACAGTGACTTGGCAGGCAACCGGATTTATCAGCAGGTATTTCTGTTCGGCTCTAGAGCAGTACTTGCAGCTTTCCGAGCAGGGCTTCCGTGACAAGGCATCTGCATTACCATGTAGAGTCCCTTTACGATGACGTATCTCAAAGTCATATTCCTGGAGGCGTTGTATCCACCTGGCAATCTGTCCTTCCGGGTTCTTGAACTGGAGCAACCACGTTAAAGATGCATGGTCAGTCCGGAGCAGGAATCTTCTGCCATAGAGGTAATGATGGAATTGTTCTATGGCTTTTACGATGGCGAGTAGCTCTTTCCTGGTGGTACAGTAATTTCGCTCTGGTTTAGACAGGCATTTACTCCAATAGGCAATGACATGTTCTTGACCGTCAATTTCCTGCGACAGAACAGCACCGACACTCTCATGGCTGGCATCTGTATCAAGTATGAACTGTCTGTCGGGCTGTGGATACGTCAAGGTAGGCGATGATGTTAAGGCCTCTTTAAGTCGCTTGAACGCATTTTCACATTCATCTGTCCACAGGAACTTCTGTTTGGCTTCCGTCAGCTTGTGGAGTGGTCTGGCAATATTTGAGAAACCCTTGACAAACTTCCTGTAGTAAGTGCATAACCCCAGGAAACTTCGTAGTTGGTGTACATTTTCAGGCGACTCCAGTTCTCGACTATAGAAATCTTCTCAGGATCGGTTCTCACACCTTCGGCAGAGATGATATGGCCGAGGTAGCTCACTTCACGACGAAACAAGTTACACTTGCCTGGATTCAATTTGAGGTTAGCCATTCTGAGTTTCTCTAGCACCTTTCGGATGTTTCGTAGATGGTCTTCAAAGGTGCGCCCCACAATGATAATATCATCCAAATACACCAGACAAGCCTAATAGGAAAGTCCTTTTAGCACTGTCTCCATCAGGCGTTCGAAGGTGGCAGGTGCATTACATAATCCGAATGGCATAACTTTAAATTGCCACAGTCCTTGTCCCGTGGTGAATGCCGTCTTCTCACGATCATCAGGATGCAATTCTACTTGCCAGTAACCGCTCTTTAGATCCAATGTCGAGAACCATTTATTGCCAGCAAGTGTGTCTAATGTGTCGTCAATTCTGGGAAGAGGGGAACTGTCTTTCTTCGTGATGTCATTCAAACGACGATAATCCACGCAAAATCTTGTTGAACCATCCTTTTTTCGCACCAGTACTATGGGAGAGGCTCAAGGACTCGTTGATGGCTCGATGACATCATTGTGCTGCATTTCACTTAGAAGTTCAGTGACCTCTTCCTGTTTAGCAAATGGAAGTCTTCTTGGATGTTGTTTGATTGGAGGATGATTTCCTGTATCAATTCTGTGCTGGGTGATGTTCGTTCTCCCGACGTCTTCAGGTGTTCGAGAAAAAAGGTCTTTAAATTCTTGGAGTAGCTTCTCCGCAGCATATCTCTGTTCCTTTCCTAACTCTGCATTCTTGAGTAATTCCGTCATTAATTGTTCAGAGGACTTGGATGCGGTTGATTGCGTGGGGCGGTTCATGCATGTAACAGGAGTGCAGGTTGCTAACACCTCATCCTTCTTCACTGTCCGGATCTTATCGCTGATGTTTGCGAATCTCACAGGAATAGTACTCTTTGAGACATCGACTAGAGATGAAGCTACCAGAACTCCTCTTGGGCTATTGTCTGTATTCGGGTATTCAATCAGTCCATAGCGGAAGTATTGCTTGGTAGGAGATGTTCCTGAAACTATTGTCTCTGTATGTGGAGGAATGGAAATTTCCGACTTGGCTGTTATCTGGCATACTGGCTGAATGTCTTGATTTTCAGTGTTGAACACAGCTATGTCTTCCGAACTCGAATGCAGTTCATTATTCTCGAAGTCCAGTTTGAAGTTAAATTTTCTCAGGAAATCAACTCCAATGATTACAGGATCTCTTATATCTGCCACATATGCCATATGATGGTAACTGGCATTTCCAAAAGTGATGGTCAAGTTCATTTTTCCATATATTTTGACTTCGTCTCCGGTCACAGTCTGGAGTTGAACACAGGGCGGCGTATAAATGATCTTCTCTTTTTGTTCTTGCGCCAAATCCGTTCTAATGATGGTGACGTTGGCTCCCGTGTCCAGAATCATCCGGCAGGTGGTGTTGTTGACTTGACCATAGACATGAAGTCCATTATCGCCGCCACTCATCGATGAAACATGAAATACTGTAAATTGGGGCTCTTTAATTTTAGGCAACCTCCGCCCCGCGAGATAGCCTCCTCTTAGTTTCCCTGCAGTGATGTTGAAGCCGGGTGATTTCCTATAGTTGGTCGTACAGGGCAGTTCCTCTTCACATGACCATCCCCTCCACAGCCCCAGCACTTTATCTTCCGGTCCTTTATTTCCTTATTATTCTCCAGGCTGCGCAATCTCTTTAAGATCTCTTCGATACTTCTCTTCATTTCATTTTCACCAGCAGGCGTATCGTTTAATGAGACTGCTCTTATGGTATGGCGGTCTTTACGGGAGGCTTGTTGGGCTGCCTCTATCCTAAGTGCATAGCCTAAAGCTGATTCTACGTCTCTGATGTTGGAGAGTCTCAGCGCTTTTTGAATTTCTGGATCACGAACAGCATCGATAAAGTACTGAAGAGCTAGGTCGTTTCGAGTGTCAGCATGACAGTCTGAGAATGCTAGGTGTGACAATCTCTGAATGTCCGCTGCCAGCTCTTGCAAACTTTCGCCCGTTTTCTGGTAACGGGACTTTAGCTGGAGGCGACTATAGTCCTTAGAACACTTCTCTCCGAACCGTAGCTCCAGTGCTCTAGTCAGGGCCTCGAAGTCGTTCCTTTCTTCTTTAGAAACATTTCTCAGGATCTCGGCTGCATCTCCCCGTAATGCTGCTGCTAAGTGGACTGACTTGGCGGTAGAGTCCCAGCCGTTAGCTTCAGCAACAATGGAAAACTGCGTTTTATATACATGCCAGGAGGAACTGCCGTCGTAGGTGGATAGCTTAATAGATTCCTGATTCTGGATTCTTCTCTCTTTCTTTTCAGTTTCCTGGGGCAGGGATTCTAACTTTTCTTCCACTTTTCTCTCCAGATCTTCTTCTATTCTCTTCAGTTTACCTTCTATCTCTGAAAACCTTCCTTTCAGCTCTTGATCAAAGTTTTCTTTAACTTTCTCCTCGAAACTCCGTTCTATTTTCGTAACACTCCCTTCAACCTTCATAACATTTCCTTCTATCTTCATAGCTTTCTCTTCAACCTTCATAACATTTTCTTCTATCTTCATAGCTTTCTCTTCAACCTTCATAACATTTTCTTCTATCTTTATAGCTTTCTCTTCAAAACTTCCTTCTATTTTCAAAACTTTCTCTTCTATTCCATCTATTCTGCTTCCCATATCCGATAATGTACTTTCGATTGATTATTTCACCGTTGAAAGCTCTCTCTTCATCTCATCTTGATTAGATTTAATTTCTTCCTGAACTTCACCCATAGTGTCTTTCATTTCCTTCATTTCTTCAGTCAAGCCGTCTTTCAATTCTTTCTGTCCGGCTTTCAATTCATTCATCTGGGTAGCTAAGCTTTCTAGAAGTTTTTTCATCTCTTGCTCCATAGCTCTCGTTATCACCATTCACAGACAAATCCCCGCTTCTGACACCAAAAATTGTTGCGTACTTGGGGGGTTCGTGAGTTGTCCGGGAATGAAAGGCCAAACGTACAAAAGTTCAGTAATTTATTCACAGAAAGCTCCAGAAAAATACAGGTCAATAAACCAATTATCAGCTTCAATTCAAACAGTAAACACAGCTTAAACAACAGCTGTCAATAGAAAATCCACAGTACAAACTGTATAGCAATAACACATAAAGCAAGTCTCTTCCAAAGAGGCTCAAGAGCAATACAAGCACTAGCGAAGCTGGCTGAAGACTGAACTGAACTGACTGCCTTGGCGAGGAAGCGCTCCTTATATACTGTTCCACGGAACCCAGATTTTTCGAGAACACTCTAGAAAGTGGTCAACCAATCAACTTACAGCTTCCATGGTATATCCCATATAAGGATTTTCTCGCCAAGGTCGCCAAAAAAAATCGCCAAGGTGGAAGAAAGTCGCCAAATTTGGCGCCAAATCCATTATTTGCCTTATTGGGGCTTTTTAATGCGTTTTTAAGGGGAAATAACAACTTTATATTTGAATCCCAGTTACATATGAACAACACTATAGTGGTGTACACACACACACACACACACACACACACACACACACACACACACACGCACACACACACACACACACATATATATATATATATATATATTTCCACATTATTTTCTATATTTATTTGACTTATTCGATCAACTATAAAATGACAACAATTTCACGCCAAATATAATACTACAATATGCTATGATAGGCTACATTTATCACGTGAAACAATTTTTTGTGGTTATAATAGTAGTTGAGTTAGTTAATAGTAGTTGGTATACAGAAAAATAAATAATTAAATATGTAAATCTGATCATAGTACAGCCTTAATAAAGCTCCCCTTGTCAACTTTTGAAATTTATCGCCATTCTAGACAAAAATACGTAATTTATGCGATTATTTTTTCTGTTTCTTTATTTTCTGTTTCTTTTTCCTTTCCTTTTCTTTCTTTTCTGTTTTTCAAAATTTTATAATTTATTTATATTTTTGATGCGCTACTTGGCTTAAAGTGGCTTTCACAAAAGTTGAGTCTTTGGCGAGAAATGCCCGATCTATTTCAGCATTAAAATTTTAAATATTACCCAGGATTATCAACGAATTGGCTTTCATGCCAAGCGCGATTCATCCGTGCCAAAAACATACTATTTAAACAAAACAAAAAATCTGATGTGGGCACCACATGACTTCCTTATGCACTTTTAGAAATATACATAATGTTAAAAAACATTGACATTAGACCCGAAACAGTTGGCTAAAAATATTTAAAAAAAAAAAAAAAAAAAAAAAAAATGAATTGTCACCGTGTTCTGAGTTTTTCTCGAAGCTAGTTAAAAACCGATTGCACGATTTATACTGGTAAAGCTGACGAAGGCAGCAGGGACCCGAAAAAGTTGGTTAAAAGTATTAAAAAAATGCAGTTTCACTGTGTTCTGAATTATTCTGAAACTTTCAAATGCCTATCTAGTCAAATAAATTTTCTGTTGAACCATATAAACGCTGCCGCAGGCAGCAGTGACCCGAAACAATTGGCTAAAAATATTTTAAAAATGCATTGTCACCGTGTTCTGAGCTTTTTCGGAAGTTTTAAATGTCTAGCTAGTCGGGAAATTATTTAAAAATCGATTGCAAGATTTGTACTGGTAACGCTGCCGAAGGCAGCAGGGACCCTAAACAGTTGGCTAAAAAAATTTAAAAAATGCATTTTCACCGTGTTCTGATCTAGTGTGAAAGTTTCATATGTCTAGCTAGTCGGGAAGTTAGTTAAATAAATTTTCTGTTGAATCACATAAATACTGCTGAAGGCAGCAGGTATCTGTAACAGTTGACTAAAAATATTTAAAAAATGCATTGTCAACGTGTTCTGAGCTTTTCTGAAAGTTTCAAATGTCTAGCTAGTTGGGAATTCAGTTAAATTGCAAGATTTGTCCAAACCGTTTTTGAGTTATTACCTTATCATGCCAAAACCTATGTATTTTTGGTCATTATGAACCTAATTTTCCTAAATATCTCTAAAAAGGAAAATCATACAAAGTCCAAAAAGGCAGGTGCACAACTAGATGTTATAACAAACCAATGTACCAATTCGCAACTTTCTACGTCCGTTTTTGAGTTATGCGACACACACACACACACAGAGGCGTCACGAAAAATCATGTAAAGTCCTTTACATCTCTAAAACGAGAGCTCGTGTTAAGAAGACATTTGCAGGTGTACAACTAGACATCAGGACAGTCAATCATATAAATTGGCAACATTCAGCGATCATTCGTTTTCGAGCAATGTGAAATACTAAATCCATTTCGCAAATCAGGATTACTATACTTCCTTATACTTTGTATAAGTAAGTAAAAAGAAAAAAAAAAAATCTAAAATTGAAGTATATTAAAAAAGGTTATGGTTGTTTTTTTATAGCAAATTTAATATTTTATTTATTTATTTATTTTATTATTATTTTTTTTTTTCGCGTGAAAGCATATTTTATTTTATGCTTTAAAACAAAAAATAACTGGTAAATTCTTTTGACAACAATTATAAATTAAAATGTCCAATTTTGAAATTATTACCAGGCTATTATTTTCATATTTTAATTAATTAAAAAAAATCTAATAAAAACTTCGTTACAAATAAGGTACCAAATGAAAGAAGTGATTTTTTTTTATCCGCCGGACTAAACGGCTTATCGAAAGGTGTACGATAAAAGTATTAACAATATAAGGTTCCCCCTTTTATACAAAAAATTATGCAAAAAAAAAAAAAGAAAAAAAAAAAAAATCCATCGCTGATATGGCGACAAAAATTGAAAAGCTGCCAAGGGAGAGATTTAATAAAGTTATGTAGCACGGTAATGTTTACTTATTCATTTATTTTATTTTTTATCTACCAATCACTTTGCTAATTTATTATAAAAATAAATGAGCTTCTATGTGTGACAGCACTTGCTCTCTATCGGACAGAAGTATTTGTTTAATTCAAAATAATATTTAAATAAATAAATAAAAACAAAACTATGTTTAAGGGAATAAGTATATAACCATAAAATCATTAATTGTCTAAATTACGGCAGAAATGGTGCTCATAGCATATGGTTACAAGTGTTACCCTGCATCAATTGTATTGTTGCAATGAAAGTATACTCCGGGCAAACCTAACTTGAGAACACTGTCAAAGGCTGAGCCTGTGTGATTCCGCAAGTGATATATAGTTCCTTTTAAATACTTATTTTTATTATTAAAAATAAATTGAAATTAACATTAAATATCCGTATTAGATTCAGTAATATTAGTTAAATCTATATACTCAGCTTAAAGTGTATATTTTAATGATTAAGAAATTGTTTTTAAAAATAATAAGTCATACGTCACAATCTTATCGTTTCAATGGCATCTTCTTCAGTTTGATCCCCGCTTACTTTTCAACCTCAGAGAAAGGGGAAAGCTTAAACGCTTTCATTAAACTCAGGGAACAAAATCCTTTGAAATCGGAAAATGAAATTACTGAGATGTGTTCTGAATTGACAGGAATTTCCCGATCATCTATAAAAGAATAAAAGCTGAAATGACAGAATAAAAGCTACAGACGATTGGGAAACGACGAATAAGATTTTTTTTTTTTTCAAGGCTAAAAAAGTTCTTTTTAGAACTAACACAAAAAAAGTTCTTTTCAGAACTAACACAAAAAAAAAGTTCCTTTCAGAACTAAAAAATAAGTCCTTTCGAGGACAAAGCCTTATCAAAGGTGAAAATAAAAAAATAGAAAGATTAATTACACTAAGAATTTAGAACGCAAATTATTCAATTGTCTTTTTCAGTTTCTCCTCCCTTAAACAACAACAACAACAATAATAATAATGAGTAGGATAGGTGCTCCAGTAATTGACATCTATCCCGAAATAATTAATAAATAAGAAAAATAATAAAATTATATATTTTACATATAAAAATTTTATCATTTTATGTCAAAAATTGGAGCATAGAGTGCTTAATAACTGGTAAAATGAATAACTAGCAGTGTCAAACACTGGAACATAGGGTGCCAATTACTGATAAAATGAAAAACTGGCAGTGTCAATTATTGGAACATTCAGTGGGTGTCAAATAAAAATTCATAAAAAAATAATAATTGTTATCAATTGTATATATTTTAACATATATGTGGTTCTGAATGTCTTTCATGCCATATGTACTAACTTAAGACTTCTAAAAATATTTTCCGATGACTAGAACATTAAAAACATCAGAGATTGCTCTAAAAGTGTCAATCACTGGTGCACTTACCCTAAAATGAAATATAATATTTAAATATATAATCCATTTGATAAGAAAGAGAACGAAGAATAGTCAGTCAAATAAACCACCATAGAAAAAAAATATATGATATGCACATATTTTATATTTGCCAAGTCAAGGATTTTTTAATATATATATATATATATATATATATATATATATATATATATATATTAAGTCGTTTTAAGCTTTAATAAGTAAAGCCTATATTTTCAATTTTCAGCTCTAGATACAAAAATTTAAAAATCTTAATACAGTACAGACTTTTTTTTTTAATCGCCCTCCCCCATCTTCCTCATTCATTTCCCTCTCGACCAGGAATTGAGAGGTTTTTCTCTTAAAACTGAGAGAGAGGTAGTACTGGGTTCGAACCCAGATCGTACTCGGCAGCTTTGCTGTTAAGTGTTTTTCGTAGTTTTCTCCAAAACTCATTTAAATACGGACTAGATATCCTGGGATCCCACCCCTCCCCTCTGTTAAAGGGCATTCCATCCATAACTTGGCACTCGTACTGTCATTTGGACCCACCACCGCCATTCATTTTTCACTGAAAAATTGCCTATTTGTTGAAAGATAATACTTTAAAGTAACGATGTTCTGAAACCTTTTCTTTCTTTCTCTTTCTTTTTTTCTTTCTTTCTTTTTTTTTTTTTTTTTTTTTTCTTTCTTTCTTTTTTTTTTCTTTTTTCTTTTCTTTTTTTTTTTTTTTTTTTTTTTTTTTGTATGTGTGTGTAGATTTAAACACTAAATCGGTCATTTATTATTTAATCCATAGCTATTTGTACTTTATTCTTTATCAATCAATTTACCTGGACTCCTTTTCTGATTTCATCGCTTTTACCAAAATTTTTAATACAACAACACTCAAATTTTAAGCAATAATTTTTTCTCTTGGGAAAATAGATTTGTTAAATTTCAATCTTCTGCAAATTCTAGTTTCACTTTTTTTTTTTTTCTTTTTATAAAAAATAATTCTTTTAGCTTAAGAAGAAATAACTCATATAATATGGAGTGGTTAGAGAATTAAAACTTTATTATTATTATTATTGTATAAAAATATTTCGAGTAAATTAAACAAATTTGTATAACAATAAAGTGTAAAATAAAATAAAATGGATTTATACCCATGCATTTATGGATAACAAAAATATGACTGATAACATTGTGTTTTATTTTAGGGGAGTGAGAATTACGCAATGTTACCTGTAAAACAAAGCCCACCAGCAGCCGAGCGGTGCTGCGCTCAAAGGTGGTAGATGGGAAGTGCCGGGTTCGATCTTTGGTTTCGCACATCCACCTACTCCTTTAGAGTTTTCCGTGGTTTTCTTTGAAACTCGCGAAATACGGGCTAGGACCCCTTAGAAATGCTCCCATGGAGGCCATTCCAGCTAAAGGCCTAGCATAGTCAATCCCTACAACCAACCAACCTGTTAAAGACAGATAATTCATTCAGTTCTCAGAGTTTCTGCTCTCAAAGCTGGTAGATAGAAGGTGCCTAGTTCGAAATTCACAATCGTCGGTTTTAGCCATTTTGCGATACTTGCGAATCTTTTCGAAACTCGCATGAATACAAGCTAGGTCATTGAGGCCACTGTGAAATCTACCTAAGTGTGTCTCTCTTCCCTCCTGTAATAGAGGTAAAATAGTATGAAGTCCTCTTGAAAAAATTGGGGACTGGAAAAAGCTAGCTCATAAATAGAGGAGGACTTTCAGAGAGGGTTTACTGTATTATACAGCTTATCCAACTTCATTTTTCCATTAAAAATTAGTTCACCTTCAATGTAATTTTGCCAAAGTAATAACACCTTAAAAATTCTTTCTTTTTAAAAAGAAATCATAGAATACTTTTTGTAGCCTTGAAAATTGTTTGAAATTGCATACGCATTACATAATATATATATATATATATATAAAATAAATAAATAAATAAATAAAAAAAAAGTTACATAGGGGGAAAAAATGGATATCATTTAAAATATTGCTAAAGCCATTTTGTTTATAATCCATGACGCATCTGAATATTCTTGCATAGCCCTGTAAACCAGTCATTAATACTAATCATGCTATACTCAGTGAGAAACATGCCTTTTGCATCTAAATAATGTATGTTACTTTCATTATGCTTTGTGATATATATATATATATATATATATATATATATATAAACTGGCTTTAAACAACTTATCGACAAATGTACCTGAATCCTTTACTGAAAACTTGTTAATAAGGCAATAATTATAATCGCATTGTTTTCAATAGAAATCATGCCACAGTAGACATGAGCAACATATATAAATTTCAAGGCATTGAAAAACATGTACAGAAAGCTAGAGAGATGAACTGACGTCATAAATATTTTCTAAATTTTAATGGCAGTTGTTTCAAATTTATTAAATGTAGCTATATGCATACAATTTAAAATACGTGTAATACTAAATGAATGCTTTTTATTTATTTATTTATTTATTATTATTATTAATTACAATAATTTCAGTAGAAACATCATTAAATTCAGACTTCTGAAAATATATAAAAATTAAATTAATATTTTGATAGATTAAATTATAATTGTAAATTTATAATTTAAAAAAAATGTATTAAGTTATTTTGAGTCCATTCAGCATTGTATCTGTACTTATATAAACGCACATACATACTATTCTTTGAAATAATAACGTATTTATCAACATTTAATACTTTTCTTTTCTTTTTTTTAAAAAAATTCAACACCAATTCCTTCAATAATTTTTGAATAATTTAAACACAATGCGCAATTTCCCCCCACAAAAAATAAGGATAAACAGCCAAATCTAGTAATCCTACTACCTCTTATTTGTATGAATACAGGGAAAAGGGAGTAAACTGGCTCCTGTAGCTCTCACAGTGTGCTCAAGTTAGGTTTGCCCCGAGTATAGTTTTACAGGCAAAGTGAAAATAAAAGGGCAGTTCATTCACTTTCAGTGGGGTCAGACTTGGCGACAAACTTAGAGAGTGAACGACCAAATTGGGTGAAAAATGGTAGTTTAGGGACGATCAAATTTGGTGAAAAATGGTAGTTTAGAGTTCCCGAAGTTTCGAAGCTCTCCGACACACGGGAGCATAGATCTCGAGCTTTCCATGGCATTCTCCATGGAATCATCATCAAACCCCATCGCCAAAAGTTATAAATAGGAGTAGGTTGATTTCTGCAAGAGAATATGTAGTCACTGCGCTTCAGAGTTATTCAGAGACCTATTCTGGGTGATTGCTCTTTAGGGATTAAGCTCTAACCGGCTGAACATTTTTCGTGAGCTAACGAAGATTTTTGCTCTGGAGTATTTGATGTTATTTGCTTTACTTCTGTAGAACAAAATGTTTTTTTTTTTTTTTTTTTTACTGTTTCAGAACATTCATCGAATAGCGAATTTTGCTGTACGAATAACAACTTCAACTGTTTCCAGAATATTCGAAATATTAACAACACTATTGGACTGTTTTCCAGAATATTTGTTTTAATAATAGTTTTGTTTTACAAATTTGAGAAGTTCAAAAAATATTTGATATCATCATACTAAAGCAGTCCTCTACTAAAGTTGTGACGAAAATATTCGTCAATCGAAATATATTTATTTAAACGTTTCAATTATTCAGTTAAAAAGAAATCATTTAAATATAGTGCCCAGCAAAGTGGGTAAGAGTGCTAGTATATTTATATAATATATACATATAAGGTATAATAAGGTATACATATATATATATATAAAAGCTAGTACAGTGAAACCTCTCAAGTTGGACACCCCTATAAGTTGGACACCTCTCTAAGTTGGACGTTTTTTCTCGGAACGGAATGTATCCATAGGATTAACATAATGTCTAACCTCTATAAGTTGGACACCCCTTTAACTTGGAAGTTGGACAGTGAACTACTGTTCTAAGTTGGACACTTTTACTCGATGAGACAGAAAAAAAAAGAAATAAATCTTTCATTTTTTCACTCTTATTTTAGAAATTTTACTTATCCCTTGTAGAAATAACTCTAAATATCTAAAAAAAAAAAAAAGTTTCTTGTCACAATATATTTGCCTCTGTCTTATCTTATAAAAAAACACTTCTTTTCTTCAGTTGAAAAATTCACAAATTACTGTAATTTAGTACATAATGCAAGAATCTTTCTTTTTATTGAATTGCATACTTATCCTTGCTTTTTTTTTTTCTTCTTTTTTTTTTTTTTAAATATTCCACAGAGAGCTTACAGGCATGTTTTGACTTAGACTGTTTAAAAATTGGCTTTTAGAAAATACATTTTGGTTAGTAGAGCCCTCTTCATTTACCCCTTTTATTTTTCCTTCCAAGTATAACTTGAGTGTATAGTTGCACTCAATATGAAAAAGATTTGTTGTGAAAAATGATGCTGATTCAATTTGAATGCATATTATCTGACAGGTGTTGCTGGTATGCTTCAGTTTTCCCCATTCACCGGAAAACTATATCTCAGTTTGTAGAGTGAATAAATTCACCAAACTTCATATGTGAGATGGCTGTTATGAAAATGAATATCAGCTTAATATGGGTGTAGATCAGAATACAGGTGGTGCTACTTTTACTCACATTCTCTGATTTTCCACATGGCTATTTCAGCATCTATTGGATGAAATTGCACCAAAATGCATGTGCAAAATCTTTATTGTGAGAAGCTATATTGATTAAATTTTCTTGCATATTAACTGGTAGGTAGCGCTATTATATTAAAAAATATAGAAGAAAGTATTATAATGGCCACAACATAATTTAAATTTTAAATCGGCAAATTAATTATTTTTTGATTATAAGTCGTGGATACTTAATTATATTATATGTAGATGTGATTAAAAGTTAAAAAGCATGCGTAGATACAGTTTAATTAAATCAAGTACAGTAAAACCTCTATAAGTTGGACACCTCTCTAAGTTGGACACTTTTTCTTGGAACCGTAGGTGTCCAACTTAGAGAGGTTTTACTGTACTTGAATTCTCTTGGAAGTCCCTGCACACGAATAACTTATTCTCTTCTCAGAGTTCGGACTTTCTAGAAATATTTGTTTGAGTTATGATGATAACAAATACACAGACACACACAAACCAACCGGAACCGCTAAAAAACCGGATTTTTTAAATAAGGGAACCTGAAAACATGTAAGTGTAAAAAAACTCAGTATCAAAAATTTGAGCCAAAACTATCATTTTTCTGCAATATATAGGTAAGAAAAATAAAATGTGGGTGTGTGTTGGCTGGGAGGAGTGAACACATTTACTAAAGTGAATACGTTCGATCCCAGTAACGATTTTTATGTAACCTTCCCATATGAAAAATCATTAGAATAGTGAGTTTGATTTTGAATTACAAACATACAGGCAAATACGTGCAAAGTAACCGCTAGTAACCTGATATTTTGTTTCAGGGAACTTAAAAACGTGAAAGTGAAGCAAAAACTCAATTCCGAAAATTTGATACAAAAACAAAACTTTTTCTACAATATATAGTAAGAAAAAATAATAAAGAATTCTTCACACCCAGTGTTATGCAGTCTGTGAAATTCGTTGTAAAATTCATTTCTAAAATTGGGATAAATTTTGAAATACTTTTTCACGTCTGCTTTCACTGTACTGAAAATTAATAGCTGAAGACATTACAATATATTCTGAAAACAAATTTCATGAAAATTTGACTTTTGTATGCCTTCCGCATAAAATTTATTATTAACAGGAATAATAAGTATTATATTAACATAATTATTACATTAACGTTTGTATAATATTAACAGTAATAATAAGATAATCTGCAATACAGGTTACGAGGCTAAAAATGTTACATAATTTTTACATACTTAAACCAAAAATATATCAGAGAGATAACAGTTATCAATTAAATATTTTCATCTATTAAAATTAAATTATTTTAAAAATAATTTCAGCTCTACTCATTAATAATGATTATTATAATTTTATTATCGTTTAAAGCTGTTTATTTAATATTTAGGGTTTTGCTCTTGTGTAGTATAGGATAAGGCAAACGGATCAAAATTTTCATATGTATTTGTATCTTAATATTTATGTTAGTACTATACAACTTTAACATCGCGCTATTTAATAACGTTATTTTCACTGATTTTTTATTCAATGTTATTTTTACCGATCCCCCCCCCCCCATTTTTTTTATCGTTTTCTCTCGGATGTGTTATGGAATCGTTACAGAAACGAGCTGTTATGGAAAGTTTCAGTATCAATTTTCTAAATTTACTGGGTGGATTCTTTGTTAGGAACATTTCTTGCGGGCACATTTTTTACCTCATAACGGTCTAATATTCATCTCTACAATGGAGCTTTAGGTTTATTTTAGCTCAAGGGTCTTATATTTCGCATTGGTATTCTATCATTTCCTAGTCTGTTAGATTTAAAGAAACTGTTAAATTATCGTATACATATTCCTTTCCTCAACCTACCATCTCTACATGGACAAGCATTCTAATTTAATAATACCCCCCCACACACACACACACATTTTTTTTTTTTTTTAACCATGTTTATAAAGTAAAATTTCATTGAAAATTTACTGCCTGAGGCCCATATAAATCTTAAGATAAATTTTATTCATTGGGGGGGCTCGAATTTGCCTTCTCGTAACGCCCCCCCCCCCCCCAAAAAATAAATAAATAAATAAATAAATAAATAAAATCGAAAATCGCAAAAAACCAAAAATTAGTTTTTGGAAATATCCACAAGAAGACTCTTGGCGGTTTTCTGTATCGTTGTGCTATTATTGGTAGAGTTTTACTCGAAAATCCGTATTTTGCTAAACTTGTCTCCAAAAATCGTTTTTACCCCTCCTTAAAAATCCAAAATACCAAAATCGCAGAAAATGATTTTTTTGTACTCAAGTCTAGTCTCTCCCTCTGCAATACCGTGAAGCAATTTTTAGCCGAGTTATGCTTATAAAGGTGTTTTTCTCTTCTGCCCCCCCCCCCAACGTGCTCGCCAAAATTTGCAACTCTATATCCCATAGAATCGCCACGGCTGTGTTGAGTCGGTGAATCAGTGAGTTTAACTCTTTTATATATATAATTATGGTATGATTTGTATTAAGGTTTGCCGGGCCACATAGAAATATTCAGATGCATTTAGGTCTATAATTCGAAATTCTTCAATAATATTTTCGTTTGCGTTAAGAGTTTTAACACTTCCCAACAATCTTTAAAAGTACAATAAATTCAAATTCTTTATATGTTATACGTAATTTTCATCGGCGTTCACTGTTATTACACTCAGATCATTGACTCATTGTTGCTTTCAGTCAAAAAAAAAAAAAAAAAAAAAAAAAAAATTGCTTAATATCGATATGTAAATCAACGTGACAATTTCACTACGTCCGCTGGCAACTTCTATTCAACTTCAACTTTAAATGTCCCGTCAGGTTTTATAAATTTCATAAGAAAGAGGATAAAATATTTCTTACCCGACAGGTCTTGTTCTTTTTCGCCGGCTTATTCTAAGTAATCACAAAAGAGTTGAAATGAACACAGCTAAGTTTCACGACACAAACGTTTAATTAGACGCACTATTTACATTTTATGTACATAATTGTTTCATTAATATCTGCAGCTATCACAATATTTAATATTAGCTGCCAAGCATTTAATATTAGCTGTCGAGCGTCAAAAGAACGCTCTTCCATATCCTTGCGGATTCACAATCCTTCTTTTACAACAGAAAAACAAAACTTTTATCATCAGAAAAAAACATGTTGCCAATCAATAAACATAAAAAAGGCAGACGATCTCCAGTGGAAGAACAGCCCGCCTCCTGACGGCAAGAATGGGTCATCCTCCCACCTTTGATTTTGGCAATCTTGTACAAAATCAAACTAAAAAAGAGAAAAAAGACATATTAATAAACATTACATCAAGCAAATATGAAAAGGAACAGAGAGAAAAGGAAAAAAAAAAAAAAAGGTAAATAAAGTTCTATCAGTCAATTATAAATTCAGTCTATCTGGAGCTCTAATGGATCTACCCCTCCTGGTAAATCGTGGTTTTTCGTCAGGTATCTCAACAGATTTCTTGACATTCTTTGAAACAGTTCTAGACAGTTCAGAGGGATCAGGGCATCTTTTTGGTGTAGAACGAGTAGGTATCAAAGTTCCATTTGCAGCATACTTTGCACGAAAATCACTAGATTCATCAGAAGAGATCTCTAACGGATAAAGTCTTTGAACTGGGCGTATCAAAAACCCATTTCCTGTCTTGATTTTTGCCACTCGAACTATTCCGTCTTTACCAGGATAAGTTTCCACAACTCTGGCTAATGGCCAGTTGATTCTTTTTTGATTATCATGACCGACGAGAACTATGTCTCCTACAGCAATTTTTTTGTCAGTCTTAGCGATACCCTTTGAATTTTTTAATTGTCCTAGATATTCAATTCTGAATCTTTTCCGTAAATCTTTCTTCAATTTTAGCAAATATCGAAGTCTTCTTTTTAAATTCACATTTTCGAAGTTATCTAGGTCAGGAAGACCAGTTTCTTTAATTCCTTGCAAAAACATGCTCGGAGTCAATGGAATTAAATCATCGGGATCCTCAGAAATAGTAGTTAATGGTCTGGAATTCATCAAACATTCGATATCACATATAATTGTGTAAAGTTCTTCAAAATCTAGAGCTGCTCGTCCTAATACTCTTCTCAAAATTTGCTTTATACAGCCTATTAAGCGTTCCCACCAGCCACCCCACCATGGTGAAGCTGGGGGGATAAACTTCCATATTATGTTCTGTACTAGGGCTTCCTTCCGTATTTTTGCAAGTATAGGATCAGTAAATAGCTTCGAAGCTCCTGAAAAATTTGTGCCTCGATCACTGTATATTACAGAAGTTCGACCCCTTCTCGCAACAAATCTTCGCAGGGTTTGCAAAAATGCTTCAGAGGATAATGATGTTAATAATTCAAGATGTACCGCTCTGTAAACAGCGCAGGTGTACAGCACAATCCAACATTTTTTACCATTTTTCAAGTACAAAGGTCCGGCTAAATCAACCCCGGTAATTTCAAAGATAGCAGCATCTCTGATCCTGTCTTCCGGCAAGGCGGTGATTTCAGGCTGAACAGAATTTACGGTGAAGCGTTTGCATCTTATACAACGTAAGGTAACTTGCCGTATGGACTTTCTGCACCTGAGAATCTAATATTTCTCTCGGAGATGGTTCATTAATATTTGTACTCCTGCGTGGTTTAATTCGTTATGTTTCCATTCTATCAATTTCTGCACGATGTAATGATTTCCTGGTAAAATGATAGGCAAACGAAAGTCTGTATTATCTTTACTTCTAAGTATAAGAGACTTTACCCTTAGAAGGCCATCTTTGTCAACGGTGGGATGAAGTTTTCGTAAACGATCATCTATTCCTTTAGGAAAGTCTTCCCTTTGAACCATCTTTAACAGGATTAATTCAGCATGTTTAAGTTCTTTATTTGTAAGATCCCCAGAATTTCGTTTAGAATGATTTCGAAGATTCGAGATGAATCTGTATATCCATGCCGTAACTCTTAATAATTTCACGTAAGACGAGTATCTCTCATAAAACTTCTCAGTAGTTTCAGTACTTAGAGCAGAAATGATCGACCTTTTTTTTTCTGAATTGACAATCTGTATTTCGGGTGAGATTTCTTGTCTCGGCCATTGACTCGTTGGTGTCTTCAAAAATTCCGGACCCTCCCACCAAAGAGATTTGAGTAAAGCATCAGCATTGCAACCTCTTGATGGAAGGTCAGCTGGATTTAAGTTACCCGGGACGTATCTCCAGTCGTTGGGATGACTCAAAGATCTTATTTCTCTGGTACGATTCAGCACAAATACTCCCCATGGTTCTTGATTTTTTATCCAGAACAATGCGTTCATGGAGTCAGACCAATAGAAAGTTTGAACTTGGCTGTCACAGAAGTCTCCCTTTATAGAATTCATTAATCTAACACCTAAACAACATGCTAATAATTCTAGTCTCGGAATAGAGACTGATTTCAAGGGTGCCACTCGAGCACGAGCTTGAACCAATTGACATCTCACATGAAAATTATTTTCTTCTCTGATATATACACAAGTTGCATAAGCGTGGCTTGATGCATCACAAAAAACATGGAATGACACATTTGTATTTAGAACATGATTTTCTAATATCCTTCTAGGGATTCTAATGCCTTCCAAGCATTTTAATGCATTTTTCTATTTCAGAAATTTTTTCTCGATGTCATCTGGTAGCTTGGCATCCCAGGGCAGTTTCCTACGCCAACATTCTTGCATTATGATCTTTGCAATTAAAGTGACAGGACAGAGAAACCCAATGGGGTCAAAAATCTTAGTTGCTAAGGACAGGATAAATCGCTTACTTAGATTTGCATTTTCGCACTCATCGAACTTTAAACTACAGTATAGAGTATCTTCCAGAATATTCCAATTTAAGCCCAAAACTGAGACAGTCTCTGGAAAATCTTCTTCAGGAATTCCGTACACACTTGGTGGTAGACCATTACCTATCCATCCTCTAAGATCAAAACATCCCGCTGACATGATTTCTTTAGATTGTGCCATAAAATTAACTACTTCTTCTTCGGAACTGCAACTTGTAACACAGTTGTCGACATACATAGAGTTTTTAAGTTTAGAAGCAGTCTCTTGCAAATAATCTGGAACATTACTTAGGTGGAAATTTAGAGTAGCTCCTAAAAGAAATGGGCTGCAGTTTACCCCAAATACTACTCGACGATGTCTGTAAATCTTCACTTTATTAGGATCACCGCCCTCCCACCACAGAAATCTTAGAAAATCACAATCTTCTTCATTTATTCTTATTTGTAGAAATGCTTTGCGAATGTCTGATACTACCCCATACTTGTTCAAACGAAATTTATTCAAAATGTTAGGAATCAACTCCAAGTAGTTTGGACCTTTAGCTAGGCAATCGTTCAAAGAGTAACTGTTCTTTTCTTTTGCAGAAGCATCGAAAACAGGACGAATTGTTGTCGTTGAATGCTCTTTTATAACTGCTCTATGAGGCAGATGATGGCAATCTATCTTCTCGAATTCATCAGTATTTACTTCTTCAATTATTTCTTCACCAAGCCTCTGACAAAAAACTTCTTCATAATCTTCAATAAGACCCTTATTCTTCAGAGTCCTCACAGTTGATTTTAGCCTTCGTTCAGCAATTGTTTTGTTATCTGGGAGTTCTTGGTGTCCTTCTATCCATGGTAATTTTACAACATAGCGTCCGTCATCATCTCTACTTAGAGTTTTCTCAAAATGATTTTTGGATGCTTCTTCAAGTTCTTCCTTTGACTGTTCCTCTGCAGGATCCTTAATTCCTAGGACATCTAGTTCCCACAGATCAGAAATTTTTACTTCTCTAGCTAACATCGAAGTGACTACAAGGTTTTCAGTATCTTCAGTAAACTTCTTAGTGCGTCCCATAACAGTCCAACCTAGCCTTGTTTCAATAGCGGTCAGGCCGGATTTCAGATTCTTCAGCTTTCCTGTCATTAATTTGCCAGCTACATCTGCACCTATAAGGAGCTCTATGGGGTTCAGGCAATCTTCTAAATATATCCCTGTACCTGATAAATCATCTTCACACAGTTCTTGAGTGACCGGTGGCATAGTAAAACAAATTGTAGGCTGACTCAAAACTTCAAAATTGCAACGATAAGTTTCGCTGACATCAGAAAGGTAAGCTTTGTAAACATTGTGTGTCAAAGTATTCGTGTTCGAACCACCAAATAAGGAATGCTTCAGTTTTTCTTTTCTTATTGGCTTGTATCCAATCTTTTTTGCAGTGTTTTCTAAGATGTAAGACCTTTGGGAAGCGGAATCAATAATCGCCCGAATCTTTAAAATTCTGTTTTCACCTCTTAAATTAATCACGAGTGTCTGTAGCAAAACACTGGGAGTTGATGAAACATTTGATAATGTTGTATCTTGATCGGAAGTATTCTTGTTATTTTTAACCCTTTGTGCGTGCGCAGCTGATTTCGGATCATTCTTACAGAGAAGAGTATGGTGGGGTTTCCCACAAATCACACAGTTACATCTACTTCTACACGAACTAGAAATGTGGTTCAATTTTAAACATTTAAAGCAGCCTCCCCGTTTCATAACATTTTGTTTTCTTTGATCATAAGTCAAGTTTGCTACTTTTCTACATTCCGCACTTAGATGTGGCTTATCGCAGAACACGCACTCTTGCTCTCGGTTTTGTTTACCTTGGGACGAGGTTAAAAGTTCCATACCTGTTGGAATAATTTTATTGTATGTTAGAAAATTTTTAGATTTCATTGTGTTAAATTTCTTGGGTTTGTTTTCAAAACCAAATCCACTTGTCGCTAAATTAATTTTTTCTTCACCTTGAATTTCATTACGTAAAAACTGCATTAAAGTTTCTAATTTATTAAAAGATTTATCTTCCGAACTAAGAGAAACAGAATTCAAGTGTCTTTCCCAAATACGCAAAAGATCTATTGGTAAACAAGATTCAACTAACGGGTATAACATTGAGGCATATTTATCGCTTGTTACACCAAGCATTTTTAAAGATCGTAACTGTGTTTCTAATTTATCATAAAGCTTCACAATTGGTAATTTATGTTCCTGATTTACAGTATTACTTAGCACAAGGCTTAATAATTCCCTAACATAAACTTCAATTAGTACATCTTCCCTGCCAAATCTTGTATGTAAACAATCAACCGCTTGTGAATAGTTCTCAGCTGTTACGGGAAAAGATTCTACGACTTCTCTGGCTCTAGACCCCTTTTGAGTAGATTGAAGTAGATACTGAAATTTATCTACCTCCGAAATATTTGGATCTTCATGAATTTTCTTAAATAATCCCCAAAATGATAACCAGTCCTTTAAATTACCATCAAACTTTTGTAATTCAATTTTTGGTAACTTAAAACTTCTTTTAGAATTACTCTCGTTTTCAAGTACACTTGAATTTAAATCCGAAGGTAAATTTATTCTACGTTCAAGTTTTGTTTTTAAATCAATATAAGTACTACTATAATTATCAGCACTTTCGATTTCGCTATCCAACATGGTCTGAGTACATTTTTCATCAACTTGTAAAATTTGAAGAATTTCTTTATCAAGCGTTTCAACTCTGGAATATTTTTCTTGTAACTGTGCTAAGAACCCAGCACAAGAATCGATGTCACAAGTTTCAGTTTCTAAAAGGTTTTTTACCTTTTCAGTAAATTTTGTAAAGGTACCTCGATAAGAACCGCGTAATTTAGTTGCGGCTTCCATAATTCAAATAAAGACTGATAAAATAATAAACAAACACTTCAAATCAAAGCTTCATAAAACGAGAACAAAAAATATTCCGAAATCGAAAGTAATTCTGAGAAGAAATTTTAGAATTCTAAATAATGTTTTGAGAACAAAAACATTCAATTTTCTAAACACTTTGATTCAAAATAACAATTTTCATATAAAATAATAATCTTCTTTATTAAATCAAAATATGCAAAATCAATGTAAAATCAAAATATGCATTCATAGAATATGTATTAACATTTTCTTCAACATAAACAAATTCTTCATATTGCTCCAAATATCAAATGAGCAGTTCAAAAATAAACATACATTTTATGTTTTCAAAATTATTCTCAATAATACTTACAAAAAGTATTTCAAATTTTTAATGTTATCTATATATATAAAAATGAATGTTTGTCTGTATGTTATTTATAAAATCGTAAACGGCTTGACCGATTTCGATCATTCTTTTTTTGTTTTTTTCCTTATAGGTCAGGGATGGTTTAGGAAAAAAAAAAATTGAAAAAATTCGAATAGTTTTCTTATTATTAATTAAAATATGAAAATAATAACCTCCTAATACCTTATAAATAGCCATTAAAATATTAGCTATAATTTAATTGTTGCCAAAAAAAATTTACGAGTTCATTTTCTTTCGACATAAAAATAAATAAACGTCATTAAATAAATAATTTAATTAAACGTGAGCTTTAAAAAATTGTAAAAAAATTAAATTATGTATCTCACAAAAATTGACGTCACTATCGGTTTAAAGATTTCATACGCATTGATAAACTGCTAATGTAGTTAGTTCTATGATTCAACAGAAAATTTAAAAACATGGTTCATAAAAAGTTTTTTTCTTATAATTATTTACATTATTAACTTATCGTGACGTAGTTGAATTATATATTTCTTTTGTGCGTGTGTATGTCTGAACTCCTCCTAAACGGCTGGACCGAGTTTAATCAAATTTTTTGTGTGTCTTCAGGTGGATTCGAGAATGGTTTAGATTTACAATTCAGTCCAATTTAAATTGTTTATTTAATTTATCACTTATAAATTGTTGTTGATTTTGGAATGTTTCACATTGGATCCGGCAGACTGCGCTACGATCGTAGTATCGAATATTCAATAATACGTAAGCGAAGTGATGACGTCACTGACCGTCCGTGGATGCAAGAAAATATTTCCTATGTTAATCGCCCATTGGATTTTTTGTAAAAAATTACAAAAAAATTTCCCGATTTTAATACCCATATTTGGGTATAGATAAGTATTAGTTATCATGTGCATGCGTTAGATTGAGTTGTTTTTGCTGTAAAATTGATAAAATTTGAATTTTTAATCTCAAAACTCTGTCATCCTTGGCGGAAAAAAAAATCGCCATATCATCTGGCGAACATATTTAATTTCTATCAAAAATAATGGTTATTTCAACAACTTATATTAAGAGAGTAATTAATAATATGAAACAATTTCGTACAATACATCTTACGAAAATATACATCTGGCATGTATATTTTCGTATTACGTTTTTGATCGCCAAATACAAAAAACGCCAAGGAAGACAGAGTTTTGAAATTTAAAATTAAAATTTTGTTAATTTGAGAGCAAAATAACTCAATCTAACACATGCATACGATAACTAATACATATCTATACCCAAATACGGGGATTAAAATCGAGAAATAATTTTCCTCGATTTTTAATAATTTTTTACAAAATATCCAATGGGAGATTAACATAGGAAATCTTTTTCTTGCATCCACTGACGGTCAGTGACGTCTCACTTCGCTTGCGTATATTCCACTGTAATTCCAGTTTGTCCCGACAGTTGGTGCTGCGATCAAATTCAGGAAAATATTTTGTAACTTCGTGTGATTATTGTTATACAAAAAATTGTGTCCTAATTGAAATATTACATCAAGATGTAATTAGTGTTTGAAGAGTTTTGAAGTGTGCATAAAAAACTATACATTTTGCAAATTTAGTGCGGAATTGGAGTGAGTATTTTATATAATTTTCTATCAAATTTACACGCGCGTTGATTAACAACCACCCTAACCTACAAATTTATTTATGTAGCTATTTTATTATATTTTATTTATTTATTTTTTGAATGGAACACCTTTAGTATCGGATCCCTTTGGCAAAATTTGAAATTTGGCACCGAAGTAGCTCCGACGCTTCTCGCCAAGATCTTTAGTTCCACAACTGAGATAGCCATTTCAATTCATCGCAAAAATGGCTTAACCCAGACAGCACATCGCCTCCCCAGGATATCTTCAAGATGTCTTCTGGATGAAAAGACATCCCAGAAACCTCCTTTAGATGTACTGTGGATAAGTTAAGCCTAACTGTGCTGTTAGGGAAAATATTTAAAGTCACCAAAGGGGTTCCATATTTTTGTGCGTGTGTATGTCACTGATATTTTATTTTTTTTATTTTTTTTTTTTGTATGGAAAATTTGGCACCGAGGTAGCTCGAACGCTTCTCGCCAAGATCTTTAGTTCCACAATTGAGATAGCCATTTCAATTCATCGCAAAAATGGCTTGAAATATTTAAAGTCACCAATGGGGTCCCATACTTTTGTGCGTGTGTATGTCACTGATATTTTATTTATTTATTTTTTGTATGGAACACCTTTAGTATCGGATCCCTTTGGCAAAATTTTAAATTTGACACCGAAGTAGCTCGAACGCTTCTCGCCAAGATCTTTAGTTCCACAATTGAGATAGCCATTTCAATTCATCGCAAAAATGGCTTAAAATATTTAAAGTCACCAATGGGATCCCATACTTTTGTGCGTGTGTATGTAACTGATATTTTATTTATTTATTTATTGTATGGAACACCTTTAGTATCGGATCCCTTTGGCAAAATTTGAAATTTGACACCGAAGTAGCTCGAACGCTTCTCGCCAAGATCTTTAGTTCCACAATTGAGATAGCCATTTCAATTCATCGCAAAAATGGCTTAAAATATTTAAAGTCACCAAAGGGGTCCCATACTTTTGTGCGTGTGTTTGTCCCTGAACTCCTCCTAAACGGCTGGACCGATTTTAATGAAATTTTTTGTGTGTCTTCAGGTGGATTCGAGAATGGTTTAGATTTACAATTCAGTCCAATTTAAATTGTTTATTTAATTGTTAATTATGTCTTTTACGTTATAATCGGAATTCACAGTCACCGTTCACAGAATTCCATACCTGTTTCACTTATATACCACATCCTTACACACTTACAATAAGTTAGTTATTTTTTTCTAGCAAAATATTCTCTAGAAATAATTTATATGACAAAACAACGTTTGTCGGGTCAGCTAGTCTTCTCATAAAAATGAGATCATATTTCAATTAGAATAAATTATATTCTATTTCTATACTTTATTCATTAGAACAAATTAGAATTTATTACTTAGAACAAATTTTTCTACCGGCGTCCCTGTGAACGGGCGCCATTAAATGTCCCGTCAGGTTTTATAAATTTCATAAGAAAGAGGATAAAATATTTCTTACCCGACAGGTCTTGTTCTTTTTCGCCGGCTTATTCTAAGTAATCACAAAAGAGTTGAAATGAACACAGCTAAGTTTCACGACACAAACGTTTAATTAGACGCACTATTTACATTTTATGTACATAATTGTTTCATTAATATCTGCAGCTATCACAATATTTAATATTAGCTGCCAAGCATTTAATATTAGCTGTCGAGCGTCAAAAGAACGCTCTTCCATATCCTTGCGGATTCACAATCCTTCTTTTACAACAGAAAAACAAAACTTTTATCATCAGAAAAAAACATGTTGCCAATCAATAAACATAAAAAAGGCAGACGATCTCCAGTGGAAGAACAGCCCGCCTCCTGACGGCAAGAATGGGTCATTACATATAGCTGCGTTGGTTGAAATCTTATAATTTTTTTTAAAAAAAGAAGTTCATAAAATAATATAAGAATGCCTTTTTTTGCTCGACTGTAAGTTATATTATTTCTCTTCATACATTACTGAATATTTTTTTTTAGGTTAAAGTACTTTGTATATATTTAAAATGTTACACAATTTAAAACGTTAAGCCTAATTTCAAAATGGCGGACCCATTTCTAAAGGGATAACAAATTAAAGCAGCACGTTTTCTAGCTTTAAAACTCTTTGTAAATATTATTTAAACTGTCAACAAATATGACTTAACCTAATTTCATCGCAATACATTAAATAATAAAGATTTTCTGTAACATTCTGCTCTTCGATATGTCACAAAATGCTTTAAGCCTAATTTTAAGTAGGAGAAGGTTATTTTGTAATGAGCTGTATATATCTACCGTTTTAGCTTTTCTAAGTTAAAGAATGTATAAATTTATCTAATTCTTTTTTGTACATTGCTTAAATAATTTTCATTTTTTTTTTTTTTTTTTTTTTTTTTTTAAACCTTCAACGCTGTTTTCTTTGGCTATTAACGCGCGAATTAACTGCCATGATGCCGAATTTCGTGCATTCATATCGTGCTATCTATTATTATTTAAATTAGAGCTGATTTGGTATGTGTTGCCTTGCCGAAAAAAACTATCCTTGAGTTATCTAGCGAACATATTTAATTCTTTTCAAAAATTATGTTTTTTTTTTTTTTTTTTTTTTTTAATAAGATATATTAAGAGAGCAGTCAGGAATATAAAACAATATTTCGTACCATATGTAATATGAAAATATACATCTGCCGCGTATATTTTCCTATTACGTTCTTGATTGCCAAATCCGAAAATTGCCAAGGACGTCAGAAATCAAAATTATACTTTTAATTTTTTTTTACTTAAGGGGTTCTGGGGAGTTTTAATTAACCTTCAAATCACCGACTTTTTGGGAAAAACATATTTTGAAACATGAACAAATCTGAACATGTTGATGCTCCATCCTATTCTTACTTTGCTTCAAATGTGATGAGCAAAACTGTAACTGATGCATTACATTTCTAAACTTCAACGCTTCTTTTCTGAAAACGGCTTTTTTTGCCACTATGCCATAGCTTTTCACCTATTGATATACAGTTTTGCTCACGCACTTACAGATAGGATATCTACAAAATGAATTCACTTTTACTAAAAATGTGTTTTTAGTCAAATATCTGGTATAACTTCAGTATAACCCCACAGCTGAATTTATCGATTTTTCTTTGGTGCCGTTTTGAACGATAACGATGTCGTTCTGGACTGTTTGCGATATAATATGGCAACCTATATGTTGTTTATTTTGGATTTATGATTTTATGTTTTATGATTTATGATTTAGATTATAATTTTATGATTTATGATTTTTAGATTTATGATTTAGATTATAATTTTATCATTTATGATTTTTAGATTTATGATTTAGCCATAATCGCCAACAAAAAATCGCCAAATATCGTTGTGGGGTTATACTGAAGTTGTTCCAAATATCTTTACTTGTCAGATATGTTTTTCAAAAACGTTTGAAATTTTATAAATTTTTCAAACTTTTATGTTTTAATCTCGTTGGTTTCACCTAATATTCAAAGGCCAGATATTTTGTGGACGTATGTGTGAAATCAAACCTATCGTTTTTGCCAAATCAGAAAAATATCGCCAAAAGATATGATGTACTGCCAATAATAAAAATCGTGAAATCAATCACAGCAACAGATGAATAAAATACATTATAATAAATTTTACAGATTACAATTTATAAATATTAAACTGCATCCAAATTAATATGTGAAATAAACAGAAAGTTAACATTTAATAACTTCTAAAATTCTTGTATTTGGTTTCAAGCTTCTCGTATCAGTATAGTATTACGTCAATATTTAAGGTGAAAGAGATTTTACGCATGTACTGATGTTTTATAAGAAGAAAAAAAAAAAAAAAAAAAAAAGCTTTGGAACAACTATAGTATTTCCCCTCAGCTAGATTTGGCGATTTTTCGTTGGTGATTATGGCTAAATCATAAATCTAAAAATCATAAATCATATAGCATAAATGATAAAATCGTAAGCTAAATTATAAATCATAAAATCATAAATCCAAAATAAATAGCATGCAGGCTGCCATATTATATCACAAACAATCCAGAACGACATCGTTATCGTTCAAATCGGCGCCAAAGAAAAATCGCCAAATCTAGCTGAGGGGAAATACTATAGTTGTACCAAAGCTTTTAAACAGCTTTAGTATAGAATCTTCTTGGCGATTTTTTAAGTATGTCACCAAATTAACTTGGGATCTTTTTCACCAAGGACTTTCCTTTTGCGACCTCGAGAGTCGTTTTAACTTATGACTTGCAATTTAATAAAATATAAACTTATTTTTGTTTTCTATGTAATAAGTATAAAATCCCGTATAAAACAGTGATTTAGTACCACAGGACCTTTTTTTTTATTTATTTAATCTATTCTTCTGTATATATAGGCAGGCAGTAACTGTTTTGCGTCTTTTATAAATGATTACTATATACATTTCTTGAAATTTCTTTGGTACAACTTTAGTATAGGACACCCTTGACGAGTTTTATACTTTTATTACCATTTTGGCGATGAATAGAAATGGCTATCGCAAGTGCGTCAGTAAAGACCTTGGCGAGAAATGTCCGAGAGACTTCCGTGCCAAATTTCAAATTTCGCCAATAGGATCTTTTACTAAAGTTGTTTCATCATTTTTCTCAATTTTATTTTAAATATTTTTTTAACGTAATGCGAGAGGACGGGAAAAAAAAAAAAAAAAAAAAAATGTTAATTGGTTGAAATATACAATTTATTTACTGAAGGTTTTATCTCGATTGTAATTTTTTTTTTTTTTTTACTTTTTGCGGAGGAAAATAAATCCTAATGAGACAGATGAAACACAACAAATGCTGACGAGATTAAATGTCTGATTGAAAGTTATAATTCAGACGCATTTATTTATTTATTTATAAACTTGTTTTTTCTTTTAAACAATTTTAATGCTATAATTGGGTTTTTATTCAACATATTTTGAACCAATTATCCGACTGAACTAAAATGTACGGCGTTAGCTAAGTTTTATCAAGATTAATAACTGTATCAATTTTCTTATCGATCGGTTGAATCGTGATTGTTCTTTGTATAGTGAACTAAAACCTGGCATATTCAAGGTGAAACACAGCAAATGATGATGAAAGAATAGTCTTGTCATATTAACAAATACATGAACGTGTGAAGAAATTTTTTTATTCGCATCAGTTTTTTATTAATTAGTCATTAATTCTAAGGCTATTTTGTGGGTTTCAGTTAATATCTTTTAAAGTAATTGGAATAATTTAATTTAAATAGTCAATTCGAAGAGCTTTGATTATTTCCTATTTTTTCGCATAATGAATGATAATTATATGCCAACATTTACGATTCAAGGACACATATACTAGTAGTATTAATGTCAATTATAAGTGTATTATTTGAATGTAGATGACGCAACGAATAATTATTTTAAAAAGCTTTTAACACCCGCTTTTTTTGTCAAATCGAGCAATTCAACAGCTTTAAAGCTTCCCTGAAAAACGCAGACCATTTTGAAAAAAAAAAAAAAAAAAAGCGTAAATCGGTTCAGTAATTTTTACACATACTAATATAACGTTTTATATAGAAAGATAGACAAAAATGCTAGGAATATATAGTATATGTATTTCGAGTATTAGTAAGCTAGACTTCTTTGAAATAAACATCATTGCTCTGAAAAAAAAAAAAAAAAAAAAAAAAAATGAGATCTGATACCATTCTTGCAGATTCTTAGGTAAAATGACCACCTGAATCCGAATATGACCACTATTTTGTCCAATCACCCACCGTTTTCTAGATACACCCTCACCCTCATTTTTATCATTGTTTGGTAATCTTATACCCATCAGCTTGATTTGGAGAGAAACGATGATTATTTTAACCGTCAAATGTCTTCTGACCTGAGGAGCTACAGAGGTAGAAAGTACTAATACACGAACATTTGTAGTAAGAAGGAAATTAAAGGGGATTTGTGCCCAGAAAACAAAAGATAATCAATAAAAACAATTTATGTTTTTTTTTTTTTTTTTTTTTTTTTTTTTTTTCGCAATATTTCTCTTATTTTTTTACATATTCCAAGCTTCCAGTTTGCCAATTTCTTACCAAAACACCCCAAACAATAAAAATTATACAGTGAAATTTTTTTCAAAATGTTGGTGAGTGGAGTAAAGTTTCCAAGCCCTCGCAAGAAAGTTTGACTGATTCACTGTACGACGTTTGCTTTCAATAACTCCCACATTAAATGTTTTGGGCAGTAAGACATGAACAGTAAAATATCCTCCTTTGACACGTGTTAAAGATTACCACACAAGATCACGACTGTCGAGAACACCCTACAGTTCACTCTCTTATCGCAAAACGTGTACTAAAGGTAGATAACGACTGACGACTACAGTGATAAGAGCAATGACCTTTAACACGTGTCAAAGCAGAAGATTTTACTGTTCATGTTTTACTGCCCAAAATATTTAACGTGGGTGTTATTGAAAACAAACGTCGTACAGTGAATCAGTCAAACTTTCTTGCGAGGGCTTTGAGACTTTACTCCACTCACCAAGGTTTTGGAAAAATTTTCACTGTATAATTTTTATTATTTGGGGTGTTTTGGTAAGAAAAAGAAGGTCAGAAGACATTTAACGGTTAAAATAATCATCGTTCCTCTCCAATCCAAACTGATGCGTATAAAATTACCAAACAATGATAAAAATGAATGAGGGAGTATACCTAGTAAACGGTGGGTGATTGGGTAAAATGGTGGACATATTTGGATTCAGGAGGTCATTTTACATAAGAATATGCTGAAATGGTGTCAGAGGCAATTTTCATGCCGAGCAGTGTATTTTAATGTCGGTTGATTTACGCTTTTTTACTACATTTTATATCTATACTTTTCACTCGTTACACTTGCCTAATTATAATGTTAATTATTTGTTTTATAAATTGTTACTAATTTTACTTTATTTTTTTATTTACACAGCTCCGCCTTGTTCCGGAGGGTTTTAGGTAAGAAGGTGTCAACATCGGATGCCGCCCAGGAGGGATGTGAGAAGGATGGGAGTGTAGGGCTTGGGAAGAGGGAGGGAGTTGGGTTTTGGCGTGGGTGTTTTGGCTGTGGCTGTTGCAGGCAGTCTGTCCATCAGCGGGCTGTCTGGTACGTGGACGCGGATTTAGGACGAGTTGTGGGCAGTGGGGAGTCTGGTGAGGAGGGAGTTGGGGGTCCCCTGTATCAGGAGGGAGAGGGTGATGTTCGAGGTCCGGAGGGAGAGGGGTTCTCCCGCGCAGGTGGGACAGGGGGGAGCGGGTGAGGAGGGAGAGGGTGATGCTGGGTCGCGTGAGTTGGGCATGCGGGAACGGGTTCGGGCACACTTCGAAATGGTGCGTAGGGTTTTGGAAGAGGGTTCTCCCGTTAGGTCAGGGGAACGCGTGGTACACTGGGATGGGCCCAGTGTGCGCCCGAAAATTTTTTCGGGGGCCAGGAGTGTCGAGTGTCAGGTGGGTTTGGAGGAGGCTGTCGTCGTTTTGCAGGCATGCACTGACGACTTTGCTGTGTATGGGAATTTCGCGATGGCTAGGGTTGGAGGCGAACAGCTTTTTGGACCACTAGAGTCAATGCAACTCGCCTTCAGGGGTGCAGTGTTTTAGAGGGGGGTTGATTGCGAGTGACTTATAGAAAATAGGGATTACGAATAGGTCGGATATCATACGCTGGAAATCATTTAATAAATGTAATTAAATTTGAAGATGATTTTAAAATAAACTTTCAAGAAAAGGATAAATTTATTGAATTAGGCAAAATAAATGAACTAAAATATTTAAAACAATGATAAAGAAAAAAAAAAAAAAAAAAAAGTGCTTTATTAAATGGATAAATTGATCAAATTTGCACTCGGGAAAGGCAGAACTTTTTTTTAAATACATATATATTAAAAAAAAAAAAAAAAAAAAAAAAAGTCGAAATACGTTTTTTAACCATTTAGGAGTCATTAATAATAATTTTTATTATTTTAGAAAACTGATAAAAGAGAATTATAATTTAGTCAGATACGGTTAACTAAAATGTGTTAGGTTTAGAGTTAGGAAGGGAAAGTTAGAGACAGATAGGAAAAATATTTCATTTTAGGCGGCAGGAAATGGGGTAAATATCAACCAATAAGGTTTAGTGGATTGGGAGTTAGAGGTTGAAGATGTGTGGCATCTGGCTTTTATTTATTTTATTTATTTTTCTTTCTTTCTTTTTTTTTTTTGTAGATTTAAGTTTAGTTATTAAGTTTTATGTATATATGTTTTGATGCAATGAAACTATAAAGTAAACAGGCACAGCAATTTTAAATAGTCGCATTCGGATTAGGTTAGAAAAGAACATTTAAAAAAAACCTCAATGATAAATTTTTAAAATTGGTTACAAAATTATCCGCGATATTAATTTAGTGACAATTTTTTCTTTAATTTAGTTAATTTATTATCCAATTAATTATTGTTTTCTTTTACAATTAATTTTAGCTCTAAAATTTTTATCCTTAAATATCCGCATTTAAATTTGTTTATTTTAGCCTTTTTTTTTTTTTTTTTTTTTTTTTTTTTCTTTTAACTTTTATATTATTAAATAATAATAATAATAAAAACAAAAATGTACGTTTTTAATGTATTAGCATCTACTTTTATTTCTTTTTACAGAACTTGAAAATTTTTACAGATACTTTATCAAGTTTAGTTTATGGATATCTCATTGCATTTTGACATATATATATAATATTTATTTATTAAAAGAAAAAAAAAAAAAAAAAAAAAAAAAAAAGGGGGGGGGGGCGTTTTTTTTTTTCTGTAAATAAGACTAAATTATCATAAAGTATGCTAATATATCTGTTTTGGCTTTTTTATCAAAATTTCGAATTTAAAATTTCTTATTAAAGTATTTTACAAAATTGTGATACGTCTCTTTTGGCTTTTTTATCAAAATTATCTTTCAATAACAATAGTTAATATAAATATTATTTACAATAGTTTAAATTGGTCAATAGTTAAAAATAATAATAGAGATATTCAATAGTTTACAATAAATAATGTTTACAGTATCCTTCAATAATCATAATTATTTCATAGTTAAAATAGAACAATTGAAATATTCACCAGTAAAAATAGTAAATAGTTGAAATATTCAATAGTTTAAAATTCTCAATAGTTTAAAATAATGTGAAATAGATTTTTATCCCTGAAACAGACCCATTCAATAGTTATCTTGCAATAGTCACAGGAAGCATCTGTCTGGTTGGAGGTGGTTGAGGTCTTAAAGAGTGGTTGGCATTTATGACTTCTGTATCTTTCTGTCGTTTCTCTATATTGTGAAACTGGTCTTGTTAAGGGCTTGCTCTGCGTTTCATCGTCGCATAGATTTTTGTTTCCATCCCTTGTGGTTGTGATTCTCTTTCGTTTATTCTTTCTCTCTCTCTGATACACACACACACACATACACAGAGGGAGAGAGAGATCCATTCCTTTTGATTTTTGTTTAGCTTTTTAGGGCGTTGAAAGCCCTGTTATAGGACGGGGGGAGGTCAGTGGAGAGGAATCGGGCCAGTTTTTATGGGGAGGAGGAGAACTGCAATAACCATTCAATAATTATTTTATCCGAAACAAGGAAAACGTCAGCAGGTCTCTCCAGTCTTCATTATATTGTTGCAAAGGAATTAGATACCTTTTCTGCGTTAGAACTGTTGTTTCAGAAATAATAGATTTACAGGCACAAGGGAAATAAAAGCTTTGTATTGATTTCGATGGAGGTCAACCTTAGCAATAAACTTGGAGAGTTGGGGATGTATTTGGCTTCTTGACGAACCAATTTGTCGAAAAATTATAATCTATATTGCCAAAATTTGGAAGCCCTATATCAATTCGGAACGAAGTTCCAAAGTTTTTCAAACCTCTTTTTTTTTTCCCCCTAACCATCGCGAAGTTTCGTTTAAACCATCGCCAAGACAATATAGGAGATCCACGCTCGGATACAAGTCAGTTTGTGCTTAAACGTTTGTGCTGAGCGACATTTTCTGAGGTACTATGCGATGCGCTGATGGTCATTGTTCCTAAACACATGAATTCCTGCTCTGTGGTGCATATAATGCTGTTTATTGACTAAACTGGTCCGAGAAATAGTTGTATTAGTGTTTTATGAATATTTGTTAAAGGGATTCGTCGATAGAGGCCTGTTTATTTCAGATTTATTTTATTAAACGTATGACTATCGACATTTTCATAACATTAGGAATCATCTTTGACCATCGAGTTAGTAGAGAATGTGAAAGCAAACGATGGTTTGATAAAGGTTGTCGATCTGTAATCATTTTTCGCACACTAATAAGCACTTCTCAACTGACTGATATGGCATCGATAAATCGTACACAATTGTCGTATACGGCAGCATTGGCAAAGTGCATTGAAATACTCTACGCGCTTTTTCATTTCCCAGTTTGATGAGGATTTTGTTCTTATTGGGGACATTAATTAAGTCCGTTGATTCGTTCTATCATGGACATGCATGCTTCAAAATAAATCGTTGTGATTTTTCCCTTTTCACTTCGCTTTGAAGATTCGTGGATTCAACGAGTAAATTATATTCTTGAGAGATTTTAGAGCTAGATATAATTATTTTTTATAAGTCAGGAAAAATGCCAATCACTCATTGCTTTTTATGCGGTTTTTGGCCTAGGGATAATTAAAAACCGATTTACTCAGCTTTTTATGTGGTTTTTGGCCTAACGACAATTAAAAACCAAATTACTGTATGCTTTTTCTGCGGTTTTTGGCCTCGGGACAGTTAAAAACCGATTTACTTTGCTTTTTATGTGGTTTTTGGCCAAGCGAGAATTAAAAACCAAATTACTGTATGCTTTTTTTACGCGGTTTTTTGGCCGAGGGACAATTAAAAACCGATTTACTTTGCTTTTTATGTGGTTTTTGGCCTAGCGACAATTAAAAACCAAATTACTGTTTGCTTTTTATGTGGTTTTTGGCCGAGGGACAATTAAAAACCATATTTTTTCCTATCCGAAGTGGCACCACCTTGACGTGGTGGATAGGCTTTTTATACCAAGAGTGCCACAAATATTAAACTAGCGGATCTGCAGATCAGGAGCCTCAAACTCCTATTTGCATCACGCATTATTCAAGAGATCATTTTTATTTATTCCTTACTGTATAAAATATACTTTTCTATATATTTATTGTTTCGATTGATTTGCTACTTAAACAGAAAGTTTCTGAGGGGAGTTGCTGCCTCCTCAGCCACCCGCTATATTTCTCTTTGTATAACTATCTCAGAGATGCCAACTTCTAATGACAAAAAAGCAGGAGATTTTTTTAACAGAAATCACGAGACTTTTTCCAACAAGAAAATTTGTAAGAAAAATAAGTAAAATAATGCAAATTTAATTTTAAGTTGAGCTTTATAAGCTTAGGAGGTATTTACAAAGCATCAGTATTAAAATTAAATGAATAATATATGTTTCTTGCAGTAAAACAAACTATTAAAAAAAAAAAAAAAAAAAACCACAGACATACAGTTGTTTAAAATTTAAGTCAAAATAGAGAGATTTGATCATTCTGCTCCTAATATAAAACAATAAGAATCTTAATTATCTTTGTAAAAGAAAAGGTAATAAAGAAATGAAAATGTCAGCTATATTGTAATGAAATTTGAATTCTTTAAGTTTTCAATAATGGGATTTTGGTATTTAAAAAAAAAAAAAAAAAAAAAAGAAAAGGAAAAATCTTTTCATAATAAGACATTTTTCATTATGCAAAAATGAAAGTTAAAAATGTATTCTTAGCAAAAATTAGTTTCAAAGCATTGTATAGTAATTCACATTCAAACTGAACGTGATAAATTGCAGGGCAAGATAAATTTCAATTTTCTTTCAAATTTTTTTACCCAATCCCACAAATTTTAAGCATAAATTATGCTAAGAGGGATAGATAAAAATTACATCAGAAAAGTAGGAGAAATGAGTGGAAAATCAGGAGCATAGAAAAACAAGCAAAAAACAGGAGACTTGGCATGTCTGCCATCTGTATATATATATACGTATATATATGTATACCTAATAACTGATTGTGTTGTATTAATTCTCTGTAATTCATAAATACTTTGTACTAAATTTCATGCAAAATGATTACATAACATATCGGAATTATATTCTTTAACCCTGTAAATGAATTACCAATTATATGCCCACACTTCTCCACTGAAAGACATTCTTTTAACATTCTAATAAAATTTCATTATATTTAACGAGGTGTAACCATGTTAAAATACACTTTTAAGAAAAACTGACTATATAGACCGTAACAGTACGAAATTCTTTTATGTATCCCAGAAAAAGAGCCACAAAAATTATATACACTAAAAGGAATACACCTATTTAACTACTTATGACTCATTAATATTTCAACCCAATTTGACATCATTTGGATAATTACAGTACGTCCTCGGAATTCTTTTGTGGGGTAGCGTAAATAAATTATTTAGTCTATACGTACCCTTTTTTTTTTGTGTGTGTGTCTCTGTAAACTAAAAATAAACATTGTATACACCAGTAAAAACTATTCAGAATATTCTACGTTTTTCATGAAAAACTGTTCGAAATTTGACATAATTTGGCTGATTACATTACATTGCACTTTTGTATGGTTCTGTAATTAGGAAGCTTAGAAACAATTTCTGCATAAAACATAAGTTTAAGCATCTCAGTAATATATGATAATTTCATTTTGTTGAAAGCAAAGTTATGATGTCAAAATGCGTTTAAACAAAATTCACCCCATATGCTGTAATGATACGAATTTTGACGTGTCCCTGTACATAATCCATAAAAAATATAAACATAAAAATTATATAGCTATTTCTATGCAGAGTCTGAATGTGTGTGCCAATTTTCAAGTCAATCGGAGGATTTTTGCGTCCGCTATTGCGGTACATACAGTCGGTAACAAAAGTCTCCGAACATTAGCAAAAATTCCTATGTAAAAAAAGTACACTTAATACAGTTTTGTTAAATAAAACCTTGTTGAATCCTGTTCTTAGTCAGACTAAAAACAGGATTCGACAAGGATTTATTTAACAAAACTGTATTAAGTGTACTTTTTTTGTATAGGAATTTTTACTAATGTTCGTAGACTTTTGTTACCAACTGTACACTGTAAAAAAAAAATTGTAAAATCTTGGTATTTGACCGTATAATTTTAGGGGAAATGACCGTTTTGCTACCTAAACGGTCACAATCCGTAAATTAATGTTTTGGAAGCATAATTTAGGAAATAACCGTATAATTTTACGGGAAATGACCGTTTTACTAGCTAAACGGTCGTAGCCCGTAAATTGATGTTTCGAAAGTATAATTTTTTGAATTTTTACGAGAAAAAGCCGTTAATCTACGCAAATTGCTCTTATCTTTCACCAAACCATTTTCTTATGAGAAAATCTCTTGAAATGCTATCATTTCTGTGACATCAAGAGAGAATTCCATTTTCAAACTGAAACTATGATTGTTATTTATACTAATTGAATGTGTTTAATTATGCACGCATGACGCATAGAAACATCCATTGGTTTTAATAAGCTATTGTTTTCTTAATTTAATTCAAAAAATTTCCATCTGACTGAAACTGAGTAATTGACATTAATGAAATTGATTTTCTTTGTCTATTAACACGAAAACATTAAAAAAGAAGGCTAAATATGGTTTCTTGATTTGAAGCCAGATTTCTAAAACACAAACTACAACCTAATAATTATTTTATCCACTAAGCGCATTTTAAATTTTTTTTTTTTTTTAAGCATACAGCATTCTAATTGCTCTTAACCCTTTAGTTAAGTCTTAGAAAACGGAAAATTTTAATGTTTCCACAATGCATTTTTTACAATATGCTAAAATAAAGTTTATTTCATTATGAAATGAATATGTCATTAACCATTTGAAGGTAAGTCTTATGATTATTATGCATGATCTTCATTGTTAAAAAATAAAGCTTGTAAAGGCAGAGACTCCGACTCCAATATATCATTGAAAGAGACATTTCAGTACAAAGAAGCAGACAGTCTGGAGCCTAACGGCTCGCAGCGGAACATCTCTCCTTTGTAGAAAGGTATGTCCGTTTCCCTTTGATGAACGTGGGAAGCCGCGTGCCTTGAGAACTTTCCCTTCGAGAAGAATTCAACGCGTCAGAGCCGATGATGGAATTTCGAGCGAATCAGGGCCTGCATCTGAGATTTTGTTTTCAGAAAAACACGCCCAATACGAACTGTAATTTTTACGATGAGAGACTGAAAACGACAGTTCACGTCGGAGTTTTGGAAAGGCAGGAATCCCAGAGCAGGTCGGGCTAGACCTCGGGAAAGGAACTGTTATTTTCTGGAGAAGACTGCAGAAGCAGTCACGGACTGATGAAAATCACTGTGGACTCTATCTGAAATTCCTTCCAGCCTTATACTGTACAACCCACTATCTTATTGAAAACCATTTCATATCGAGGAAATACAGCAAAATATGTTTATATTGTAAATTACTAAAAATTAATCTAGTTAAATTAAAATTTGGAAAAAATATTAATTTCTTGTTCTGATTAGTCAAGTAAATAATTATCTTCCACGCTACAAGATACTACAGACTAATAGAATAAAGAAAATTTGGTGGCAGCTCTATCGGATGACAGTATATAGAGAAGAGTGAATCTAAGCAGAAGCGAGGAAAGAGATTCCAGAATTCAGAAGAGATCCTCAGCGTAGACCAGGCAACAACGGAAGCAACGACCGGTTCCTAGTACGGAAGCAGCGTTACGAAGCCCTTCGACGTAGACGGGAGAAGCCAAACAGCGTACGGAGAGCCAGTCTAGAGCAGGAGTGACGGAGTGCCCTTTCAAAAGATCAAGAAGAGGAGCACCGATCCCTGGAGTAGTGGTCTTGTGCCTGCTAAAAGTGTGCTCAGCGGAGATGTGCCCACCTTAGATGAAAACATCAGTAAAGGTAAGGATATTCCGTTCATTCTTGAGAGGCAATTAGTAAAAATAAAAAAAAATTGTTTGTCCTTGTATATTCTGGCAGGAAATTTTTAATGTTTGAGCGAAATGCTTAATGTCTAAAATTAACAGGTTAGTTAATTAAATTAAATGAAATAATTCATTATTTAAAAGTTTAGAATTGACAAAATAGTTAATTTGTTAAGAGAATTTTAAATTTATGTTGGAAAAGGAAATTTCCTTAACCTTGAAGAAAAATAAAAGGAAGTAAAATTGTAAAAGAAATTGAAATTTAAAAAGAAAGCAGAAAAAAAAGGGTTCTTGTTATCCCTAAATAGAAATTCTGAAAATTAAGTAGATATATTTATTATAAAATGGAAGTTTGCAGAAAAAAAAACTGTGAATGATATATTTAAATTATATTCATTAAGAGAATTTTCAGAGCTTTAAGTTGTGTGTATTTATGGTATAATCTATGGTTGCACAGTGTGAAAGAACTCCTTATTTTTGTGTATATTAATTGTTCTCTTTAAATTGCTTGTAAGCATAAGCTTAAATTGGGTAAAAAGTATTGCAAGATATTGCAGGAATCCGAAAGCCAAATTTGGTATTAAAGTGTGTATTATTTAGTTATTTATTTAAATTGTGCTTGTATTTGAAATTTTAAATAATTGCTAAATGTGTATTGCGAATAATTAGGAAATTGAGAATATTTAGTAAAATTGTGTTAGGAAAATTTCAAATCAAAAATCATGGCTGCTTTGCACGAATATTCAAAAGTGGATTTAAAATTTTTAGCAGAAGAATGGGAAGTAGATATTCTGCCCACCGATGGGACAAGGTCCATAATAAAAAAAATTGAACAATCTGCAGAATTTAAATTAGAGGTGGCTTTGGCCCAAATTAAATTAATCAAGGAAGAACGATTAGCGCAAGAAATAAAAGAGGAACGTTTAGCCCAAATTGAAAGTGAAAAAGCACAGAGAGAATTCGAATTAGAACGTCTCAGGTTATCTCAAAGTATAGAAACGACAAGCTTAAACTCTAGCAGAGAAGAGCGGAAATATACTCCCCCACTTAAATCTATTATTCATAAATTTGATGAGTTAAATTCTGACATGGCTTTATATTTAAATCTATTCGAACGTCAAGCGAGTAAATTGGGGTTAGAGAGCTCAGACTATGTAAATCAATTACTTGCTTTGTTACCCACCAAATTAGCAGAACAAATATTAAGACAACCGGCGGATAAATTAGAAGATTTTGATTACATCAAAAATTATCTGTTAGATCGATTTAAGGTTGACGCTGAGTCATTCAGACAAAAATTTAACAACCACCAGCGATCAAGTGGAACGTCATTTCGAGATTTAGTTTATGACTTGGAAACATTCTTGTTAGGTCGGTTGGAAAAACTAGAAATTGGGGACTTTGAGAGCTTGAAGAAATTACTAATTTGCGACCAGATAAAAAAAAGGGCTAGCGCAGAGATGAAAGAGAAGTTTCTAGATTCTTGGGCGAAAGAGACTGATCCCGAAGAATTAGCTATTAAACTAGATGAATTTGAATCCGTTAGGAAAGCCATAAAGAAAAATTGGGTCGGTAAAGAAAAAGATGACCGAAAACCCGATAAAAATAAATTTACATTTTCAAAAGAAAACAAAGAAAAAAAGCCATTTAATTGGCGCGATAGGACAAAATCGCAGGAAAACAAAGGAAAAGAGAACGCCTATGAGAAAAAGAAAGAGATCCGATGTTTTTATTGTTCCGTTGTCGGGCACTACAAAACTAATTGTCCGAAATTAATTAAAGATCAATCAACAGCAGTTGTAAATCAGATAGGAATTACAGACGATTTAGGATTTTGTTTCGCACCTTATTTAGGGGAGGCCGAAATAAATGACGTCAAAATTGTCACCCTTCGTGACAGTAGAGCAAGCTTCGATCTTATAGGAAAACAATACATAAAACCGGAGCAATTAACCGGAGAAAGTATTTGGCTCAAACAGCTGTTGCAGAAAGAATTACACTGCCTGCCGATCGCTAGTGTTACGCTTAAGATTGCAGATATTGGGACTGTTAGCACGAAAACGGCAGTAGTTGACGACTCACTGGAAATGAATCATTATCTTTTGAGTAATCAAACGCATGAAATTATCGAAGGCGCAAAAATGAAAAAACCAGAGTTAATCAACCAAGTAGTAACTCGCGCGAAAAAAAGGCAGAGCGAAAAAGAGGAGAGAGAGAGATTACGAGAATCCGAAACCACTAACGCAGTAGCCGAGATACGGGAAGAAACCCCTATTGTCATTCCCCCCTCTGAGAAAGAGAAGTCTCTAAGCCTTCTAGGGGTAAATAGAGAAAGGCTGAAAGGATTACAGCGTGAAGACGCGACTTTAAATCCGTGTTTTGAAAAAGCGAACAAAGGTAATTCCGAGTTCATTTTAGAAAATGAAATCCTTTTTAGACAATCTAAAACAAATCGCGGGGAGGTTAGAAAACAAGTGATTATTCCTGTAACACTTAGAAAAGACGTAATGGAATTATGTCATTCGAATGTTGGCGGACATCTCGGAGTCACAAAGACGAAAGATAAAATCTTCAGATATTTCGCGTGGCCAAATTCGGTCAAAGAAATAGAGGAATTTGTATTATCGTGTCACCATTGTCAGATGATAGGGAAACCTAGAGAGGTGAAGAAAGCGCCTATGAAAAGGGTTCCCATAGTAACCGAAGTGTTCACTCGGTTTTCCGCTGATCTAACGGGACCACTCCCTCTAAGTGAAAACGAAAATAGGTACCTTTTGACAGCTATGTGTTTGTCTTCGAAATATCCGGAGGCCATACCGCTTAAAGAAATCACTTCTCCAGCAGTGATAAACGGGTTCTTACGAATGTTTAGCAGATTCGGGTTCCCGCGAGAGATTCAATTAGATTTAGGAAGAAGTTTTACGAGTGAATTGACCGAGACCTTTTTCGAAAAGTTTGGAATAAAAGTGATTCATAGCTCCATACATCATCCCCAATCCCAAGCGATTGAGAGATTTCACCGCACCGTAAAGCGATTATTAAAAGTGCTATGCTTAGAAAACGGAGCAGATTGGGAGAAAAATCTTCCATTTGCATTATTGGTGTTGCGTACTACCGTGCATCAATCTACCGGATATAGCCCTGCCGAACTCGTTCACGGCAAAAATCTAAGAACTCCCGAGACAATAATTTTTGAAAAATTATGCGGAATCGAAAACGAGGAACAAACGCCCGTTACCGAATACATTTTTGATCTTATAAATCGGCTAAAAAAATGCCAAGAATTAGCTATTGAATCGATGGAAGATGCGAGAGAGAAAAGGAAGCTTTGGTACGATCGGGACGCAGTTGACCGGAAATTTAAACCGGGAGACCAAGTTCTAGTGGTTGCGACGTACAAGCCGAATAAATTCGCCGTAAGTTGGATCGGACCGGGTACAGTGGAGAAACAAATCTCGGAGACTAACTATGTTGTGAATATTCCAGGTAGGAGGGAGCCCTCTCAAGTATTCCACGCTAATATGCTGAAACCTTATAGACAAAGGGCAGAGATGATAAATGTTTTGTTTAGTGAAATCACTAGCGTGGACAATAAAGAAACAGATTTAGAAATAGTATATCCACACTCTGACCCAAATGTTTATGACTTCAACGAAATCGTAAGAAATGGAAATTTAGAAATGAAACATACTACCGATCAGATAGAGAAATTAAAAGGGGTTTTGGATCGCCACAGGGACCTGTTTTCAAATGATCCAGGGCGCACCGATCTAATCGAGCACGACATCGAATTAATTTCCGACAAACCGGTTAGAATTAAACCGTACAGAATGTCTCAAAGACAGACAGAAATTCTCAAAAGAGAGATCAAAAGAATGCTTGAATTGAACATAATCGAAATAGGGGAGTCGGACTATAGTAGTCCTTTAATTTTAGTAGAAGCCCCCCACAAACAGCCACGCCCATGTTTGGACTATCGCGTTTTGAATTCCATAACCAGAACCGAATATTTTCCAATACCGAACATCGAAGATCGTTTGGACTTAGTTTCAAGTGCTAAATTTATCACGCTTGTAGATCTAACGAAAGGATATTGGCAAATTCCACTGACACCTAGGGCGCAAAGATATGCGGCATTTTCCACTCCTTGGGGAAATTTTAGACCCTTAGTAATGCCTTTCGGATTAGTGAATGCCCCATATAGGTTCAGTAAATTTATGTCACTATTATTACAGGGCTGTGAAAACTTTTGCGTACCGTACTTAGACGATATCGCCATATTTTCAAAGACTTGGGAAGCGCATATGGAACATTTAGACACAATTTTAAAAAAACTAGAGGATGCAAAGTTGAAAATAAAACCTTCTAAATGTCAATTTGCGCAAGACAGCGTAACATACTTGGGGCACGTTGTAGGGAACGGACGTAGGTCGCCCGCAGAAGCTAAAATCCAGGCAGTCTTGAATTTTCCGACCCCGAAATCTAAAACAGAAATTAGACAAATTCTCGGAATGGTAGGATACTACGCCCGCTATATCGAAAATTATGCCACTATTGTTGAGCCTCTAACTAGAGCGTTAAAAGGGAAAAATCGCAAAGAAAGCATAGAATGGTCCGCTGAAATGCAAAAAGCATTCGAGGAAGTAAAACGGAAATTAACAGACCAACCTATTCTTTATGCTCCGAACTACGAGCACCCCTTTATCGTACAGACCGATGCATCAGACTTAGGGGTTGGGGTAATCCTCGCTCAGAGAATAGAAAAGGAAGAGCACCCTATCTTATACTTGAGCAGGAAATTTACTGCTCCCGAAAGAAATTACACTACGACAGAAAAAGAGTGTGCTGCGATAATATTCGCTATAAAAAAGTTAAAGCACTACTTAGATGGACAAAAATTCACTATTGAAACAGATCACGATCCATTAGTCTGGTTGAAGAGAAATGCTGGGAAAAACCCTCGATTAATGAGATGGGCATTAACTCTGCAGCCATATGATTACACTGTAATACACCGGCCAGGGCGTGAGATAGCTCATGTAGACTGTTTAAGTCGAATGTAACTTTAAAAGCAAAAGAAATTTTTTGTATTGTAAATAAGCAAGTTAAATTTTCAAAGTTAAAATTTTTTCCTTTTGGTGTTTTTAAATTAATCAGTATAATCAGGGAAGTATATATTTTAAGTGTAAAAATTATTAAGGTAGTGTTTAATTATTTTGGTTTTGTTGAAAAATCAACATTATATTTTTCTGGTAGATATTCCAATTTGTAGGGACTATTGCCTCTTTTAGAAGTGAATTTGAATATCCTAATTTCAGCTTCTTCTGATGAAAATTCGGCCCCAAAATGGCCCCGAATTTTTCTTTAAGGGGAGGGGAGCTGTAAAGGCAGAGACTCCGACTCCAATATATCATTGAAAGAGACATTTCAGTACAAAGAAGCAGACAGTCTGGAGCCTAACGGCTCGCAGCGGAACATCTCTCCTTTGTAGAAAGGTATGTCCGTTTCCCTTTGATGAACGTGGGAAGCCGCGTGCCTTGAGAACTTTCCCTTCGAGAAGAATTCAACGCGTCAGAGCCGATGATGGAATTTCGAGCGAATCAGGGCCTGCATCTGAGATTTTGTTTTCAGAAAAACACGCCCAATACGAACTGTAATTTTTACGATGAGAGACTGAAAACGACAGTTCACGTCGGAGTTTTGGAAAGGCAGGAATCCCAGAGCAGGTCGGGCTAGACCTCGGGAAAGGAACTGTTATTTTCTGGAGAAGACTGCAGAAGCAGTCACGGACTGATGAAAATCACTGTGGACTCTATCTGAAATTCCTTCCAGCCTTATACTGTACAACCCACTATCTTATTGAAAACCATTTCATATCGAGGAAATACAGCAAAATATGTTTATATTGTAAATTACTAAAAATTAATCTAGTTAAATTAAAATTTGGAAAAAATATTAATTTCTTGTTCTGATTAGTCAAGTAAATAATTATCTTCCACGCTACAAGATACTACAAGCTGTTTCATCTGAATATGGCCATCAAATATGTACATTACCTCATATATAGCAGGTTCTGCTCTCGAAATACTTCAGTCCTTTTTTTATTCAGTGGATTTGGATTTTAGAATAAGGCCGATTGACTGCTATAGGTACTAAAGCAGTGGGAGATTGCCCTCCGTGGGGGTATTTCTAAAGGGGTTCTAACCTGTATTTACTCAAGTTTCGAAGAAAACCACGGAAATCTCCGAACGGCTAGGTGGACGAGCGCGACCTGGGATCGAAACCGGCCCCTTATGTCTACCAGCTTTGAGCGCAGAACCGCTCGGCCACTGGTGGGCTCCCTTCAGTGGAATACAGCTTAAAAAAAAAAAAAAAAAAAAAAAAAAAAAAAAAAAAAAAAAAAAAATCTGTTATTCTAAAAAGTGCAAATACGCCTAACACTTCATAAACACAGTTTGAAATCGGCCTTATAATGAAAACCTGTTTGGATGAATAAGAATTAGGCTCTAGTTATTTCTTCTTTGCACCCACTACTGAAACCATAAAGATCGAAAACCATGAAAAAAATCGTATTAATTGGAGATACAAATTCTCTGTATTTATGTAAAAGATTTATTATTATTATTCAATGTTTATTCTGCGTCTCGGTTAATTTTCAGAGATCTCACATAGTTTTCAAAAGTTTCATTTTGTTTTTTAAAAAGGGTGAGAAATTCTCACCCATTATTTACCTCTAATGAGAACCTTGAAATAAGACTACCTCTTTAGTGCTAGTGTTTACGAATAAAAAAGGCCCACTAGCGGCCGAGCGGTTCTGCGTTCAAAGCTGGTAGATATAAGGTGCCGGGTTCGATCCCAGGTCGCGCTCGTCGGCCTAGCCGTTCGGAGTTTTTCGTGGTTTTCTTCGAAACTTGAGTAAATACGGGTTAGGACCCTTTAGAAAGACCCCCCACGGAGGGCACTCCCCCTCGGGCCCAGGACCTACAGCAGTCAATCGGTCTTATTCCCAAATCCAATCCAGTCCGTTTACAAATAAAAATGATTTCGAAAAATAGTTAGATTTTCTTTCACAAAAACAAAAGTCAGTATCGTAGTCTATAAGGGAAAAAAAAAGCTTTTGTTCTTTCAATGTGAGAATTGACTGACTTCTTAATTTTGTCAAAAATAGCAAATTTAGATTTTAAAATAGTCTTAAAATAAAATAATTTTTATGCATAATTTGAACGTTAACAATTTAATCATTGTAAAAAATTTCTGTCAAAATAAAGCAATTTTTTTAAACACAAATACAGCATAGGTTGCTGTAAATTTGTATAGCTAGTTCTGTATGAAAATTTGTTACTTCACATTGTGTTGTAAATCGGTTTAAAAAAATTTCCAGAAGTCTTTTGGTGCGTATGACAAGATTTATCAACTAGTCAGTTCTGATGTTGACTTTATCTGTTTTTGTAAAGAAAATCCTATGTGATCCCAACGGCGCGGTTGGCAAAGCGCTAGCCTATGACACAGGTGATTGTGAGTTCGAATCCCGGGCTACCGAAGACGGTTTGCTTCACATGAAAATTAATAAATTAGCTTTTGCGTGTAAAAAAATGAATGAGTTTTTTAGTGTTGTGGATTTCTCCCTGCACGCATGTGTAATAATTGCACGAAACTTTTTTAAAGCATTCCAGAAACTCAAACTTTAACTTTTAATTTTACGGTTAGTGCTACTTTTTTTGCAGGTTGGTTGTATGTTTCATCACAACGTAAAATTACTGCCGATACATCATACATCGTCTAAATATACTTTTACGGGCTTTGACTGGAATCTCTGCTGCCGGGCTTAGCCTGTAATTTTACTGCAGCATTTTTTACAGTGTACAAATTCTGCCCATAGGCCGTAATAATGAGAAAAAAATTGGTGTGTCTGTACACGAACTGCAAAGGGATTACACACCCAAAACTATACAGCTAAAATTCTGTGTAGCTCATAGATATGTGTACCAAATTGCAAGTCATAATAGCTTGATTTTTGCGGTGGCTATCGCGGCACATACAAATTCTTCCCATAGGCCGTAATGATAAGGAAAACTTTGGCGTGTTCCTGTACACGAACTACGAATGGAATACACACCCAAAACTATACAGCTGATTCCGTGGGGCTCATGAACATGTGTACCAGATTTCAAGTCAATAGCGTGATTTTTGCGGCCGCTATCGCGCGACAGACAGATCCACACACACAGATGGAATCCAAAACCGTTTTCAGAATCAACAGAGGACCTCCACTGATGTTTCGGCAATTACTTCCAATTCAGTTTTCCATTCATTGAAATTTTCCAAAAAAATAAAAAATAAGTGAAATTAAAAAAAGTTACGAGTATTCTAGGAACAATTGTAAGAATCTTACAATTAGATTATATTCATTTTAAGGTTTTTATTCAAAGTTTTGTACTTATTACTTTTAAACGCCAGTTTTGTGGTGCTTTTTATAACTAGTGGATCTGCAGATCAGAAGTCTCAACATCTTATTTGCATCATGCATTATTCAACAGACCATTTTTATTTATTCCTTATTATACAATATATGTATTGATTCGATTCACTTACTACATAAACAGATACGTTCCTGAGGGGGGGAAGCAACCCCCCTCAACACCCCGCTGTATATCTCTTTCTATACCTATTTGTATATCACATATATATATTCTTAATAACTGACAGTCTTGTATTATTTCCCTGAAATTAATAAATGTTTGCACAAAATTTCATGCAAAAAATTACATAGCATATCGGAATTATTTTGTGTAACCCTGTAAGCTAATTACAAATTCTATACCCGCACTTTTCAACAGAAAAACATGCCTTTAAAATTCTAATGAAATTCTATTATATTTAATGGGGTGTAACCATGTTAAAATACATTTTTAAGAAATACCGACTATAGACCGTAACAGTACGAAATTCTTTTATGTATCCCTGAAAAGTCGCCAATGTTATTATATACGCCAATTATAAGAATACACCTTATTAATTAAAACGCATTAATTTTTCAAACTAATTTGACATCATTTGGATGATTACAGTGCGTTGTCGGAATTATTTCCTGTGGACCCGTAAATAAATTACTTAATCCATACATACCAATTTTTTTTAGAATAAACATGCTTCTAAGCATCTTTACAATATATGTTAATTCCATTATGTTCAATGCACCATAAACGCATTAAAGTGCGCTTAAATAAAAAATTGACCATAGACTAATGTCACGAAATTCTTTTGCATGTGTCTATGTAAACGAACTATAAAAGTTGTATACACCAATAAAAACTATTCAGCTTATTCTACGTTTTCCATGAATAATTGTTCGAAATTTGACATAAGTTGGATGATTCCGTGACATTATCAGAACACTTCTTTAAGGTCCTGTACATTAATTAGGAAGCCTAAGAGCACATGTCTTCTGCAGAAAACATAAGTTTAAGCATCTCCCTAATGCATGCTAACCCCTAATTTTGTCTATTGCAAAGTAATGATGTTAAAATGCGTTTAAACAAAATTCACCCATATGCCGTAATGATAGGAATTTTGGCGTGTTCCTGTACACAATTCGTAAAAAAATATAGACATAAAAATTATACAGCTATTTCTATACAAAGTCTGAACATGTGTGCCAGTTTGCAAGTCAATTGGAGGTTTTTTGCGGCCGCTATTGCAGTACATACAAATTCTGCCCATAGGCCGTAATGATGAGAAAAACTTTGGCGAACTACAAATGGAATACACACCTAAAACTATACAGCTAATTCCATTGGGCTCATGAACTGGTGTACGAAATTGCAGTCAATAGCGTGATTTTTGCGGCCCCTAGTTTGGTACATACAAATTCTTCCCGTAGGCTGTAATGATAAGAAAATTTTTGGTGTGTCCCTGTGCACGAACTACAAATTGAATGCACACTCAAAACTATACAGCTCATTCCGTTGTGCTCGTGAACATGTGTGCTAAATTTCAAGTCAATAGTGGGATTTTTACGGCCGCTATATCGCGCAATTAACAGACTGAACCCAAAATCTTTTTGAGTCTCAATAGAGACGAGAAGTTTACTGAGAAATTCAGCATTCAAACTGCCGAACAATAAAACCGTTTAAAATCGTTGCAGACTCTCCTAAAAATAAAGAAAGAAGCAGTGTAGACAAGGAATACAACAGATAAATTGCTTGCGAGTTATTTTTACATTTTACCCATATGGTGGAGAAAGTATCTTAAAATAAGTGTGTGTGTTTGTCTGTGTGTCTATTATCAGCCTATTTCATAAACAAATGGTAGCGGGATATGCAAACTCTGTATTCTAAATACATACTGTAAAGTGATGCTACATTAAGCCTTTCATTAAGATTAAGCAATTGGTTTGTGTATAGTGATGTGGAACGGGTAAATACCTAGTGGGTAGGTAAATACTTTTTGGGCATTTACCCGAGGCCTGGGTAAATGTAAATACCCAAAAAATTTGTATTTTGAAGGAAAAAAAAAAATTGTAAATGGCTGATGAATTTTTATATCAAAATGAAACATGATACATATATATTGTATATTACCAGGGTTGCTACACAAATCAGGAGAAAAAATTTCCTGAGTTCTCCCTGTCTCTTTTAGAAGTAAAATCGATGACATGCAATCATGCAACAATAGAACATATTTACAAATCAAATGAACATATTTAGGGCATATTAATTTTATTAACTTACTATAGTTGGGGAAAACAACATAATTGATCCATTATAAAGCACTAAAAATTTAAAAAAAATTTGATTATAAAAAAAAATTTCAAATGTTTTTCCAAAAAATTTCAAAATTCCCTGATTTTTCCCTGTTTTTGCATTAATTTTTGAAATTCCCTGAGTTTTCCCTGTTTTTTAATAGATTTTCAAATTTCCTAAGTTTTCCAGGTTTTTCCTGTTTTCCAGATACCGTAGCAACCCTGATTGCATATTGTAATTCAACTGAAGACCTTGCAAAGTATTGACTATTGTATTGCTTTCATTATTTTTTTTTCTGGATTATTTATTTATTTATTTTTATTTTTTTAATTTCATAAAGAGACTTTTACTTATTAAATGGTAATGTAATAATATCGGATCAACTTTTCTTTGTGATATATTTCACATTTCTTATTTTTTCTTGTGATTCGTTCGAAAAGGTTTTCATATACATGGGTCGATAAAGGAAAAAAATTGGATCCTTTTTGCTGCACCTTCACAAAATTCAAATCAATAAAAAGGAATTCTTTTATAAAACGTTTCTATATATTCAGCATCAGTTTTAATTAATTGGTTCATTAAAACTCTGTTAACTTGATATTAAACTCTATATAGAATGACTATCAAAATGGAATGTCTTACACTATATATATATATATATATATGTAGGAAGTAATGTGGAGAGCTTTGTGGGACGCATTCCTTGTACAGTCCACAGATGGCGCTGCCTCTGATGCTCATCTTTCGAGAAGAGGATGAACGGAAGTCAGTTGGGATCTGTCTTCAATGGAAAGCAGTTGAGACCGTCAGCGCGAAGGCTGATAGGGTCATTTTCTTCTAATTAGAGCTTGAAGTGCTCTTAATAGTTGAGTAGAGCCATGGAGGGCTCAATACCTCAATCTCACATATTTAAAATAGTGCGCGTAGGTACTATTGTGAATTGTAAGAGCGAGTACGTTCTCATATATTACTTTGGGATAGTTATTCTGATGAAGAGAGCTAGTTCTATGTGTTAAGCCTCAAACCAGCAGTGGGAAATTCTCATATTATCTTTGTGTATCTTGTGTTGTATGTGTTACGTAATAAATGTTTAGTTATCTAAGTCGCATCTCATCATTGCCCCACCCCTAGACGCCCAGCCAAGATTCTACATATATATATATATATATATTTCGCAAAAAAGGGGGACCCAAAAATTAAAACCTGGAGTGACTCCCGATATATGCATTATAACAAAATTTATAATCAGGGTTGCTACACAAATCAGGAGAAAAAATTCACTGAGTCTTCCTTGTCTCTTTTAGAAATAGATGACACACAATCACGCAGCATTGGAATCTAACATGTTTACATGACAATTGAACATAAGTAGGGCATATTAATTTTATTAACTTACTATAAATGGGGAAAAAACATAATTGATTCATAAAAAAGCACTGAAAATTTTAAAAAGCATTTGATTATGAAAAAATTTTCCAATGTTTTCCCAAAAATTTAAAAATTCCCTGAATTTCCCCTGTTTTTGCAATAAATTTTGAAATTCCCTGAGTTTTCCCTGTTTTTTAATAGATTTTCAAATTCCCTGAGTTTTCCAGGTTTTCCCTGTTTTCCAGGTACCGTAGCAACCCTGTTAATGTTACTTTTAATTAAAAGTTTTGATAAAATTATTTTTTAAAAATTCTATTAACATTAATAATAAAGTATTCATTCTAAAACTTAAGTAGGGCAGCAGTGAAATTTTTAGGTGTAAAGTAATGACACTGACAGTTGAATAATTTTATACTATGTTTTTGTCATATAGTATAGATGATGTCAAAGAAGCTCCTGATTTTCAATTTTCTCATAGAACATGCTACGTGTCAGTTTCGGTTTTAATTTCATGAACAGTTAGTCACACACTTCGTTTTTTTTTTTTTTTACTAAAAGCACAATTAAAGTTTATTTTAAGTTAATTGTAGTAAATTTAGACTAGTGTTTAGGTTTTTGAATTTAATTTGAGTTTCTGCTCCTGTCATCTGGATGGTATCTTTTGGGGATTGGCCGACCCCTTTCAAGTGTTCGGTGATTAATGTATCTTACCAGTGCCCTATGTTGCGGGGGAGTTTACTTCCGACGCCACTACGCTATATACCTTTCAATTATACCTATGACGCCCTTTGTCTTGAGGATGCTACCACTGGCGGCTAATGCATTATTATTATTATTATTACTTTCTTCTATATTCAATAGAAGAAAGTATTGAATTCGTAAAAATATTCGACCTCGGTTTTTTGATGGATTTACACGTTTTGAGAGTTCTAGAACATGATTTGACCCTTTTTAGAAAATGTCTGTCTTTGTGTGTGTGACAAATATTTGTGGCAACTGTATCTCAGGAGCTACTGCACAGAACTTCATACAAATCGGCATGCAGATACACCTTGACATGAATTAGTGCTTATCAACTTTTGATAAAAATTGCCTTACAAGATGCGTTGTCATCCCGCTTTTTCTAAATTTTTAACAGGGTGGTATAGGACAAAATTTTGTATAAATGTGCATAAAGAAAATTATTTTTTTAATAATCATTATGAAATTTACAAGAATTATTTATAATAGAGATAGTCAACTGGGGAAAAAAAATTATATATGTAGGAGCATCGCTTATCCCCTGGGGAGAAGTCAACACTCGAGGGGAATAAATTTTCATGATGGGTATCTTTCAAAAGAGTTCGCCAATATCTTTAAAACGAATGGTTGAATCATCGATCTGCGGTAATTTAAAATAAAGTTATCGATTTGTCTTCTTTTTAATTTTTTTTTTTTTATTTATTTATTATTTATTTTTTTTATGTAATACCGATAATAAAATGAACTGTTGTTGGATATTTAGTGTTATACTACTTATCTAATATGGAAATCGTATTACATTATCATGGAAGATAATTTTATTAAATAACGATTTTAATAAATTATTTTTACTGAGTGAATTTGTATGGAAAAATATAGAAGAAAATCATGCGGTGGTCACAACATTCTTTTTTTTTTTTTTTTTTTTTTTTAAGAAATCAAAGGGGGATGCTCTAAAACGCTCCATATTACTATATAGTGGCGAGCAGCGGCCTCCTTCTGTCTAACAAGCTCTATCAAGTACAGTCGGTAACAAAAGCGTCCGAACACTAGCAAAAATTCCTATGCAAAAAAAAAAAAAGAGTACACTTACTACTGTTTTGTTAAATAAATCCTTATCGAATCATGTTCTTAGACTGACTAAGAACAGGATTGGACAAGGATTTATTTAACAAAACAGTATGAAGTGTACTTTTTTTTACATAGAAATTTTTGCTGGTGTTCGGACGCTTTTGTTACCGACTGTAGCATTATTCGCTCATTTGAAAATTGAAAGTATTTTCTCGTTTTTGTAAATAATGATTCAATCTTAGAGATGAATATATTCGAATATGACAATGATTAATCAAATCCACTAACATTGGAGTTATGTGAGGACATCCTGGAATAATGAAGTTTAAAAAGTATCAATAATAATAATAATAATAATAAAAAACATTCAGGTGGGGGGGGGGATAGTGGTGGACAGATGTCGGCTGGAAAGCTCAGTGGCAGAAGATGGCAAAGTGGCAAAGCCTTATGAAAAAAAAAGGGTACTATTTTATTAATTTTAAACGAAAGGGCTTTAAATTTTTAATGTGCGAAAATTGCTATAAAACGAGAGCTAATATTGCATAAATATGAATGCAGTCATCCTAAAATGGCAGCCGTGCCATACTATAGTGGTAGAGTACAGACATTACGCAAAGCTTTCTCGATGAAAATGTCCGAATAACAGTGTTTGCGCAAAAGTAGTAGTAGTAACAATAATCTATATAATATTTCTCTAACATGGACCAGTTCCAATTATTTTTTGTCGAAACGATACGATACGCGAGGATAAAAAAATAATATTTATACATGGATAATATTTAAGCACGCAGACTTAGCTCAATAGATTAATAAGAAAAAAGTGACGACATTCTGATGAGATTATTTTAACAGTTGTTTCTTCAGAATCTTTGCAAGCGTCATTATAAACATAGCAATATTTTAAAGATATACACAGAACATGAACTTTTGTGTCATACATTGACTAAAAAACACAATCATAAAAAATATAATCAAAATAGAAATTATTTTATTTTGTTTATTTATAAAAGAAAAGAAAATAAAATAAAATAAAGTCATTGCCAACGTATGACGACAAAAATTTAAAAGGCGTCGTGGGCGTCCTATTTTAAAATTGTACTGCCTGTGGAAGTATGAAAATTGGGTCGTGAACCATGAATTTTATTTGGAAACCTTTCTTTGAACGATTTTGGTTTCACTATTGTACAATATTAATTTGGTTTTAATAATAATTTGGCTTCTGGTAAATTAAAATTTTAATTAGGTGGTGAAATGGGTATAACATTTATGAGTTTCAAATTTTAAAGGTAAATAAAACCAGTTGGCATAGGTGGACTCTGCTCAGTTCCCCATCATATTTATGTTCTCATAAATTTCTAGTGCGAGACATATTATAATCATGTTAAAAGAAATGAATTTGACGAAAGCTTGATACAGTGACAGAATGAAATCCCCGCCTAATAGGCTATCCACCGTTCACTTCGATATATTTATCTTATTCTAATCTATTAATTTATTTTATCGGGGTCGATTCCGTTGTTTAAATTTCATGCTACTATTTCCAATGCAATAATCCTCAAAATTCATATTTATATGAAAAATTTACAATTTCGCTATATTGATAAAATCGTAAATTACGAATAATTTACGAAATTTTCCTATCAGGATATTTGTATTCAATCATGTTCAAACAAATATCATAAATGTAATTTTCAAGTTGTCTAATGTATTTAGGATCCTCAAAATGGAAGTTTATGCTCAGTTTTGCCTTATTCTGACACGTTAAGTAAATCGTAAATTCCAAATAACTTACGAATTTTTTAAATTGGAAAAATCATAGTCTATGATATTCATGCCAGTATCCTAAATAATATTTCGAAAGTGGTTTGAAATCTTTACGATGAAAATATCCCTCAAGATTGACGTTTATGTGAAATTTTGCTCTATTCAGCCATGTTAAGAAATTCGTAAATTTCCAATAACTTACGAAATCTTTATATTGGAAAATTCATAGTCATTAATATTCATGCCAGTGTCCTAAATAATATATCAAAAGTAGTCTGACACCTTTACGATGAAACTATCTCTCAAAATGGACGTTTATGTGAAATTTTGCCCTATACTGCCATGTTAAGAAATTCGTAAATTTCCAATAACTTGCGAAATTTCCAAAATAGCATATTTATAGTTACTGATATTCATTCCGGCATCAAAACTGATATTTTAAAACTGGTCTGACATTTTTACAGTAGAAAGTTTCCATTAAATGCACGTTTAAGTGAATTTTTGTCCTATTCTCCCATGTTAAGAAAATCGTAAATTTCTAATAACTTACGAAGTTTATAAATTCGAATGTTGCAAATGAATAGGATTCTTGCCAGTGTCAAAAGTAATATTTTAAAACTGATCTGACCTCTCTGCGATCATTTGTTCGTGAGATATCGTGTTAACAGACTAACAAACTAACGGACTAACACACTGACACACTAACGGACTGACACACTAACAGACACCCTACAGACAGACACCATAGAAATTTTGTCATTTTCGGATTCCTTACACCTGAAAACGTGTAGAAAAGTCAAAAAACCGAGGATTAATTCGTAAATTTCCAATAACTTACGAAATCTTTATATTGGAAAATTCATAGTCATTAATATTCATGCCAGTGTCCTAAATAATATTTCAAAAGTAGTCTGACATCTTTACGATGAAAATATCTCTCAAAATTGACGTTTATGTGAAATTTGTCCCTATACTGCCATGTTAAGAAATTCGTAAATTTCCAATAACTTGCGAAATTTCCAAAGTAGCATATTTATAGTTACTGATGTTCATTCCGGCATCAAAACTGATATTTTAAAACTAGTCTGACATTTTTACAGTAAAAAGTTTCCATTAAATGCACGTTTAAGTGAATTTTTGTCCTATTCTCCCATGTTAAGAAAATCGTAAATTTCTAATAACTTACGAAGTTTTTAAATTTGAATGTTGCAAATGAATAGGGTTCTTGCCAGTATCGAAAGTAACATTTTAAAACTGATCTGACCTCTCTGCGATCATTTGTTCGTGAGATATCGTGTTAACAGACTAACAAACTAACGGACTAACACACTAACGGACTGACAGACTAACAGACACCATAGAGACAGACACCATACAAATTTTGTCATTTTCGGATTCCTCACACCTGAAAACGTGTAGAAAAGTCAAAAAACCGAGGTCGAAAATTTTCACGAATTCCTAAGTTCCCCATACCTATAGTATGATGGGGAACTAAAAGCAGCAAATCGAATAAAAAGAAATCTCAAAGACTAGCTTAATGTTCAAAAATATAAATAGATTGGAGTTATATCAAAATTATGAGATAGAGCCCAAAAAATTTGAATGGTCGTCAGTATAAATCTTTTTTTCTCTCTTTTCTTTTCTCCCTTTCTTCTTTTCTTTTCCTTTTTGGTAGTTCAGTATAATTTTTTTTTTTCTCTCGTTTTTTTTCTTTCTTCTTTTCTTTTCTTTTCTTTTGTATATATATCAAAGACTTACTTTTTTGTACGTGCATTCCAATAGACATTTCTTTTATTATTATTACTGCGTGTCTGTAAATTCTTTCCAAAGCGAATAATATAGATATTCGAAACTGCCTTTCTTTTCAACTGCTTTTATTCTTTTCATCTTCTGGAATCGAAAGAATTGTCGAATTTCTCGATTAACATTATTATTATTATTATTTTATACAGAAATATATTTTACAAAAAAAAAAAAAAAAAAAGGTAACATGAAAGAAAATTTTTTAAAGCAAATTCCTATTCTTACAAATGCTATCGAAAAAGTTTTTTTTTTATTTTTTAATAATTTTACATTAGGAAATAAAAAGCGCGCGTGTAAAATGAAATAAAAATAATCATAAGATTAAAAAAATATTTTTATATACAGTGTTTTAGACTTTCTGATGAATCACAGAGCTCTTATCAATGTGCATAAAATTTTCAAAGTGACAATGATGTCCATTTTTGTGAGATGCATCATTTAACTTTTTATAATTTTTTGATGTTCACGTTGAATTAGATGTATTTATTTTTATGTCGAAAGAAAATGAACTCGTATTTTTTTTCTTTTGCCAACAATTAAATTATAGCTAATATTTTAATGGCTATTTTAACGCTATTAGGATGTTATTATTTTCATATTTTAATTAATTATAAGAAAACTAATGAAAAATTCGAAAATCGGACTTCGAAGTATTGTGTTGTCACCGGGTTCTGAGCTTCTGTGAAAGTTTCAAATTTCTAGCTAGTTGGGAAGTTAGTTAAAAATCGATTGCAAGATTTGTACAAGATATATATAGGGAGAGTGTGAACTAATAGTAGGAATTGAAAAAAGAAACTGAAACTATGAGCAAAAGACAAGGAATTGAATAGAAATTCTAGAACTATAATGGCAAAATAAACTAGTATGTTGTGGCCACCACGAGACTTTCTTCTATATTTTCCTATACAAATTCACTCAATAACAATATTAAAAAAAAAAAAAAAAAAAAAAATCCAAGTGTTTTTTTTTTTTTTTTTTTTTTTTTTTTTTTTTGTTAAAAGTAAAAAAAATCGATAACTTTGTTTTATATTACCACATATTTATAGTTCAACCATTCGTTTTAAAGGTATTGACGAGACCTTTCGAAAGATACCTATCTTGAAAATTTACCCCACCCCAGAGGGTACTTCCCCCCAGGGGGGGAACCGATGCCCCCACATGCAATTTTTCCCCTAATTGACTACTACTATTAGCAATAATTCATATTAATTTTACAATCACAGGTTAAGAATAACTCTCATTGTGTACATTTATACGAAATTTTGTCCTATACTACCATGTTAAAAATTTAGAAGAAATACGATCACAGCGCCTCCTGTTGTGCGATTGATCCCCAAATCTAATCAGCACTAGTTTATGTCAGGAGCCAACTAAATACCAAGTTTTGATAATTTCGTTTAAAAAAAAAACAAATTAATATTTTTTTCTAATTTTTTCGTAGAAAGTAAAAAAAATCGATAACTTTGTTTTAAATTATCACAGATTTATAGTTCAACCATTCGTTTTAAAGGTACTGACGAGACCTTTCGAAAGATATCCATCTTGAAAATTTTTGCTCTATATCACCATGTTAAAAAATTAGAAAAAGCGGGATGGCAACGCAACCTGTAAGACGATTTTTACCAAAAGTTGATAGGCACTAATTTATAACAAGGTGCAACTACATACCAATTTGTATGAAATTCTGTCCAGTAGTTCCTGAGATACAGTTGCCACAAAATTTTGTCACACACACACACACAGACAGACAGACAGACAGACAGACATTTTCTAAAAGTGGTCAAATCGTGTTCTACAGCTCTTAAAAAGTGTAAATCCATCCAAAACCCGAAATCGAAAATTTTTACTTTATTCTATTGAAGATAGAAGAAAGTAATAAAATAGAGCAATAAATATACATATTTTTAGTTCCCCATCATACTATAGGTATGGGGAACTTAGGTAATTGTGAAAATTTTCGACCTCGGTTTTTTTACTTTTTATACGTTTTCAGGTGTGAGGAATCCGAAAATGACAAAATTTGTATGGTGTCTGTCTGTAGGATGTCTGTCAGTCCGTTAGTGTGTCAGTCCGTTAGTGTGTTAGTCCGTTAGTTTGTTAGTCTGTTTACACGATATCTCACAAACAAATGATCGCAGAGAGGTCAGGCCAGTTTTAAAATATAACTTTCGATACTGGTAAGAACCCTATTCATTTACAACATTCAAATTAAAAAACTTCGTAATTTATTAGAAATTTACGATTTTTTAACATGGGAGAATAGGACAAAATTTCACTTAAACGTACATTAAATGGAACTTTTTTACTGTAAAAATGTCAGACCAGTTTTAAAATATCAGTTTTGATGCCGGAATGAACACCAGTAACTATACATATGCTACTTTGAAAATTTCGCAAGTTATTGGAAATTTACGAATTGCTTAACATGGCAGTATAGGGCAAAATTTCACATTAACTTAAATTTTGAGAGATATTTTCATCGTAAAGATGTCAGACTACTTTTGAAATATTATTTAGGATATTGACATGAATATCATAGAGTATGAATTTTCTAATTTAAGAAATTCATAAGTTATTTGGAATTTACGATCCTCTTAAAATGGCAGAAGAATACAAAATTGAGCATAAACGGCCATTTTCAGGATCATAAATATATCAGACAATTTCAAAATAACATTTATGATACTTGTATGAACATGATTGACTACAAATATTCTAATAGGAAAATTTCGTAAATTATTCGTAATTTAAGATTTTATCAACATAACAAAATTGAAAATTTTCCGTATAAATATGCATTTTGAGGATTGTTGCATTGGAAATAGTAGCATGAAAACTAAACAACGGAATCGACCCTGCCAAAATAAATTAATAGATTAGAATAAGATAAATATATCGAAGTGAACGGTGGATAGCCTATTAGGCGGGGATTTCATTCTGTCACTGTGTTAAGCGTTTTTTTTCAAATTCATTCCTCTTAACATGATAACTATGTTAAGAGAATGTCCTGTTCTAGAAATATATGAATATATATATGATGGGGAACTGAGCAGAGTCCACCTATGCCAACTAGTTTTACTCTTCAATAAGAAAAAGAAAAGAGATCTTTTGTCACACTGCATACCCAGAAATTTAATTATTCACATAGATAGGAAAAGTTTTATTTTATTAGATGATTGACATATAGACATTCAGAGAAAAAAAAGAAAAGAAAAGAAAAAAAGAAAGAAAAGCTAAATCTACAAAAACTAATTTCGAAAAAATCTCATCCCTGTTTATAAAAAGAATTCTAAATAATAAACGTTTATTTATTTATTTATTTATTTCAAAAGAAAGAAAATGTTTAAGCAAGAACGAAATATCATGCGGTTCATATAGATTATTAACACTTTCCAAATGTACGTACTCGTCACATCAATATGATTTGCCCACGTGATCACACAACGAGGAGATTGAAAAAAAGAAAAAAAAAAAAAAAACCTGAAATACAGAAAGGTAACTCAATCCATAATCACTCATAAACGTTGTTGTGAAGTGTAAAAAAAAAAAAAAAAAAAAAAAAAACACAGAACACAAATGGAAGTGCAGTTTGAATTTGTAACCCTTAATGTATCTGAATACTTCGTTTCAAAAGTAAAGTAGTTTTTATAGCACAATGTGCTGGTAAAAAAAGGGCACCATTACCAGCACATTCTGCTGTTAAACTAAAATAATTTACAACAGAAACACCTGTAAAAGAGTTTCTTTTTTACAGACGTTTCCGCTGTAAATTAGCCTGTTTAACAGCAGAATGCACTGGCATCGCTTTTTACCAGCACATTGTGCTGTAAAAACTACCGTTGTTGTTTACAGTGTTCAGTATATCTGTAAAAATAACACTAAACAAACCATAAAACAAAAATACTTTCTTTAGCATATTACCAATAAATGTCAATTCCATTATGATTTCTGCTTGTGCAATACAAAGTTATTTAATTGATTAAAAAAAAAAAAAAAAAAAAAAAAAAAAATTGCATTCGCATTCTTTTGAATGTCCCTGTACTGTACACAAAAACATTTGTGTTATTTATACCATTTTAAATAGGGTCCATGCCATAGTAAACTCAAATGACATATATCATCCTGAAAAAATTGTGGAAATATGTACGGATGCTATAAGCCGACAAACGAATAGATAGAGACGGTAAGAAAGTCAAACATAAATAAAATCATAACTCAAGCCTACAAAAGTGAAGTTGACAAAATTTGATTGGATGATTTTAGCTAAACTTTATGTTTTTCGATGTGCTGAAACCGAAAATGCAGCCCACTTTTCTCTATCACGTACAGATTTTTGTTAATACAGGGTGCTTACCCACGCAATTTCTTACATATAGGGCAGTTCCTTGTTTGTAAACAAACATCTCAACTTTTATGAGTGGTTGGCAAAAAGGCTTGGGAAAAGCATAGCGATGGCGGATCACCAATATAGATTACCAACGGAAAATCAATGGTGGGCGGGGCGCGGGAAAGTCGAACGCGCTTTTTTGCCAACCACCAGACGTCACGAGGAAATGCTCTATACCATCATAACAATAGGTTGGTTGGTTGGTTGGGTTTTAATGTCGCACTAGCGCTGTGATATTACAACAATAAGTATCCATGATTAATTAATCATGAAAACACACTATAAAACTTACCATATAATTATATTGGTGGAAGAGTAATGGGACAAATTGTATAGGCAGGCACCCTGTATTGACAAAAATCTACACGTGATAGAGAAAAACTGACTTCATTTTCGGTTTCGGCACACCAAAAAACATAAAGATCAGTCAAAATTATAAAATCAAAATTTTACATGTCGACCTGTGTAATCAGTCTTAATTAAACCTTGTTTGTTAGGTGTTGAAAACGTTTAATTCAAACGAAAGTGTAATTCCAGAAATGTCCAATTACAGCTCTTAGATAACTAAATATTTTTGTGTAGCCCTAAAAATCTTAAGGGTAATCATACTACAATTTTATAAAAAGCATTTATTTATTTATTTTTTATTATTATTAAGAAACTATCTTTATTACAGCATGTTCCATGACAAATAGTCTTACTACATGCATTTAACAAATAAACATACAATTTAAGTTCAATATGAATGTACAAATAACAGAAGCATAAATCAAAAATCTAAGAAAGGTATGTTGTTAATAAATCGTAGAAACAGAAAAAAGCATTCAGATCTGATTAAAAATTTAAAGTGTGTGTGCGTGTACATATGTATAATAAATGTCAATTACATTACGATTTCTGCAAAATAAAGGTATTAAAATACGGTTTATAGAAATGTATCTAATAGAACGCAAGGATTTGGAATTCTTTGGGGTGTCCCTGTACACAAACCAGTGGTGTTGTGGTATTGACCATTTTCAATGGAGAGCATGAATAACATGAATCCGTTTCAAGAAATTTCATCGACATTTACGGGAGTTAGAGAGCAGACAGACAGATAAACCAAAGTCATAAACATTTTTCAATTTTGTTCGAAAGTGTTAAAAATCTATATAACACTTCTCGATTAAGTTTACGACTAAATTTTGTCAAAACGATACGATAATGACGTAATAGGCTGTCTTATTGATCAACCCAGATTGGACGGATCAAGGATGCTAAGAATATATATATATATATATACAAAAATTTAATTTAATACGCTTGAAATACATATTTTCTTAAAGAAATTAAAAAAATATTGACATTTTATGTGGAAACATATGCCAAAAATCTCATATTTGGAAGAATTTAAAGCCAATTAGGGCTGGTATTTATGGTAGCTGTTCAGCTGAGCGGTGGAGGTTCACCTATTGATCTAAATCGAAATCATCTTATTAAGATACAAATTTTTGAATGCCAAAATTATATATTCATTTATGATTTTTCATTCATTATAAACAGAATGGATATTTTTTTTTTCAGTTATTTATTTATTTTGTAAATACATTTATAAACTATGGAATTTCTGTTATGTGTGGTAATCATAATAAATTTTATGAAATATTTGATTTATATTACAACAATAATTTAAATTATTTTTAAGAATTTGTAACTCAGGGAAGAAAAAAATACTCTAAAATTGAAATTATAATGCAAATATCAAAGATTTAAATCTCTTTTATTGAGGGGGGGGGGGGAGGAAAGAAAGAGAAAAAAACTGAAAACTTCCTGCGATTTTATTTATGAGATTTTTCAAAAAAAAAAAAAAAAAAAAAACGTAGGTACGTAGGTATTATTATGCAGATATTCTACGCGGAAAAGGCTAATAAAAATAAAGAAATTTTAAATAAATAAGTTAATTTTTGTTGTATGAAATTTGTCTTAAAAATATCACTAGTTAAACATTACTACTAAAATCAACTTCCTTTTCCAATTATTATATTAAATCGGAGAAAAATAAAATTTCGCGAGGAAAATATTGTGTGTGGTTATTTAAAGGAGAAGGAAAAAATGTTCAAACTATCAATTATTAAAGTTGAATTACAACTCAAGATTTATATCTGTCTCGGTTCCAGAAAACAAAGATACTAATAGACATATTATAAATATATAGCAAGCTTTTGGGAAATAAACTTAATTCTTTTCGAGCAAAATAACGAAGATTTGAATTTACGCATTTAATCTATCTGTGGCGAATTCAAATGTCACATGCAATCAGTTCATTGAGTAAGAGTTTAAATCGTAAGCTTGATAAAAGAAGCACGTGTCTTAATAATTCGCACGATTGAACACAATTATAAAGATATCAAACCGCAAAAGATTACTTTTTGCCAATTTGCCTTTTCGAGAAAAAATTAAAGAACTTATCGCTATTCACTACAATTTTGAAATTAGATGTAATCCTTATAGTCACCTTGACATTTTTAATATATTATTTGTCATACGTTCGTCTGTTACGTCTGTTAAATCATCTCTATATTCATATTTATGTATTTATATTTTAAACCTGCATCACTTATATACATACGTACGCATACGTGCATTCAAGCGCATCGGAACATAAGGACAATTGGGCATTTGCCCCCTCTTGGAAAATTCTAATAAATAAAAAATTACTTTTCAAAAATTTATGCCATTAAATTTAAAATGATAAGCTAAATAAAATGTATATTACATAGAGTCAATTAGAGCCAAATTAAGCCGACCTGCGTTCACAGACTGGCTAACCTATCCTTGCAAGTATAGATGCAAGGCTTTCAAATGGGGAATTTTGAAATTATGAATATTTTTATAACTTTTGTTAATTATTTAGCCTTCGACCTTTAAATTAACTTCAACTTTAATTCCTGCATAGATTTCCTTTTCGTTTCCCTTTCCAGCTAATTCGAGCATCTTCGATGTTTATTCCGAAAACGAAGAAAGTAATTAATTATAATTAATGCGGTGCTACACTAACAATAAGTTTATATCATTATTCATTAGTATTATTTTGTTATGTTCTTGAGATATCCTTTCCATTCTTAATGAGAATTAATATCATTTAATTTTTTTTATTCATAATTGGTTTATAAATGTACAATTAGAGAATTGGACTTAAGATTTTAGGAAAAAAATCCAACTAAATTCAAGTTTCATCAAACTTAAGTGAAGTATTTAAGAAATTAGTTTGTTACATGATAATTTTTAAATTGTTCTTTTTTTTTTTATGTTTTAGGGAATTATAAAAGTAATTCGAAAAATTTCCCCACTTGTTGTGTTAGAAATGCAGAAACCTTTTATATATATATGTGTGTGTGTGTATAAAAATCAGGAAAACAATATGTATATAATTTTTTATCAAAAAATTTTCATTGTAGGAAATTTAATATCAATTTTTTACAAACTCTAATAAGAAATATTTCTGAAAATAACTTGCAAAAGAAACTATATCACTGTAGTAATTGCATAAAATGCCATCTCTTCTTTCTAAAAATCACTTCATTATTTTAAATAACTCTTTAGTTTTATAAAATAGAAATTTTTAAAGAACTTTTCAAATCTTAATTATTTCTCTTCTCAAACTATTACAGGATTATGTACATTGCTTTCCTTAATTCTTCAGCTTGTATAATATGGAAATTGTACTGATACATTTATCTTAAGTGCTAATTTAATAAAGAAAGCTTAAGTTTCTTTTCAAATTTTGATTTGGCTGCATTTCTGATAAATTAAAAATAAAATGATAAATTAAAATAACGTTATAAGCCTATCAGTATATCAAAGTCCTTAAAATTATCATTTATATTAAGGAAACAACTTATTATATGCTTTAGAGATTTCTAATTTGTTTTTTCCCCTCAAAATTCCCAAAGTTCCCAGTTTTCCCCCCAAAACTCCCGGGTTTTTTTCCCTTGGTTTTAAATTCCCCGGTTTTTTGAATGTCTACTTCCATGTAGAGTTCGAATCGACTTGACACCTTGACGCTATGTTTTTTGGTTTCGGGTTGGTTTAAAACAAGCTATACAATTTTTGCAAATAAACTGTCTTAGTTTAAATTATATAGATAAAAAAATTGTTGTAACAAATGCTTATACGTAAGGCTTGTTTAATTACATCCAATCAACCAACCTAACTAACTTTTCAAAATATACTGATATATTTTTCTATTTTAAGTTTGCCCTCTCCTGAAAAACTTATTAGCGACGCCTCTGCTTATATTTATATTTGTGTGATCATCAGCATTCATTTTAAATCATCTGCTACATGGACTGCTTTCAAGAACATTTTCGCAGTTCCCTGTTTAGTTATACTATTTCCCCTCGGCTTATATTCTAATTTCATCGCCTCATCTTTTCTAATTTATATACACTGATGGAAAAAAAATCCCAACACCAAGAAAAAAAAATTGTACAGTATGAAATTTCAGAAAAACATTTGTCTAGGTAAAATATTTAATTGATTAAAGTTTCAAGATCACAGGTAGAGCCATTGGTGAGAAGAGCCATTTCAAATGTGAAATGTTGGTACATTAGTAACCGGTGTAACCGCCAGAATTTTGAATGCAAGCATGCAAACGTGCATGCATTGTGTCGTACAGGTGTCGGATATCAGTTTGTGGGATGGAGTTCCATGCCTGTTGCACTTGGGCGGTCAATGCAGGGACGGTTAATGCTGGTTGTGGATGACGCTGGGGTTGTCGTCCAATGATGTCCAATACGTGCTCGATTGGAGAAAGATCTGGTGATCTATCAGGCCAAGGCAACATGTCGACACTCTGTAGAGCATGTTGGGTTACAACAGCGGTATGAGGGCGAGCGTTATCCTGTTGGAAAACACCCCCTTGAATGCTGTTCATGAATGGCAGCACAACAGGTTGTATCACTAGACTGACGTACACATTTGCAGTCAGGGTGCGTCGGATAACCACGAGAGTGCTCCTGCTGTCATACGAAATTGCTCCCCAAACCATAACTCCAGGAGTAGGCCCTGTGTGTCTAGGCCGCAGACAGGACGCTAGCAGGCGTTCACCTGGCCTCCTTCTAACCAACACACGGCTATCACTGCGACCAAGGCAGAACCGGCTTTCATCAGAAAACACAACAGATCTCCACTCCGTCCTCCAATGAGCTCTAGCTTGACACCACTCACGTCGCAAACGGCAGTGGTTTGGAGTCAGTGGAATGCACGCTACAGGGCGTCTGGCTCGGAGCTGTCCTTGAAGTAACCGATTTGTAACAGTTCGTTGCGTCACTGTGGTGCCAACTGCAGCTCGAATTTCAGCTGCAGACGCAGTACGATTAGCCACAGCCATACGCCGAACACGGTGGTCTTCCCTCTCAGTAGTGCCACGTGGCCGCCCGGAACCCAGTCTTCTTGCGGCAGTGCCTTCCCTTGACCACTGCTGCCAACACTCATGCACAGTGGATACATTCCTGCCAAGTCTTTCTGCAATATCGCGGAAAGAAAACCCACCTTCTCGTAGCCCTACTACACGACCTCGTTCAAACTCAGTGAGCTGTTGATAATGGCTTCTTCGTCTTCTTAGAGGCATCCTTGAGTAACATTAACCCACTACGTCAAATCTCAACTGTAAATAACGATCACGAACCTTACAACGCTTATTTAAAGCAAACCTCATTTGCATGTTCATAGTGTCGCTACTAGCGCCACACTTATGCGCGTAGCTCGAAATTTGAATCGACGTCATCTTTCAGATGTATAAACACGCCTACCAAATTTCGTTTATCTAGCACAGCTCCTTCCTGGTGTTGGGATTTTTTTTTTCCATCAGTGTATTTACATTTTAACTTTATATCATCGTCGTTATACAGGCATATACATACATACATATTTATGCTTATATGATTATCAGAATCCTCTACTAGATGGGTATCTTTCACAGACTTTTGCCCTGACCTCTTCTAATTTCATTCATCCATCTTACCTGAAATTTTGGTTGTTTGATGTTTCAGATGTCTGGGGGAGGAGCAACACCACCTATGATGATGCTCCGAGCTCACCTTTACGTCATGGAAGATCGGTCTCTATTGCATCCAGTCAACATAATCCTGTGGAAGTTATAACAAGTGTTGATTGGATGAAATGGACTGATCTTCCACGACTTAAAGCTCAGCTAGAATGCGTTATTATAGATGGTTTTGTTAGAGGTAGAGGTAGACTCTTTGGTAGTGCATTGGGTTTGTAATCTAAACAACACCACCTATGATGATGCTCCGAGTTCACCTTTACATCACGGATGATCGGCCTCGATTACATCCAATCAACACAATCCTATGGAAGTTATAACAAGTGTTGATTGGATGAAATCGACTGATCTTCCATGACGTAAAGCTCAGCTAGAATGCATTATTATAGGTGGTGGTGTTAGAGGTAGAGGTAGAGGTAGAGGTAGACTCTTTGGTAGTGCATCGAGTTTGTAATCGAAGGATTGAGGGTTCGATACTGCATCCGGCTAAAGATCGTCGGGCATATTAATGTACTTGGTGTACACAAAATCTATCGTGGTTGCAATGTTCGCCATGTTCCGTAAAATAATACCTTTGGGGTTTATCGAGGCGCAGAAGCCATCCCTTCTGTGGAGATCGAAATTATGTGTGGATGTCTCCGGACCATTCCTAGAAGGAAATTCTAGACCGTCGCTAACTGCTCATTGCGAAACTCTAATGCGATATGAAACCCACTTAACCTCAACCTTTAAGATATCAGTAAAGCTCTTTGTATTACATCTTTTGCAATGTCTTTTGGCAGTCTGTCTGACCTAGCCCCATTGTTACTGTAATAGTTTCGTTCTACCGATGATGTTAATAGTTATCGGTTTGGTCTAAATACAACCGGCAGCAAAATTATTGAAGTAAACATCCACACTTTTCATATATTTTATTTTTAGTTTGATCGCTAATTTTTATCATCAACTTACTTTTTTATAAACAGCTTAAGATCATGGCTCGATAAATATTTAATAATAACAGGAGACTTGGCGTTGGAATATTAAAACCCGAATAAACTACTACGTCAGAAATGCCAAAGAAAAATAATTGAGATGCATACAGCTGTTTCGGTAGCCTTAAGCGTACCGTCTTCAGTGCAAAAATAATTCTGAATCTGGAGAAGTGCACGTATATATAGGAGAGGAACCGAATTTAGTTCAACCAATAGGATTACGGGAAAGGTGGAGGTGTGTGGCCAATAGGAAATTAGGAATGTTAGCTGTGTAAACAGTAGAAAAATTAAGAAAATGTGGACTGAACGTAAAATTTCCAACAATCAGACAAATAGGGAACAGCGAAATCACAATTTACAAGGTTTTTAAAATTTTTATAAATATGAAAAGCTTTAAAGAAATCGAGTTCATGAATAGATTTGGGTCTGCAAATTATCTTAGTACGTAATCGGTAGAAACGATTAACTAATTTGCACATTGTGAAATGAAGAAAATGGCTCAATTTATTACTGACCTAATCTCCCCCTCATATGAGGCTTCTCAGACCAGGTTGCACAGTAAAAATAAGAGCAGAAGACTAACAACACAACAAAGCCCGTATAAGCTTAACAAATAATAACAGGAGACTTGGCGTTGGAATATTAAAACCCGAATAAACTACTACGTCAGAAACGCCAAAGAAAAATATTTGAGATGCATACAGCTGTTTCGGTAGCCTTAAGCATACCGTCTTCAGTGCAAAAAGAATTCTGAATCTGGAGAAGTGCACTTCTCCAGATTCAGAATTCTTTTTGCGGTTTATTCGGGTTGACAAATATTTATTTAGCAAAACAGTATTTGGTGCTCATCATTTAAGTAGAAATTATTGCTAGTTCTTCAATAATTTTGCTGCCGTATGTGATCTTTTTCTGCTACTTCTTGTTGAGTTGGCATGCTTTTCATACATCTTTATATTTTGTTTATAATTTATAATCTTTGAACGTCTTTTTTGTGAATGATGATGTTGTTATATAGTATAGCTGCTGTTGTACTTCTGTTGATACAAAGACACTAAAATACGAAATTTTATCAATCCATTAATACTTTTTTATAAATAAAATAGCAACAGAATTATTAATAAAATTATAAGATAAAAAAACCTTTTTATATACCATGTTTTATAAATTTTCTGATGAATCATTAATAAAATACGCGAGGATAAAAAATAATATATAAACAATATTTAAGTACGCGGACTCAGTTCAGTGAACTAATAATAATAATGAAAAAAAAAAAAAAAAAAGTTGGTTTTAAAAATCAAATATTACTCCTTTTAGAACAACGTATATTATTAGCATCATGAACTACATTAGCACTTATCAATGTGTATGAAATTTTTAAACTGATAATGACGTCAATTTTTGTGAAATGCATCATTTAACTTTTTATAATTTTTTAACGTTCACGTTTAATTAAATGTATTTATTTTTATGTCGAAAAAAATAAACTCGTATTTTTTTTTTTTTTTTTTTTTTTTTTGGCAACAATTAAATTATAGCTAATATTTTAATGGCTATTTTTATTGCTATTAGGAGCTTCAGCTTATTATTTTCATATTTTATTTAATTAAAAGAAAACTATTCCTTTTTTACTTCCTTATACAAAGTATAAGGAAGTATAGTAATCCCGATTTGCGAAATGGATTTTGTATTTCACATTGCTCGAAAACGAATGATCGCTGAATGTTGCCAATTTATACGTGTGACTGTCATGATGTATAGTTGTACACCTGCAAGTGTCGTCTGAACACGAGCTCTCGTTTTAGAGATATAAGCGATTTTACACGATTTTTCGTGACGTCTGTATGTGTGTGTGTGTGTGTGTCTGTGTGTGTGTGTATGTCGCATAACTCAAAAACGGTTGGACGTAGAATGTTGCGAATTGGTACATAGGTTTGTTATAACATCTAGTTGTGCACCTCCCGTTTTGGACTTTGTATGATTTTCCGTTTTGGAGATATTTAGGAAAATTAGGTTCATAATGACAAAAATACATAGGTTTTGGCCATAATGTATCAAAAAACGGTAATAACTCAAAAACGGTTGAACGTAGAAAGTTGCGAATTGGTACATAGGTTTGTTATAACATATAGTTCTGCACCTCCCTTTTTGGACTTTGTATGATTTTCCATTTTGGAGATATTTAGGAAAATTAGGTTCATAATGACCAAAAATACATTGGTTTTGGCCATAATGTATCAAAAAACGGTAATAACTCAAAAACGGTTTGGACAAATCTTGCAATTTAACTGACTTCCCGACTAGCTAGACATTTGAAACTTTCAGAAAAGCTCAGAACACGTTTACAATGCGTTTTTTTAATATTTTTGGCCAACTGTTTCCGATACCTGCTGCCTTCGGCAGCGTTACCAGTACGAATCTTGCAATCGATTTTTAACTAACTTCCCGATTAGCTAGACATTTAAAACTTCCAGAAAAGCTCAGAACACGGCGACAATGCATTTTTTAAATATTTTTAGCCAATTGCTTCGTGTCACTGCTGCCTTTAGCAGCGTTTATATGATTCAACAGAAAATCTATTTAACTAACTTCCCGACTAGTTAGAGATTTGAAACTTCCGGAATAGTTCAGAAACACGGTGAAAATGCATTTTTTAACACTTTTATCCAATTGTTTCGGATCCGAAGTCCCCCCCCAAGGCACAACTTTGACATGAGTCCCCCCCAAGGCACATGAGTCCCCCCCAAGGCATAACTTTGACATGAGTCCCCCCAAGGTGCAACTTTGAAATAAGGCCCCCCAAGGCCCAACTTTGACATGAGTCCCCCCAAGGCACAACTTTGACATGAGTCCCCCCCCCCAAGGATTTTAAAATGAGTCCCCTCAAGGCACAATTTTATTTAATTATTTATTTTTTTTTTTTACGTATGCATGCATTTTTTTTTAAATATTTTTAGCCAACTGTTTCGGGTCCAGTGACAATATTTTTTAACATTATGTATATTTCTAAAAGTGTATAAGGAAGTCATGTGGTGCCCACATCAGATTTTTATAATATACAATACAATTTTATAAATAAAATAGCAACATAATTATTAATAATAAATAAGAATTATTGTTATATAAATATAATTTACGATGCAAACGCAAGAAAGCAAAAAGTAAAATAATTAAAATTACTGACAATGAAATTAAAAATTGTTTATTTTAAAGCTTTAATACCTTCATTGCTGTTACATTATGTTTGCTTATTATTTAATTTCCGAAACGTGCCTAGAGACCTTCTCTCTGAAACTCAAAATATTTTTAAAGTAGTCTGCGCCTTTCCCCAATCCGCGATTGTAATGAAATGCTCGCCCTCTGGTGGGCTAAGGTGAAATTATCATACCACTGGTAGCAAACAATGATAGAACAACAAGAAAGAATAATAATAAATACACGTGGCTAATTATGTTTACTAACAACTGCAGTTGAGAAAGCGTCATCTATCGATCATTACAAATGCGGATTGAAGTCACAAAAATCGTTTGATATACTTGAAATTTGGTACAAATATTTATGAGTCAAATAATAAACTGTATAGTTTTTTGGTGTCTTGTGTTTATAGTTCGTGTACAGAGACACACAAAAGACGGTCTATGTTACATTAGGACATATTACAGGACATTTTTTTAAATGTGCAATTTAACAATGTTGTATAGCATTAAAGATGATGAGGTTAATATATAACATACAGAAAAAAGGATGTACATAGAATTATTAATAACTTTACAAGTCTAAAAGAAAGTACTAGCAGGATTTGCGTAGAAATTAGTGTGCAAAGAATTAATAATTATTTTATAGAGCTACCCAAAAGAATTTCGATACATTAAGTTTTATGCATGATCTGTATTTAATATGATATATGCATATTCAATAATTTTTTTTAAATTATAGTGATATGAGAACGTGTAAAATAACAGAAAATAAAGAAAAAAAGAAAAAAAAAAAAAAAAAACGATGTTACATAATGAACCAGTGTTGCTTTTGTGAAAATGTTTTAAATGTAGGACCAACGATATATATATATATTAGAGTGCTGATTCAATGGATGAAGGATTAGCTTTCCGTGGTTCAAGGTGAATCACGTAACATGAACCAATAGGTTGCTATGTTTGGTCCTTTATCGCTATTTTGGCATTTAAAATTTCAATTCGGCAAATTATCATTATTATTATTAGGTAACACGACAGTTCTACAACTGAAATAAATTGTTTTTTAAATAGTTTTTCACATATTTCACATTATAATAAATAATAAAATACTTCTTTTTTCTTCATTTCCCAACAAAGTTTAAAAGTGTTTACAAAAGAAAAGTTAAACTTTTAAAGAGCTAAATTTAACAACAAATAATAATTTTTCAACTATTTTTAAGTATTTTGTCGGTTAAATTTCGACTACACGAAATAAAAAAGAAGTAAAATCAAAATCAAAATGATTTAAAACAAAAGAATATTAAATTACATAAGTAAACAAAAACATTGGCGGTTATGACTTTTACCAAGAACAATCTCCAAACCGTTGCCATAGAAATTTATTGAAAATAAGCTGTTACCAAGGGAACCAACGCATAGAGGGTTCATGTCACATGACTCATGTTGGACCCTGTCAGGGTTACCATTTATCACTCTACTTTACTTATCTCGTTGGTAGGTTCAATGCAGGAAGACTACTAGTTTAATTGTCGATGTTGATTAAGATAAAGAAAAACACTTACACAGCCACCTTGTTGGGGCGTGGTAAGTAGAATCGTTGAACTTCGTCTTCGTGCTCTTCATGATAGTGGAAATTTAGAGGATGCAGACCACTCGAGTGAGAGGGCCTGAAGAGAAAGGGATGGTGGATAAAAAGAAAATACATCAAAATGCACAAGTTTTCTTGAAATAAAAGTAATATAACAGATGTCGGCATATGTAATGAAACAAATAAAAAACAATCAATAAAATTGCAATATAAACTATTAATGCTCCCTTTATGTAAGCTATACACTGTTGCAAATACATATCAGGAATAAGAGTTCCCTGGAAAAAACACCGCCCGGAAAAAAAAAAAAAAAAAAAGTTCTTAAAAGAGAGACTTGATTTTAATATTTTAATGACGCAAGGAAGAAATAAAACAGCAATAAATTGAATGAACTTTTCATTTAAAATAATATATAACTTTAAAATTAAATCAAAACATCGATATTTGAAAAAACAAGAAAGAAAAAACATACGACTCGCATAAATTAATAATATTTTAAAACTACACTTGCTCGTTCCATCGTTTAAATTTCAACGTGCTTTGCCTACGTAATCAAAAAATTTTGCCAATTCTCTCCTTCACTCCTTTCAAAATACTACTAGGATGTAGTCGAAAAACTAAAAGTGAAAAAATGAATACAATATAATGAAAAATGTTTTACTCTTAAATTAATCAAAAATGTAAATTAGAGGATAAATTTGAGATAGTAGTTCATTTAAGACAAATTTTAACAAATAAACCTGGTTTTTAATCCGTAAACAAAATGAGTGGTATAACTCATTTTAGGGATGAGATTGACAAAAAGACAAAAAAGCTGAAAAAATACATAAAGAGAGCATGTTGAAATGAAATACTTAATTTTTAAGACACTAAGGGGCTCTGCCCCCTGCTCACTCCGCTCACCAACCCCCGACTTACTTTACTTATTAACATATGCAGAGCTCTGCCTGCCTATTCGCTGCTTTCATTTCACTGAATTGGAATATTAATAGTGCATAACACAAGACAAAAGCAGAAAATTATTATAAAAATCCCCATATTCAATTGCAAATTGAAATATATAATGTTTAATAGCACATTATTTATTTTTATTCATTTTTATGAAAATTATGCTAAACAATCAGTTATTATTATTTTTTTTTTATGAAAATTTTTTTTAGAATATCTAGGCCATTTTACATTGCAAATTTAGTATATGACCTTTTTTATATTTTTTTTACAACCATAGATCCGGACTGCGGAATCTCAGTCGGTAGTGCAGTGAGCTCGTAATTGGAAGATTACGGGTTCGGTACTGGAGCTGGCCAAAGACCGTCGTGCACACACTAATGGTGGATGGTGCACGTAAAATCTGTCGTGGTCGCAATGTCTTCCATGTTCCCATCAAAATTATACCTTTGGGTATCACAGAAGCGGGGACGCCTCCCCTTCCACGTAGGAACAAAAATGTGGTGGCATGTCTCCGGAACATAACTTGGGGTGAATCCCAGACCGTCGTCAGTTATCCATAGCACAGTAATGGTACGACGTTAAACCCAACCTACCTACCTACAATCATGGATCACATTTTAATTTTACCGTGTGAGAAAATTAATTTTCTAAAAGTAGAGAAAAAAAATTACTAATAGCAACATTGACATTTATTTATTTTATTTTATTTTACAACCATGGTTCTAGGCCGTTGTATCCCAGTAGGTAAAGGGCTGAGCTCATAGTTAGAAGATTGCCAATTCGATACATGAACCGGCCAAAGACCGTCGAGTACATTAATGGTGGCTGGTGCACATATAAAATCCGACGTGGCCGCAAAGTCCTCCATGTTCCAATCAAAACTATACCTCTGCCTCTGGGGATCACCAAAGCGGGGGAGCCATCCCTCTGTGAAGGATCAAAATTGTGATGGCATGTCTCCGGAACATCATTAAGGGTGCGTCCCAAACCGTCTCAAATTATCCATAGCGCAGTACTGGTGCAACGTTAAACTCAACCTACCTAACTACAACCATGGATCATATTTTAATTTTCCCGTGTAAAATGACTTCATGACAGAAGAACAACGTCACTGGGAGAAACTTTTTTCAAGGTGGCAAATAGAGTACCTTCATAAACCTGTCGTTTTTAGTTAATAACTTTTTTAATTAAAATGATAGAAGTTTCTAAGCAGCTGAAATGTCTTACTTGGAGTATTCGGGACATATTGATACCTCTCATGACGAGAAGGACTCTGCCCTCCACGAGAACATGATGTCGCAGACAAAAAAAATTGACGCCAGCGACAGTAACTTTTTTTTAATAGATAGAGAAAACTATTTTATATCTGACCAATAAATACATTATTTGTATTACATAAGAGTGATAAATATATTATTTATCTTCTATCTATTAAAAAAAAAAAAAAAAAAAAAAAAAAAAAAAAAAGATTATGCAATACTATTTAATCAAGTTTTGTTTCATTCGCTAATGTAACAAATACACACCAGAAACGCAAAAAACACTGAAAAGGAATCTATAAAAAAGATGAATTCTGCTGAAAAGCTGAAAAATTTCATGCCTTTTGTACGTCACCAAAAACAGTAACTGATTATTACATTTGACTGTTTTTCCTTCAATAATCTCATTTCTAGAAATTTCTTTTTTTTTTTTTTTTCTTTTTTTTTCCATGTTATCGCTATTTTAAAGCATTTTAAGTTAACTCATCAATATTTTCCGAATGATTAAAATAAAAAAATACGCAACATATTTTTTCTAATATTATAAAATAAATAAAAATATACATATGTACCAGATGACACTATGTACAGTCGGAAACAAAATTATCCGAACACCTAAGTGAATATAAATGGCATTCACTTTTTTGGAGACTTGGCATAATAAATTTGGTGAAAAATGGCAGTTTAGGGTTTCGAAATTCTACGTTGAACAGGAACCGAAATCTGGAACTTTCCATTGGATTCTTGCACAGAACCATTGCCAAACTCCATCGTCAATCAAATGACATGAATAGAAGCAAGTTTACTTCTGCGTCGGTGTTGTTCAGAGAGCTGTTTTAAGCTTACTTTTGAGACTTCAAGCGACTAATCTTTATTCGTGAATCAGCGAAATCCCTACTCTGTGAAGTATTTGATGTTATTTGCTTTATTCTTGCGGAACAAACGACTATTTTTTTTTTTTTTTTTTTTTTTGGTCCATTTACAGAAAATTCGACGAAAAGTGACTTTTATGGTAACGAGCGACAGCTTTATTGGATTGCTTCGAGAATATTCATTCAGTACTGTTGGACTGTTTCGAGAACAATCATTGTAATTACAGTTTTGATGTACTGATTCGAGAAGTTACGCTCAATAAAGGGCATTTATCGATTAAAACCTGCCTGTTTCTTTTACGAACTACTTTCTTCACTCAACAAAGTCGACAGTTAATGCATAATATATATATATATATATATATATATACACACACACACGCGCATTTTTTGAAATAAAATACACGTACTCATTTAAATAAATACATATACAAGCGTATAAAGGCGGGGCGCAAAGTTTTAGCAAATGTTGCCATGTTGTTTCTGCCATCTAGCGGTATAGTTATTTCCAGATTTTTTAGGTGAAAATAACCAATCAAAGATTTTATGAAAACCTCGACGCTAGGTGGCAGGCACACACACACACACACACAAAAAAAAAAAAAAAAAAAAAAAAATTCATTACACACATTTTAATATAAAAATACATACACAATATTTTAATATAGTATTCAGGCATTTCAATTTTATGATACGGTGGCTGTTATTCATCAACAACTTCAACTCCCGGTCGAACATGAAAATTTGAAAAGCGTATAAAGGCGGGGCGCAAAGTTTTAGCAAATGTTGCCATGTTGTTTCTGCCATCTAGCGGTATAGTTATTTCCAGATTTTTTAGGTGAAAATAACCAATCAAAGATTTTATGAAAACCTCGACGCTAGGTGGCAGAAACAGCGTGCCAAATTTTGCTGGAAAGCTGTCTTTAGACGCTTTTGAAGTTTTTGCGTTGAACCGGGAGTTGAAGTTAATGGTGAATATGGTCATTTATGAATCATAGTTTTATATTTCCAGGGGTCTTGGCGATAATATAAATATTGCTATGCGGGGTCATAAGCTTGCTTGGGTTTCACCAATTTTAGATTAAAAAAAAAAAAAAGGGACAAAATCAGGTATCACGGATAGGTTATGATACTCGTTTAATACTACGAGATAATGAGAGCAAGTTACTGGATGTTTGAGTAAAAGTTACTTATTTATCTTCTTAATAATAAAAACTGAAGTAATAATAAGGCTTATGTATATAAATAATAATATAATGCTAATATAAATATTAGGATTTTCTCGTCAATTCGGCACGTGTTAACATTATCCCAGAGAGCTGATATTTTGCAAATAAAAAGGATTTAGGCGGTCGAATAGAAAAAATAAATAAAAAAAATAGAGGGTATGCATATCGGATTTCAAAAAAAATATATAAAGGAAAAAACTAAAACAAAAACAAAATCCCCCCCCCCTTTATTTAAGGGCACCCTAATAAACATATGCGAATAAAATTTCTAATCATTTACAGGTTGTTTAATAAAGAACGTAAAATTTTGAGTGCCTAACTCTTATGACATACAAATTTATTGATGAAATTAATTAATTTACATATTTTTGCAGTATCGACCTGTGATTATGTCGCAAAAATATGTAAATTACTTAATTTCATATATATATATATATATATATATATATATATATGTGTGTGTGTGTGTGTGTGTTATTATGCACTCAAAAGTTGGGTTTTTTGTGGCAAACGTTATAAATACTAATAATAATATATATATATATTTTAATTTATAGATTTGCTTGTCAAAAATTATAATTTCTATTCTTAAATTAATAATAACAAAAATTAAAAAGAAAATTTTTGATTTATTTTATTAAAATAAATATTTTCCAACCGAAATTAATTAGACACTTCTAAAATTATTTTTCCAATTTCATAAGTATTAAATGACATTTTATTTGTAAATTTGGTGGGATGATATTCTCAGCTCGATCGCATATCGAAACTTTAAATTACCAAAGAAAACAATAAATTTAAATTTAATATCAAAACAGGATAACTTTACCACGATTTTACCACCTCATTTTATCTTTTAATGTTCACAACTTATTTTCTTTTAAAAATTGCTAAACTAATGTTAAAAACATAGATATAGTAATAAGACATAGATTGATCATGGAGGGAGAAAAGGTGATTCCTTTTTACTGCGAGAAAGACGGCCATTTTGACCAGTTAATGGCCCTCTTTCTCCGAGTGAATGCACACAGATAATTTAGCAAATAAAATTTATGAATAATTTATGTACTAAAGGTGAATGAAAAACTGCAGATACAATTTCAAATTCATTTTTTTCCCTATATTTATTAATTTAGTTAATATTTAAACTCGTTTTTATTTACTAAAACTAACATTCTTTACCTGACTTACTTACGCCGCTGCTAACTATATATAAAAGGATTTTGAAAATCCTATATTACTTACTAATATAAAATCTTAAAAAATATCAAACTTTACAAAAAGTATTCCATTAAACATCAAAACAATATTTAAACCATAATAATAGCAAAGCAACTGATTATAAAAATTATATTTTTCATAAATTAGTCAAATATAATTTACTTGTGTAGTAACTTATCGTATTTCTTTTCATAAATTTATTAGAAGAATTGAAAGACGCAATATTTCGACATTTTAAAAATTCATCAACATTCTATTCTATTACAATTGCTGAGTTTCAATACCATTTAATGGCTGATGCCAAAAAAAATTTTCGGCATCAAAATTCTTTCCAAAAAGCGTTTTCGGCATCAAAATTCTTTCCATGATAACATGGGGATGATAGATCTATATAAATTAGTAAATTACTATATCTATGATTAAAAAAGGCTATTAGAGACATAAATGATCCTCGCAAATGTATTTTTAAAAAAAGAAAGAAAGAAAGAAAAAGAAAAGAAAAGAAAAGCATTTTTAATTTTCAAGACATTTTTTGGTTTGAAATTCTCGAATAATAATTGATTTAATAAATAAATTGCTTGCTTTGCACTTTATAAATTGCAAAATCTCTCAGCAGTTGTTTCAGATCAATATAAGCATAGCATAGCCCTTCGTGGAGAAAAAGAAGAATCTGCTTACATTCTTTGTAAAGAGAATTTAATTTAGTACGCCAGGACTTATTTTAATCTATTCTTCCATAAAAAGGCATGCAGTAAATGTGTTTCATTTTTTAGCATCGATTACTGTATTCATTTCTTAAAATCTCTTTAGTATAGCTTTAGCATAGGAACTTTTTGGTGGCTTTTAAATTTTTGTTATCATTTTGGCGATAAATTAAAATGGCTATCGCAGTTGCGTAAGTAAAGATCTTGGCGAGAAATGTCCGAGCTACTTCGGTCTCAAATTTCAAATTTTGGCAAGGAGTTTTATACTGTAGCTGTTCCATTTATTTTGAACGATTTCTCTCTCACTCTCTCTCACTTTTTTTTTTTTTTTACCAACATAAAAAGAAACATATTTATTTACTTATTTATTTATTTTTGGCATCTTTTTTTTTAGTTTTTTTTTCTTATATATATATGTATATATATATATATATATATATATATATACATATAATTTTAAAGATAAAGTGGAGTTTTATTTAGTATCTTTTCAACCAATTATCCGATTGAATTAAAAAATAGCTAGATTTTGTCCTGTTTAATAAGTGTACCAATGTTTGATAAAATCTAATAATCCTGACTAAAAATTTGGACAGATACAATGACAAACTTTTAGCTCTTTATATCAGATAAAAACAAAAAGGTTTGCACGTTCATTCAAGGTAATAAAAATTGGTCACAATAGAAAAATGGTTGTCTGAAAGAAATAGTAACGACCTGTCGTACTAAATAACTAGGCACAAGTGTATCACCAAAGCAGCAACGTGTACTCACGCCTACTGACATTTTTTAAATTTCTTTTCCTGAAGCATCATTTTAATTACGTAGTAGTGCTGCCATCTACTAAACATGGAACGAACAAAAGTTTGAAAATCGATTAAATATTGAAAAAAAAAAAATAAATAAATAAATAAATAAAAATTGAAAAAAATTGCATAAAAAAATTTAATAGATGTCAAATATTTGATTTCAGTATGAAACAAATATATGTTAATAAGTTTTAACTTTTGAAAAGCTACTGTAGTTTAAAATAACTACAGTACCTTTTTTTAAAGTACTGTAGTTATTTTAAACTAGATATATTCTTTAGTAGAATTGGGCTTTATATCGATGTAAAATCAAATATCGATTTAACGCTAATATCGTTTATTCGATTTAAATATTTCATCTTCCGTGAAATGTCGATGCAGAAACATAAAAAAACGCGAAACTCTGATCCCAGGCTAAACCGATTTAGTAATGCTGGAATAATGCCAGATGGTTATTCATTCAGTCGGATACCGGTTTAGTGTAAAGCATGCGCAGTCATAAACAGCTAAATCATGAAAATATTTACTCAATCAAACCGCAAAGAATCAAGAGAGTAATATTTAGCCGTTTTGATTTACGGTCGTATTCACCGTTTACCTCAACCTGCGGTTAACCGCGAAAGCCCGACTTGAACGCTCAAATGGTATTCACCAATAACCGTAGTTAACATTACCGCGGCTGAAAAGCGACTTCAGGCTCAGAAACTCTACCTAGATCTAGAGGAAGGTTAACCGTAAATTTTCGTTACTGAGCATGCGTAATAGTTCTCGCTTCATTTACTTACGCTCATAGACAAGTAGAATTTGTCTAGTCAAGTGCTCGATGGTCAAGTAGTCTATTTGTCTATGCGAGAAGCGAAGCAAAATATAAAAATAATAATGGCGGCGCGGCTTGTTGATGTTGATGTCAAACTCTGCTGCAGTGAGTGAGAAAAAACCTTTTTCTTTCCTTTAACTGTTAATTATTTTGTTAAAAAAATGGAAATATGTAATGTTTTAAGATAACTTCTTTTTTTGTGTTTATGTATGATTCGTTCATTGCTCTGAATTGTTTACTTAAAAAAATGCTCATACTGCTTTAAAAGTAGTAATGTCATTGTATCAAAATTTTAAATAATGATGGTTAAAAACAAATCGTATAGTTTCCACGGTATATAACCATCTCTGTACACATACGAACCTTCTCCGTGCTAATGCTGTGATAAAAATTGAAGCTTATTAATATCCGTAGTACTTGATTCTTCTCTGCTACATACCATCCGATATAAATTATTTCAATTTATGTCTTTCTCTTTAATTTATTGTTATCGACTTATATTCTACTGCAACATATTAAATTATTGAATAAGTAAATAACGAAAAAGAATAATAAACTGCAATCTCATAGGTAAACTGTATACTCACATAGAAGCTTTAATAATAATAGCAAATGCTTTATTAATAATTGTCACAACAAGCTAAGTGCAGCTGCATGGATTTATTTTCTTAGTCCATGTAATCACACAAATTTTTTAAAAGGGGGCATTAATACTTTAATGATTAATATTCAAAATCTATGTATGCTTATGAAATTGGAGAAATGTAACTAAAGTATTGGGATATAACTGTATATTTACTTTTGTGAAATTGAAATTTTTAATCGAATTAATTATATTTGTCAAAGCAAGTTTATTTTTTCATTTATCGCAAGTAAATATTGGCTCTTCCAAAGATGATTTTAATAGCAAAATGGCAAAAAATTTAAAATAGCAACATATACAAATATATATTTAATTTAGCTAAACTTTCTATATTTCTATAAAAACATTTGTCACATACTTTGTAATCTTGGTGTGATTAATCTGAATATTTCCTTTTAATGTGGATAATATAATATAGTATATGGCACATCATTTGTTTCCATATACATTTCATTGCAACTGCATATTTTAAATTACAATATTAATTTAACAGTAATATGTTATTCTTTTTAAGTTCATCATTTTTAGGTTATGTCAGCGCATTATCTGTGAAATATGCAGATCCTACACATCAGATGGTATTAAATCAAATGCCAAGTGAGTTGTTCTGTTGATGCCTTCTGTTTTAATAGAAGGTAAATGCAATGGGATAGCTTTCTTAGCTAGTTTTGCTGAAGTTTGGGCAAAGACCAGTTGTCTACACTACAGACGAGGTGGAATGCTCTTCATGGAGGTCTTTCTAGGGACCCTTACCCAACTAATCTGATTGGTAAGTAGCTCTATTTTTGGAGCTCTATTTTTTTAATACTTTTGTCTGCGATTCTAATTTTAAATGAATAATTTGAATAAAAAATAACTTTGTAAAAAATGCATTTAAATGTTATGTATATTTGGAGTCTTTTCCTTTGAAAATGGAGGTTACACAAAGCTTTAGATTACATATATATATATATATATATATTTTTATGATTAAGTGCAGTGCTATTATATTGCGGTTTTTTATCAGTATTCATTTATGAAAAGTTGATAACCAGTGCTTTTGAATGAGATTGGGGGAGGGGGATGCTATTTCTTATACTATTATTTGTTCTTGTTATTATTATTTCTATGATTATAACTTGAGCTTTGAGTTTTCATATACACAAAGAATTCATACATGTATAAAAGTGATTGTTGTAACATGTAATTTTGTGCAAAGCAATGTTGCGATACAAGTACTCAAGATGAATAAGGTGAATACATTAAAATTATCCCAATTTTAAGCTAAACTGATTAAATTTGTACATTTCTGTTATTATAAATAACTCATTAAATTATTGAAATATTTTTCTTATACAAAAACTTGTTGTTCGCAGATGCTTATTTGTAAAAGTTTATAATATATATATATGTATATTTAATAATTTACTTATCAATTATATTACTTACTTAGCAAGCTTTGCTTGTCACTATATATTTAAGCTTTTTCTTGTTTAATTAAATAAATAGAAATGTTTAAATAAATATATTTTCATTAGCATTTTAAATGCTCAGCTAATCCAAACTGTGTCAAAGTACTGTGATATACAGCTGTTAATGAAACATAAATGGCATTAATTATTCGAATTTTATTATGTTGATAAGAAACAAAGTTAATTTTAAATCAGCGTGTATAGTTAAGCTCATCAGTGCCTTGTACCATGTCTGTGTGTGAACGCAGGTTGCCACCTAATTTTCGTACTCATTTTTAAAAATCTGCCCCTTTTTATTGCCCCTTTTATTTGGTAAATTATTTGTAGTAACAAATTTTTGATTAGATTTTTTAAAATTAATGAAAATATGAAAATAACAGCTTTAAAATAGAAATTTAAATTTTTTATTGTTGCCATTTTTTTCCCCAGCATAAAATGAAATATGCTTTCACATGAAAAAAATAAATATTAAATTTGCTCATGCATATGAAAAATGATGTCTATAAAATAATAATTTTAAAGGTAACAAAGAGATAAATAGAGTAGCAAATGAATTACTTGAAGTGAGAAAGAAATAAAATGAAATGATCACTTTTCAACAGGTGCCTTAGTCGCCCTACAACTAACTAGTAAATAATAGGCATTCTCATTAAGAGGGGACAATGCCTAATCCCGCGAACAGCTGTGGACAATGTTATTCTATGGGAAAATTTGTTGCGACAATTACACATTACCTAATGTATATATTTTAATTCTGTTTTCGCAGTCAGAAAATTCATAACCGTTAAATGAGTACTCATTTCTGAAAAATTCATTTTTTTTTTTTTTTTCATTTTAATTTTGAGTTCAAAAATGCGATTTTTCACAAAATACATTTTTCTCATTTTCTAGTTGCAAAATGAAATACTAAAATTTAAAAAAGTCAATTTTTGGAAAACAAGTACTAATTGAACGCCTGTGAATTTTCTAAATGGGAAAACAGAATTGAAAAATATTCATTAGGTAATGAGTAATTATGTAAACAAATTTTCCCATAGAATAACATGGGCCAAGGCAGCCAGCGAGATTAGGTATTGTCCGCTCTTAAGGAACTGCTTTAGTATTTGGACCCTGTAGGCAAAATTTAAAGTTTTAAACCAATGTAGGTTTGATACTTTAGATTTTTTTTTTTTTTAATATTAATTTCAGTTAATCGAATACTGTTATTTATTATTGTCACAATTTAGTTTGTAAAATAATATGGACGCATCTTTTGTGTAGTACCTCCTTGGCAACTTTTATTCTTTGCCAGTTTTGCGATGCATTAAATGTGAATTATTTCAATTGCGTAAGTACAGACCTTACCAAAAATCATTTGAACTACTTAATTGCGAAATTTTTTACTTCACTAAGGGGGTTTTATATTAAAGCTGTTCCCTAATGCTATTGTGAAATATCAGTAGTGTATAAGCATCATGAAATAAAATTCAGACATTGTGAAATGGTTATAAGAAAGCGTCACAGGCTGGCATTTTAAAATAATAATTACAAAACTTTTAATAAACACCGTAAAATAAAAAAAAAACTCACAACAATTGTTTTGAGTTGAAAGAACACGCAACTCTTCATTAGACGAAGAAGGTAGGCACGAGTGCTGTACTCATGTTGCCGTTTTAACTGCAGCCTACTTTCTTTGCCTGACAAAGGATCTTGTGTCCTTTCGACCCAGAACAATTGTTGTGAGTTTATTGCATTTTATGGTGTCTGCAGTTTGAAGAAGGTCACACTTAATTAACTAATGCTGAAAGGCAAGAAAGTCAACAAAATTGAGCACGGTGTAGCAGGTGGAAGGTATTATATTACGTATCAGCAATCACAGAGTGAGCATTAAACACATTGCACAGGAATTGTGAATATCCATAGACCTTATATAGATAGACGACACCCCCCCCCCCTCATTAGTCGTGTGCGACATGAAGTAGCTTCCCCAGCGAAATTATCACGTGATGCGGATCTGGAGAGAAAGATGAGAATGAATATTATTTGATTGTTCCGTAGGAAAGAAAGTAGTTTTGAGTTTTATTAATTTATGTATTGTACACACACTTTTTATTTAAGCCTTTAGATTTACGCATTGTTGGAAAGCTAAAATGTCATAGGTTAATTTTAAAAAAATTTCTTTTGTGAGAAACCATTCTAAAGGAGAGAATTTTTTGTTTGAATTCTGATAAAAATAAGTGCTTTCTTATGGAAGAATCGCCCTCAACTCTATGTCACGTGACATACGGAGCTGACCGCAAAGGATGAAGGTTTCAGATTACACCCTCATGTTGAAGACATTCACTATAACGGGAAGTCCTATTGGTGGCGTAGTCTATATATATAAGGTCTATGTGAATATCTGTTGGCGATGTTCATTGTATTGTCCATCACCAGTTTTAAGCTGGCTTCAGAACCAAGAAGCGAGTTTCTATCATCAAAACTAGAAAATGTACAGGCTAAAATTTTGGGGACTAGGCTGGATCCCTACTAATGCTTTGATTATCCAGCCTACCTTTGTTTATTTTTAATTTTGCAATGTAAGGCTTGGTCTAGACAAAAAACGATAAAATCAGGATCGACCTGATTAATCTTTTTTTTTTTTTTTTTTTTTTTTTTTTTTTTTTTAAGGTAAATATAAAACCCTATGCCCTGCACAAAACAGAATTTAATTTAGTATGACAGGACTTATTTCAATCTATTCTTCCATACGAAGGCATGCAACAACTGTGTTTCATTTCCTAGCATCGGTTACTATATTTATCTCTTAAAATTTCTATGTTATAGTTTTAGCATAAGAGCGCTTTAGTGGATTTTAAACTTTTGTTGTCATTTTGGCGATTAATTAAATTAGTTATCACAATTGCGTAAGAAAAGATAATGCCAACAAACGTCTGAGCTAATTTGGTGCGAAATATCAGAGTTCCATACTGAAGTTGTTACATTTTTTTAGCATGATTTCTCTCAATTTTAATTACTTTTAAAAAATGTTTCTTTTTGACATCAGAAGAAATTATTTATTTTTGGCATGAATTTATTTTTTCTTTTTAAATTTTTAAAGTTACAATGGGATTTTGTTTAATATCTTTTGAACCAATTATCTGATTGAACTAAAAGAATATGGCATTAGCTAGATTTTGCCGTAGTTATTTAGTATACAAACTTTTGTTAAAATCTAATAATTTTGATACAAATAATGACAAACTTTCAGCTTTATACATTTAGGTAAAAACAAAAATGTTTGCACGTTCATTCAAGGTGACAGATCGAAAATGGTAACGATGGCAAAATCACTGTTTAAAAGAAAATAATACAATCTGCAGTACTAAAAGAAATAGATGTATTTTTAAAAAATTATAACTTTAAAAAAAAAAAGAAAGAAATTGCCTGCTGAGCCCAGCCCCGTGCAGACCTTTAATCATTGCGTCTAACAATTACTTCAGTGTTTTCACAAGTATCTGCAGCAACTCAGAAATTATGTACATAAATAGCGTGTCGTATTGTAGTACACTTCTAAATAATGTGTTTTTTTACTTTCAATGTTAAAATGTAACATACTTCTTAAACGCCTCAAGAAAAATATAATTGCCGAAACGTCAGTGGAGGCCCTACATTGAGACTCAAAACGGTTTTGGGCTGTGTCTGTCTGTCTGTCCGTCTGTCTGTCTGTCTGTCGCGCGATAGCGGCCGCAAAATTAGCGCTATTGACTTGAAATTTGGTACACATGTTCATGAGCCCCACGAAATTAGCTGTATAGTTTTTGGTATGTATTCCATTTGTGGTTCGTATACAGGGACACGCCAAAGTTTTTCTTATCATTACGGCCTATGGGAGGAATTTGTACGTATCGCGATAGCGGCCGCAAAAATAGCGCTATTGACTTGAAATTTGGTACACATGTTCATGAGCCCCACGAAATTAGCTGTATAGTTTTTGGTATGTATTCCATTTGTAGTTCGTATACAGGGACACGCCAAAGTTTTTCTTATTATTACGGTTTTTGGGAGGAATTTGTATGTATCGCGGTAGTGGCCGCAAAAATAGCGCTATTGACTTGAAATTTAGTACACATGTTCATAAGCTCCACGAAATCAGCTGTATAGTTTAAGGTGTATATTCCATTTGTAGTTCGTATAAAGGGACACGCCAAAGTTTTTCTTATCATTACGGCCTAAGGGAGGAATTTGTATGTATTGCGATAGCGGCCACAAAAATCACGCTATTGACTTGCAATTTGGTACACATATTCATGAGCCCAACGAAATTAGCTGAATAGTTTTAGGTGTGTATTCCGTTTGTAGTTCGTGTACAGGGACATGCCAAAGTCATTCTATCATTACGGCCTATGGGAAGAATCTGTATGTACCGCGATAGCCACCGCAAAAATCAAGCTATTGACTTCCAATTTTTGCAGAAACGTCAGTGGAAGGCCTCTGTTGAGACTCAACAGGATTTTGTGTTCCGTCTGTCTGTCTGTCTGTCGTGTGATAGCGGCCGCAAATATCACGCTATTGACTTGAAATTTGGTACACATGTTCATGATCCCCACAAAATTAGCTGCATAGTTTTTGGTATGTATTCCATTAGTAGTTCGTATACAGGGACACGCCAAAGTTTTTCTTATTATTACTGCCTAAGGGAGGAATTTGTATGTATCGCGATAGTGGCCACAAAAATCACGCTATTGACTTGCAATTTGGTACACATATTCATGAGCCCAACAGGATTAGCTGTATAGTTTTAGGTGTATATTCCATTTGTAGTTCATGTACAGGGACACGCCAAATTTTTTCTTATCATTACGGCTTATGGGAGGAATTTGTATGTATCGCGATAGCGGCCACAAAAATCACGCTATTGACTTGCAATTTGGTACACATATTCATGAGCCCAACGGAATTAGCTGTATAGTTTTAGGTGTGTATTCCATTTGTAGTTCGTGTACAGGGACACGCCAAATTCATTCTATTATTACGGCCTATGGGAAGAATCTGTATGTACCGCGATAGCCACCGCAAAAATCAAGCTATTGACTTCGAATTTTTACCGAAACGTCAGTGGAGGGCCTCTGTTGAGACTCAAAAGGATTTTGTGTTCCGTCTGTCCGTCTGTCTGTCTGTCTGTCGTGCGATAGCGGCCGCAAATATCACGCTATTGACTTGAAAATTGGTACACATGTTCATGATCCCCACGAAATTACCTGTATAGTTTTGGGTGTGCATTCCATTTGCAGTTCGTGTACAGGGACACGCCAAATTTTTTTTATCATTACGGCCTATGGGAAGAATTTGTATGTACCGCAATAGCGGCCGCAAAAATTCTCCGATTGATTTGCAAATTGACACATATATTCAGGCTCGGTATAGAAATAGCTATTTATTTTTTTAGGCCTATACTTTTTATGGATTGTATGGATTGTAGACAGGGACACGCCAAAATACTTCACATTACGGCGTATGAGGTGAATTGTGTTTAAACGCATTTTAACATCTTTACTTTGCAATCAAGAAAATTAAACTAGCGTACATGAGTAAGATGTTTAACTTATGTTGTTTGAAGAAAATATGTGCTCTTAAGCTTTCTAATTAATGTACAGGACCTTACAAAATTGTTCTGACAATGTCACGTAGTCATCCAAACGATGTTAAATTTGGAACAATTATTAATTTTAAACGCAAAATAAGCTGAATAGGTTTTACAGGTGTATAGAATGTTTATGGTTTGTTTACAGAGACACGCAAATGAATTTCGTAGCATTAGAGCCTATGGACAAACTTTTATTTAAGAGCGCACTTTAATGCGTTTATGCTGCATTGAACTTAATAAAATTATCATACATTATAAAGATGCTTAAAATTATGTTTACTCTTAAAAAAGGTTATGTATAGACTAAATAATTTATGGGACCACACAAAATAATTCCGAGTATGTACTGTAATCATCCGAATGATGTCAAATTAGTTTGAAAAATTAATGAGTTATAATTAATTAAGTTTATTCTTATTATTGGCGTTTATAATGACTGTGGCTACTTTTCCGGGATATATAAAATAATATCGTACTATTACGGTCTATAGTCGATATTTCTTAAAAGTTTATTTTAACATGGTTACACCCCATCAAATATAATGAATTTATGTTAGAATTTTAAAAGCATGTTTTCTTGTTGATAATTGTGGGCATAGAATTGGAAATTAGTTTAAAGGTTACGCAAAATATTTCCGATATGCTATGTAATTTTTTTTTTTTTTTTTGTATGAAATTTGGTAGCTATGAAATTTGGTATTTATGAATTTCAGGGAAATAATACAAGACCGTCGTTCATTAAGAATACATATTGTTGCGTACTTGGGGGTCCGTAAGTTGTCCGAGAATGAATGGCAAAACTTGCAAAAATTCAGTGATGTATTCACAGGAAGTTCCAGAAAAATACAGGTCTATAAACCAAGTATCAGCTTCAATTCAACCAGTAAACACAGCTTAAACAACAGCCGTTAACAGCAAAACAACGGTACAAACTATTTAGCAATAACACATAAAGAAAGTCTCATCTAAAGAGGCTCAAAGCAAAGCAAGAATTTCACGAAACTGACACAGATCTGAGACTGACTGCCTTGGCGAAAAAATGCTCCTTTTATACTTTTCTATCGAACACAGACTGTTCTGGAAAATTCTCGCATCTCATAATGAGATTAGAGCTTCCATATTTGGTATATCCCTAATGAGGATTTTCTCGCAAAGGTCGCCAAAAAAATCGCCAAGGAGGGAAACAGTCGCCAAATTTGGCGCCAAATCCATTTCTTCCCTTATTGGAACTTTTTTAAATGTTTTTAAGCAAAAATTAGGCTATTTTAACGCTAAAACGACTAAAAATGCACAAAGTTAGCATTTTATTAACTTTACTAAACTTCTTTCAAAGAATTGATACAAAAATAAATGCAATTATTTACAATTCCGTAATACTTTATAAGATATGCAAATAGAGACATAGTGGGGGGTTGAGGGGGGCGTCAGCCCCCCTCAGGAATGTATCTGATTATGGTAACAAGTCGATCGAATCAATATATACGATTATATAATAAGGAATAAATAAAAATGACCTATTGATTAATGTCTGATGTAAATAGGACGTTGAGGCTCCTGATCTGCAGATCCACTAGTTTAAGTCTTATTTCCTAAGTGACTTTTTCAGATATATTTAAAATTAAAAGCTCTTACTTTGAAGCTTCACAAGGCTTTTGTCACGGTTCCACAACTTCATCAGGAGCAGCTTCACGTAATATGTAGATCACTGTTGAATTGGATTTGGGAATAAGGCCGATTGACTGCTGTAGGTCCTGGGCCTCAGGGGGAATGCCCTTCGCGGGGGTCTTTCTAAAGTGTCCTAGCCCGTATTTATGCAAGTTTTGGAGAAAGCATGGAAAACTCCGAATGGCTAGGCCAACACGCACAACATGGAATCAAACCTGGCACCTCACATCTACCAGCTTTGAGGATAGTACCTCGGCCGCTGGTGGGCCTATGTAGATCACTAAAGTAAACATAAGCATCTTCCTCGTCCTGTTGTTGCAATATATGGCACCACTTACAGTCTATGCTCAGCAATGGTTTGTCCCTGTTGCAACTGTATCATTTTTTAAATTTTTGGAAGTTTCGTGATGTAGGGTATAAACATAATTTTTGTAATTTGCTAATTTATTTGTATTATCAAAATTTATTTTTATAAAGATTAGTTAGTGCAATGGTTGTTCTATCGAATTTAATATCAGATTTATGTTCTTTTATTCTATTTTTCATTTTGTGCTTTGTCAAGCTTCAAAGTAAGGCCTTTTAATTTTAACACACTGGCTGCTGATCTCACATGACGGGCATTTCAAACAGCATTCCCCATCATGCACTGGCGCGAGATTAGCCGCCAATGTGTTAAACATGTGTAATGAAGATTTCAATGTTAATTTAAGTGATTTTTTTTTTCTTTTTTTAAGATTTTTGAATAGGAAACTATATGAAAAATGCCAGAGCCGGGAATAGAATCCGGGCATTTTTCACATGGTTGGTTTATGAAAAATTTAATCAGCCTTTATACTCCAACCTATTTAAAATGAATATTCCCAGATGATGAATTCATGAATAAAAAAATTTCTAAATTGAAATTTCGTGGTCTATGGAGTTGTGCTACGATTAACATTGTCTCACCTGTTACATCTGCGTTTGCAGACAAGGTGACCTTCAGTGGTGTCGCCAGAAAAAATTTCAGGGGGGGGGGGGGCACAACCTGAAAAAATATTTTTTTTAAAAATAAAATTCTGATAGCATAGTTTTAAATTTAAAGAAAAAATGCTTAGTAGAATTTTCCAGGGGGGGGGCATGGAAAGAAGGCCCCCCATGCCCCATTCTGCCGACGCCCATGGTGACCTTGTCAGTGGTTGTTATCTGAGAAATGCTAGGCTAGTTTTCAGCCAGGGTGGCTCAGTGAAAGAGCATCCACACATTAAACGAAAGGTGCCGGGTTCGATTCCCGGCTCTGGCATTTTTCACACAGTTGGTTTATGAAAAATTTAATCAACCTTTATACCAACAACCTATTTAAAATGAATATTTACGGTTGATGAATTAATGAATAAAAAAATTTCTAAAGTTAAACTATACTTATAAAATTATTTTAATTGTCCACGTATGAATATAATCATTCCATTTACAAACATTTCTGTGATAAAGTTATCAATATTATTGTACACCTCATGTATTCCCTAATTAAGGGAGGCTGACAACTTTTTTAGCACATTTTTATTAACTCACTTTCTTGTTTTTTTCTCCAATATAAATCTTGCAATCGATTTTTAACTAACATCTCGACTAGCTAGACATTTGAAACTTTTCGAATAGCTCAGAACATGATGACAATGCATTCTTTGAATACTTTTATTCAATTAATAAATGTTTGAAAATTTCTTCTGTTGCTTTCTTTATTACACATTTGATCATTTTCTTTCAAGTTGGTGGGATAATTCATCAATTTTTTTTTTTTTTTTTTTTTTTTTTTTTTTTTTTTTTAAGTACTTATTAATACCTAGAATTGTCAAGTTTATATGATTCAACAGAAAATTTAAAAACGTGGTATATAAAATATTCCTTTTATCTTGTAATTATTTTAACAAAAATAAAAAGTATTTCGAGATGTGAAAACAAATATCCCTTTATGCAAACATGATAAATTTTACCAAAATTAATAAAATTTTATTAAAGTGAAAACAAGAAATTTATTGTAATAATGAATATTGTTAAAAGTTAAATACATTATTTTGCAGTAGGTAGGCAAATTATGGATGATTGTTTTTACTGTTTTTAATATTTTCATCATAGAAAATACTGTCATAAGCATTAATGCCCAATATAAAAATTTATCTGTTATGATAAGTTCATACAAAATAAATAAAAAATACAAAAATAAATAAATTACATTTCATGCATAGATAAATTTATCAAAGAGAATATTCTCTTGGATATTATTTTATTTCTTTATATAAGAATTTATTATTCTGTAATTATTTTGAGGAGAATATTCTTATTCTTTGAAAATAACTTCAAAAAGTTCAGGATTACAGTGGTGAAACTACAGAATGTGAAATTTATTTAATTTTATTCTAAACTTCAATGTTTTATTTATTTATTTTTCAAATCACTGTCTGAAATGTTTCGCATGCTGTAATAAAATCTAAGCACATAAAACATTTATTTGTTCTCAACAAAAATAGTTTTTTTTAGAGCAATTACAAAGATAATTAACATTTTGACACTGAGAACTGCAAAATATTCCTTTTCCATTTCTTTTTTTTTAAGTAACTTTTATGAAGTAAAATGCATTTTTTATTTTATTTTTTTAAATAAATTATTCAGTAATTTTTTTTCATAAACTAACGAACTCTTTCCATCCATTTTTATGTAAGATGTGTGCAATTAAAAAAAAAAAAAAAAAAAAAAAATGCAAGTTAAAATTCAAAGCTTATTTTCGATCGTTTCGATAAAAATGAATGTAAACACAAACTACTCCGTGGTGACACAAACAGAAGCTAAAAACATTGGTTATCACGTGAACCTTTTGGCCAATAAGCGTTCATAGTTTCAAGCGGGTTGAAATACCCTCGGTTCAACAACTTTACTTCCCAAGTAAACGGTGAATACCGATTTGTCACTCCCGGTTATTCAGGACCGACCGGCAGCTTCTGAACCGCCAGTTCGGTTAAGGTTACCGCCTTAAGGTTAAGGTTACCGCCTTAGGCGGTTAAGGTTATCGGTGAATACGGGCGTTAGTGTTGCGAAAGCGTACTGGGAGACCCGAAGAAACACATTCTTTTGAATGGATTACGGTTTTAGGAACGCATGCGTAGTAACGAAATGAAAACCGAGAAATGAGATCTATTCATTCATTCATTCGAAATTCGTTTGATTACAGGAGATTTACTTTATCAATATTAGTATTTTCTTCGGCTATTTTTATTATGGTTCCTGTTCCAATAATTAAAAAATAAGATACTCCAGTTTCTGTTTATTAGATAAGTGAATAATTAACTATTCTTTATTAATATTTCCTGTAATTAATAATATTCTTTCATTAAATTTGTCAATTTCAGTAAAGAATATGACATTGTCATATTGTCAAAAATAAATTAATTCAAACAACAGCGTCATCTTAGATATGATTATTCTAACCGAGGGCCGGGCTCGGGCCTGAAATGAAATTTTTTCCGGGCCGTGTCGGCCCGAAACTTTTTTTGGTTTCATCGTTAATCAACGAAAAACGAAAATGATAAAATATTTCTTCAGTCATTTATTTCACATAATTTTACAGGCTGGTATATCACATAAAATTTTATTTTGTTAAAAAATGTCTGTAACTTCAACTTAATTGCTTATCACTCTGTCTGTTCGCGATCTGACTTTCCGCAAATATTTTTAGCATGCTTCGAAATTAATATATTTTATTTTAAATAATATTAAATGGTTTCCTATTCAAAAGAGTATGCATGTCACTACTAGTTTGCGCACGTGTTCAAACAAAAGAAATTAAATACGTTACTGTGTATAAGGCTTTGTGCCCTATGGTCTGTGGAGTTTAGGTGGTGAAGGCTATAAAAATCCTGCCTCATTTTTAGCATGTACAAAAGCCTCTTTTCTGTAGAATATGGTTGGATTACCATTAAAATTTTGTTTACCGGATCACATGAAAGATTCGTATACATTACGGTACATAAGAGGAAATGGTTGAACGTGCATTTTTAGTAGTAATAACCATTTTCAATACCGTTCTATATTGTTTGATGAGTGCTAATATTTTCGATTTGACTTTCTGCTTATCTTTATGCCTTCTGTATGTTTGTAATAATGAACTTTTGTTTATATATAATTCTCTTGTAAAAGTTCAGCAGTTTTGTTAAAGAAGGTTCTATTGCTTCGCTGTATAAAACCTCTGCAAAACACATACTAAAAATCTTTTTCATAGAAAGGCATGCATTTTTTTTTTTTTTTTTCGTATTTTTGAATCTGGTCGGGCCGGGTCAGGCCTGATTTTATCGTTTCTTGTCCGGGCCGGGCCGTACACTGGTAAAAAATAAACGGGCCGGGCCCGGGCCCAATTTTTTAATTTCATACCGGGACGGGACGGGCCTCAAAATTCCGGCCCGTGCAGACCTCTAATTCTAACATTTAATTATCTGATTTTTATTTACTTCGAAATCAATTACTTAACAGTATATAGTATGGGTATTTAAAAATAATTTTGAATACGGTAAAAGTTTATGCTTTTTTTTTTTTTTTTTTTTTTTTTTGTGTGTGTGTGTGTGTGTCTTCAAGTGCACCAAACTGTTTTTCTTTCTATTACTAATTTTCTTTCTTGCACTAAGCCAGTTATTAGTCTTTTTGTATGTTGTAATATTTGATGTAATTTAATCTATCATAAGTAAAAATTTTAAACTTCATTAAAAAAAGAAAATCTCGTGAATTTTGAAAGAAATTGTATTTTAGAAAATTTTAATTAAGATTTACAGTTATTACGAGATTCAAAGCACTATAGAAATTTAATATCTTGTGTGAAATCATTTTGTAATTCGTTTACATGTATGTGGGGCATGTAAATATTTTAATGCATTAAAAAGTAATAAGAAATAATAAAATTCTGAATTTATCAATTAGTTAAAAATTAAATAAATAAATTGTGGTGCTTCATATGTTCTAAAGGTTACTCACGAAATGTCACGTCACGAGTCAATGGGAAATATTTCTGTGATAAAAATAATAATTTCGAGGAAAAAATTTAATTTTGTCAAACTAATATAATTTTTTTATGGTCCATTGTTGATTTTCGCGTTTTTGCGTTCTTCTGTAGATATTCATTACAAGAAAGTACTTGTAAATTTTTTTATCTTCTGGTTTTCAATGAATTTACACGTTTCGAGAAGTCTAAAGAACGTTTTGAAAATTTTTAGAAATTATCCATCTGCTTGAATGTGAAAAAAAAAAAAATTTCCAACGACTTTAGTGCGAAAACTAATGCACAGAATTTCCTAAAAAGTTTTACATACTAGCACGTTGATATAAATTAGCGTTTATTCACATTTTGTACACATCAGTATACAAATGGCACTGTCGTCCCGTTTTAGAACATAAGGATATAATAAATACTTTCCAGTATATGATAATTTTTTCTATAAATGTACGAAATAACAGTAAGGAATATTGCGAAACTAAAAATCAATTTTCTATAATAGTAATTAGTCAACTAGGATAAAATTCTTGAATGTGTGAGAACATGACTCGAGAAGGATTTATTTAACAAAGCAGTATAAAGAGTACTTTTTTTTTTATATAGGCATTATTGCTAGCGCTCAAATACTTTTGCTGCCGACTGTATATGAAGTAAAAATATAAGCAATATCATAAAATGGTTCAACCTCTTTTTTAAGTTTTCTACTTCTTGCGATTGAATTTAAGTTGTGCCAAAACTTGGAGCTACCATACATCCATTTACAACGGAAGTATGAATCAGTAAAATTCCTATTGAAAGTAAACTAAGATTAAATTAAAGAGTGTGGTCGAAACCATAGGATAAAGGGCAAATTTTGTGCAACAACTCACCCATAGGCCAAGAAAAAACCTTAGAAAATTTAATCCCTTTTATCAAAATGATCGAAACTTAATTAGTGGGCAAAAAAGCGTGGTACAGTGCCAGATTGATTGATTTGCGACAAAAAGGTTTTCTGTTCAATCCCTGTCTCGGTCGATTTTTTTTTTTTTTTTTTTTTTTTTTTTTTTTTGTCCTTACGTGTAGGGCCTAATCCCTACAGTTGCTAACGCTACATTAAATCGATATATCCTTATATCGGTATTTAAGATGAACGATATATCGATTTAATAAATGTCAACATCGTCCAGCACTATTGTTTAGCATCTCATGATCCTTGATAAAAAGGTCATTTAATATATATATATACATATACAAAGCACATTTATGATATGGTATGTTTAAATTTAAAAAATCAATTTTTTGAAAATTACAAAAGTTAACTTTTTATACAGTCCCCAGGTCCTTAATGTCATAGTCATACTTAATAAAAGTTAACACCCATCCTAAGAAATATAATAAAATAGTTTCACATTTAGTTTCAATGTTGGAATTTTTTCCGCATTCAAGGTGTCGGTTAAAAAATACTTAATGAAGGCCGATAAAAAATGGAAAAATCTCAAACTTTGAAACGAAATACCTAGGTCAATTTTGGGCGCACACAAGTGAAACTTTTTTTACTTTCTCCTACCCATAGGGTCGAGGAAGTACTGTTTCAGGGTCAAATTTTCGAACGTGAGTTTTTGTTATATTTACTTGTTCTGAGGTCCCCCGAATACGAAAATCATGCTTTTAGCGAATGGTCTGTCTGTCTGTGTGTCATGAGCATATCTCAAGAACAAATAGTAACAGAAATCCCAAACTCGGTATGCTAAATGTGTGTCATATAGGAATACTACAGTAAGCTTTTCGTTGAGATGAAGCAAATGGTTCGTGTACAGGGACACTCAAAAGTATTCAAATACATTACGTCTATGGGGGAAATTGCAGGTAAGTAGAGTTTAACATCTATAGACTGCACTAAACCAAATGAAACGAATATATATTTTTTGTAATAGAGATTGTCAACTGGGAAAAAAAAATTGTGTATGTAGGAGCCTCGCCCCCCTCGAGGGGAGTCAATTTTCATGATGGGTATCTTTCAAAAGAGCTCGCCAATACCTTTAAAACGAATAGTTGAGATAATTTAAAATAAAATTCTCGATTTTTTTTTTAATGTAATATTGAGAATAGATTCAACTTTTTTTTTTTTTTTTTTTTTGGATATTTAGTGTTATACTACTTTTCTAATATGGAAATCGCCTGCATTATCATAAAAGATAATTTGTTTAAATAATAATTTTAATAAATTATTTTTTAAAAACAGAATTATTTTTTAATAAACGAATTAAATTCTATATAAATGTAGGTGCAATAATGAAACGGGGGTTGAGGGGGGCGGTAGCCCCCCTCACACAGAACTAATTATCATATAAAACTCTTCCGAAGCCTAATTTGAATTGTTTAACATAGGTTTACATAACAGTGCTCGTTATCTTACCTCTTAATCGCCATCCTGTATTTATAGTATTGAATTTCAGGGTAAGAGAAAGTCGTGTGAATGACACACCAGATTATTTATTATGGAATGGGTGTGAACTTTTACTAAATATCACTATAAGGACCCGGGGACTGTATAAAAAGTTTTTATAATTTGCAAATAATTGATTTTTTAAAATTTAACCATGCCATATCATAAATGCATACTTTTTTAAAATTTTTAAAACATTTTGTAACTGGGCGTATAGGTCTGCGATTGCGATCAATGGTTGCAGAAATAAAAGCATCCTCTCATCTTTGTGTGGCACCTTGTATATCGAGCATTCCATGAAATGTATGACACTCGTCTCAAGAATTTAAGAATTAATTTTAAAAAATTAAATCGTAGAATTCTTTTGCGATTGCTTTGGTACCTTAGCTTAAAAAATATATTCTAAAACAATAGAGAAATAGTAATTCTATAATTTAATTTTCTAAAACTAATTTTGAAACGAGTATCACATGTTTCACGGAATGCTCGATAGTTATTATACTAATGCCAGTTATTTTAATTCAGACTTTTAAAATGATAAATCCTGAATTTATTTTTTAAAAAATTTCTTATTACAGACTGAATATATTTATTTAATTATTATTATTATTATTAAATATTATTACTAAAACATTAAATCATATTAGATATTCATAAACACACTCCGATTATACATAAAACATTTTGAATTTATGTTTAAAATCATAATAATAAATTAAATGTTTGATTGGCTACAGTTTTATTAATTCTGGCCTTCTATAAAACATGTTGAATCATAAGATGGCTAAAAATAAAATTCTCGTTTCAGTTGCAAACCAACGCACTAAGTTAGTAGAGGCATTTTGTAACCCTTTAGATACGAATTTTTTTTTTTTTTTTTTCGTCCGAATGACATTAAATTATTTAAAGCTTACCTGATCTTATTCACAAATCTCAGCAGCTTATCACATTCGGAAAATAAAGAAATAAAAATATCAAAAATAAATCTACTTTTAAAAAGCTAGTTTTTTGATTGACTTTACTGAGTACAGTCTCAAAGTCAAAATAGTAACAGTGTGTATATGTATGTATCACTCGTACATTTTAAAGAAAAATAAATGAAAATAAAATCTGTAAAGCTCAACAAAAGACTTATTTTTACAAGATGGTGTTAACTAAAACCAAATATTGAACAACAATACTAAAATAACAGTAATATATTATCAAGCTAAAATATATGCATTTACCTGTTATACGTTGCACCAAGCCCTAAGCAGCTGATCGATGAGATGAGAACTAGAACAAATATCAGGTAAACATAAGCAAGAAAATTCAGCTTGTCTTGCAGCAGCTCAAAATTTTGGGGGCAGGGGTCCAAAACCGGTGAAAGAAGAAGGGGAACAGGTAGATGGAAGAAACCTGGAAATGTACTTTTTCTTCTCAGTCGAATTTTCAAGAAGTTAAGGAGTTAGAAATGGAGATCTATGCATGGTTTAATTTCTAATAAAATAAGTGTGGAAATGCTGATGTTTTCAGAACTTATACACACCTACACCATCACCAATAGCAATAACCCACTAGAAAACTTTAGTATTTAATGCGATTTCCCACATAGACGTAATGTATTTGAATACTCTTGAGTATCCCTGTACACGAACCACTTGCCTCATCTCAACGAAAAGCTTAGTGTAGCATTCCTATATGATACACATTTAAAATACCAAGTTTGGAATCTCTGCTGCTATTTGTTCTTGAGATATGCTGATAACAGACAGACACACACACACCATTCGCTAAAAACATGATTTTCGTATTCAGGGGACCTCAGACTCAGAACATGTAAATATAACAAAAACTCACTTTCGAAAATTTGACCCCAAAACAATACTTTCTCTACCATGTAGATGGGTAAGAGAAAGTAATTATGAGTTCATTTTCTTTCGACATAAAAATAAATACATTTAATTAAACGTGAATATTAAAAAACTATAAAGAGTTAAATTATGCATTTCACAAAAATTGACATCATTGTCAATTTAAAAATTTTATGCACATTGATAAGAGCTCTATGATTCATTAGAAAGTTTAAAACATGGTATATAAAAAGTTTTTTTTTATCTTATAATTATTTTTCTTTCATTTGCACGCATGCTTTTTATTTCCTAATTCAAAATTATTAAAAAAAAACCTTTTTCGATAGTGTTTGTAAGTAGGAATTGACTTTAAAAAATTTTCTTTTATATTACTTGTTTGTTTTTAGGTGTTAAATTAATTATTTTTTTCATTCTTTAAATCAAATTTATGATGAATAAATTATCGAACAGGGAAAGAAATTGAGGAAGGGGATGGTGTATCTAGAAGACGGTGGGTGACTGGGCAAAATGGAGAGAACGCTTCTAAGAAAAAGAATTCCTGTCAAACACCTGCCATCACTTAACTCAAACAAAGCTCTTCAATTTACCTCTTTCCGAAAAATAAAAATAGTCTCCATTATTTCTTTTCTCCTTCTTCTTTTTTTTTAAATTATTATTATAATTATTATTTTAACATTATGATATCTTTTAAAAAATAATTAAAATACCATAAATAGTAAATATGTGAATAAAGTAATAAATAAAAGCTTATTTATTTATTTATTTATTTAACTGAAAAAGGTCCTGTGAAAGATTTTTTATATTCAGCACTCTTAAAAGAATAAATTTCTAACTGACGATGAAATAAATAATCACTAACAAAGATGAAATGCTTTCGAAACATAGTTTAACTCTATGGCATAATTTGAGGCAATTTCAGAGTACGATTCGCAAGTAGCAATTCGCAATTTACCCATTCTTCCGTTACCCATTTTTCCATTACCCATTTTTTCGCTTACCCTTTTTTCCGTTACTCTTTTTTCCGCTTACCCATTTTTCCATTACCCTTTTTTCCGCTTACCCATTTTTTCGTTACCCATCTTTCCGTTACCCATTTTTCCCTTACCCATTTTTCCGCCTCCCCATAATTCAAACCACTCAAAAATTTATCCATTGGCTGATAATCTAAAGTGTTACAACGATTCAAGCGAATGTTTTCTATACCTTCTTTTTTATTTTATTCTGGTACCAGCTGTTACACATAATTTCGTAACTAATGTTTCTACAGGAAACTATACACTCTATGCTTTTAGAATCTTTCCGTGTATTTTTAAGACGAATTTTTACAGTCCTGAAACTTAACAAAAATTAGAAATTCTAACTTCTAAACTTTCATTAAATTATTTATTTTAATTTATAATTGTTGCCAAGAAAATTGAACTTTAAATTTTACATCTACTTTTTAAGATAGCACGCGATCGTGTTTTATATAAAAATCAAATCATTAAATTCATATTTTTATTTCAAATTATTGCACGCGCACTATTTATTTCCTAATTCAAAATTATAAAAAAAAAAAAAAAAACGTTTTGGATATCTCTTGTAACGATAATGATTATTATTAATTTTCTTTTCTTTTTCTTTCAAAAGGAAAAAAAGAAGAAAAAAAAAGATTTTGATGAATTCTGGCAAAAGCAGAATTTAGTTTAGGACGGAGGACTATTAGTTTTTTTTTTCTTCCCAATTATAACATCGCTTTCAAATTATTCAATTATATTTTTATTTTCGATAAATTTTAGATTTCGATAAATGTCCAACTATCGAAAACGACAACGCAAATCCCTGTCTGAGACTAATAGGCCCTAAAAAAAAAAAAAAAAAAAGTACACTATGGGTTAGATGTATTTAGGGGAGGTAAGGTTGCAGGTTAGGGACGAAGTGTGAAATAATGATTTCTATGTTATTTTAAGTTTTACTAATTTTAACGAAATAAGAAAAATAGCTGAAAAGTTAATCAATACAAAAAACTTAACTTGTAACTTAATAACTATCTCTCTCCCTCTCTCTCTGTGTATATGTATCAATTCAAAAAACCCTTAAGGGGCCGCTTCATAGAGCCTCTGAGATTTTGAAGCTAAGGTTAAATCAATGTAAAACTAATCCACTGATATCTCATTTCCATTTAAAGATTTTTTAATTTTGTTTTTTTCATAAGATAGGTACGACCTTTATTTGTGGCCTGTATGTATTTTGTACATTTTAGATATTTTTTGTCCTTTAGTGCAAAAAGGAATTTAAATTTTAAAACGACAAAAAATGAAGGTACTTATATATAAAAAACTTTATAGAAAGAAAACGACAAACTGCTCTGGAATTCGAAAAAAGCGTTGCTATCCACGACAGTCCACGTTTCAATAATGTACAATTTTCAATTTTTTAAAATAAATTTCAATAACTGTTATTCCCAGTGCCTGATTTAAGGCAGGGCATTCGAGGCATGTGCCCTGGGCCCTCACAGTGAAGGGCCCCAAGAAATTCCATCATACATTTTAAAAAATAGCTAAAATTAAAAATTTCCAAATTTTGCTAAAATGATAGTAGTTTTTTGTTTTTCGTCAATGTATAGAGGAACTGCGCTGTTTTATAAATCGGTGTGATGATCTTTCAACGAAACTATCAACTCATTAAAAAAATTGCAATATTTTTCGCTAAATGCAAATACAACTGCATACTACCAATACTTGCATTTGCATTCCAAACTTTTACTAGGGCAACTAAATCCGAGGCACACATCGCAATGCAGGTACATGAGGGCGACGTACGTCGATCCGATAGATAAGCCATGGATCTTGTTTAGCCTTACTCTTACCAACAAAATGAAAAGTATTGTGAATTTTTAGACGGCTGAATCAGAAATAAGCGGTTTGTTGTACTATTAAAGTACGAGAAAAAGGGGGCCCATTGAACATGAGTGCCCTGGGCCTCCAAGTGAGTAAATCGGTCCCTGGTTATTCCTTGTTTTGTACGAGGAAAAATCATGAAAAAACCGCAATTTTACTAAAATCTCCGCCTCCGAAGTTGGATAGAATCAGAGAGAAAAATATAGGGGAAGAGAGAAGGGGTGAGGTTGATTAATTGTTCTGCTGGTGACACTTTTATGGGTATTCTCCCCCTTTTCGGAACCGGTCAGATGAAGAAAAAATCTTTTTACAGTGGTGTGGTATTACTTTCTTGAGCTTGAAAGTCGCAGGAACAAGAGAAACGAATCTGCTTTTTAATGATTTTTTACAATTATGTTTTTAATATTTTCACAAAAATTTTAAAGTTATGTTTCTTTTATAATTTAATTGTTTAACATTATAAATGTGAAACAATGTTATATAACTTTAATATAAAAGTTTATATTTTTTTCTTTCTAATAAACATTTTTCTATTCCCTAAAAAATTTAAATGTTACTTCAGAATAAATAACTTATACAATGCTGAGAAACTCCGGTCCCGAACAAAAGCCCCACCGGACTAAAATCCCACTAAAATATCTGTAAGCAGTTTATAAATAACGAACAAGCTAAAACAATCTATTTGGTACCTTCAAATAATTACTAACTTCAGTTGTCAGGTCTACAATAATGGTGGTCTTCAAATATATTATTTAAAAATATTTATTTTTTTCTCAATCTACTAGTTATATACAGGGTTTAAACTGCCATTAGTTTTTTTAGCATTTTGCTAAAAGGTATCATATTTTGCTAAAACATGTTGGTCAGAATTTCGCTAAAAAGCTAAAACTGGATAACTGTATAAAATATCTTTATATAATAACTCGGATTTTTTTTTTTTTTTTTTTTTTTTTTTTTAATATTTGCTGGCAAAAACTACGAAATGACTGAAATTTTTGGGAATCATTATTTATACAGTAATTTGGATTTGTTTTGAATTTTTGATGATTGAATTTAAATGCAAAAATATTTCAAAAAGTCAGAAGTCAGAATTTGCTTCATAGAAGTATTCTTAGCACTAGTATTTCACGATTATCTACCACTACACTTTACTTAATTTTTAAATTGCTTTTTCATTTTACACATATGATATGAGTACTTTTTCTATTGTTAAAATCAAAACATAGTTTCCCTGATTCATATTTTTAAAGTCACAAATATGGATGCTTGGTTAAAGTCATCAATGAACAAAAGGAATAGAAAACAAAACTGACGATAACAAAGCTAAGTAAAAGAAATCAATGGTATCCAAAGAATTAATTAACTTTCGAAAAAGCTAAAATAATGCTTGCCTATTTTCGCTAAAATGCTAAAGTAATTTTTTTGCCAGGTTAAACCCTGGTTATATATACAATAATATTTGGTACCTTTATTTATGCATTTTTTGCTCTCTCATACCCATTTATACGGTAGAAGAAGTATTGTTTTTGGGTCAAATTTTGGAAATTGAGTTTTTGCTACAGTTACAAGTTTTGAGGTGCCCTGAATCCAAAAAACATGTTTTTAGCTGTTGGTCTGTGTCTTCCTCTCTCTGTGTGTGTGTGTTTCTGACTGCTATCAGCACATCTCAAAAACAAATAGTAGTATTAGGTCCAAACTCGGTATTCTAAACGTGTATCATACAGCATAGGTACCAAGTCTCCTGTTTTTTGGCGGTAGTCTTCAAACCGGAAAAAAAATTATAGCTATTTTCGGTAATAATAATCGTCGAAAAACTATATAACATATTCCATTTAAAAATACTGGTGTCAATTATGATTTTGGATAACTTTAATAACACACCTGGTTGTCGGACCACCATGTTAATTATGATTTAAAAGTTTAAAATGTTGGCAGCTCTGATACAATAATGCTATAGTAATCTTTTCGTTGAAATCGAGCAAAATATTCGTGTACACGGCCATCCAAAAGAATTCAAATACATTACGTTGAATACATTACGCTAAATGTTGTATTCCATTGAATATAACTGATGAAATGAAGTAGCTATTTTACTACGTCTACAAACATTGCACAGAAAATTTTTATACCAATGCTGTGAAAAAAGCATTTTTAAAGTTCTATTTTCAACTCTGTTTTTCGTATAAAATCACGTTTTGAGTTGCCCTGATTACGCAAGTCTAATTTTTTGCAGTTGATCTGTTATGTGTATCTGTTATCAGCATAATTTAAAAACAAGGAAGTGTAGGAATTTCAAATCTGGTATTTTGAAGTTCATATGAGGTTGCCACTTAAAAAATTGATCAAGATTGGCAGGTTTAAAAGCAAATTAACAACAGCTTTATTTATTTATTTCTTAAATATCTGTAGATACTATTATTGAATGGAGGTTTCAGGTGTGGTAGCAGCCCCCTCACACAGAATTATATACCAAATAAAAGTGTTTATAATTTCTTTAGATTATTTTAAATTAAATTAAATTTTATTATCTTGACTGATTGATCTTAAAATTTAATATGCAATGTATTTTTCGATTACTAAATTGCAGGGTAGGAGAAAATTATGTGAGTGATACACCAGATTATGCTGATTTTATGTGTTTCTCAAAAGATATGTTGTTTTATTTAAACAGAAAAATGTTTATTTTTAACGACAGTTTGCCTGTTATTTTAAAGTTCGTTTTAATATTATGTTGCATCTTTATTTATTTATTTTTAAGTGGGGTATATTAAAAAGTTGTGCTTTACTAGTTATCTGAAATAATTATTTATATATTATGATTGGTTGGAAGATTTGAAGCCGATTGACTCCGCAAGTGTCCTAGGGGGAATGCCCTCCGTCGGGTTTTTTCTAAAGAATCCCAGTCTGTATTCACGCGAGTTTCGGAGAAAACCACGGAAAACTCCGAATGGCTAGGTCGCTGAGCGCGACCTGGGATCGAACCCGGCATCTTCCATCTACCAACTTTAAGCGTAAAACCGCTCGGCCACTGGTGGGCGTTTATATATTATGAAAATATTATCAGAAATTGCTATGCATTCATTGAGGATGACAGTTTTGAGATATTTGTAAGAACTTCAGACTTTTCTTAAAATCTTTGATACAATTTCAAAATTTTTTTATTATAATAAAATTATTTTTGCATTTATGTATGTTATGCATTTAATATACACATATATATGTTTCAAATCATTGTTGCTTCATTTTCTTAACTTGTAATATACCTGAACACTCTATCCTTATACGTTTTTCCAGTTTATGGAAAGCATGATATTTTATTTATGCTTTGTTTCCTCTTATATTTTTAAAATCCTTGAGTTCATTGAGAATATTGTCGAAATAAAAATATTTTTGAAATATTATCAGACTTTTTTTCTTTTCCATATCCTACTCTCATGTTTGATTCGTCTTATTATTATTAAATATTAAGATTATATATTTTATTTTTATTTTTTCCAATCTTTAAATATGATAGCAATTGTAAAGAATATAATTTAGAGCACAATCTATTATTTCTGAATTAGTCCGTCTTCACCAGCCTAGCGGTATTTATTTCCAAATGAACATATCTTTAAATTTGCCCTATTCGAAAATCAAAAACGGTGGCTAAATGTGATAAATAACCAGTAATGAAAAAACAATTACCGTGTTTACTCGCGCAGTAGTCGCATGTCCGTTTTGAAGCAGAAAAAGTCGTTCAAATACTTTCTCCGCGTAAAAGATAAACTATAAAAAATGTCTCTTTTCGTGTGTGTGTGTATGCAACTGATAAAAAGAATATTTCACAAACAGTAGACAAAATGCTAACATTTGGTAAGTTACTAATCTTATTGTGTTTTCACATACCAGTGATGCTTTCTTTACTGATAATTATGTTTTTTTTTTTTTTTTTTTTTTTTTTTTAACAGGGGACTATTAGTTCCAATTTAGATAAAAATGTCGTTGCCAGTTTTTGTAGACCAATTTTGTGTAACACACACACACACACACACACAAAAAAAAAAAAGGGAAAAATAAATTAGAAGTATATCTGTCCTATCTTTACAAATTCTGTACGAAATGAAAGGGGTGATTTTTCTAAATCCAGGATCGCAAACAGTTTTTCGATACGACAATTATTTTTTTTTTATTTAACTAAAGTATGAAATTTAGGTAACAATATTTCATTTTAATTCATTTCAATCATTTTAAAAAGTACGTGGCCCAGTTTTAAGACCAAAAAATGAGATAAAAAATAAATAAAATAAAAAAAATTCTGATTGAAATTAATAGTCTTTCGTACTAAATTAAATTCTGTCTTACACAGATTTATTTATTTATTTTTTTTTTTTTCCTTTCTCTTTCACGCTAAAGGCGGTAGATATCAAATCAGCTTTGAAAATTAAATTCAACACAAATTCATCAAAATCGTCGCTAAATAATTTGTTGAAAAAATGTTATGTAAATATCTGAAATTTACTATTATTTTATTTTATTTTACTTTACCCGTTTCTGATCCCGATAACTGTTAATTATTTTTTTTTTTTCTATTAGGATATTTCATTAGTTATATACTTTTAAGTATTATTAGTATGTTAATTTTTTATAACTTATTATTAGCATGTTTCGCTCGCTTCGCTAGTCGCTATATTAAAATGATTTTTTTTTTTTTTTTTTTTAAGAATCATTATAAATAAAAAGAAAAAAAAAAAATACATTGAAATTGCTGTAAACCTCGTTTCGGATATCCACTAACAGCGTTTTTTCCATTCGCGCTCAATCGAATCCAGGTTCTCGTTGCTTGTAGAAAAGTTTTTTCCATGCACTTTTAGGTATTTATCCATGATGGGTGGAGGTGAAGCTGCTATTATTTGACAAATACGATTTTAAAGATGACTGTATTTCAGCCCCTATTATTAGTATTATTATTATTTTTAGTTTTTGAACCTAGCTCTTTACACAATATTACCGTATATGATTTCGACCAATTACTGCTATGTGTCCAAATGTTTTTTCCTATTGCATACTATATTAAATAATTCTTTTTTAACTTCACAATAAATCGTTAAAATAATTCTCCTTGTGCACTTTTATACGAAATTTCGTCCTATACCACCATGTATAAATTTTGAAATGGCAAAGCCACCTGTTAAACGATTTTAGTTAAAAATCAATAGGCACTACTTTATGACAATGAGAAACTACCTACCAATTTGTATGACATTCTGTGCAGTAGTTTTTGTGATACAGTTGCCACAAAATTTTTGTCTCTCTCTCACACACACAGACACACCGACAGACATTTTCTAAAAATGATTAAATCAAGTTATTGACATCTGAAAATGTGTAAATCCATAAAAGTTCTTTTTATGCGTTCCGTGTGTCTTCTTATTGTACATTTCCTACAATCTGCAATAGACATTTTTTAAATAAAGATTTTTTCGATACCCCATTCATTGATTCGGAAAACAATTACACGTTTTAAAGAAAACAGCCAAATTGGTCTTTAGTCTTTACATAGAACTGCATTTATTCTTTACTTGTTTCAAATCATGAGTGAAATTTATTTTTTCTGGATGCCTTATTACAATTGTGACTAAGCCCCAAATTAACTGAAAAAATTCAATAGTAAATTTACTCTATTTTTACTTTCCGAACACTATAGTGAGGAAAGTATTGTAATCATGTCAAAAATCCGAATTCGAGATTTTGATGTTTCTATACGTTTCGAGGTCCAATGAGTCCGTTTTCACTATTTTTGCAATGATGTATGTATGTGTGTGTGTATGTCTGTGAGTGAACACGCTAGCGTCTAAACGCTTTGTTCTAATAACCTGAAATTTGGTAAGTATATTGTAAGTCACCATAGTACGGACCCTATAGATTTTGGTGAATCTAGCACTTATAGTTTTTTTACAGGGATACAAAGAAAAATTCTTTATCATTATGGCCTATGGGAGCAATATCTTAAAAGTGCGATAGCACCTAAACGCCTTATTCAATTGAGCAAAAAATTTATACGCATATTATAGGTCACAAATACTCAATCTCTATAGATCTTGGAGAATCTATCACCTATAGTTTTTTTACAAGGACACAGAGAAAAATTCTTTATCATTATGCCTATGGGGCCAAATTTTTAAAAGTGTGATAGCGTCTAAACGCCTTATTAATCTGAGTAAAAATTTTTTACACGTATTATAGGTCACAGTTGCACCAACTGTATAGATTTTGGTGAATCTAGCACTTACAGTTTTTTTACAGGGACACAAAGAAAAATTCTTTATCATTATGGCCTATGGGACCAAATTTTTAAAAGTGCGATAGCATCTAAACGCCTTATTCAATTCAGCTGAAAATTTATATGAGTATTATAAATCACTGTTGCACTAACTATAAGCATTTTGGTGAATCTAGCATTTATAGGTTTTTACAGGGACACAGCGAAAATTCTTTGTCATTATGATCTATGGGCTCAAAGTTCAGTAGCGTTCAATAAAACATCGTGTAATATATGGAGAAAAATAATCAAACACTCTATTATGGTTTTCTCTTTTTTGTTTGTTTAACAACTCCTCTTTCTTTACTTTATCTACAAAACTGTTAATTACTCAATGTTCGGAAAGTCGAGTGGAGTCACTCCAGATTTTTTTTTTTTTTTTTAACAAGCAATTATATACCAAAAAATTCATCTCCCAAATAGTAACAGAAATTTAAAAGTCACCAAGAGAGGTCATATAAATTAGCTGTAACGCAACATGGTCAAGATATTGCGAATTTCTTTCTAATTAAAAAAATAAATAAGCAAAATAAAAAAAATGTTGATTTTAAGCATAATATTAACAGGGATGGAACACGGGCGCAGAATTCATACCGGAATCTGTTTAAGAAATTTCCATACCTATAATATCGTTGATTTAAGAGGTAGAAAATTTTCTTACATTCATAGTGGTATGAATTCTGCGCCCGTGTTCCATCCAAGTATTAAAAAAAAAAAAAAAAAAAAGTGGTATTAAAAATTATGTATTTTAATTTGACACTAAATATGGGCTTTCTATAATATTTTATTATTCCTATTTAGTGAAAGACAACGCAGCGAACAAGCGGCCAGAGCCCCGCAGGGATTAGTAAGAAAAGCGAGTCGGGGGAGGCGAAGCTTCCTTCTGGAGTTGGTGAGAGGAACGATAAGGGGGTCGAGCCCTCTAATTATGCTATATATATATATATATATATATATATATATATATATATATATATATATATATATAGTTAGGGGAAAAATAAATTAAAAGTAAATTACGCAGAATCATTCGTTTGGAAACAGGTTTGTTATTTTAAAAAATACAGGGGGGGGGGGAATCTTCTTCTTGTTTAATTTTTATTTTAATTTTTGCTTTGTTTCTCTTGAAAGAATTTCGTTACTGATAATCATTTCTAACACCTCTAGTTCAGGAGATGAGGGAACGAAGTGAATTTCAAACTTCAGAATTAGTTATATTATAACAGGAAGACGTAAAAACTTAGCATATATATCTAATGATGCAATCAGAAAATTTCAGGTGTGAGGAAGCCGGTGGTGCGAGGGTAGATAACTGCAACACATAAACAAGTTTGGTGAAAAAGATACTGAATGGTAACCTATTCCTATACATATTTATATTGTGTAAAATAAATAAAAATATTAAAAATATATGTTAAATGAAGATAACATTTAAATAATGTCGTTTTGAATCGTATTATTACAGCCAGTTATTATGTAAAATATCTTTCATACAGTGTGACTATATTCTAATTTAAAACCTTGTATCATCTGAAGACTTATTTGGCAGTATTTGACAGAAAAATCAAAAATTAAAATCTTCACTTATGAGACTGAAAGTATTGTAATAAATGTAACAATTTTTTTTTTATTATACATATACAGATATATGTACTCATGCGCGTGAGTATGTATGCATATATATACACACACACATGCTCGCACGCTCATAGATGTTTTTTTTTTTTTTTTTTTTTTGTAAACATATTCTCATTTTATATTCTAAGAAATAAATAAATAAAATCGTAACAGGAAAGACGTTGTTCCACTTACAATACGCAATGCCCACAATTATTGCTGTGTGCAAAAAGATTACAAATTATACGAATCCCTATATCGACTCTGCATCTATCGGGCAATGAAAATGAATTGAAACGTTTTCTGACAGAAAAAGGTACTAATAAATCTTTGACTAGTAAAGCTTTCTTATCTACCGGAAATAATTCTTGTCCGGTCAGATCCCCCACACATTCCCTCTCCGTAGTCACCCTTTCATCTTGTGGTTTGCCCCCGGGTTAAATTTGGATATCAGAGGCACATATGTATCATTTACAAGCTGAAGTGTGACACTATTGGATTTTGTGGAATGTCAATCACCCTGAATAAGACACGCCCTTTGTTGGCAACACGAGTTTTTCTGGAGTACGATTTTACTTTCCAGGCCTGCCAAGCGGAGCCTTAAGAAAAGAAATAAAAAAAAGAAATCATTTCTGATCGGGTAAAAAGTCACCCCGGGTCCCCACTGCCTTCGGCAGCGCAGTCCCGTGCGCGCGCACAAGTTAAGGGATACAAGCGCTGCGCGCGCGTATTCCCTCTCTAAAAAAAAAAAATAAAATAAAATAAATAAAAAAAAATCTGATCGGGTAAAAATTCACACCGGGCCCCACTGCCTTCGGCAGCGCGCACGGGACCGCTCTGCTGTGCATACCTGCGGTGCACGCCTATATCTTCCCCACCCCTTCAGCCCTTCCTAATTAACCTACACATACCAATTTCGAACGGTCTAACTGAATTATCTAAGATGCAAAAGAAAACCTAATCAAGACACCTCAAAACGTGCAAATCTCGGGAAAACTTTCGATAATATAAAAGAACTTTAAAATATCTTTCGAATGATGTATTAAAAATAATTTAATCATAATTAGAAATTGAAATATTGAAATTTTAAAATATTACAGCGCCAGGGGGGGCAAGGGGGCGCAGATGAAAGTGAAATATATTATTCTTTAAACTACCCTATAATCGGTTAAAACAAAACCTTTGTGTATATACAACGTACAGTTTAAGAAAATTTACAGAGAGTGTTACACATATCTGGACGGTTTACTAAGGGGGAAGGGGGGAGCAGAGCGAAGAAAATGTGTTGTTTTTATATCACCATGCTACTTATTTATATGAAACTTTGTACTATCACTTACATTTTATTAAAATTATAATGAAAGTTACCTATAGTTGATAAGGGAGAGTAGGGGTAGGGGGGGGGGAGATGAAAAATAAAATAATATTTTTAAACAAAACTTATTATCGATTTTTTTATTCACATTTTGTGTAAATATCACTTATTGTTACTATTAATGAAAAATCAGTAAGGTTACATATTGGGGGAGGGGGGGGGGTATAGAAGGAAAGAAAAGGAATGTTTGTATCACTATATTTTGCATTTTAATAAAATTTCTTATAAATATCACTGAATATTTAGAAAAAATTACGCTGATTGTTATATATATCTTGGGGGCAATGGGATAAGGGGCAAAGAAGAAAAATTATTGTATAAATATCACAATATTACCAATTTTAATTAAAATTTCAAAAACTATCACCTGCATTTAATGAAAACTTTCAAAGAGTGTTACATATATCTAGGAGGAGGGGAGGACTGAGGGAAAAAAAATATTGTTTTTAAATCACTTTGCTTTACATTTATAGGAAATTTTGCATAAACATCTCTTATTGTTTATTAAAAATTGAAGAGAGGGTTACACTACCTGGTGAGAGCTAGGGGCCCACATGGAAAGAATAGATTTTTATATCATCTTATTGCCGTTTTAATGAAACTTTGTACAAACATTACTTAGCATGTATAAGACATTACAGTGAGGTTTAAATATCACTTTCATTCTCTTCCTAAGTTTGTACCCAAAAATTTAATGTATGATTTAAATCTGAAAAAAGTTACGCAAACATAAAATTTCTTCTTTTAATCTGTCTCTTTTGTCCCCCCCCTCCCCCAATATAGTAATAAAAAACTAACGCTCTCGTTGATATTTAGGATGAGTTTTACAAGGAGAAATTAAGAAAAGTGACCTTTTTCCGGATCGTGGAAAAAGGGCACTTTTCTTAATTGTAAAATACTTCCAAATACGAACGATAGCAAAAATATTTTATTTCTACGAGGGGAAGGGGGAGAAATGGGACAGATTAAACAAAAAAATTCTGTTTCAGAGTACTCTTTTACCAATGTTTGACATTAAGTTTTAATTAATGTCTTATGCGAACAATGCATTGAATTTTTGCATGCTAACTTAGAAACTGAAAGATTCTGCGATACGTATCCCTCTTTAAATATTTTCATAAACAATAAAGGATATTTATACAAAATTTCCTGTTAATATGAAGCGGTGTGATTTAAAAACAATGGTATTTTTTTTCCTCTGCCCCCCACCTTGTCCGCCAGGTATAGGTAACACTGACCTATAATTTTTCATTAAAAGTAGGTGGTAGTTGTTAAAATTTTAATTAAAATTGGTAACATTGTGATATTTATACAATCCTTTTTCTCCTCTGGCCCCATACCCCCCCCCCCCCCCCCCCAAGATATACATAACAATCAGCGTAAACTTTCCTAAAAATTAAATGATATTTATAATAAATTTTATCAAAGTGCAAAGTATAATGATACAAAACATCATTTGTATCCTTCTGTTTCCAGCACCTCCCCCCCCCCCACAAAAAAAAAAAAAAAAAAAAACTCACCAAGACATATGAAACACTCACTGTAATTTTTCGTCGATAGTAAATGACATTCACACAAAAAAAATTATAATAATAATAAGTGTTGTTTAAACATATTTTGTTTTTCATATGCCGCCCCTCCCCACTCACACACTGGACCCCTTTTTTAACTGCAGGTAACTTTCATTATTATTTTAATAAAAAGCAAGTGATAGTCATACAAAGTTTCATATAACTAGATATAAAAACAACCACTTTTTTTACTCTGCCCCCTCTTAGCAACTCCCCCCCCCCCAGATATGTGTAACACTCACTGTAATTCTTTTTAAACAGTAAGTGGTATATACAGAAAGATGTATTTAAATCGATGCTAAGTTAGTTTACGAAAATTATTTTTTATTTCCATCTGCAACCCCCCCCCCCCCCAGGTATATAATATACTCATTGAGATTTTCATAAAAAGTAAGGATAGTTATAGAATATATCATTAATAGCGATAAAATGGTGACATAAAAAAATTATTTTATTTCCCTCCCCCCCCCCCCCAGAATATGTCTGACACTTATTGTAATTTTTTCACAAATTGTACGTGATTATACAGTTTTTTTTTTTTTTTAAATCGATAATAGGGCAGTTTAAAACAATATATTTTACTTCCATCCCCCCCCCCCTTGCCTCTCAGGTATATAATACGCGCATTATGATTTTCATAAAAAGTAAGTATAGTTATTATAGGAGGGCAGAGACAATATATCAATAAAATCTGTAAAATGGTGATATAAAAAATCCTTTTGTTTGCCTCTGCCCCCCCCCCCCTCTCTTTAACCCACCCCCAAGTATGTCTGAAAATTACTGTAATTTTTTCACAAATTGTACGTGATTATACAAAGTCTTTTTTTTTAATCGATAACAGGGTAGTTTAAAAAAGAATACATTTTATTTCCTTCTACATCCCCCCCCCCTCAAGTATGTCTGATACATACTGTAATTGTTTCACAAATTGTATGCGATTATACAAAGTTTCATTAAAATCGGTAGGAGTATGATATAAAACAATTGTTTTGCTTCGATCTGTTCCTAGCCCCCCCCCCTTCCTCCAGGCATACACTAATTGAATGTTGTACCAAATCAATTGAAATTTCTGAAAATGTAATCTGAAAATCATTCTTTAAATTCTTTATTCCATATTATTTTGAGATTTGCGAATTGGAAAAGTGCCCTTTTTTCCGGGATCTCCTTACAACATTATTGCGACAGTAGTTTCATTCTCAGTTTTTGTACACAACTTGTTTTCATATCTCTAGGTATTCATACAGCTAGAATGGATGAATATATCTATAATCGACTTAAACAAATATGTGTAGTGTCAATATTTCTAATTTCAACAATAACTAAAAATACATTTTTTTTTTTTTTTTATCAGACTTATAAATGTTAATCATAAAAGTAATGTAATGTTTTAAAACACATTTAAAATAATAATAATATTTCCTATACTATCTTTTCATTAAATAAATTAAAAAATGCTAATCACCACAGTCAGTTTTTAAACACTATCTGAAAAAAATCATAATTTGTGTTTAAGTGTTTTTGGTTTCTTATAAGGCAGATTTGTGAAACCTTTAAAACATTTGGTGGACCAAAAAGAAAATCACCTTTTTTTTTTTTTTAACCAAAACAAACAAGCACCTTGAAAACTATTAACGAATTGACCGGTTCCAGTGGGTAATCGGAACCGTATAATCACGACCAAACTTGTTCTTCCCCTAGGGAGAGAGAGGAGGAATGATTAGCACTCTCACTTCAATAATACAATTTAAAAAATGACCTTGACATTATAAGTTCAAAAAATTCACTCCTTCAATTGAAAACGAATCAGGAAAAGCAGGAACTATTATACTTATAGCGATCCAAAACTCTTCTGACCACTTCAGTTTTGAGCCACCCAATAGCTGTGTAAAATCGCTTTCATCATGATATAATAATGATATTATTGCAATTTGATTTTACTGATTTCCCGCATTACCATTTTTTCTTTACCATTTTTTTCCGTTTGCCATATTTTCCGGTACCATATTTTCCTTTACCATTTTTCCGTTACCATTTTAACCGGTTACCGGACAGAATTTGTATGTACTGCAATAGTGGCCGCAAAAAATCGTCCTATTGACTTGCAAATTAGCACTCACGTTCAGGCTCTGTATACAAATGTCTATATTGTTTATGAATTGTGCACAGGGACGCGCCAAAATTCTTATGATCACGGCATATGGGGTGAATACCGTTTAAACGTATTTAAACATCATTAATTTGCAATCAACAAAATTAAATTAGCGTATGTTAGTGAGATGCTTAAACTTATGTTTTCTGCAGAAAATATATGCTCTCAGTCTTCCTAATTAATGTACAGGACCTTACAAAAGTGTTCTGACAATGTAACGTAATCATCCAAATTATGTAAATGTCGAACAATCATTCATTGAAAACATAGAATAAGTTGAATAGTTTTTACTGATGTATACAATGGTTATGATTCGTTTACAGAGACACATAAAAGAATTTCGTGACATTAGGGCCTATAGACAAATTTTTATTTAAGCGCACATTAATGCGTTTATGCTACATTGAATATAATGGAATTAACATACATTATAAAGATGCTTAAAAGCATGTTTACTCTTAAACAAGTAGAAGTAATACAAAAAAAAAAAAAAAAAAAAAAAAAATTAGAAAAAAAAAAAAAAAAAAAATTAGAAAAAAAAAGATAGAAAGCGAATAAACAGTAACAAATAAAGTAATAGTCCAACACCATATATAGAAAGGAAAATGGAAAACTGCAAGGAAATTCGCTTTTTGTTTTTCTGTCACATGCATATTCATATTAATTGTAATAAGTAATTTGTGATGAAATCGCTTGAATCAAGATCAACCATATGTGTTTGTGCACATGGATTTCGTGGATATCCAAATCGACAGTTTTAATTCTCTAACATAAAACGAAAATTAATTAATTAAGTTTAATTAATAAATTAATATAAAAAAAAAAAAAAAAAAAAAAACGGAATTAACATCAAGTGTCATCTACTATAAGTTTAAAAAATGTATTTGAACTTGAGTGGATGAATAAAAAGTATTTTATTAACGATTGAAAATTTGAACAAGATGTATAAATATATATAGGGAGAGTGTGAACTAATAGTAGGAATTAACAAAGGGTATGTATAGAGTAAATAACTTATGGGACTACACGAAAGAATTCCTATGACGTACAGTCGGTAACAAAAGTGTCCGAACACTAGCAAAAATTCCTATGTAAAAAAAGTACACTTCATACGGTTTTGTTAAATAAATCCTTGTCGAATCTTGTTTTTAGTCAGTCTGAGAACATGATTCGATAAGGATTTATTTAACAAAACCGTATGAACTGTACGTTTTTACATAAGAATTTTTGCTAGTGTTCGGACACTTTTGTTACCGACTCTACTGTAATCATCATCCAAATGATGTCAAATTATTGAAATTTTATTTTTCCGACTGAGTGAAAATAATGCCTGGACCGGGAATCGAACCCCGGATCTTTGACTTACAAGGTCAATGCTCTACCACTGAGCTATCCAGGCCGACATCCCGGTCTGCATTACTCACTCAGACAACCTTTTAGGCAGAAACATCTCTGGTCTATCATTTAGATAGCTCAACAGAAAATAAGCCGCAGGTAAAGGAAAACACCATTAAACAATGGGAGAGAAATACAAATTGTATTTACAATTGTAATACAATAATACAATTGTATTTCTCTCCCATTGTTTAATGGTGTTTTCCTTTACCTGCGGCTTATTTTCTGTTGAGCTATCTAAATGATAGACCAGAGATGTTTCTGCCTAAAAGGTTGTCTGAGTGAGTAGTGCAGACCGGGATGTCGGCCTGGATAGCTCAGTGGTAGAGCATTGACCTTGTAAGTCAAAGATCCGGGGCTCGATTCCCGGTCCAGGCATTATTTTCACTCAGTCGGAAAAATAAAATTTCAATAAATATGATTTTCTTCCAGAGTTAATTGTGTGATTTTAATAAAAAAAAAAAAAAAAAGATGTCAAATTAGTTTGAAAAATTAATGAGTTATAATTAATTAGGTGTATTCTTATTATTGGCGTATGTAATAACTGTGGCTTTTTTCTGGATACATAAAGGAATTTCGTACTATTACGGTCTCTAGTTGGTATTTCTTAAAAGTGTATTTTAACACTGTTTCACCCCATTAAATATAATGAAATTATTTTAAAATTTTAAAAGAATGTTTTTCTGTTGAAAATTGTAGGCATGGAATTTGTAATTAGTTTACAGGGTTACGCAAAATAATTCCGATATGCTATGTAATCGTTTTGCATGAAATTTGGTATAAATATTTACGAATTTCAGGGAAATAATGCAAGACTGTGAGTTATAAAGATACATATATCTGATATATATAGATAGTTATAGAAAGAGAGATACAGCAAGGGATTGAGGAGGGTGGTAGCCCCCTCAGAAACGTATCTGATTATGTAACAAGCCAATCGAATCCAATATATACTATTGTATAATAAGGAATAAATAAAAATGACCTGTTGAATAATGTCTGATGCAAATAGGACATTGAGGCTCCTGATCTGCAGATCCACTATTTTAACATTAACAGATAAAAATGTTCAAATCATGACTTTTATCAATCTTATATATTTTTGTAGTGACTATGCAAAAAGTATGTACCATTTTCGGTCTCTGCCATTTTCCACCAAAATAATCTATATTGCAGATCATTTTATTATTATTGTTAATATTTATATAGTACTTTTTACTTGGAAGTGACACTGAAACAACCGGTATATAAAAAAGTGCCTCAAGAACTATTTCAAAACTTTCGGGGTGTAAAGAGCATTCATATGTTTTAACGAAATTTTTCTCTCTAAAGCAAAGAAGTGGTCAGTTTAAAATTAAAGAAATAAGCAGAATGTTTGGGACCACCCTGTAAAAGTTGTTCTTGAAATGCATTCTGGCAGTAGCACGCGATTATGAATCTTCTTTAAATAGTTATATTCATCTGTATAAGACTTGTGCATACCTCCTTGGAAATATCGGAAAATATTAAGTATCGAATGAGAGTTTTTATTAAATTTTCAACTGCACATGCTCAAGCTTTAACAGAATTCTATTTGCACAAATTATTCGTCAAATGCATTGAGTCTTTCATATGAAAACTCCAAAGATATTCTATTGTAAAAATGCAAAAAGTTATCTCCCATAGATTAAATTGAAATATCATTGCGCTGAAAGTAATAGAAAAGTGATAGGGAGTTTTATCAATATTTATTTTTAATCTGCAAACACTATATATTACCGCTGTTTAAATAAAACAAAATTTTGAGTAAATCCCCATGTAGATTTTTTTTTTTTTTTTTTTGATGAATTGAAATTCCTTTCATTCTATATATGATAAATTTTTGAAGCTTTTAGGATATTTGTTTGGTGTTTTCATATAGCATAAGTAGATTAATATATTTGACTAATAAACTATGCATATGAAATTTCGTTAACGTTTTTACCACTTTTTTTTTTAAATAAAGCTTCTTCTTCCTTTTTATTTATGTATTTATTTAACAACTTTTTTATTAATTTTATTGCAAACAATGATTTTGAGAAGTATTAAATGTTTAACAAAGATTTAATATTCTGGAATTTTTTTCTTCTTAATAACGTCACATTTTTTTTTTTTTTTTTTTTTTTTTTTTTTTTGTTTCTTTAAATGCTCTCCTGAAAAATCAACATTGACAACATGCAAATTCACATTTATTTTTGCTGTGGAAACAAATATTCTCCCTTTCTTTATCGAAAACATGGCGCACAATACATATTTCAACAAAGTATTATTATTATTATTATTCTCCACAACATGGGAAGCAAGTGACAAGTCATCGCTCTTATCAGTTGTGTTTGTCGCCAAGCATGTACCCCCTTATCTTAGAAACAAGACTGGATGTATGGTCAGGGGGTTAAGGTCAATGTCAAGTCAACCCCACCCAATAGCTTTTTTTTTCTTTCCTGTGAAATTTGGCGCTTTAGTTTTAAAACACACCAATAGAGCCAAAATCTGTAAGAGCTACCCTTACCTTTGCACGTGTTCGTAGTTCGTTTCGTATAACGTATATTCATTTCATATCTATTACATTTATATAAAAGTTTCTGTCTAGTGCAGTGTCCACTATCTAAGGTGTGTGTGTCATCTGGTTTTAGACAACTATTTTGTTCTCTCTGCTGTATTTGATCCCATTCTGTTTCGGTAAGTCATGGTTTCATTCATTTTATCGCTTTGCATTTTTAAAAAATAAGTGAACTGTGCTATTTATGTAATAATAATATCACTGTATATATATTTTAAATCAGTATGTAAAGATGAAAAACTCGAAAGTATAATTTATTTTAAACTTTAGTATTATAGTTTATATTTTTTTCTGTCTTAAACAAAATTTAAATTAGTCAGTGCAAGAGGTCAATTTTTAAAATGTACGATGAATGTTTTGTAATAAGTGTAGCACGTCATTGTTCAAGAGTTTATTTATTTGATTATCCTATTCTCTGCAATTATCTTAATTGGCATAATTTTATTTTTATTATAATTACTTTATAATTTATCTGGTGGAGGTATACTGCAAAATGGTGAGAACGCTTTGTTGCTGTCTAAAGGAAACAGGCCTCTCATTTTTATAAGTAATTTAAAATAATATTTTGCTGTAGGATAAAACTATAAAACAAATAAAAATACATTCATATGTTATTAGTAACTGTAATGGTGATTAAGTGTTTTATCTAATATAAACAAGATTAGTATTAATAATTTGATTTTTATTTTAAATTCATCACCAGTTTAGGTTTTCAGAGTCTGAGTGATATTGTTTAATAAGGATTATTTCGTTACCTGAAAAAATGGTAACGGATACAATGATGAAACTTTTGTTTTTGAGTGCTTGAATCAATTACAATTTGTGCTCAGACATAATTGGTGTAGAGAATAATTAGAAGATAAAAAGAGATTTTTATATAGCATATTTTTAAATTTTCTGTTAAATCGTATAAACTTGACAATTTTATGTATTATTAAATCCTTTTTAAAAAATTTTTTGGTGAATTATCCGATCAATTTGAAAGAAAATGATCAAATGCGTCATAAAGAGAGCATTTAGAAGAAAATTCCAAATATTTATTAATAGAATAAAAGTATTAAAAAAATATCTTGTCATCGTGTTCTGAACGATTCTAAAAGTTTCAAATGTCTAGCTAGTCGGGAAGTTAGTTAAACATCGATTGCAAACTAGACAAACGAGACAGTGATTTTTTTTTTTTAAATTTTCATTTGTGCTTGAATATGACTAAAAGTATGAAAAGTATGCATTGTCATCCTCAGGGTTGTTCAAATTTTGGCAAAGTGGAAAAAATTATGGTGGAAAAAACAACTCGACAGAAATAATTTTTGCTATTTATAGCATTTTAAAACAGGTTTTTAAAAATTTGAATTACATTATTTCAATTTTAAATCATAATTTTAACAAATCAAAATCAGAGATTTAATTACATTCCAGATCAACTGATTCTTTTGTAAAATCATTAAAATAGTGCATTCTAAAATTTCTTTAAATGATATTTGTAGTTGTATATATATATATATATTTTTTTTTTTTCACTTTAAAAAATGTTTAGATTACTTTCTAAAAAATATCCTTTAAAATTAACTAAAATGTTTGTATAAATTTTAACAAATTTATTTAGTATAAAATCATTTAAATATGTTAAAAGTACATTTAATTAACTACTATATTTTACATGACTTAATCATATCATTTAGGCGCATGTTTGTTACACCCAAAATGCATGGGAGAATTATGAAATTCTCCAACAAAATCGGATTCTTGAATAAAAGCAGAAAGTTCAAAAGTGGTTTCAAGAAATAAATCATGACTACTTCTTGCTATAAAATTTGCCATGAACAATCTCCTTTTCCATAGGTATATTTTACTGATAATGATGATGTTGAATCAGTTGTTACAGCTAACAAACAGCGGGAAAATATGGGCACGACGTGATTCTGCCGAAGCATAGGACAACTCCGCCGAAAATTTTATCAGCGGTTTCCCCCAATGGGACAACTCCGCCGCATTCCTTTCGCCGTTTTTTCTCGATAGGACAATTCCGCCGAACGAGGGGGGGGGGGAGACATTACCTTTGGCGAAGTAAAAGTTCCAGACATTTTGCATTCCAAAACTTCAGGCTTTCAAATTTTGTTAAAAATAAATGCACAAAAGAATGGTAATAATCTATATATTAATATGCAAACATGAAATTTGTCGTACATTTTCAACATATTAATTATAGGGGTGGAGGATTGAAAGTGGTATTGTTAGAAAGTTATGGTTAATAAGAATTTAAGTTAAAAGAAAATATCTTATTAGAATGTCAAAAAGGCATTAAAAAATATCTTTATTTTTATGCACTTTTTCGTCTTATACACATAATCTTTTGTACTAAACATTTTTATACAAGAAAGTTGTTTAATTTGTTAATTTCTTGAAATTCAGTAAAATCCATCAGAGTTGTTTTTTTTTTTTGACATGACAAGTGTCAAAAACTGGTTTAAACCGTCGAAAACCATATGTGAAAATTGGAAACAGTAATATAAAATAATTTTATTCGTATTTTTAAGTTGCAACGTACTAAGTATGTGAGTTAACATTGGTTATATATATATATAATATATATATATATATATATATATATATTCAGAAATAGACAAATGTTTATGTTAAGAAACATATTTATTAGTGCCTCATTTTAAGAGGAGAGTGAATGCAAGGTTCGCGCGGGATCGCGGGAATCGCGCAATATTAAAAAAAAAATCCCAAAAATTTCATATGCGCACTTTTCCCGCACTTATTTTTCGCGATATTTATTTATTTTTTTTTTTAATCTAATTTATTGAGCTCCGCAATTTTTTTTTTTTTTTTTTTTTTTTTTTTTTCGTTTTTAAAATAATCGCGGATATCGTTCGTTAAAAAAATAAATAAAAATGGAACAATCAGCGATCAAATGCTCTACAAAAGCTTCAGAGTCTTAATCTTTCTCCATCCACAACATAAATGTCAATATCCATTTCAAACTTGCTTTATGAGATTCTAGAACCTGTAAAGAAATACAATTGTTAAATATTTCTTGCTTATGTAATTATTTTTTGCCCACCTCCCCCTTTATTTATCTCCATCTAGCGATCAGAAATCAAATGTTCTGCAGAAGTCTTTTGTCTTAAATTTAAAAATATATATTCAGGATCGAAATGAATTATGAATTAATCCATAGTACGCATACTTTAATCATTAAACAATTATACATGGAAATGAAACTTTATATATATAAAGCAATAGATATTGAAAAGTTAATGAGCTTTTCTGGGAGCCTGTATGATTTGATCATACATAACAAATATGAAACAAGTATAACATAAATAAATAACTGATAGCTAGAAGAAGGAGCAGAGGCCTCTACGGATATATATATATATATATATATATATATATATATATAAAGAAAGAAAAAAATACTGTACTTCATCTATTTCTTTATTCTTGATACTATGTATTTCATACTGCAAAGATATTTCAATTTAAGTATATTGTATCAATTTTATTACAAATTATTAACACTACTATATAACATTTAAGGATTTAAATAACTATTTTATCTTTAATATGAGAGCTATAACTGTAATTAATAAATAACAAGTTTAAATTATTATCACAATAATTGCATTTTTTTAAAAGTAAAATTATTGATGAAGGTGTTAAGATAATAGTTAAATTATTATATCAAATTAAAATTCATTTTAACGAGTGTCAATAACATAATGTGAAATGTTGTCTAACACAATTGTTTATATCCTATAATTGTCTCTAATCTCATTTACCCCCCCCCCTCCCCAGAAAAAAAAAAATCTGCATTATGGTTATAAATTTACTATGTAAATTAATTACATTTTTCAAAGATTCTCGTTAATTTTTAATTCTCACTTGTTTATTATTATTATTTTAATTTACAGTTATTATTATCTTCATTTTAACTGCAATAAAGTCTTGCAGAGATTTTGGAAAAGGTTAAGCGCCCATCAAACTGGTTTAACCGTCTCCACTTGTCTGTGGTGGACTCTGCTCCTTATTCTTCTTCTAGTAATTATATTATATATATATTTTTTCTGTTATAGTTTGTTTACATTTGTTACACATAACTCATCAATCAATATAGCAGATACAACTCCTTAACTTTTCCAATATCTTCTGCCTTGTAAAAGGCTATACTTGTATATGGAACTGTTTATTGATTAATTGAAGCCTTCTTTCCATAAATTTGATCACAGTAATGATAAATTATATGTATACATATATTTATTCAAACTTTCTCTTTCCTTTCACCACTAGTTGGTTATAAATAATTATTTATAGTGATAATTAAAAAACAAAAAGAAAGTTTTATTTTAAAACTTAAAAATAAGAAGAACAAATACTCCCATTGTATTCCTTACAAAATCTTTACAAAATATCTTATTAATATTGTTAATACAAAAATAATAAATTTATATTCCAATATCATGACCTGATAAATCAATACTTGAGTTTTTAATAAAATAAAAATAGATAAATAAAAATGAAAATACAGCACATACACATACAAATAGTTACGCTATACATGAGGACCAGTTATGCAATATACATATGCAAATGAAACTATTTTCTTCCGAAAGATTTATAAAAACTATAAATGTGTCACAGACTTTTTTTTTTTCGTGTGTGTGTGTACTATTTAAGTCCCCTGGGGTACATCCTAGAGCTCCTTCAATACAGGCTGGCTCATCAGGCATTTTGTTTCCCACTCAGCGATTGTTGCCCACGCGGTCCGAATTTCAAGTGTTATCAAATCACATAAAACGGGGTTGTGCAGCCGAAAATTGCTCAAATCATACCAGAACTGCTTTTAGAACGTTTAGATTCCCAACAAATGAAGAAAGGCGAAAGAAATTAGTTATTATTGTCTAAAAGAAAATTGGACGCTTAGCTTTCAATCACAAATATGAAATGTAATTATGATATGTTTCCTTGCATTTTTTGTATCAATTATTTGTTTTTATTGCTGTTTGATTATCTAAATGTTGTATTTTACAGCCTACACTACTTTTCAAAGTGTATAAATATTTAAAATTAACTAATTTAACAGCAACAGCGATGGCTACTTTTTACAAGGGTTATGAGAAAATTTCGCCAAATATTACCGCCAAACTTATCAAGTACAAACGATAATTCGCTCTTCTGTGTAGGCAAACTCGCCATTTTAGGCGATAAAGACGCCGAGTAATACGTCTGCACTGAACGTCGCCAAGCTATATTTCCGCTGGGCAACAATGATCAGCTGTGAGCCAGCTCGTATTATAGGAGTCTTAGTACATCCCAACCAGCACAGTTTGACAGCTGTGACAGGTCAGCAGGTGCAAGAAATATCATTAAGGCTTCGCTTTTCTAAAACAGCTTTACCCAATAAAAGCCGAAAAGTAATTTGCTATACGTCCCCCGAAACGTTTGCTTCTTACTCCGCATTCTTTAAAGAGGATCGTTTCCTGTATTTGTAAATGTTAGTCGATGCATTTAAGAAATATTATGTTTACTAATATATATCTTTCATTTGCTGAGTGTTGCAAAGGAATTAAATTATTCAATATATATATATATATATATAAGTATTTTACCGTATGTTAATAATTTCAATATGATGTATTTATTAAGTTCGATTAGCTAAACGCATTTACACTAAATAATGACAAATATTCTCTCTCTTTCTGTCTTTCTCTCCCTCTCTCTCTCTTTTCTTTTTTTCCTCTCAAATGAATTAGACGTACATGACTAATTATTATATTAATAACTGAACTGCTAGTTGATATCTCTTTATAAATTCTTTCAAGATATTTAAACTTCTATAAATCTATTCTAAAGTTTTGTTGATTAACTATAACACACGCCTCCCCATATATATATAAACAGATTTATAGAAATTCATCTAATTTTGCATATAATAATCAACCGATGCCTATGAAGACGTATTAGGTATAATATGCTTTCATTATTTGAATTCTGATTATTTCTTTTTCTTTTTATTTAAATTTTCACTTTCCTAATGAGATATATTTCAGCACTTATATTTCCTTTTGTGCAATGTTTCAAAAGGTTTAATATTATAGATATATAGATACAAACGCACACAAAAGAAAAAAAAAAAAAAGAACGAAAAGAATTTGCCTGTGCTCTAAGGAATGAATTTGTATATTTGCAGTTCTTAATAAATTGATTTTTTATTTTGTTTCGATAATCTTAATATAAATAAAAGTCGTTGTTTCTTTGTATGTAAGGGAAAGAGGAAAGAAAGTCACAGAAAAATAGTCACCCGGAAAAAAAAAAAAAAAAAATCACCGGAAAACAGTTCGGTCGCCTTCATAAATGAAATAAATCAGGTTTTTAACAACCTATAGTAGCATTATATTTTCTTTAATTTTAAAATTGTTTCTTTCATTTTAATTAATTCTTATCCAATTCATTCATTTCTTACTTATTATTTTTGTCCAATTAAGTTCATCATAAATTTTATATAGCGTTAAGTTTTACTTTTTTAAATTATTCATGAATTTAGTATGCGTTACGAAAAAAAGAAATATCGTTATCTTTATCTATATAAATAAATAGAAGTATGTGTGTGTATCTGTTTTTTTTTTTTTTTTTTTTTTTTTTTTTTTGTGTGTGTGTGTGCGCGCTCTGATACTTACACTATTGATCGTAGAGCTACAAAACATGGCAGAAAGGTAGCTGGATGTGTGCACCCCATTGAGAATTCTTCGAATTTCGAATTTAAATTTTTTTTTTAACTAATTTTTTTTTTTCAATTTTAAACATTGGCTTCTGTGTTTTATTTTTCTAAAATTTATTCTTACAATTCAATCGTCTGCGAATCTTAGCCATGAGACTATTATGCATTTTTATTTATTTATTTATTTTAATTCATTTATTTGAAGGCGAAATCATTTTTTTTTTTTTTTTTTTTATTATTTTTATTATTATTATTATTATTTTTTTTTTTTTTGAAAATCAAATGATAATGCAGTAGAAAAAATTATGTATTATATTAAATTTTAAATTTAAAAGCTTATTTATCACTGTTACGTTTATGAATAATGTGTATATATATATATATACGTTATAACAGCTGGTTATTTTTATTTTTTAATTAATTCCTTTAAAAGGAAAGATCTTTTAATTTTTATATAAATAAATATATATACACTGCATTTATTGGAAAAAATGATAGTATGTAGAGAAAGGATTAAACTTATTTAAATTTTAGTTTAATTAGCATGTATTTGTTTTTTATTTATTTAAATCCTTTGAAGTGAAAAATCTGCTTTTTCATATATTTATTATATTGGTCGGAATGATATGGTAATAGAGTGTAAAGAGTGAAGGCTATGAAAAACATAATTTCAAAAATTAAAATATTTAATAAAGGTTGCGATATAGTCATCTTTCAAATCGTAGTTCTTGAATAGTAGCAACTCCACTTATCGATAAAATACCCAAACTGAAGTGGCCGGGAAAGATTTTTACTTTCTCTTACCCATAAGGTAGAGAAAGTATTGTTTTTGGGTCAAATTTTCGAAGGCGAGATTTTGTTATATTTACACGTTTTGAGGTCCCCTGAATGCGAAAATTATATTTTTAGCAAATGGTCTGTGTGTCTGTGTGTGTGTCTGTCTGTTATCAGCATATCTCAAAAACAAATTATGGCAGAAAGTTCAAACTTGGTATTCTAAATGTGTATCATGTAGGGATGCTACAGTAAGCTTTTCGTTAAGATCAAGCAAATGGTTCGTGTACAGGGGCAATCAAGAGAATTCTAATATATTACGTCTGTGGGGGAAATTGCAGGTAAGAAGAGTTTAAGAGCGCTTTCACACTGACCGACACGACAGCGACTAAATCGGCTGATAAATAATGCAACGATTGGAACAGTATCGTGTCGGATAGTACACAGCTTTCACACTACACCGATATCGTTCCTTCAAAACGGGAACTTTTCTTTTCATTCCATTCCGAGATTGCGCTGTGCTAGCACGCATTCAAATATAGCTCCTCCTTATATCAAATTGCGGTTGTCATATTTATCATATCGCATCGCCGTAGGAAAAAAAAAATAAATAAATAAAAGGGGTGGTGGACGAAATTCACTGGCTGTATGCATGATATAAAATCAAGATACGTGGAAGATGATTTTTATATGCCTTTTGGAAAACTACAAAAGATCCTGCGAAATATTTTAATTATTTTTACATTAGTGAAGGAACTTTTATTGATAATTTAAGTTTTTAATCAAAAATAACAAGACGAATATATTAAAGACAACAGAAAATTAATATTTTACTTTTTTTTTTCATTTAATTTCATGGTAATGTTTAATAAATGAGACATCAAATCCCAAAAATGAGTTAAATTCACGCAATTTTATCAACTTAATCAATTTATAATTAAAAAAAATTGACACTTGGTGCATTTGAATTACAGGAATACAACTTTTCTTTTTTAAATGCAAAATATATTTGTTAAATAAATTAATTAGAAAAAGTTTTGCACATTTTCATATTGTTGACAAACACATAAAATGTATTTATTAAATCCCATTTTTTTAATTTTTTTAAGAAGCATTGCTTCTTTATTTTAAGTAACCTTAAAAAAAAGGGGGGGGGGCACTGTATGTTTCAAGGTAAAACATCAAATTTTAAAACATTTCATTAATAATTAACCTACATTTTCATGATTGTCAAACCTAGATTTTTTTTTATATAAATACAATTGATTTACTTTTTTTAAACCACACTCTTGTTTTATTTATAAGAGCTATTTTTAAAAAATAGGATGAAGATTGGGTGAAAATATGTTTTCCTTTTAATTAATTAATTTTTTTTTTCTAGTTGTTTCTTATAATTCTGATAAAGCTTTATATACACACTTACCTCTAAATAAGGGACAGCTTTGGGACCAGGTACTTTTCCTTATACAGAGGTGTCCCTCATTTAGAGGTTGCATTTCTTAATAAGCTATTTTTGGAAAATAGGATGAAGACTGGGTGAAAATATCTTTTTTTTTTACTAGTTGTTTCCTATAATTCTGATAAAGCTTTATATACACACTTACCTCTAAATAAGGGACAGCTTTGGGACCAGGTACTTTTCCTTATACAGAGGTGTCCCTCATTTAGAGGTTGCATTTCTTAATAAGCTATTTTTGGAAAATAGGATGAAGACTGGGTGAAAATATCTTTTTTTTTTTACTAGTTGTTTCTTATAATTCTGATAAAGCTTTCTATACACACTTTACCTCTAAATAAGGGACAGCTTTGGGACCAGGTACTTTTCCTTTATATAGAGGTGTCCCTCATTCAGAGGCTGCATTTCTAAATAAACTTAATTGTTATTAATCAATCGTTTTTACATAATATTTAGTGCCTTAAAAAGTTTATTTTATATTATATTATAATTTATCAATATAAAATTGACAACAAACTCTGCTATTTTGGCAATTTATATAATAATTTAAATACTTTTAAGTATGCTTACCAAAAAATACAGACATGTTATAGAATAACATCTTTAGAAAAAAAGTTATTTTATTTGAAACAAACAGTAATTTTCTCTCTCTCTTTCAATCTTTTTCTTTTCTTCCCCCATAGTAATGATTTTCAAATAAACTTTTAATGTAGCATTTAGAAAATGGGTAAAATACTAAAACCAGCTATCAAAACTAAAAAAAAAAAAGATTAATCAATTAAAATTTCACATCTTCTGAAAATTGTAAATTCTCATTTTGAGATAAATCTAGCGTTTGCTTGTAAGACCACCTCCCCTTCCTTTTTTTTTTCTTGTATTTCACTGCAACTTTGAATTTCAGAAGACTTATATCCAATGTCTATTATACATACAATTCTCAATTCTTTTCACAAATGATCTCATACTTTTAGCACTTTCAATAACCTTTATCTCCCCTCCTTCCCTCCTATTGTTTAAGTGACACCCATCAAAGAGATTAATATAAATCTGCTTCATTCTTTATCTCAAATCTGAATTCTTTAGAAAATGACTAGCTTTTTTAAACTGGAAAAGTTTCTAAAACTATCTTCTTCAGATAATAAAAGAATTTTCCTCAGATATGAAAATTTTAATCTTTAAAAAAGTTGCCTTTTATTAGTAGTATCCCATAATTAGAGATTCCTTAGAGGAGGTATGAGTAAAATTTATCAGCTGTGTTTTCAAAACATTTCAATGGATAACAATTTAATTAGTATTCAATCATTTTATTACTTTTAATAATAATAATAAGAAGAGAAAGCTGTAAAATTATAACTGGTGAAAAATCAGCCCCCCCCCCCTCCCATTAAAAATATTTGGAAGGAGTTTACTTGTAAATCATTGCTCATAGTTATTGATCAGTAATAAGAAATCAACATTTATAGTTACTTCATATTTTCCTGTTTGTTTATATATTTTTTAGAAGAGCTTCAATGGATAACAAATAAATTGTCAAAAATAGTACAAAAAGTGACTTTATTATTTTTATGACAAACCAAAGGATAAAAATATAATTTACATGTGATAATCTTATTTTATTTTATATATGTATGTATATATATTAATCTTTATATTATAACTGTAAGCTCTTATTATCAATATGTATATATATATATATTTATATTATTTTGAAAAGTGTAGTTGTGTCTTTTTAAATGGAAAAAGTTTCTAAAAATGTTATGCAAGCTATCTCTTTCTGAATGTAATTTTTTATATATATATATATATAATGATTGGAGATGAATCAAGAGAAGAGATTTACAAGTTTTGAGATGATAAACTCAAAAATAAAATTTATATAGTAGCGAAAAAGAATAGGTAATAATATTTTTGAAAATTTCTTTATTAGAATATAAATCAAAAGTATATAATATAATAGAGTATTAAATAAAACTATACATTTTGTGTGCATTATATACAGTGTTAAATCAAGTCAGTTACAAAATAAAACAAAGCATATTCTTGAATTAATGATATAATTTAAATATGCATGATGTCGATAAAAATTACTTGAATGGTCAAATTTTTGAATTATTTATTATTTTATACTTATATATTTGAAAACATTACATATATAATATATATAGATTACTAGGTATCAGGGTTTAACCTGGCAAAAAAATTACTTTAGCATTTTAGCGAAAATAGGCAAGCATTATTTTAGCTTTTTCGAAAGTTAATTAATTCTTTGGATACCATTGATTTCTTTTACTTAGCTTTGTTATCGTCAGTTTTGTTTTCTATTCCTTTTGTTCATTGATGACTTTAACCAAGCATCCATATTTGTGACTTTAAAAATATGAATCAGGGAAACTATGTTTTGATTTTAACAATAGAAAAAGTACTCATATCATATGTGTAAAATGAAAAAGCAATTTAAAAATTAAGTAAAGTGTAGTGGTAGATAATCGTGAAATACTAGTGCTAAGAATACTTCTATGAAGCAAATTCTGACTTCTGACTTTTTGAAATATTTTTGCATTTAAATTCAATCATCAAAAATTCAAAATAAATCCAAATTACTGTATAAATAATGATTCCCAAAAATTTCAGTCATTTCGTAGTTTTTGCCAGCAAATATTAAAAAAAAAAAAAAAAAAAAAAAAAAAAATCCGAGTTATTATATAAAGATATTTTATACAGTTATCCAGTTTTAGCTTTTTAGCGAAATTCTGACCAACATGTTTTAGCAAAATATGATACCTTTTAGCAAAATGCTAAAAAAACTAATGGCAGTTTAAACCCTGCTAGGTATATAATTATATTTTTGAATTATTTATTTACTAATATATTTCAAAACATTACATATATAATATATATAGATTACTAGGTGTATAATTATATCTCTGCAAAAAATAACAACATACAAAACAAAATAATTAGGGTATTTATTTGAAAGAAATGAAAGGGGACGAGGATTTCAAAATATACGTGAAAAAAAAAAAAAAAAAAAGTAACAATTGAAGAAAATCTGTTCAGAAATTTAACTTAACCCAAAATTTAACCACCTCGATTATTAATATTGGGTACAAATACACAAAAAGTGAGAGCATTAATTTAGTATTAAACTTGACACTATTAATTTAGTTCAACATTTATAAATAGAGTATCTAGAATAATAGTATATAATAGTTATCTAAAAAATTAGAGTACACGAGCGTTTATTAAACCATTTAAATAAAATCCTATTTGTTTATCAGTCATAAATGAGCAGTTTTTTTTTTTTTTTTTTTATGTCAGTAACACACAATATATTAAGCACTGTATATAATGCACATAAAATTTACAGTTTTAATTAATACCATGTTATATTATACACTTTTAATTTATACTCTAACAAAGAAATTCCCAAAAATATTATTACCTGTTATTTTTCACTTCCGAGGAAATTTTATTTTCCGAGTTCGTCATCTGAAAACTTGACAATCTGCTTCCATAATTCAACTCCAATGAGATATTTTTTAGTTATCCTTCTTTTCTTTAATCAATTCCATCAACATATTAATTTTATATACAACCACAGCACTGAAATATCATTCCTTCAATAAATACTGAAAATGTAAACACTCTCACGTTGATTATAAAACCAACATGGCGGAGAATGGGAGAAAATTATCGGAACGATTGTATGGGGAGCTTGGTTGTTCGACGACAGCCAAACGATGTCGGCTTATCGGGACGACAAATACGTCCTCAAATCGGTGGGTGTGAAAGCACGTGGTATATAGCACTGTATTTTGCCTGCACGGATGTCGGATAACGCCAATCGAATACGTTTTATCGGTGTCGTGTCGGCAAGTGTGAAAGCGCTCTAACGTCTATAGACTGCACTAAACCAAATGAAACGAACACATATTTTCTGTAATAGAGATAGTTAACTGGGAAAAAAATTTTGTGTATGTAGGAGCCTCGCCTCCCCCCTGGGGGGGAAGTCCCCCCTCGAGGGGAGTAAATTTTCATGATGGGTATCATTCAAAAGAGCTTGCGAATACCTTTAAAACGAATGGTTGAACTATAAATCTGTGATAATTTAAAACAAAGTTATAGATTTTTTTTTACTTTTAACGAAAAAAAAAAAAATTGAAAAAAAAATCGTATTTTTTTTTTTTTTTTTTTTTTTTTTTTTTTTTAATATTGAGAGTAAAATGGACTTTTTTTGGATATTTAGTATTACACTACCTCTCTAATATGGAAATCGTCTGCATTATCATAAATAATAATTTTTTGAAATAATAATTTTAATAAATTATTTTTTAATAACAGAATTATTTTTTAATAACCGAATTAAATTCCATATAAATGTAGGTGCATTAATGAAACGGGGGGTTGAGGGGGGCGGTAGCCCCCCTCACACAGAACTAATTATCATATAAAACTCTTCTGAAGCCTAATTTGAATTGTTTAGCATAGGTTTACATGATAGTTCTCGTTATCTTACCTCTTAATCTGCAACCTGTATTTATAGTATTAAATTCCAGGGTAAGAGAAAGTCGTGTGAGTGACACACCAGATTATTTTGTACGTTTTTGAAACCTGGATCCTATGCAGTGCGAGCGGAAAAGGAACTGCCGTCGACAGCAGATACCCAAAAAAAAGGTTCAGAGTGTTTTTTTTTTTTTTTTTTTTTTTTTTTTTTTTTCACTTTTTAATTATAATATGATATAAATAACAAATAGGGATTCAATTCTTTTAAAAATTGATTTAAATACAGTGACCAGCGAAGCGGGCGTAGCCTGCTATATCTCTCCGTATGTCTGTCCCCACTCTATCTCTCGTAAATATTTATGAAAATTTTTGAGATTGATATATGTTATTCGAGTTCACTATCGGATATTCTCTATTGAAAATGGTGTGAATACCTCTTCTGGTTTGTGTATAGGGACACCCGAAATTATTCCAAAGCACTGTATTCTATGAGAGGTATTTTTATAAACCAAATTTTAACAACTTTACTTTGTACAAATCTCAATAAAATTGAAATTTATTCACATACGTAAACGAATGCTTCCTATAAAATAGTATGATTAACATTAACATTTACAGGACCATACAAAAATATTCAGTTACTTTTATCGTTACGTTTACTACTCAGGGCTTTTATTGAAAATTTCCGAGAATTGCATTTCTGTTCACATTAAGTATTTTTTTTTAACACTTTCTAACAATTTTCAAGTTTAAATATGATTTGAATATGTGTATCTGTCTGTCCAACTGCTCATCTTTTATCTGTTCCTCTGCTCGCCTCCAGCATTCGTAAATATTTTCAGAATTAAAAAAAAAAAAAAATGATACATATTATTCATTTTTACTATAAGGAATGTTCCCTATTTAAAATGACATTAATACGTCCTATACAACTTGTTTTTCTACAGGGACTTCTCACCCCCCCCCCCAAAAAAAAAAAAAAATAAATAAATAAAAATAAATAAATAAATAAAAAATAAAAATAAAATAAAATAACAAAAATGGCCAATACATTACGTTTTAGGAGAACGTTTTAATGAATCCCATTTATATAACTTTCTACTTATTATTTTTTTTATATATAATATTATATGCTTAACCTTCAGATTTACAGGGCTGTTCTAAAATATTCAGACACATTAAGGACTGCAAGTCAGCATTTTTGTTTGTTTTAAATATTATCAACATTAACAATAATTATGAATCCAATTAGTCAATTTGTATGTCTTTCAGCCATTTCAATTGTCTTTTATGTAATCTCATAGTCAAAGATTGTTTGAAAGTTGTAATAATAAAATAACAAAAATGGCCAATACATTACGTTTTAGGAGAACGTTTTAATGAATCCCATTTATATAACTTTCTACTTATTATTTTTTTATATATAATATTATATGCTTAACCTTCAGATTTACAGGGCTGTTCTAAAATATTCAGACACATTAAGGACTGCAAGTCAGCATTTTTGTTTGTTTTAAATATTATCAACATTAACAATAATTATGAATCCAATTAGTCAATTTGTATGTCTTTCAGCCATTTCAATTGTCTTTTATGTAATAACATAGGCAAAGAAGTTTGAAAGTTGTACGATACAAGTACGTACAATTTGAAAGAGTTAACTAACAATGCGTACCGCATGATTTTTCGTTCTTGTTTATTAGAAAATACCTACTATTATTTTCTAGTCTATTCTCTATATATCATTCTTTTTATTTTTGCAATATTTATTATCCTTTGCTCCTACTACCCTTTGAAGTGCATATCAATATACTATTATTATTTTAAGCCTATTTTGTTACTTTGGATTTTTAATGACAAAAAAAATATTATTTGCTACTTTGAAACAAAAAATATACTTCATTACTTTAAGATTCTTAATATGTAATAGTTAGAAAACGTAGCTAAAATACCGAATAGCTAAAATTAAATTTAATATTAATCATTATGCCCGGATTAATTTTTACAATATTAAATCAGAACAAACAAAAAAAAAAAATTAAAATTATGGAAAATACAGATTATTTATTACTTTAAGACTCTTAATAGGTAATAACGAGAAAATCTTGTCTTTTATAATAATAAATTCTTTTATTGCATAAGTAAATCAATTACATTTTTAAATTTTTGTCGTATTACATTTCTAAAGTAATTTTCATTTCATATATATGTAATATATTTATTAATTTATGCATATTTTTAATTACCCCTCATACTATAGGTATAGGAATTTTAGGTTGTGATAATATTTTCGACCTCTGTTTCTTAATATTTTTTCAAGTTTTAAGGTGTAAGGATTCTAAAAATCATAAAACTGATATGGTTTACTTTTGTTAGTCGTTTATGTCTTAGTTAATTAGCATATGTGTACACGACATCATAATAATCATCACGACATCATCATAAGAACAATAAGAATTTTTAAGAAATTAAAAACTTTTTATACATTAAAAATTGAAAACTGATAAATTTTATTGTTGATTATAAAAATAAATTTTAATTAATTTAATTAAAATAATATGGTGTGTCACTCACACGACATTCTCTTACCCTGAAATTTAATACTATAAATACAGGTTGGAGATTAAGAGGTAAGATAACGAGTACTGTTATGTAAACCTATGTCAAATTAGGCTTCGGAAGAGTTTTATGTGATAAATAGTTCTGTGTGTGGGGGCCGTTTCATTAATGCACCTACATTTATATAGAATTTAATTCGGTTATTAAAAAATAATTCTGTTTTTAAAAAATAATTTATTAAAATTATTATTTAAAAAAATTATCTTTTATGATAATACACACGATTTCTATATTAGAGAAGTAATGTGACACTAAATACCCCCCAAAAATAGTTTTTTTTTTTTTTTTTTTTGAAAACAATCGATAACTTTATTTTAAATTATCGCAGATCGATGGTTCAGTTCAACCATTCGTTTTAAAGGTATTGGCGAGCTCTTTAGAAAGATACCCATCATGAAAATTTGCTCCCCTCGAGGGGGGACTCCCCCCCACGGGGGGCGGCGAGGCTTCTACGTACACATTTTTTTTTCCTAGTTGACTATCTGTATTACAAAAAATATATATTCGTTTCATTTGCTTTAGTGCACTCTATAGATGTTAAACTCTACTTACCTGCAATTTCCCCCATACACGTAATGCATTTGAATACTTTTGAATGTCCCTGTACACGAACCATTTGCTTCATCTCAACGAAAAGCTTACTGTAGCATCCCTATATAATACACATTTAGAATGCCGAGTTTGGAATTTCTGATACTATTTGTTCTTGAGATATGCTAACAGACACACACATCCACACAAACAGTCACACAGACCATTCGCTAAAAACATGATTTTCGTATTCAGGGGACCTCAGAACATATAAATATAACAAAAACTCACGTTCGAAAATTTGACCCTAAAACAATACTTTCTCGACACGATGGGTAAGATAAAGTAAAAAAGTTACATATAACATACAAATAATAGTAATAATACATTTCATTTCTCTTCATATATATATTTTATTTATTTATTTATCTTTTTTTTTTTTTTTTTTTTTTTTTTTTTTTTTCGCATCATGTTCACGTCTTAAATTGTAATACACACTAATTATTTACAACAATGCAAAAACTTCGACTCTTATTTTCTTCAGAATTAAATTCAATAGAACTATAGAACATTTTAATATATTTTCGTTATTTGAACTTATATAGTAAAAACATTTTTAAACGGAAAATTTCCATTGGGGCTTTTTTGTATAATAAAGCACAAGGAAAGTTACAGCATATGCATAACAACGCTATTTTTCGGCCGATATACACACAAATTTAATCCCCAGTAAGGAAAATATGGTGTAGTTGTGCACATTAAATTTTGAGATATAGTTTTTACAGAAACAATGAAAATTATAGCACAGAGCCACATTTCATCCGTTATATGCATGCATTTAGACATGAGTAATAAAATCATTATATGATACTGAATCTGTAAAAAAAGAAGTTATTCATTAATAAGTGAAACACCTGTTCTTGGTAATTTTTTATGATTTTGAAATAATACATGTATATATTACTTATCCTATACCGAGGTTTTTTTATTTTTTTTAAACATGATTTAAAGGAAAGAAAAACCTTCGTTCAATATACATGCAAATTAAAAATGAAGTAATTATATATGTAAGATTCTGAAACAGTTTTTTCGTAAACAAGGAGAACTACAACATGACAGCGCCACCTTTTAGCCGATATACACACAGATTAAAAACAGAGTGCAGAACATATAGCACAGTTGTGCATATTAGGTTTTGATATATATAACTTATATAGAAATAAGAGAAATTACAGCGTAGCACCGTCAACTTTCGGCCCTTTTACACAGCCCCATTAGATTTTCAGATAGAGCTTTTTCAGAAACAAGGAAAATTTAGTACATCAGGCCACTTTTCGGCAAATATACACACAAATTTAATTCCAGTTAAGGAAAATATAGTATAGTGTACATATTAGACTTTGAGCTATAGCTTTCATTCAAACAAGGAAAATTACAGCATAGCACACTTCATACACACTATGCAACACGATCAAAAATTTCAAAGGTTGTTTTCACGGTGAGCGAACAGGTTATTTCAAAGAAAGAGAGAGTTACAGGCGCTACGGACCGGGAGTTTACTACGGTCAAAATTTTAAAACATTATTTGCACGATGAACGAACAAGCTGGTTTCAGATCATGAATCGAGAAAAGGGCGCCGCAGGAGCCACCGAACAGGACTTGCTACAATTGAAATTTTCAAGGGTGCTTGCCCTAAAAACCAATAAGCTCTTGTAGGTCATGTGACGAGTAGAAGGCGCCGAGTCGTCACCGACCGAGGCTTTAATACAGTCAGTTTTTTCAAGGATCATGAACCAGCTAGTCGCTGGGCGACTAGCATACAATAAATTTTCCTCGTCACAAAATTGATAAATCATTTAAAAAAATATTAAAAATGCAATTACTGATACATTAAGTTAAAAATTTAAATACCTGAAAAATAGATTAATAATAGTTTTTAACCATTTATGTGCATTGTTTATTTCAAGTGTACAAAAATATGATTCAAATATAGTTTTTGTAGTTTATTGTTTAAAATTTATATTGTATGTATGCATATGCTTGATTTTCTTTGTTTAGTACCTTATGCGGTAATGTATGTTGTATATAATAATTTGAGAATGCGTATATTTAATCACGGAATATTATATGTGTAATATGTTTATAATAGTTAAAATTATACCAAACAAATTTCTGCTTATTATGATAAAATCTTTTAATAGTAGTTTTTTCAAGTCTCTCAACCTCTTGAAAGCAAAACCCGACACGCAGAAAAATATTCAGCCAACCTGATCTAAACCCGAATCGAAAGAAAAAATAGTATGTTGTGGCCACCACAAAACTTTCTTCAATATTTTCCTATACAAATTCACTAAGTGCGAATAATTTATTAATTCTATTATTTATTAAAATTATTTAACATGATTAATGCAAATCCGTTTAATCTTAGGGAAATCTAACACCAAGTAGCCAAAGGAATACAGTTTTATCCCCTATAAATAACATCTTAAAAAATGGGTTTTTATAATGGTTATCTCATATATCAAGTTTCGTTCAGTTATATGCCACAGACGTTGAGATATAGCCATCAATTATTGATGAAATTAGCAGCATAGCAGCGCCACCTATTGACCAATAAGCATCCAAGTTGAGTCAGCATAATGTCTCATAACGGCCTTCCTACATATCAAGTTATGTTTGATAATGCGCAATAGAATACGAGATATAGCCTTCCATTAAATTGTGGAAATCGCTGTGAAGAAGCGCCATCTGTTAATCTGTTTACACCAAAAGTTGAGGGCACTAATTTTTATTAAGATGCATCTACATACAAATTTATGTGCAATTGTGTGCAGTAGTTTCTGAGATTTCTTTCCATTCCTTAAATTGCGGAAATAGGTGTATAGTACGAAATCTGTTGGCCGATAAGCATTCAAATTGAATAAGCTTAATATCTTATAATGGTCTTCTCACTCATCAAGTTTTGTTTGATTATACGCAATAGAACCTGAGATACAGCCTCCCTCGTAATTTCAGAAATCGCTGTGTAGCAGCGCCACCTGTTGAGCGGTTTGCACCAAAAGTTGACAGGCACTAATTTTTGTTAAGATGCACCAACATATAAGTTTATATGTAATTCTGTACAGTAGTTCCTGAGATATGCAAAATTTCTTTAAATTTTATTCATTGGTCCTTAAAATACAGCATCCACAAAATTTGTGATACAGACAAACATTTTCTAAAAACAGTCAAATCATGTTCAGGACATCCCAAAACATGAAAATACATCGAAAAGTTTCACGAATCCAATACTTTTTCTATATATACATACAGATGAAAGTGACAATAGCTTAAAAAGAAAGAAAGAAATTGTTTTTAAACCTCGATTCTGATAACCGCTAATTTTTTCAGCGTCTTCGTCGCTTATGTCATGTCGGATCTCGGTCACCACTGCCTGCTGAAGCGCCTTACCTGGGCAATCAATATTGAAATTTATTGGATGCTGATTGCTGCTATTATTCCGTGGTTTTCTATGAAACTCGCTCATAATACGGCTTAAGTTCCTCTAGATTTCCGTGAGAGCATCACAAACAGGCGTGGGACATGAGTGTTGTCAATCGGTATTAATTCGAAAATTTAGAAAGCGCAATTTAAAAGTCTATTGTACAATGCCTTGTTAAACATGTTTAGATTAATAGCTACATAAGAATGAAAATTGTTCTTAAATATGTAGTTTTTTGTCTAAATTATACACAAAATCTTGAAAATTCGAACACGGAAAAAAAGAGAAAATCCCAGAATTCTGATAATTCAACATTTAACTAAAAAATTACCCTAAAATAATACTATTAGATAAGATTTATAAATACTAATTTTCAGCAAAATGACGCTTATCTATATAAATAAAGAGAAGTGTTTGTGTCTGTCTCCGCTCTGGTGCTCACACTACCGATCACAGAGCTAAAAAACTTGTCATATGGGTACCTGGGACCCTGTAGGTGTGCACCTCATCCAGATTTTTTCAAATTTGAATTTTTTTTTTTTTTTTTCAATTTCAAATATTGGCTTTTATGTTTCATCTTTCATGAATTTATTCTTCCATTGTAATCGTCTGCATTCTTAGCAACGGCTATTGCACAATTTATTACGTTCTCTTACCCATAGGGTCGAGAAAGTACTGTTTTAGGGTCAAATTTTCAAACGTGAGTTTTTGTTATACTTACAAGTTCTGAGGTCCCCTGAATACGAAAATCATGTTTTTAGCGAATGGTCTGTGTGTCTGTCTGTTATCAGCATATCTCAAGAACAAATAGTAGCAGAAATTCCAAACTCGGTATTCCAAATGTGTATCATATAGGGATTTTACGCTAAGCTTTTCGTTGAGATGAAGCCAATGGTTTGTGTACAGGAACACTCAAAAGTATTCAAATACATTACATCTATAGGGGAAATTGCAGGTTAAGTAGAGTTTAACATCTATAGACTGCACTAAACAAAATGAAACGAATATATATTTTTTGTAATAGAGATAGTCAACTGGGAAAAAAAAATTTTGTATGTAAGAGCCTGGCCTCCCCCCTGGGGGGAAAGTCCGCCCTCGAGGGGAGTAAAATTTCATGATGGGTATCTTTCAAAAGAGCTCGCCAATTCTTTTAAAACGAATGGTTGAACCATCGATCTGCGAAAATTCAAAATAAAGTTATCAATTTTTTCATTTTTAATATTTTTTTTTTTTTTTTTAAATGTAATATTGAGAATAAATTAATAAATTTAACTTTTTTTGCATATTTAGTGTTATATTACTTCTCTAATATGGAAATCGTCTGCATTATCATGGAAGATAATTTTTTTTTAAATAATAATTTTAATAAATTATTTTTACTGAGTGAATTTGTATAAGAAAATATAGAAGAAAGTCGTGTGGTGGCCACAACACACTAGTTATTTGTTGTTAGTAGATGCGCTTTACTAATAATATTTTACCATTTCCAAGAAAGCTGTTCGGGAATTGAAATAAATTCCTCATATAGATATGGTAAATAATGTATGTTTTAAGCTAAATATTCATCGCTTGTTTTTTGTATATTTACTCATTTTGAGGCTTCCTGATTACCGTAGTCAAGTATTTTAACGTTTGATATTTGTCTGTGTCTCTTAATGTAACTTAAAAACGAATAATTTTAGGAGATTCAAATGTTGTATTTTGAAGTTAATATAAGTTTGTTGCCGGAAAAGTTTGATCAAGATTGATAAGTTTCGATGTATGTTGCGTGTGAAAATTGTCTGTATAATTTTAAGTAAACTTTTAATTTTAATAACAGAATTAAATTCTATATAAATGTAGGTGCATAGCCCCCCTCACACAGAACTAATTATCATATAAAACTCTTCCGAAGCCTAATTTGAATTGTTTAACATAGGTTTACGTAATAGTACTCATTATCTTACCCCTTAATCTCCAACCTGTATTTATAGTATTAAATTTCAAGGTAAGAGAAAGTCGAGTGAGTGACACACCAGATTGTTTTAATTTACTATATATATTGAAAATAAAATGGCAATACAGTAGAAGAAAAAATTATTTATATTAAATTTTAAATTTAAAAACTTATTTATAACAGTTTATGCATAATTTTTATAGTATAAGAACTTTTTATTTTTCACTTTTAAATATTATTCCTTTAATATATATATATTCTTTCTCTGTCTTTTTTCTTTTTTCATTCATTCATTCTTTTTTTTCTTTTTTTTTTAGTATTTATCGGAAAAAAATGGTAGCATATGATAGAAACCATTAAACTGATTTTTTATGAATTTAATTCCTTTTAAAAGAAAGTATACTTTTTATTTCATTTATTATATTTCTCGGAATGATATGATAATATAGTGGAAATAGAGGGAACTATAAAATACATGGTTCAAAAACTAAAATATTTAATAGATGTTGAGATACAGTCACCTTTAAAATCGTATATATATATATATATATATATATATATATATATATATATATATATATATTTAAATAACAGCAGATCCACCTGTCGTCGATAAATATCCAAAATGAAATATCCTGGAAAGACATTTCTGTAGGCAGTGGAAACCCGGACCCGCTGTTGTGCGGGTAGAGAAAAAGGGGCCGTAGGCAGCAGGTACCCGAAGCGAGGTTTAGAGCGATTTCAATATATATTTTTTAATTTTTATTTATGATGGGATGAAAAAAATGAATACTAATTCAACTCTTTTGAAAATTCATTTAAATATAGTGAGCAGCGAAGCGGGCGAAGCCTGAAAGTTTTATATAAAAAGGAGAAATAACGCACATATAAAATAAGAGACTAAAATTTTAATGCCTGGGTTCGCCTTAATTTAACACCAACAGTGCGATTATAGTAGATCTATATTTCATTTCTTAAAAATAAATAAATAAATAAATAGCATTATAGATGTTTATGTATTCTCTCTCTCTCTGTCTCTCTTTTCATGCTCCCTAACAAGTTTGAAAAGTGTTAATGACTTCTGTTTGTCTCTCCGTGTCTGTCTTTTTGTCCGCGTTCTAACTTTCGAAAATATTTATGAAATTTCTTGAACTGACATATATTATTTAATTTTACTATTGGATATTTCTTATTTAAAATGGTACGAATAACTCTACTGGTTTGTCTACAGGGACACCTAAAAACATTCCAAAGCATTGTGTTCTATGAGAAGTATTTCTAAAAATCATATAATAATAATTTTACTTCTCACAAATCTTTAATGAAACTGAAATATGTTATTGAAGTTTACCATCGGATGTTCCCTTAAAAAAAAAAAAAAAAAAAAAAAAAAGAATACATACCACCGCTGATTTGTATACAAGAATTCCCGAAAGTATTCCAAAGCATTCCGTTCTATGAGAGGCATTTCTATACACCAAATTTTAATAACTTGACTTTTCACATATCGTAATAAAATTGAAGTGTATTATTCATATGTACACAAAAATATTTTCTATAGAGTATAGTATGATCCACATTAGACTTGTAGGGCCACACAAAAATATTCAGTTACATTATGGGCTATTACTGGAAAGTGACTGGAATTGCATTTCCGTTAAACATTAAGCGTGCTTAACCCCTTCTAACAATTCTTAAGTGTGAATATGATTCCAATTTGTACATCTATCTATCTGACTGTCCATCTGTCCGTTCCGATACTCTATAAATATTTTGGAAAATTTTAAATAACGATTCTCTGTTCACTATGGAATGTTCCCTATTTAAAATGGTGTTAATAGGTCCTGTACATAGGTTTGTGTACAAAAACATCCCGCTCCCCCCCCCCCCCCCCCAAAAAAATGCATTGCGTTTCAAGACAGATTTTTATAAACCCCCTTTAAATAACTTACTACCGTAAAAATCATAAAGAAATCAACATTTAATGCTAGTATACTAAAATAATGCTTTGTATACAATATGATATGGTTAACCTCGAGATTGTCAGGGCTGCATAAAAATGTTCAGATCTATTAAAGATTGCAGTTAAAATCTGAAGACTGCATTTTCATTCGTGTTAAGCATTTTAAACATTTTCAACAATATTTAAGAGTGACTATGAATTCAGTCTTAATATGTATGCCTTTCAGTCCTGTCTGTCTTGAAAGGAAACAAACAAACAAACAAACAAACAAAGAATATTGTGTATATTTATACGCAGTTAAATATCGTTTCTACATTTTTCATTTATTAGTCTTTTACGTTTTATATATCTATTTTGTACAGGTATAGTTAAAATTCTTTCCTATTAATTATAATACAAAATTGTTTGGTTTATACGATTCGGATATCGACTATAAATCTTTTTTCTTTCTCTTTTCTAGTATTAGCAAATTTTCTACCTAAGTCCTTATTTCTTCAGATATTAATTATCTTAAATTTTGTGAGAAATTTCATGATTATGTTTATTATTGTTATTCTTTTTAAGTCGATCTAAGGAGAAAAAAAGCAAAAACTTTACTCGTAATGCTAAATTTAATACCCATAGAAAATCAGTGATTCAGATATTTGTTTATTAATTTTGCAATTAATGCCTATCTTTAATGTTTAATATTTATTAATAATATATTTTTATTCGTGTTCGAGTTAAGCAATCATAATTAGTACTTTTATTTAAAAATTTATTTACTATCTTTAATCTATATATTAATAGGCAAGCATAAAATTTGTTGTCCCTTTTTAACATATTAATTATGGGAGTAGAGGGTTGAAAATGGTATCATTCGAAAGGTATGGTTAGCCGGAAGGTGCGAATACAAATATTATTTTCTTACGATGTCAAGAAGGTATTTAAAAATACATTTATTTTTTATGCATTTTCCCCCATTTTTCCCTTTTATACACGTATTCCTTCACATTAAAAAATACCTAAAAGTAGAAAGTTGTTAAATCTGGCAATTTCATAAAGCTCAAATAAAACCATAGACACAGTAATTTGTATAATGTAGCATCACTATACACAAGCGAAGTGATGACGTCACTGTCTGTCCATGGAGCCATGTAAAATATTTTCTATGTTAATTGTCCATTGAGTTTTTTGTAAAAAAGTATTAAAAAATAACGGAAATTATCTGCCGATTTTAATTCCGATATTTGGGTATAGTTATATATAAGTTACTGTCTACATGTGTTTGATTGAGTTATTTTTTCTGTAAAATTGATGAAATTTTAATTTAAAATCACAAAACTCCAGAAAAAAAAATGGCAAACTTCCAGTTTCGAATGTAAACATAAACATTTCATTTCAAAGGATGATATTTAAACAATAAATATTGAACTAATGTACTAAATAAAAGGAAAATGGATTTGTTACTAACTGCTGCATGTATAAGTAGACGATACGGAAAAAATTCCGATTTCCGTTTTTTGCTGAATTTACATGTTCTGAGCTTTCTTTACGTTTCAATTAACTGAAATTGGCTACTTATTTTTTAAAAAAGTGTCTTTATTGCTAGCTTTTGTGGTAGAAGAAGCAAGTAGAAGATACATAAAAACTTTTGATTTCCGGTTTTCGATGAATTTACACGTTTTGAGATTTCCTTGCATTTTAATTAAGTGAAATTAGTGAAATTGACTACTTATTTTTATTTTTTAAAAAGTGGATTTATTATTCTTTCCTCTGCATATATAAGTAGAAAATATAAGATTCAGAAATGTTTTAGATTTTCGGTTTTCGATAAAGTTACACGTTTTGAAATTTCCCGAACTCAATTCGACCATTTTTGAAAAATATCTTTTTTTTTTTTTTTTTTTTTTTTTGTTTGTACAAACAGTGTACTTTATGAACCAATCGAATTAATTTAACATAATTTGATACTTGGTTGGACCTTGGCCTGACATGGTACCTATTAGCTTCTGGGCTGTATCACACGACAAGGGGTGTTTTCACGTTGCGATTTTCTCTCATTTCAGGAAAGGCTAACATCTACAGAGAGAAATAGTTATATTAAGTAAAACTCTGCTGATTCAGTTAGAGTGAATATTGGCAAACAATGGCCGCAGCTGCGTTGCAGTTGCATTCCGTTTAGGACAAGGCAATAACTTTGCTTTGCCTTGCTTTGCAAAAAAAATGGTCGAGTTTCGACCACTGGGCGATACTAGTATAAATAAATAAATAAAATAATTAATTAAAATAAAATAAACATAAACACGTATATTTTGATTTTAAGTCTTTTTAAATATCGTTTTATGCCATTTCCTTGAAAAATGTATATGGTCTCAAACTAAAGAAATAACTCGTGTCTTTTATCCTTCATACAAATTCATGCATGTGGCAATTCTTATCTGTTGTCCTTTTTCTAAGAACGCACAACGCACCTGGAAATCATGTTAAGGGGTTTTCTGTAGTTTTAAAAGAAGAAAATAAAGGGACATTTTCTTCTCCGTTAAAAATCCTTTATCTCTTTACAGAGGAGGGCAAAAAAAACTATTAATCCTCATCGATCACTTGAGCTTGTGAAATTTGGGAATACACGGTCCCTTGTAAGGGAATGAAGGACACATCTCCCCCCCCCCGTTCACGAGTACATCTACAGGTCAATCATAAACATGGACGCAGGAAGGGGGATCAGGGCAAACGACCTGTGCCTTCGAAAGAAGGGTGAGGGGAAACGACCTATTTTTTCTGTCGAGATATCATACATCAGGGGAATCGACCTACACCCAATCTAAGTGGTAACGCACAAATTTTATTTTATTTTATTTATTTTATTATTATTTTTTGGCGGGGGGGAAGGAGGGTGTTTCTTTCTTTCTTTCTTTTTTTTTTTTTTTTTTTTTTTTTTTTTGTTGTTCCATGCAGCTTTTCCACTAGCTGATGGTACTGCTTCCCCCCTTCCCCCTCTTAAGTTTTCTCTGTCTTTCAGTGTTTTGTTTTTGCCTCCAAGTTGCATGCGTTTTTTGCACCTGAAGAAAAAAAGCCGGGTTCTTTCTAAATCGGTAGTGCTTCCCTTTATTTTCAGGCGTGTGAAGAAGTTTTTATGTTTCAATACTTATAGTACACCATATCCTTATAAATGCATTAAGATTTCTTAGTCGAATTTGATTATGATTCAGTAATTTTCTAACAAATTTTTACGTTTGGAAAGAAAAAATCATATTTTAATAAAATAAATTATACTTAAAGGAAAGCAGACAAACAAATAAATAAATAATTGGATATTTTTATTTTTTTATTTTTTTCGTTTAATTTAATGATTGCATTTTTAAAATTAAATACTGTATGATACTAATTATTTCCATTTAATTATGAAATACACTACTATGAGATTAGTGCTGTAAGGAAGCAAATTTTAAAATGAAAAAATCAGTATTTAGTACTAATGTACTACTCATAAAGTTATTTTTCGAAGAGCTAAAAAAATAAGTAAATTTATTTTATTTTATTTTATTTTTTAATTTAAACAGTAGACTATCATGTTTCAACTAATTAAACATCGATGTATAGTTAAAGTGTATTGCAAACACATTTAATGGAATTTTACATAATAGAATAACGCTTTTTTTTTCTGCACGCGTGCCTACTTTTAATCTTAGTAAAAGGTAAGGCTTATTTTGTTTGACCAGAAACAATTTTTATGTTTTTTGCTTATGTCTATTTGAATGGAAACAATTGTTTTCATTATTATTTTACCCCATACAACTACTTTATTAAATTTTAATTTTACTGTAAATTTAAAAATTTCAATTTAAGATAAAAAAAAAAAAAATCAAATGATATTTTTATTTATTTATTTATTTAATGAGGACTTTTTGGCACTTTCATTTCTTGTGTTGGCATGCAGCACATTTATTTATAATATGCCTTACACACTATTAATATTTAAAAATTGTAAAGCAGAAATGACTCAGTCATTACCTAAACAATTTTAATTACAATTTAACTAATAATAAAATTTTCGTTAAAAAGTTGGAATAAACGATTATTTAAAATTACACTATATTATTCAAATCATAACACATTAATTAAGTGTAATATCTGCTTTCACTATCACCTTTATATATGGAAATCAAAATTAGACTTATTATTGTAACACTGAAAGATTATTTCTAACACAGAAAAATATTTATTTAATTTCAAAAGAAATTCTAGTGAACTTCTATTTTACATTTTTTAAAATCAAAGATATAAATGCCATTTGCTATCTTTTAAATATAGGGTTAGTTTTAGGATATACATGACTACTATTATTAATTAATCTTGTTCTGAATCAATTGTATTTGCTTGAGAACTATTCTCTTCCATCCAGCGCACATGTCAATCACATACAGAGAGAGACACTTCAATTCTCTTTATTTATAAATACTTTCAACTCTACTCATTCATAAGTTATTGATATCAATTTTACAGTTGTCATTTTTTTTTTCGGTTAATATTTTACAAATTTTCACCAACTTCCTATCGTTTGAGGGGGGAAGGGGGGGGGCTGTAAAATTCGAAGATTTCTTTTCGAATTTTAAACCACTTCTTGTCATCAAAATAAGCTGAAATTTTATGTATATAATATATTATTTACATCTGTTGGTTTGGGGTTTTTTAGTACAGTTAGAAATAAAAATATATGTTTTTTTTTTTTCTTTATTTTCTTTAGGTACTATTTAAAATAATTTCAAGTTTATTCATTCATAAGTTATTGCTCTTAATTTTTACGTTGATATATATATATATACTTTTTTTTTTTTTTTTTTTTACAGTAACAAGAGAAAGGGGTTTAAAATTAGAAAATTTCTTTTAGAATTTAAAAAAAAAATTTGCCATCCAAATGAGCTGAAATTTTGTATGCATAACATGTTATTTGCATCTGCTGATGTGGAGTTTTCAGTACAATTAGAAATAAAGCCATCTTTTTATTTTATTTATTTTTTATTTACATACTATTTTAAATAATTTGAAGTATATCAATTCATGAGTTATTGCCTTCAATTTTATCGTTGCCATTTTTTCCGTTGTCATTACTTCCGGTTGACATTTTTTACGGTTGCAATTTTTTCCGGTGCCATTTTTTCCGAGCACCGTGTAATCCTGGTACTTCCCATCTAATCGCGAGAGCAGAATCTATCAACCACTATAGTAGGGCAATATAAGAAAACTATTCTAACTCTAAATGATAAAACGGAAACTATGCAAATGTTCAATAAATTTTACGCTTCACCCGCATAAAGAAGTGGATATATTCATGTTCATAGTACAAGATGTATGCTAGGAACAGTTCAAACAGTAATGAGAAAGGCCGTAATACCTATAATATAAAACGTTTTCATCATATTCTTTTTTATTACAAGCTATAATAACAGGACTTTTAGTATGATTTTGAATTTCAAAAACAAAATTAGTTAAAAAAAAAAAAAAAGAATGACATTAGTAATTTTCTATGATCTAAGAAAATCATATAAATTATCCTACATCTATGTTAAATGCAATGTAAAATATATAAAGTAGAAAATCCAATAAAGACCGACTTTTTTGCAGCCCGTAAGAGGTATGTAAAATTTAGGTAATCATGAAAATTTGTACTTCGGTTTTTTTTGAAGATTTTACGCATTTTGAGATGTAAGGAATTGAGACTCACAGACCGACAGACCCTCGCGGAGACAATCCAGGTCTAAGGCCCATGCGTACTCAATTTTCGCTATGATCTATTCGTAGATTACTTGATTTGTTAATATATTAATCAGTGTACACATTATTTGAAGAATAAATCATGGTAAACAGGATGCAAATGAAAAAAGTATCCCTTAATATACTGGCAAGTTCACTGTTGATTCGCACAATTCTCATTTAGAAACTTCCTAAGTTATCCGAAATTTGCATTCTTTTTTATATGAAGAATAAGGAGAAATTTTGCTGAAGTGTGCGCTAAAATAATATTTTTATCGTGAGGATATCAGACCTGCTTTAAATACCATTTATGATGCATGATTTACTATGAACATTCATGTTAATTATCATTTATGTCATCATTTAAACAAAAATTATGTTATTCAAAATTTGCAATTTTCTTAATATAGGTGAACAGAACAAAATATTACCTAAATATGCAAAGTTTAATAAGAATTTTTTCATCGTCAAAATATGAAACCAATTTTAAAATATCATTTATGATACTGATATGGACGTCATCGACTATGAATGTTTGCGCATATATTGCTAGGATTTTTTTTCTGGGATTGAAAATACTAGTGGACCTTTTTTAAAGGAGTGAATTTGACATTAATTTTAGATTTGTCTTAATATATCAAAATAGGGCAAATATGGGCTTCTGATATTTTCTTGTCATTTAATAAATTTAACATTTTTTTTTTTTTTTTTTTTTTTTTTGTGTGATTTTTTTGAAAAACAAGAATATTTGATTAGCTGCATATTATACCAAAATGATATATGTTTACATTGAATTTCAGCTTTAAGCTTTAAAGTAAAAGTGAGGAAAAACTGAAATCATGTTTCTTTTTTTTAAAGTTGTGTAGGAATTTTTAAATATTGATTGTACATCAGTTTTTGATTTAGTAAAAATAGCTATGTCCATTTCCGAGTAAACCCAATTTCTGCCATATACCCAGAAATCCAAAAACATTGATATAAAATTGGCCATTCAGAGAGGTAGCTTTTTAATAGAGGCTGCTAAAAAATTTTTAATTTAAACAATAGATTCTAAAATTAAATGGTTGTCATTGTTTTAATTTACAGTATTTATCTTTATGTCTTTCTAATAATCATTAGTATTAGTTTCTTTAAATTCTGATTTGGTTTTCCTTCCTTTTATTTTTGCATACTGAAATAAAATTTTCAGCATTGCATCATTTCTGAATAAAGGAAGGTCGCTAATAAGCTATTCATTACCACTTAAATTTCCAGGAAGGAAATACTAATTTTAGATTTCAAATTTAGTTAAACTAAAAATTTTTACTCTGCCATACAAAAAGACAATATTTTGAAGAAATATATTTAAACTTTTTAGCTAAAACTTATGGTATAACACAAAATTTCTTTTCCCAAAAACTTAAATAGTTAAAACATAACATTTTAATAACTAAAACTTGAAAAGATATTTCACAAATTTAAAACAGGGATCATTAAATGATCAGAGGCTGTAGCAAAACTAGACGTAATATAATTTTAAATATCAAATTTCTAACCTGTTCAGTTAGCTTTACCTGAATTACCGTGGAAATTTATAAAAGGCGGTTATCTTCAATATCTATAATAATAAAGGAAGATGTCTGTCTGATCATCTATACGTTCAGCCCCTACTGAACCAGAACTACAAAATTTGACATACGGGTGCTCAGAAGACTGCCCGAGTGCATAGTGAAAAAAGAATTTAAAAATTTTAATTAGTTCCAGAGATATTAATTAAAACGTTGACCAATGTCTAATTAAAAAGGGAGTGGATCCTAATTTCCGCCCTTGAAGTAAAATTCAGTGCGTTCCTCAAAAGAGGAATCAGAGAGAGAAAAATTTCGCGGGTTTTTCTAAAGCCATCGGCCATCGCTACAGAACTTTTGGAGATATTGAAAATACACCTAAACCACGAGGAAGAGCATTTATTACCAATTCTTACGGTACAACTTTTTTTTTTAAATACGGATTTTTTATATTTAAAAAAAAAAAAAAAATTTAAAAGGGTCCAAAATTTCTCTTTTTTTTGATCGTCTTTTTTGAAACGCCCTGTACGAAAGAGAAATTGTTCTTTCCTTTTTTTCTTTCCTTTTCTTTTTTTTTTTTTTATTTCTTTCTTTCTTTTTTTTTTTTTTTTTTGTATGTAGATTTGTACGATTAGACAAACCAGATTTCAAAAGATTGAGAGATTTTTTCAAAAACTAAATCCGTTATAATTTTTTTTAATTTTCAGTATCCCTGCTGTTTTGGATGAATTTCTGAATCGACGTTTCTGAAACTCTTGCGTTTGTCGTTCGAACATTTTTGTTACCATGGCAACTTCGCAGAAGACATTTGGAAAGTAGAACGAAAGAGAAAAATCTTTTACTGTCACATGTTTTTGGAGCAGTTCAAATTTCATCGATTTTGGAGAATAAACAAAAATTTACATTTAAATTTCAAATTCAATTTTATTCTAATACGCGTATTTCAAATTCTAATTACGATTGAATTATTTTTAATTTCATTCGAAAGATATTTTAAAGTACTTTTATATTATTGAAAGTGGAATTCGAGATTTCACCCGATTTACACGTTTTGTGGTGTCCTGATTAGGTTTTCTTTGGTATCTCAGTAAATTAAAATAAATTCACAAGTAATACATCATTTGAAAGGTTTGTTGATTTGGAATTGAACACTAGATTACAGAAATTTTCACCGCCTGATGACGCTGTAATATTTTAAAATTTGAATATTTCAAATTCTAATTATGATTAAATTATTTTTAATAAATCATTCGAAAGCTATTTTAAAGTACTTTTATATTATCGAAAGTGGAATTCGAGATTTCACCCAATTTACGCATTTTGAAGTGTCCTGATTAGGTTTTCTTTGGTATCTCAGCTACTAATTAAAATAAATTCACAAGTAATACATGATTTGAAGGGTTTGTTGATTTGGAATTGAACACTAGATTACAGAAATGTTCACCGCCAGATGACGCTATAATGTTTTAAAATTTCAATATTTCAAATTCTAATTATGGTTAAATTTTTTTTTTAATTACATCATTCGAAAGATATTTTAAAGTACTTTTATATTATCAGTAGTGTAAAAAGGACAGTTCACCGCCACGGTGGAGGGACGGAGGGACGATGAGGGTCATGGTGGAGGCGCGCCACCACCATAGACCCACCGTCCCTCCACCCTGTCGGTCAACGTGTCCTTTTTACACTACTTAGTCATCATCTTGGACGAGGGGGTGTTGCCACCGGAAGAATAGAAACTGTGTGTTGCCACCGGAAGAATAGAAACTTTTTAATCGTCGGGGTGAATGAGTCATCACCTTGCATGAGAAGTTTGGTGGTGCCATCTATCGGGGAGAAGGGGAATTTTGAGCAGTTAGATTTATTTTCATAAATTTCGGACTTAGTATTTTTTCACAATTTCAGGGACTTCAAAATTTTTTCGAAGTTTGAAAATGAATTTCGTGGAATTTAATTGAATGAAACAAAGGGATGATGAGTGTTATATAATTAAATACTTAATAATGAATGGTATAGACATTAATATTTACGCGTTGCCATCGGGTGAGTATAAACTTTTACACCGGTTACATCGAAGATTATAAAATATTTCCGGTGGGACTTAACATTTTTGGCTGAATGAAACATGAATTTCGTGGAATTTAATTGAATAAAACAAAGGGTTGATGAGTGTTATATAATTAAATACTTAATAATGAATGGTATAGACTTTAATATTTACGCGTTGCCATCGGGTGAGTATAAACTTTTACACCGGTTACATCGAAGATTATAAAATATTTCCGGTGGGACTTAACATTTTTGACTGAATGAAACAATGAATGACTGAAGTTAATTAACATCAGTAACAATTTATGAGTATTTTAGAAACTTAGCATTTTTAGAGATTAAAAATATATTGCGTTAAGATAATAAATAAGGAATTTAAATAGGAGTTCATACTTTTAGTGTTGTCATTGTAAATTTATATTTGGAAATTTTTACAAAATTTATAGAAACAAGATGATCCTAATACTGCATTCTAATTGGTTAATGAGTATACTTAGTATTTTAGAACTTGAAATTTAGAAATTTTTACAGATTTAACTAGAAATTTTCGTATTTTGTGGATTAACACACAGATTTAAAAACAAAACAATAATAAATAATTTAAAACATAATACTGCATTCTAATTGGTTAATGAGTATACTTAGTATTTTAGAACTTGAAATTTAGAAAATTAGAAATTTTTACAGATTTAACTAGAAATTTTCGTATTTTGTGGATTAACACACAGATTTAAAAACAAAACAATAATAAATAATTTAAAACACATATTTTTCAATAATGAATGTCATGTAATTATACGTATAATTAGTTATTTTAAAACAAAAACGACATTATAAGCAATAAAGTTGTATAAACTAAACTTTATACACATCATGACTTTATGTTAACACTAAATAAGTTTCACTTTTAAAATTTCTTTAAGCTCTAACTTACAAATACTATTAATACAATCGTTAGAAATTGAACGCTGAAACAAAGGTAGATGAATTTAACGAATGGCATAGACTTTGATCTTAATATCTGCACATTACCATTCGGAGATTATAAATTGATTACAGAATAAATAGAAATTTGCCTATGTATTTCATGGAATTTGACAAAATAAAACAAAGGGTTGGTGAGTATTACATTATTAAAAACATTGAATGTGAATGGTATAGACTTTGATATTAAAATTTGGGTGTTGCCATTGGAAGAGTATAAATAGTTTATATGTTATAAATTAAACTGAATACAATAAAAATTATTTAAATTAAACTAAATATAATAAAAATTATATAAATTAAACTTTATATTCTCACTAAATAAGTTTCACACTTATTTAAACTCTAACTTACATTCGTTAAAAATTGAACACATGCACTTTAAAAAATGACTATCATATAAATTTAAAAAAAAATTACTATCATATAATAATATTAATTAAAAAAATGCATACAAAGATATATAGTAAAGTTATAAATTTTAAAAAAATACTATCATATAATAATATTAATTAAAAAAAATTACTATTATATAATAATATAAATTAAAAAAATTACTTTCATATAATAATATAAATTAAAAAAATTACTTTCATATAATAATATTAATTAAAAAAATGCATACAAAGATATACAGTAAAGTTATAAAATAAATAAATAAATAAAAAATAAAATAAGTAAAAATAAAAATAAAATAAAAATGACTATCCTATAATAATATTAATTTAAAAATACATACAATGTTTAAAATCAACAATTAAATTTTATATACATTATAATTAACTAAAGTTTATGCTTTTACTATTAAATAAATTTATCCTAACACGAAAACTTTACATAAATTTTATAAGCAAAAAAGCTATAAGTACATGAATATGTTATTTAAATTAAACATTATATTGATACTACACTAAATAAGTTAAACATTTATTCGAGTTTAACGCTGTAATATAATTTAAACTATCTTAGTTGATTTAAATGAAACAGGTAAATACTTTTAGATTTTAAATAATATAAAAAATTAAGTTGATTATAAAATTATTTTAAAGTTTTATAATTACATAAAAAACAAACAAATTATTTTTTATAAAAAAAATTGATATAAACATTCGTTAAAAAGAATTAGTTATATTTAAAAAACTATCAGTTACTAAAAGTTATTTTGTATTAAACATTTCTAAATAAATTGCATAAAAATTCATTGCATCATTTTAAATGAAAATAAACAGTTTCCTTAAAAACAGATAATACGGAATATTCTATGAGTCAGTTATCACCTGCAACGGAAAACCCCTACAACTGATGAATCATGTGTAATATACGATGAGGAATTGGGCCTAATAGACTATCTCCTATAAAGATTAAGTTAAAATCATTAAAACAATACAGCGAATAATTAGGAAAATGCAGTAATTTTTTCACAAAGCATATCATACACTGAGTTTAAACGATTATTACCTACCTATCACTTAAACGGTATTGAAATAAATAAATACATATAAAAGTAAGTTATAGTTAAGCAATAAAAATTCGTCTGTGAAAGGAGTTTTATATATTGCAAAATTTAGTTTTACTCGGATAATTTCTGAACATACACAAGTTAAATGAAAACTTTTGTAGGGTAACAAAATAAAAAAGTAGGTTTTATTTATGCAAAATTTAGTTTTATATAAACAAAAAAGTTTATAGTATAACAATAAAGTTTATAGTGTAACAATAAAAAAAGTTTATAGTATAACAATAAAAAATTCTTTATAAGTAAATACCAATAAAAAATATTTTTTTAAATTAATTTCTCTCTCTTCAATAAAACAATAAAAATTTCTTATACAACTTTCGTAAAGTTTTAATAAAATTTCTATTATAAACAAATAATTTTATTAGAATATACATATTAAGTTAAATAAATTATCAAATAGTAATAATAAATTATAAAACTTACTTAAAATTGAAGAAATTTCCCTTAGCGAAATGCAACCTTCAATCTTCCACACAAATGCGAGAAACTGTTTTATCGCTACACGTTGACTCATACAGATAAGAAGGGTGATGATTCATACCTATCTTAGCTTAGTAGAATGTTGTTAGAGTTCTGTGTTTTTACAATAATATAAAATAGTTTATAGAGATCATTTATTTAATATCAGTTGTAAACTACATTTAAATAATGCAATAAGAGTTGATCTCTGCAATTAACCTATTAAAATATTGAAATATTTTTAATTTTTTTTATTTAATTTTACTTTTTTAATTATGCTAAGAAAATAATGAGATCAAAACAGAATTATTTTACGATAAGACATCCTTTTTCATTCAATAAAATGTAACTATAATTTTTAATAAAAGGTTTTAAAATCACTTAATAGGATAAAATTAAAAGCAGAAATCTTATTGTTTTAGTAATTATTTTCTCTAGTTATAAAACTAAATAATAAACTATCTATAAGTAATCAGATAGCAAGAGAGATTTTTGTATAATAACTATATATTATTTTAATATATGCATTACATCGCAAGGTAAAATTTTCAACTTATTTATACGGATTGAAGTAATAAAAATTACTCATTTGCATATCCGCTAAATTTTATATGTTGAATATATGATTTAAAATACTAAACAATAATCCTTGTGAGAGAATTGAGGTGACACTTTCACTGAAAGAAATTATCCTTTACAATAAGATTTGCTCAGAATGTCTCAGTGAAAATAACTTACCGTGAGGTCAGTGAGTCATGCAGTTGTATTGAAATTCCCTGTTTTTAGTTAATGGGTGATTAAACTTCTAATGAGACAATTATTTTTACTAGCATATAAATGTACATTTTTATATTATTCCTGTATATATAAAATTTTAAATAATTCATTAAAGGTTAAACTTTCCATTTAATCGATTAAATAAAGTTTTAGTAAAATATAAGAGTAATTTTTTAATGAATGGTTTTGAAATCACTTTAACTTTATAAGAAAAAAAGTAAAAAGAGGTTTTAAAATAGATAGGTTAAAAAATAGGTTTTAAAATTAGGATAAAATTAAAAATCTTATTGTTTTTAGCAATTATTTTATCTAGTTGTAAACTATATATTATTATTTTAATATACGCCTTATAGTTAAGTCAGTTTCAGAGAAAACCTAGAAAAAATCCCAACGGGTAGGTTGATGAGTTGGAATATTCTATTATACTTAAAGAATCCAGGTACGGAAAAACCGAAATACTTTATGCGGAAAAACAGGCGAGATTTTCGGCTAAAACTCCAAAGCAGTGGACGGTAAACATAACACACCGTAAAACAACCTACTCACACGATGGCGCCAAACTAAGAATGAAGGGAAACGTTGAGTTGTAACACCTTATCTACTGGAGATAAGGGGGGAATTCCCAGAAAAGCTGACTCACCCCTCGTTCGTTCATGTACAACATCTTCCGAGAAAGTTCGTGAAGGATCGGTGACGAGTTTGAATAATTTGCGTAACCGCTAAATTGTGTAAGTGTGAATCTTTTAATGTGAGCATTATAGTAATGATAAATTTATTTCATAATCGATAACTCATTTATACATAATCAGGATCACACATTATATAAAACAATACTATATTTAAAAGTTTTTACTATACAATAAACATTCACATATGGATATTCATAAGGTTTAAGACCGATTAAATAAATGAGGATCCTATAAGCGAAATGCATGAGAGTCTTTCTAAGGAATCCTATTGCATATTTAAGCAGGTTTTTGAGAAAACCAAGAAATACTCCAATCGACTAGGTTGATGAAATGGATTCGAACCCAACACTTCCCCTTTTACTATAGAATCGTTAACAAATCGTAAGATTGATGATTCATACTAGAGTCATACAGCTGTATTGAAACTTACTGTTTTCAGTTAATGAAACTTCGAATGAGACAATTATTTTTTACCACCACGTAAATGAAAATTTTTATATTATTCCTATATGGATAAAACTTTAAATAATTCATTACAAGTGTAAACTCATACCATTAAATATTTAACTGTTGGCCGTATAAGTGGATTGGTCTGTGTGGGAGTCTTTCTATATTTAAGTGAGTTTTGAAGACATCCTCGGAAAACTCCAAACAGATAGGTTGATAAGCTAGAATCGAACCTGGTATTAAACACAGAATCGTTTGATCTTCCAAAATCCTTGTAACAACATGTTTATGAACTTTATAGGAAAATGCTTAATACGGTTTGAGCTTAGTAGATTTTGCATGCGTTAACTATGTAACAGCGAATTAAACATGTATAGTTGTAATTTTTTTCACTATATATTATTTAACTATATTTATACACCATGCATTGTATAATATTTCCCGGGGTAAAAGTTTAAACTGAGTAATTATTCATCAACATAAGTGTTAAATTGAATACAAAAGACAGTATATGAATAAACGGTTAGTAATGTGAAAATGCTGATTTGTAAAACATTTTGAAAGAAGTAACTCATAAATTTATTTGATATCTTTATACTTATGCATACACACGCTTAAGAGACTTATATAAAACAACACTATGATTAAAAGTTTTACTATTTTTTCAGCATACAATAAAAAATAGTAATCAATATTCATTTACAATAAATAATTTAACGTTATTAAATCAAAAAATAATTTATTTTTTGATTCGATTTAAATAATTAATATTTATATAGGGTTGTTGGTTGATGAATGTCATTCAATGAATACTTAAACAAAGGGTTTGCGGATTATAATTGAATTGTAAACGAAATGTCGTTACACGTTTTGAATGACTATCCTCCTTCATCATGATTGGAACAACCGTTTCGAATGACACTCTCCCTTCATCAGATAGACTTAAACTTTTATTTTATCAGAATGAAAGAAAACGATAGACGATTTACACTTATTGAAAACCCAACTTATAAATAATCCGACTTTCATTAAAAATGCAACTCGCATATACACTTTGAAACAATCAATAAATTTTATATTATCACTATGCATTAAATAAGTTTCCCATTTAACATTCAAGATGAATTTATTTTTACATTAATTAAAAATTGAACACGTATTAATTTTTAAAATGACTATTTTTTAAAACAGCTAATAAATTTTATAAGCTTTTACAATTAAATAAATTTAGCATATTATGAAAGTTTTACATCACTCGATAAAATTTTTTATATAGGCAATAAAAGTTATACACATTATAAATATAAACTCATAAAATAAATTTCACACTTAACATTTAAACTCTAACCAATCAATCTTAAAGTAATTTTTTTTTTTGGACATACTCATAAACCTTTTGTTTCTATTGTAAAGTGAAGTATGACTCATGCTTTAATTAAAATCTCTAATCAAAATTATAAGAAAGTAAAGTTTAGGAAATACCTATGTATTATAGGTAAATTAATACAGTATAAATATTCATGTTTTTCAGTTAAGTAAAAAAGTTATATAATTAATTTTACAGAGTACTTAAATAATGTATAATTAAGTTTCAGAATTATTATTATTAATATTTATTTTTTTTTCTTCTATAGTATGTATATATAAATTTTTAATTACAAAGTTTTTATTAAAATACAATAACCAAAGTTTTGTATGATATTAACTTACAATGCACCTAAAACTTTAAATATATAGAAACAATTGTACAGTTGGTTTTGTTTGAAGCATATATAAAAATAATAAAATCTTGTTCAGTTTAGTTTTTAAAACACTATAAAGATTTTAGATACACATATTTTTATGTTGTTTAAATAAAATTTTTAAAATGAAACAATATTAATGTTATAAGATAATACACTCAGCATGACTCACCGAGTGTGCTATTCCATCAAATTATTCCGCATACATGTAATAACAGGTCTGACTTAACTATATACTGAATTACCATTATTTTAGAAAAAGTTGGGACTTACCTTAAAACACGTCCTACACCCTTGGCAGACTTGAAGGAAATGAATGATACGAGACATTCTTATCAGTGACGCCCGGTCACGAGGTCAGTGACGTCACGAGTGATGTGATTGGCTATGCTCAGTCACGTGATCACGACGTCATCCTCTCATCAATGACGTCACCGATTGCTTATCAGCTACCACAACGCGCGGAAATGTCCTTCAGTACGCAGTGAAAAATATTCAAAGTCTACGGGACATTACTCGAAACGATTCCATTGTCTTATTCGGTAAATTGAAATATAACACGCGGAATAAAGATCGACATATACCGGAGAAACTATGCATACTGCCCGATGAAAATAAGCCGCACAGCTAAGGAGATGCTACCAGGATGAGAGTCAAAATCCAACTGAATTCAAACAATATGACAAGGTCTATAAATCTTCCATTTGATTAGATGGTTTTGATGAATGGGTTTTCCCCCACACCTAAGCAGAATGGAGAAGTCCTAGGTTTTTTCCTCACCTATCACGAAGATGATATCTCTTAATTAAGTTTCTTAATTAAAATTATGCAAATTATATGTAAGTCTTTCAAATATCTCTTAATTATATTTTCTAATTAAAATTATGTATCATATGCTCTCCTAGTTAAAGATTTAATAAACCTAACTTTTATACAACATAAATAAATTTAATAAGTATAATCTGTTCGATGACTCATCAAACGATGACTCATCGTAAACATGTGCGAACATGTCTAAACATGTCTGAAAGATATTTGAAAGACTTACATATAATTTGCATAATTTTAATTAAGAAACTTAATTAAGAGATATCATCTTCGTGATAGGTGAGGAAAAAACCTAGGACTTCTCCATTCTGCTTAGGTGTGGGGGAAAACCCATTCATCAAAACCATCTAATCAACACGGAAGATTTATAGACCTTGTCATATTGTTTGAATTCAGTTGGATTTTGACTCTCATCCTGGTAGCATCTCCTTAGCTGTGCGGCTTATTTTCATCGGGCAGTATGCATAGTTTCTCCGGTATATGTCGATCTTTATTCCGCGTGTTATATTTCAATTTACCGTATAAGACAATGGAATCGTTTCGAGTAATGTCCCGTAGACTTTGAATATTTTTCACTGCGTACTGAAGGACATTTCCGCGCGTTGTGGTAGCTGATAAGCAATCGGTGACGTCATTGATGAGAGGATGACGTCGTGATCACGTGACTGAGCATAGCCAATCACATCACTCGTGACGTCACTGACCTCGTGACCGGGCGTCACTGATAAGAATGTCTCGTATCATTCATTTCCTTCAAGTCTGCCAAGGGTGTAGGACGTGTTTTAAGGTAAGTCCCAACTTTTTCTAAAATAATGGTAATTCAGTATATAGTTAAGTCAGACCTGTTATTACATGTATGCGGAATAATTTGATGGAATAGCACACTCGGTGAGTCATGCTGAGTGTATTATCTTATAACATTAATATTGTTTCATTTTAAAAATTTTATTTAAACAACATAAAAATATGTGTATCTAAAATCTTTATAGTGTTTTAAAAACTAAACTGAACAAGATTTTATTATTTTTATATATGCTTCAAACAAAACCAACTGTACAATTGTTTCTATATATTTAAAGTTTTAGGTGCATTGTAAGTTAATATCATACAAAACTTTGGTTATTGTATTTTAATAAAAACTTTGTAATTAAAAATTTATATATACATACTATAGAAGAAAAAAAAATAAATATTAATAATAATAATTCTGAAACTTAATTATACATTATTTAAGTACTCTGTAAAATTAATTATATAACTTTTTTACTTAACTGAAAAACATGAATATTTATACTGTATTAATTTACCTATAATACATAGGTATTTCCTAAACTTTACTTTCTTATAATTTTGATTAGAGATTTTAATTAAAGCATGAGTCATACTTCACTTTACAATAGAAACAAAAGGTTTATGAGTATGTCCAAAAAAAAAAATTACTTTAAGATTGATTGGTTAGAGTTTAAATGTTAAGTGTGAAATTTATTTTATGAGTTTATATTTATAATGTGTATAACTTTTATTGCCTATATAAAAAATTTTATCGAGTGATGTAAAACTTTCATAATATGCTAAATTTATTTAATTGTAAAAGCTTATAAAATTTATTAGCTGTTTTAAAAAATAGTCATTTTAAAAATTAATACGTGTTCAATTTTTAATTAATGTAAAAATAAATTCATCTTGAATGTTAAATGGGAAACTTATTTAATGCATAGTGATAATATAAAATTTATTGATTGTTTCAAAGTGTATATGCGAGTTGCATTTTTAATGAAAGTCGGATTATTTATAAGTTGGGTTTTCAATAAGTGTAAATCGTCTATCGTTTTCTTTCATTCTGATAAAATAAAAGTTTAAGTCTATCTGATGAAGGGAGAGTGTCATTCGAAACGGTTGTTCCAATCATGATGAAGGAGGATAGTCATTCAAAACGTGTAACGACATTTCGTTTACAATTCAATTATAATCCGCAAACCCTTTGTTTAAGTATTCATTGAATGACATTCATCAACCAACAACCCTATATAAATATTAATTATTTAAATCGAATCAAAAAATAAATTATTTTTTGGTTTAATAACGTTAAATTATTTATTGTAAATGAATATTGATTACTATTTTTTATTGTATGCTGAAAAAATAGTAAAACTTTTAATCATAGTGTTGTTTTATATAAGTCTCTTAAGCGTGTGTATGCATAAGTATAAAGATATCAAATAAATTTATGAGTTACTTCTTTCAAAATGTTTTACAAATCAGCATTTTCACATTACTAACCGTTTATTCATATACTGTCTTTTGTATTCAATTTAACACTTATGTTGATGAATAATTACTCAGTTTAAACTTTTACCCCGGGAAATATTATACAATGCATGGTGTATAAATATAGTTAAATAATATATAGTGAAAAAAATTACAACTATACATGTTTAATTCGCTGTTACATAGTTAACGCATGCAAAATCTACTAAGCTCAAACCGTATTAAGCATTTTCCTATAAAGTTCATAAACATGTTGTTACAAGGATTTTGGAAGATCAAACGATTCTGTGTTTAATACCAGGTTCGATTCTAGCTTATCAACCTATCTGTTTGGAGTTTTCCGAGGATGTCTTCAAAACTCACTTAAATATAGAAAGACTCCCACACAGACCAATCCACTTATACGGCCAACAGTTAAATATTTAATGGTATGAGTTTACACTTGTAATGAATTATTTAAAGTTTTATCCATATAGGAATAATATAAAAATTTTCATTTACGTGGTGGTAAAAAATAATTGTCTCATTCGAAGTTTCATTAACTGAAAACAGTAAGTTTCAATACAGCTGTATGACTCTAGTATGAATCATCAATCTTACGATTTGTTAACGATTCTATAGTAAAAGGGGAAGTGTTGGGTTCGAATCCATTTCATCAACCTAGTCGATTGGAGTATTTCTTGGTTTTCTCAAAAACCTGCTTAAATATGCAATAGGATTCCTTAGAAAGACTCTCATGCATTTCGCTTATAGGATCCTCATTTATTTAATCGGTCTTAAACCTTATGAATATCCATATGTGAATGTTTATTGTATAGTAAAAACTTTTAAATATAGTATTGTTTTATATAATGTGTGATCCTGATTATGTATAAATGAGTTATCGATTATGAAATAAATTTATCATTACTATAATGCTCACATTAAAAGATTCACACTTACACAATTTAGCGGTTACGCAAATTATTCAAACTCGTCACCGATCCTTCACGAACTTTCTCGGAAGATGTTGTACATGAACGAACGAGGGGTGAGTCAGCTTTTCTGGGAATTCCCCCCTTATCTCCAGTAGATAAGGTGTTACAACTCAACGTTTCCCTTCATTCTTAGTTTGGCGCCATCGTGTGAGTAGGTTGTTTTACGGTGTGTTATGTTTACCGTCCACTGCTTTGGAGTTTTAGCCGAAAATCTCGCCTGTTTTTCCGCATAAAGTATTTCGGTTTTTCCGTACCTGGATTCTTTAAGTATAATAGAATATTCCAACTCATCAACCTACCCGTTGGGATTTTTTCTAGGTTTTCTCTGAAACTGACTTAACTATAAGGCGTATATTAAAATAATAATATATAGTTTACAACTAGATAAAATAATTGCTAAAAACAATAAGATTTTTAATTTTATCCTAATTTTAAAACCTATTTTTTAACCTATCTATTTTAAAACCTCTTTTTACTTTTTTTCTTATAAAGTTAAAGTGATTTCAAAACCATTCATTAAAAAATTACTCTTATATTTTACTAAAACTTTATTTAATCGATTAAATGGAAAGTTTAACCTTTAATGAATTATTTAAAATTTTATATATACAGGAATAATATAAAAATGTACATTTATATGCTAGTAAAAATAATTGTCTCATTAGAAGTTTAATCACCCATTAACTAAAAACAGGGAATTTCAATACAACTGCATGACTCACTGACCTCACGGTAAGTTATTTTCACTGAGACATTCTGAGCAAATCTTATTGTAAAGGATAATTTCTTTCAGTGAAAGTGTCACCTCAATTCTCTCACAAGGATTATTGTTTAGTATTTTAAATCATATATTCAACATATAAAATTTAGCGGATATGCAAATGAGTAATTTTTATTACTTCAATCCGTATAAATAAGTTGAAAATTTTACCTTGCGATGTAATGCATATATTAAAATAATATATAGTTATTATACAAAAATCTCTCTTGCTATCTGATTACTTATAGATAGTTTATTATTTAGTTTTATAACTAGAGAAAATAATTACTAAAACAATAAGATTTCTGCTTTTAATTTTATCCTATTAAGTGATTTTAAAACCTTTTATTAAAAATTATAGTTACATTTTATTGAATGAAAAAGGATGTCTTATCGTAAAATAATTCTGTTTTGATCTCATTATTTTCTTAGCATAATTAAAAAAGTAAAATTAAATAAAAAAAATTAAAAATATTTCAATATTTTAATAGGTTAATTGCAGAGTTCAACTCTTATTGCATTATTTAAATGTAGTTTACAACTGATATTAAATAAATGATCTCTATAAACTATTTTATATTATTGTAAAAACACAGAACTCTAACAACATTCTACTAAGCTAAGATAGGTATGAATCATCACCCTTCTTATCTGTATGAGTCAACGTGTAGCGATAAAACAGTTTCTCGCATTTGTGTGGAAGATTGAAGGTTGCATTTCGCTAAGGGAAATTTCTTCAATTTTAAGTAAGTTTTATAATTTATTATTACTATTTGATAATTTATTTAACTTAATATGTATATTCTAATAAAATTATTTGTTTATAATAGAAATTTTATTAAAACTTTACGAAAGTTGTATAAGAAATTTTTATTGTTTTATTGAAGAGAGAGAAATTAATTTAAAAAAATATTTTTTATTGGTATTTACTTATAAAGAATTTTTTATTGTTATACTATAAACTTTTTTTATTGTTACACTATAAACTTTATTGTTATACTATAAACTTTTTTGTTTATATAAAACTAAATTTTGCATAAATAAAACCTACTTTTTTATTTTGTTACCCTACAAAAGTTTTCATTTAACTTGTGTATGTTCAGAAATTATCCGAGTAAAACTAAATTTTGCAATATATAAAACTCCTTTCACAGACGAATTTTTATTGCTTAACTATAACTTACTTTTATATGTATTTATTTATTTCAATACCGTTTAAGTGATAGGTAGGTAATAATCGTTTAAACTCAGTGTATGATATGCTTTGTGAAAAAATTACTGCATTTTCCTAATTATTCGCTGTATTGTTTTAATGATTTTAACTTAATCTTTATATGAGATAGTCTATTAGGCCCAATTCCTCATCGTATATTACACATGATTCATCAGTTGTAGGGGTTTTCCGTTGCAGGTGATAACTGACTCATAGAATATTCCGTATTATCTGTTTTTAAGGAAACTGTTTATTTTCATTTAAAATGATGCAATGAATTTTTATGCAATTTATTTAGAAATGTTTAATACAAAATAACTTTTAGTAACTGATAGTTTTTTAAATATAACTAATTCTTTTTAACGAATGTTTATATCAATTTTTTTTATAAAAAATAATTTGTTTGTTTTTTATGTAATTATAAAACTTTAAAATAATTTTATAATCAACTTAATTTTTTATATTATTTAAAATCTAAAAGTATTTACCTGTTTCATTTAAATCAACTAAGATAGTTTAAATTATATTACAGCGTTAAACTCGAATAAATGTTTAACTTATTTAGTGTAGTATCAATATAATGTTTAATTTAAATAACATATTCATGTACTTATAGCTTTTTTGCTTATAAAATTTATGTAAAGTTTTCGTGTTAGGATAAATTTATTTAATAGTAAAAGCATAAACTTTAGTTAATTATAATGTATATAAAATTTAATTGTTGATTTTAAACATTGTATGTATTTTTAAATTAATATTATTATAGGATAGTCATTTTTATTTTATTTTTATTTTTATTTATTTTATTTTTTATTTATTTATTTATTTTATAACTTTACTGTATATCTTTGTATGCATTTTTTTAATTAATATTATTATATGAAAGTAATTTTTTTAATTTATATTATTATATGAAAGTAATTTTTTTAATTTATATTATTATATAATAGTAATTTTTTTTAATTAATATTATTATATGATAGTATTTTTTTAAAATTTATAACTTTACTATATATCTTTGTATGCATTTTTTTAATTAATATTATTATATGATAGTAATTTTTTTTTAAATTTATATGATAGTCATTTTTTAAAGTGCATGTGTTCAATTTTTAACGAATGTAAGTTAGAGTTTAAATAAGTGTGAAACTTATTTAGTGAGAATATAAAGTTTAATTTATATAATTTTTATTATATTTAGTTTAATTTAAATAATTTTTATTGTATTCAGTTTAATTTATAACATATAAACTATTTATACTCTTCCAATGGCAACACCCAAATTTTAATATCAAAGTCTATACCATTCACATTCAATGTTTTTAATAATGTAATACTCACCAACCCTTTGTTTTATTTTGTCAAATTCCATGAAATACATAGGCAAATTTCTATTTATTCTGTAATCAATTTATAATCTCCGAATGGTAATGTGCAGATATTAAGATCAAAGTCTATGCCATTCGTTAAATTCATCTACCTTTGTTTCAGCGTTCAATTTCTAACGATTGTATTAATAGTATTTGTAAGTTAGAGCTTAAAGAAATTTTAAAAGTGAAACTTATTTAGTGTTAACATAAAGTCATGATGTGTATAAAGTTTAGTTTATACAACTTTATTGCTTATAATGTCGTTTTTGTTTTAAAATAACTAATTATACGTATAATTACATGACATTCATTATTGAAAAATATGTGTTTTAAATTATTTATTATTGTTTTGATTTTAAATCTGTGTGTTAATCCACAAAATACGAAAATTTCTAGTTAAATCTGTAAAAATTTCTAATTTTCTAAATTTCAAGTTCTAAAATACTAAGTATACTCATTAACCAATTAGAATGCAGTATTATGTTTTAAATTATTTATTATTGTTTTGTTTTTAAATCTGTGTGTTAATCCACAAAATACGAAAATTTCTAGTTAAATCTGTAAAAATTTCTAAATTTCAAGTTCTAAATTACTAAGTATACTCATTAACCAATTAGAATGCAGTATTAGGATCATCTTGTTTCTATAAATTTTGTAAAAATTTCCAAATATAAATTTACAATGACAACACTAAAAGTATGAACTCCTATTTAAATTCCTTATTTATTATCTTAACGCAATATATTTTTAATCTCTAAAAATGCTAAGTTTCTAAAATACTCATAAATTGTTACTGATGTTAATTAACTTCAGTCATTCATTGTTTCATTCAGTCAAAAATGTTAAGTCCCACCGGAAATATTTTATAATCTTCGATGTAACCGGTGTAAAAGTTTATACTCACCCGATGGCAACGCGTAAATATTAAAGTCTATACCATTCATTATTAAGTATTTAATTATATAACACTCATCAACCCTTTGTTTTATTCAATTAAATTCCACGAAATTCATGTTTCATTCAGCCAAAAATGTTAAGTCCCACCGGAAATATTTTATAATCTTCGATGTAACCGGTGTAAAAGTTTATACTCACCCGATGGCAACGCGTAAATATTAATGTCTATACCATTCATTATTAAGTATTATATTATATAACACTCATCATCCCTTTGTTTCATTCAATTAAATTCCACGAAATTCATTTTCAAACTTCGAAAAAATTTTGAAGTCCCTGAAATTGTGAAAAAATACTAAGTCCGAAATTTATGAAAATAAATCTAACTGCTCAAAATTCCCCTTCTCCCCGATAGATGGCACCACCAAACTTCTCATGCAAGGTGATGACTCATTCACCCCGACGATTAAAAAGTTTCTATTCTTCCGGTGGCAACACACAGTTTCTATTCTTCCGGTGGCAACACCCCCTCGTCCAAGATGATGACTAAGTAGTGTAAAAAGGACACGTTGACCGACAGGGTGGAGGGACGGTGGGTCTATGGTGGTGGCGCGCCTCCACCATGACCCTCATCGTCCCTCCGTCCCTCCACCGTGGCGGTGAACTGTCCTTTTTACACTACTATTATTGAAAGTGGAATTCGAGATTTCCACCGATTTACACGTTTTAAGGTTTCTTGATTAGGTTTTCTTTTATATCTCGGCTACTAATTAAAATAACTTCATAAGTAATACATCATTTAAAAGCTTTGTTGCTTTGGAATTGAACAGTAGATTACAGAAATTTCTACAGTCAGATGGCGCTGTAATATTTAAAAATTTCGATATTTTATATTCTAATAAACGAGGAAGGTGTTGTAAGTTCTAAAACAGTCGTCCTGTAGCTTCTAAAGAAATAGACCGATTTCGTTACAGATTTTTGTTTGATTATAATGAATTTTATTTATTTATTTTCTAGAATGACGATTCAATCGGTATGATTCTTAGGTATTCTCCAGGAAGTTTATTTTTAATAGATTTTTTTAAATTAATTAAAATTCGTTTTTACAGGGTCAGTTTTTCAATTTCTAAATTATATTAGATAAGTTCTGTAACATAACAATCTTCCAGTTTGGAAATGGTGTTGGATTATAAATAACTCGTTTTTGTTGTTATTATTACTATTTTAGTAGAAAAGGGCATTGGCCAAATTAAAAATTACCTAAAACAGTTATTATTAGCTAACAGTCCTAAAACCCATAAATTTATTTGAACTTTTATACTCATTTTTAAAAAATAACTTAGAACGAGGTTAAAAAAAAAAAAAAAAAAAAAAAAAACATACAAGCCGTTCTGCATTGATTTTTAAAATTTACAAGCTATCAACTTTCCTTTTTCTACTTTAGATTTCAGAGGTTGAATTTTTCGCTTCCTCTTTCTTTTCTTTCTTTCTTTTATTAAAACAAATTAAAAAAAAAAAAAAAAAAAAAAAAAAAAAAAAACGCTGTATTTTAATTCATTTTGACAAAAATAAAACATTGGCTGAAAAAAGGGATTACTAGTTCATAGTGACAAAATCGTTGATTTAAGGAAAAATTGGTAGTTTTAAAAGTAATATAATATTCTATTACGCTTAAGGCCAGATCTATGATGACATTCTATTATTTTTGAACTAGCGTTTTTATTGGTGAAACTCCAGCACAGATTTAATACCATAATTAAAGAATAATTATTCTTTCGGATTTATTTCATGGTTAATGCTTTAGAAAATTGATTAGAAATATTACTGAATGAAAAGAGTGGTGTGAAATCTGCCCCAGAACATTCACCAATGCTTTATTCTAACTGAAAAGTACATATTTTATAAAAAAAAGTAATAATTAAATTTAAAGTATGGGGTTTTTTGTATAATTCTGTAGATTCACATCTCTTTTTTTTTTTTTTTTTTTTCTCCCTCTCTCTTTCTGCAAACTCAGTACGTGGTACGAGGACAAATTTTTACATACTAATAAGACTGCTGTAACAATTCCAGACAAGTTAAGATTTTAAATTATAAGGAGCATTGTTAAAGCTGATTTTTTTTTTTTTTTTTTTTTTTTTTACATTTTTATTGAAATTCTTTCCAAAATGTAATTAACGAACAAGAAGAAAAATACCCTTCAGAAAAAGTGGTGGGAAAAAAATGACAGGTACTAAAAATGCTCCTGAATAAATTAAAATGTTGGCATGTCTGGAATTGCTGTAAGAATTATTTGACAAGACTTGAGAATTCACCAGTTTCATTGAAAAAGTTAAAAGTAAAAACAAAAATTAAGTATTTTAAAACAATAACGCATGTGAAATTTTCATATCCATTAAATCTAGTGTTATTGTGATAAACGTATAAACTATACCTCAATTTTTAACATTGAAATTATATTAAATCAATGCATTCATATTATTCTCATATTCTGAAATTATATTGATTTCAATTAAAATTATATAAAGTAATTTAATAAAAATGTTATACTTTAATCACATTTACAAATATGTGTTTTCTTCCTGTAGGTTATACACGGAAAAATTGGAAGTCACAAATAAAAGTGAATCTGAAATAAGACGAGAAATTTTTTTACGATGTCACCTACCATCGGAGAAATTAAAAAAACAGAATACGTCTTCGAGTGGAGAATAAACGACTTTTTTTCACTTTCCGAAAGAGACTATGCAAGTCCTACTTTTAATTTCGGTGGAGAATCCTGGCATCTGATGATCTTCCCGAATTACAATTTATTGTCTGGTGAATATGTTGACATTCGTCTTTGCCGAGAGTTGACTGGTCCTAAGATAAAAGTTTTTTGGTCTTTCACCGTGAAAACAGAGAATGGGAAGAAACTTTACGAGCAACAATATTCAAAGTTCTTTGGAGGAACTGGGAATAATGATGTTTATGGAACTCTTTGTTTCCTGGAGAGATCCAAGCTTCTAGAAAAGAAATCCATCTTGGGGGCGTCTGGCATCCTGGCTGTTGTTTGTACCATTTTTGACTGCTCCGAATATGCAGGAAATCGAAGTGAGTTTTTTTTTTTTTTTTTTTTTTTTTTATAAATAATGGAAATATTAGAAGGTTTTTTTTTCTTTCTTTGCCAAAGCAATTTGTGCAAAAATAACTTTAAAATTTTCAAAAATTATTAAGCTAAGAAAGGAAGTTAAAATTCCTAAATTAAAAAGAAAAATATTAAATTTCAGGACTGCATTTTTTCCCCCTTTTTTAATTCCCTTTTTGCCCTACCTGATACAAATATATTTAATTTATCCTATTTCCCCCCTCTCCTCCTATTATTTAGACGCTTCCCCCTCCCCTCCCCACTTTTTAGTGATTTGAGTAGGAGATCAACTTTTTTGGTTCTTTCACATCAAAGAAAAAAAAAAAAAAGAATATATATATAAAAATATATATTTACATTCTCTCTCTCTCTCTGCCAAAGCAATTTATACAAAAATAACTTCAAAAATTATTAAGTTAAGAAAGGAAGCTAAAAACTCCTAAGTTAAAAAAAAAAAAAGTTTTACATTTTGGGACTGCAAAGTTTTTTTTTTTATTATTATTATTCTATTTTTGCATTTTACTTAACAAATATATTAATAAATATAACAAATGTAAATATAACAAATATATTTACATTTTTTAAATAAAAATATTTAATTTACCATTTCTTTTCCCTCTCCTTCTACTACTTAGTCTTTTTTTTTTGTTGTTGTTGATTTGGGTAGGAGATTGGCTTTTTTGTGGCCAAAAGTATACAAATAAATAATATATACAAAACAATGTTATGACCAATTTTCGTTAGGTATGTGCATGAGGAAATACGTTTTAGATTTCCTTTTTTCCTTTCTTTAATTCTTGTGGAAATGGTTTATAAAATAGTACTCTTCTTTTTTATTTTTTAATAGCTTTAATGGGTAAAAAAAGCTGAAAAATAAATCAAAACAAAATTCTGTTTACAATGTTTATACACAGAATTTAATTTAGTACAATAAGACTTATTTTAATCTCTTCGCAAATATAAAAGCATGCAGTAACTGTATTTCCTTCACTAGCATCGGTTTCGTTTACTATATTCTTTGTTACAATTACTTGTTTCGTTAACTCGATATTTCTCCTTTTCATTTTAAATACTAATACACACACATATATGTGTGTGTATTATTAATATGTATTTATTACAGGGTTCATACTACTCAGAAAAAACGTGGAATACTCAGGGAATTTGGATTTTGTTAAAAAAAAAGCCTGGGAAAACTCAGGAAAAATAAAAATTTTCTTTAAAAGTCAGGGAAAATCCCTTATAAAACCTGGAAAATCAAGTATTTCTTTTCTGTCAAGTTGTATTTTCTTGTTTAGTTTCATATCAAAATTCAAATGATTAAGTATTATCATAAAAATGCTCAATGATTTCTACCTAAATTTCTATCATGATCGGCAGTAATATAACATCATACAGTGGAAGTAGATGTATTTTTTTCTCTCTAGAGGAGCGTTTCTTGTATTATGTCGCAAATATTTTCTTGAAAATTGTCTGGAAAACTCAGAGAATTTTTTTCCCATATTTGAGTATGAACCCTGTGTTAATATGTATATATATATATATATATATATATATATATATATATAAAAGTGGTATAGATTATTGCTATTGCAAGATACGTTATTTTTATTTTACTTTTTCTGGTTGATACTGTGAATAATGAACGCTTCACTTGTTAGAATTAATTATATGTTTTGGTGAATTCCTAGGTTTAAATTGTAAACATTATTCATTTCCAAAAGATAATTTAATCAGAACAATCATTATTTAATATATATATAAAATAATAATAAAGTAAATTAAAAAAATTATAATAATAAATTGAAAATAAAATACAATAAAAATTGCTTATTCCAACATGTGTGCCTTTTTGAATTACTGCTTGTGATTCAGACATTTTACCTCTTAAAATTTATTAATAAAAGTTAAGATTTATCACTTCAGGTTTAATTTAAATGAATTTAATTTTAAAGACATTTTGAAAAAAATAAATAAATAAATAAATAAATAAATAAAAATTTTCTCTCAGAAAATACAAAAATACAGTAATTGCTTATTTTATTCATAAAACTTTTTAATTGACTAAAATTGTTTATCATTTATCACGATGGATGGCACAAGCACACATATGTATTTAAGTTTGCTGCAATTAAATTCCGCTCCATGATAGTTTTTCTGTTTCATGATTTACATACAAAATTCAAATAAATTTAACTAAATTAAAAATACAATTACAAAGTGACTCTCTCTCTGGATTTTTTGAAGGTTTGCTTTAATAATTTATTTTATTCCTCTTTCAATATGATTTTCTGAAACATCGGAACATCAACTGTGCTTTTGGCTAGAATTAGCGATACAGTTTTACGAAATATTGCAGTTTCTTTTCCTTATGGAAGTACACGTTTCTCTGATGAGCTAATACTTCTATTTTTGATCCTTTATTAATCCGATTCTTATTTCTTGTGGTCTATTTTTCAAACTTTTTTATTCAATTCTCATTTCCTGTTACATTTTTTTAATAATAAGGTTATTGAGAACTTTCATCAGTTTCATAAAAAAAAAAAAAAAAAAAATCTCCTTAATAGTTTTATAGTCATTTTACTCACGTTGGAGTAAGTAATTTATATTGGTTTTGTTTTTTAATTCGAACTAAAAAGGAATCATACAATTTCTGTGAGAGCTTTTAAAATGTATTACAAACACTTTTATTTGTATGTTGTTGGTATTATCATGTATCTATTAGTTGCTAAATTTTACAACGAAACTATATACATATATGTGTGTGTGTATATATATATATAATCCTTTTAGAGTAAAAGAAAAGAATGAGAATGAAGAATAGTCAGTCAAATAATTCACCAAAGAAACATACACAGGCCAAACAAAATAACATGATATCTTTAATTCATTTAATATTTAAGATTAATAATAGTATGTACTTACTTAAATTTTTTAAGACTACAATACCTGTTGAATTTTAAATAGGACCGTGAAATAAGAATCTGAAGTAAAGAAAGTTGACACTCGGATATTATTTTAAGGGAAATAAGAGAACTATGTTCTGAAATGAACCTATTAATTTTGAAATGAGAAAATGAATAACAAACCAAAAAAAAAGGAAAAAAAAAAAAAAAGATTTTTTTTTTAAAAGCTCATAACGATATAAGACGTTTTCAAGTGCTATCCTCATAGCATTGAGTGAAGAAGAGTGGGTTTTCTGTAATTGATATGCATTTTAGTAAAATATCAATTGATAGCACGAACTCACAAGAAAAATTAACCTGAAATAAATTAGATGAAATAATGACTAAATATACCCACAAGAAAATTATCCTGAAATGAATTAGATGAAATAATGCAAAATATTTTTGAGAAAAATAAAAACAGAACACCTTTCAGAGAACTAAAATTATATCATGAACTTTGAATTAATATTGAAATCATAACCCAAAACTTGAATAAAAGATTACCTTGAATTGAAAGAGATTTGACTTAAAGTTTATTTAGCCTGAAATTGAAACTCAAACTATAAAAACTAAAATCAATTCACAAAATTCTAATTCCTAGACTTAATAAAATAGTAGATTTTGATTTTTTTTTTTTTTGAGAATCTTATTACTTAATTCATACAGGCATTTTGTTTATAATCGATGAAATATTTTTATTTGAGTTTTAATTGTTCCATAATTTTAACATTTCTAATACAAGCATTTAATCTTGGAATAATAAAAATAAATGCAGCAATCCTCTTTTTTTTTTTTTTAATTTAAATTATCATCCCACCCAACCAACTAAACGACAGCACCACCAACCAACATCCTTATTCAAACATCTGCCCACCCATCCTCCACATTTTTTATTGTCTTTTATTATATTTTAAGTTTTTTGTTTTACATATAATGTTTTCATTTTTATATTTAGCAGAACATAAATTATTGATTCGATATAAGTGATTAAAATTAGATATTTCTGAAAACAGAGAGATGCAGGCATGATTAAAAATGAGTAAAGAAATTTACTTTAAAGTTAAAATCTTGTCTTTTACCATAAATATCAATATGAATTTTATTATCATAGAAATGAATTTTAAGATCAAGAAAATTTATGATTTTATCTTTATGCAAAGTCTTAGTTAATTTTAAATTCGAAAGATAGTCTAAAGTGATTAAATCAGATGACATATTATTAATGAATAAAATGATTACATCATCAGTGTGACGGTATAATAACAGATGATCAAAAGTAAATTTGCACGCATAATAATATAGATAAAGATCAGACAATAAGAGCTGCATCCCCCATGCTTGATGCCCACTTTTTGCAAATAAATGAGGTTATTGTGTAAGATATAGTTATTATAGATGATAAAAATAAGAAGAGTTTTAATTTTTTCAATATTGGACAGGAAACTATTAGTTTCAATGTAGATTTTTTGTAGATCAGTTTTGTGTAATGCCAAAATAAATTAGAAATATCAGTCCTATCGTTACAAATTTGGTACCAAATGGAAAGAGTGATTTTTCTGAATCCGGGGGTGCAAAACAGTTTTTCGACACAACAATTCGATTTTTTAAAATCTACTAAAGTATGAAATTTAGGTGGAAATACTACATTTTCATTGATTTTAATCATTTTAAAAAGTACGTGGCCCAGTTTTACGGTCAAAAAATGAGTTAAAAGAAGTTAAACATTAAAATATTAAAATTAAAATTTTGCAGACTGAAATTAATAGTCATGGGCCTAAAATAATTTTTGTCTTTTATAGAAATTTTATTTTATTTTATTTTATTTATTCTTTTTTATCTACAAGGACATGCACTATACTCATACTTCTGCGATACTTGATTTAAAAGAATACAATCACATACGCGTTATTGCTAGCTTAATGATGAGTTGCCAAATTTTTGTATTTCTCCAGAATATTTCAATGCTAATATTTTCAAGACCATTTTTACTTTTTGCTGTTTTAAATGGAACATGTTTAGAAAATGTTAGTCTTTATGTGTAGGACAAATATTTTGTCAAAGCTATAGCTCGAGAACTAACGCTAGTTGCATCTTGACATAAATTGGTGCCTATCGTCTGAAAGTTGCTTCTTTTTTGTGCCGAATTAACTAATTACTTATTTTGCTTTCTGAATGACCCGTGGAATTGTCCCTTAATATCTGTTTAAAAATACTTATAATAAATTAATTAATTGAATTTAAAAAAAAAAAAAAAAAAAAAAAAAACTGCTTCTGGTGGCCACTAACCACTTATGGATTTTTCCAATTTTGCATTTTATCATAAAAAGTTTGAGAGTAGTTGTGCTGAAGTTAGTTGTACGTATGAGATAATCAATAAAACGTATTGTATTCATTTCAGGTGACTTTTATGCTAATTTTCATGAGTGTTCTTACTGTGAAGTATGGGTTCGCGTTCACGATTCACACCTTTCCATTCATAAAGAAATGTGCCTGAATATCCCGTGTACAGCATGTAAAGAGAAATGGGACGACCATGAATGCTCAAATAAAGGTATGTCATTCATTTTATATTACAATATTAAATGTAGGTACTTAAAAATGAGCAAAATGTACTCATTTTCTGTATTTTCGGATTTCCTAATAACTCCGAGTGCATAATTCTCAAATTTGATAAACACGTACACGTGTACTCATTTAATATAAAGTGCACAGAAGAATTTGAACACAATCCTTTACGAAAACTTATATATTCATGGCTTTATGTATATACAGGACTCTAATTTGATGAATCTAATAGAAGCTGTAAATACATAAAAGTATGTTCTCTCATTTCTTATTACAATTAGAAACCAAATTTAATGTATAATCATTCTCAAAATGTGATTTTAAATGCGAATTGTGTAGTCTTCATTTTTGTATGTGTTTATAATTATGTTTTATCCATGTTTTGATAAGCTTTAAAACTCGATACATATGCAAAGATAAGAAGACACTTTATTACCAATTACATTATTAATGTAAATATAAGAAATATTGAAAATAATTTTACTGTCCGGCAAATTCGTTTTTCAACAGATAAAGTGATGAAGTCATCATTGTTGATCATTGTTAAAAAAAAAAAAAAAAAATCTTTCAAGTGATTAATTCTATTGTAAAAAATTAAAACAAATTAAACATTAAAATTAATTATTTAACTAGAACATTTTCTTTCTTTCTTACTTTTTTTTTTTTTTTTTTTTTTTTAATCATTGCACTATTCAATATGCAATTCAGTGTAATGTCTTAAAAATTTAAGAGGAAAAATTTCTATAAATTATTTAAATAAATTAATTTAACTGTTAGATTTAATGTTGTTGTTCTGGCATGCTCAAGTTAATACTGTTAGATTTAATTTACTTAATGTGATTGCTAAAATTAAAAGTTAATGTGAATGCCAATTAAAATGAAATTGTTAAAGTTAATTTTTACGTTCTCCATTCCATTAATATACAAATGGTATGTAGATAAAGTAAAAAATATTTTTAAAATAATGAAAACTCCATGCTGCAATAATAATCTTTAAAATGTGTTATAATAATTGAATGTTTGTTATTCAAAAAAATTAAATGTAAATACTCTTGTGATACATACGTAAAGGCTCCTCTCCACAATTTAAAATTTGCATTGTTTCCGGCAGCAAAATACAATGGCATTCTATAGAGAAATTTGTTCGCAGAAATGCTCATTGTTCTTTTCTTTTCTTTTTCTTTTTTTTTTTTTTTTGCTTTTATATTCAGAAATTCACGACCGTGAAATTTGTTCTTGTTTTTCATAATTGATTTATTATTATTATGATTATTAATGTTATTATCATTATTATTATATCATTTCAAAGCTAAAAAATGCAAAAAATGTATTCGGTTCCTTTTTTCTCATATTCAACAATTTAATAAGCCAGTGTGTGGAAAACAAGATCGAATTTCACGGTTATCTGTTTTCTAAATTTGAAAACGTAATAAGGGGGGGGGGAGTGCATTAGTTAATTGCTGAGATGATATTATACGAATCATATTACCTTTGCCTTCGCGAAAATGTTTTGGAGAAGCGAAAGGGAAAGTAGCTGGCAAACATTCTTACGAGGGAATAGTAGAACGTAGAATAGGCAATAATATCGATGCTGTAAATGAAAAAAATGCGCTATAAAAATGAATATATATATAGAAAAGAGTAAAATATAGGGAATGAATCGAGAAAGGTTACACAATGTAGTGAAAATTTTGAGGAAAAAGGCTTTAGAAATTATTTTATAAAGGACTAATTTAACTGCGAAGCAGCTGCCCGCTTTAGTGGACAACGAGATTCAGAAAACTTGTAGCGAATTTCAAATAAGAAAGGGTCAGAATATGAAGGAAGCATTGCATGGTCACTGATGCACAAACTAGAGGAAAAGTTATATAAAATTATTTAATCGTCCATAAAAATCTAGAGATGGGTTATTATAGTGACCACATGTTAGAAAATATGGACGCTGACCAGCTGCTTGCTAGGCGTCTGTAAAAAGGGACGCTAAGGAAAAGTTTAAAGAAAAAAAAATCATAAGGAAATAAACGGGGTAACGTAATCCAATAATATCAATCGTAAATTTCACGAGAACCTCAAAAATTTTACAGGGGCGTGTGCATAATCCAACGACTGGAAGAGAGGACTAAAAAGGGACGTAAGAAAAAAAAATAGAATATAATATAATCAGGGAGATGAGAAAAATGAAATAACTTTTTCTTTTATGTTTGTGCGTGTTAAGTGGTGATCTTAAGGATACAGCTATCTGCGCTCCCGGTTGCTGGCCATCTCCCATCATCGGCATTAGCCCAAAAATGGACCATTTGATGGGTAAGCAAATTTAGAAATGATTTCTCGGGTATTTATTTACTTACGGGTTTATATTCTTAAAATAGAGTGTATTGCCGAACATTGGGAACGGCATCCCCTTGTATTACAACATCAGTAAATTTAACTCTTCCGGGGTAATTCCCTTAATCTAGGGTGAATAACTTAAACGATGAGTAAAGTTATTTTAATTTTGGATATTTGTGTTAACTAATTCTATTCTGTACATTTTTACTCAGGTTCTTCGAGGTCTAATTCGCAAGTAAGATAGAAATTATTTGAGAAAAGTAAGACAGATAAATTTACTAAGAAAATTATTTCTTAAAACATTTGAATTGTAAATTATACAGAATAGATTTAGTTAATACAAATATCTAAAATTAAAATAAATCCCAAAATTTATTTATTTAATATTTAATACTTCATACTGAAGTTACAAAGTGGAAAAAAAAAAGGATCAGTTTTTTGTTTTTGTAATTTCAAAATAAAACATAAAACAAAAAAAAAAAAAAAAAACTGTTTTTGAAAAACAAGAACAAATTTAACTAGTATGTCGTGGCCACCACCAGATTTTCTTCTATATTTTCCTATACAAATTCACTCAGTAACAATAATTAAAAAAAAAAAAAAAAACAAAAAAAAAAGTGGGACTTTGAAAAATTTTGGGTAAAATGTGAAAATTATTCTAAGTTTGTCAAAACACGGACACCGTGGGACTTTGACAAAATTCGGGGGAAAATGAAAAAATTTGTTTAAGTTTGTCAGAATACGGAAACCGTGGGAGTTTGATAGAATTAAGGAGAGAGAGAAAAAAAAAGTGGGACTTTGACAAAATTTTGTGTAAAATGTGAAAATTTGTTAAAGTTTATCAAAACACGGAAACCGTGGGACTTTGACAAAATTAGGGGGGAAATGCAAAAATTAGTTTAAGTTTGTCAGAACACGGAAACCGTGGGAGTTTGATAAAATTAAGGGGAGAGAAAAAAAAAAAAAAAGATTTTTTTCTAAGTTTTTTTTCGTAAAAAGTAAAAAAAATCGATAACTTTGTTTTAAATTATCGCAGATTTATAGTTCAACCATTCGTTTTAAAGGTACTGACGAGACCTTCCGAAAGATACCCATCTTGAAAATTTTTGCCCTATATCACACTGTTAAAAATTTAGAAAAAGCGGGATGGCAACGCAACCTGTAAGACGATTTTTACCAAAAGTTGATAGGCACTAATTTATGTCAAGGTGCAACTACATACCAATTTGTATGAAATTCTGTGCAGTAGTTCCAGAGATACAGTTGCTACAAAATTTTGTCACACACACTTACAGAGACAGACAGATCGACAGACATTTTCTAAAAATGGTAAAATCGTGTTCTACAGCTCTCAAAACGTGTAAACCCATCAAAAACCCGAAATCGAAAATTTTTACGAATCCAATACTTTCCTCTATTGAAGATAGAAGAAAGTAAAAAATACACAGTATTTCTGATTTAAAAATTAATTTATAATTCAGCGTAATTAAATATGTAATGCATTAACATAATTATATCTAAGAGGCATTAAATAAACATTTCAGGTAAAAATTGAATTCTAATATTAAAAACATAATGATAACATAAAACAATTCAGAAATTGATTTCCTTTATTGCTGTAAGCACTAATTTTACTAATTAACTTGAAATATTTTCTTTGTTGTCTTTCTTTGTTAATTTTACAAAATGTATTTAAATTGCTTATTATTTGAGACAAATAAAAACTAGTATGTTGTGGCCACCACGAGACTTTCTTCTATATTTTCCTATACAAATTCACGCAGTAACAATTAAAAAAAAAAAAAAAAAAAAAAAAAAGTGGACTTTGACAAAATTTTGGGTAAAATGTGAAAAATTGTTTAAGTTTGTCAGAACACGGAAATCGTGGGAGTTTGATAGAATTAAGGGGAGAGAAAAAAAAAAGTGGGACTTAAAATTTTGGGTAAAATGTGAAAATTTGTTAAAGTTTGTCAAAACACGGAAACCGTGGGACTTTGACAAAATTAGGGGGAAAAAGCAAAAATTAGTTTAAGTTTGTCAGAACACGGAAACCGTGGGAGTTTGATAAAATTAAGGAGAGGAAAAAAAAAAAAAGATTTTTTTTTTCTAAGTTTTTTTTCGTAAAAAGTAAAAAAAAAAAAATCGATAACTTTGTTTTAAATTATCACAGATTTATAGTTCAACCATTCGTTTTAAAGGTACTGACGAGACCTTTTGAAAGATACCCATCTTGAATATTTTTGCCCTATATCACCCTGTTAAAAATTTAGAAAAAGCGGGATGGCAACGCAACCTGTAAGACGATTTTTACCAAAAGTTGATAGGCACTAATTTATGTCAAGGTGCAACTACATACCAATTTGTATGAAATTCTGTGCAGTAGTTCCAGAAATACAGTTGCCACAAAATTTTGTCACACACACACACACACAGACAGACAGACAGACATTTTCTAAAAATGGTAAAATCGTGTTCTACAGCTCTCAAAACGTGTAAATCCATCAAAAACCCGAAATCGAAAATTTTTACGCATCCAATACTTTCTTCTATTGAAGATAGCAGAAAGTAACAATTGTGAATTTTCTGAAAGTAAACAGAATGAAAAAAAAAAAAAAAAAAAAAAAAACAGAGGTAATTATCATAACGAATTGCTGTTTTTAATATGATGGGGTTTGGCTGCTAGTGGCAGAAAAATCATACAGTCGGCAGCAAAATTATTGAAGCACACATTCATATTTTTCTTTTCTTTCTTTCTTTCTTTTTTTTCTTCTTTAGTTTGATTACTAATTTTTATCATGAACTTACTTTTTTATAAACAGTATAAGACTACGATCATGAATCATTCTATTTTTAAGCGTAGTTTGCGAAAACAAAATTATATTTTTTAATAGTTGGTGGTATTGGATAATGGATGTAATCCTCTATTTAAAAAATATTAATCTGGAAGTATGAGATTTTTATTGTTTTTGTTATTATTTAACTTTAAATGTAACACCCACTATCAGATTTTTCAAGTACAATTAAATTTCGGGTATAAAGAAATATTGAGTTCTTTCAACTAAACCTCTAGTTACAAGATATGATGCGATTAATTTTATCTATTTGATTTCATTAAATTTTAATCAAAATCTTGCTGTTTATTTAGTTAGGCAATTAGTTTATTTAGTTAGGCAATTAATTGTATTTCCTGTATTTTTGTTGTTTTTCCTGTATTTCCTGTATTGTATTTTTTCCACATTAGAAATCTATATATATAAAACAGTACTTCCACTCTCTCACTCACTGACTCATCAACGCACAGCAAAATCTACTGGGGCTACTGACTCGAAACTGTGTCAGATTTTAGAACATGTAGTGTAAGCACCCCCTAAGAAGCGATTTTGCGAAATTCGTCCCCTAAGGGGGTGGGGGGGGGAGGGCAACACGTGATTTCACAAAAACCGTCATATCTCAAAGAAAAAAACAGATATTTGTAAAATTTTTGCAATAAAACATAGCTAAAACAAATGCCTAAAAATCAATTTCTGGAATTTTGGAAATTCGGTCCACAAGAGGGGGTGCGTGGCAAAATGTGATTTCGCATGCCCAAAAAGTGATTTCTTAAAAAACATTCATATCTCAAAGAAAAAAACAGATATACGTGAGATTTTTGTTTCATAATATAGCTAACATAAAAACCTAAAAACCAATTTCTGAAATTTTTGAAACTCGGCCCCTAATGGGGGGGGGGGGGGGCAAAGCGTGATTTCACAAAAACCTTAATATCTCAAAGAAAAAAACAGATATCCGTTAAATTTTCGCTTTAAAATATAGCTAACACAAATACCTAATCCAATTTTTGGAATTTTAAAAATTCAGTCCTCAAGAGGAGGGGAAGGAAGGAAAACGTTATCTATATTATATCTTCTGTATATAATATAGATATGTCTTCTATAATAAAGTTTTAAAAATAATTATTTTAATTTTTAATTGTTGCCAAATAAAAAATTTCGAGTTGATTTATTTTACGAATGTAATAAAAAATATTTTCACGCGAATAGTAAAAGAAATATTAAATAATACATTTGCAGACATGCCAAGTCTCCTGCTTTTGGCAGGAGTCTCCTGCTTTTTGATTGTTTTTCTATGCTCCTGCTTTTTCACTCATTTCTCCTGCTTTTCTGGTGTAATTTTTATCTATCCCTCTTAGCATAATTTATGCTTAAAAGTTGTGGGATTGGGTAAAAAAATTTGAAAGAAAATTGAAATTTATCTTGCCCTGCAATTTATCAATTTCAGTTTGAATGTGAATTACCCAATGCTTTGAAACTAATTTTTGCTAAGAATAAAGTTTTAACTTTCATTTTTGCATAATGAAAAATGTCTTATTATCAAAAGATTTTTTTTTTTTTTTAAATACCATTACTATTGAAAACTTAAAGAATTCAAATTTCATTAGAATATAGCTGATATTTTCATTTCTTTATTACCTTTTCTTTTACAAAGATAATTTTCATATTGTTTTGTATTAGGAGCAGAATGATCAAATTTGTCTATTTTGACTTAAATTTTAAACAACTGTATGGCTGAGGTTTTTTTTTTTTTTTTTCTTTTGATAGTTTGTTTTGCTGCAAGAAACATATATTATTCATTTAATTTTAATACTGATGCTTTGTAAATACGTCCTAAGCTTATAAAGCTTTACTTAAAATTAAATTTGCATTATTTTACTCATTTTCTTACAAACTTTTTTGTTAGAAAAAGTTTCGTGATTTCTGTTAAAATATCTCCTGCTGTTTTGTCATTAGAAGTTGGCATCTCTGCATTTGCTTAGGCTATGACAAAATGACGTCATTATCAAAATTAAATTAGAATATTAAAAATCCAACATATTTCTTCAAATTTTGTTTCATAATCTTTTTTAACATACCTCAATTTTAGATTTCATTTTAACAGAGTTTTTATTTATTTATTTATTTATTGGCACGCATAATACGTTTAGTATGAAAGCTAATTCAGCATTATATTCAGATTTACTTATTCATAACGCAGAATATTTTTTTTTTTTAATTTTGATGCTGAAGCAGATACGATATTTTTCGCCAAGGAGTCTACTTTCGTGATAGCCACTTTAAGCCAAGTAGCCCATAAAGCATATAAACTTGTAAATTATAAAATATTGAGGGGAAAAAAATAGAAAGAAAGAAAGAAACAGAAACAATAATCTAATAAATTATGTTTTTTTTTGTTTTTTTTTTTAATGGTGACAAAAATTCAAAAGTCCCCAAGGGGAGCTATAATAAGCCTGTACCACGATAAGGCTAAATATTTATTTACTTTTATATATACCAACCACTGTTAACTAACTACGAAATACATATAGCCACAAAAAGTTAGTTGTCTCACAGCATATTGTAATATTACATTTCACGTGAAATTGCTGTCATTGTATGGTCGACCGGAAAAATAAAATAAATATAGGAAATAACGTAAAAGCAAATATTATGTACAGTGCGTACAGTGTTGTTCAAAAATAATTAAAATTCAGATATAAAAGGGCTACATTTTTTTCGATACTGTCTGTTTCGAAATTGTCATTTGATAAGCACAAAAGTGGAAGCCCACTGGTATGGCATTGACGCAGGCAATAGTGACACACACCGGAAGCGAGCTTTTGAGCAATTTCAATGAATTTTATTTTTATTTTTTATCTATAAAACGATATAGAAAAGAATTTTGTTAAATATAGTGACCAGCCAAGCGGGTAAAATTTATCCGAAGACATCCATAGGAGTTGAGGCCACAATTTTTAGTGTGTGGCTTATTTACGTCTATCCAACACCCATTGCAACGGGACTTTGAGAATTTCCCCATTTTCCCCCTTAAGGCCCTACGTGAGTCAAAATATTTTTTCATTCTAGAGGGCGCTTTTTGAAGTCTATAGATTTCGCAAGACGGGGGGAGAAAAACTGCTCACAGTTGACTTTCCGAGAATTACAAGAAGGGAAAATTTTGCACTTCAGTAATTGATAGCTTCCCACTCCCCTTGCTGTTAATTGACATTTTTCTTGCCGGAAGCATCAGGGTGAGATAAGCTTTATCTGTAAAGGCTAAAAAAGAATGCGAAAAGGGAATAGTATCTGTTTTTGAATTATTGGAGAAGGCAAATAAAATTATTTACATACGTAAATAATATTCAGAAATTTCAGCTTCAATTGGATAAAATTAAAAAATACTTGCTTTAAACGAGGAAGGAAAAAAATATTATTTAAATGTAATAATTATACTGAAATTGATAAAATTTTTTACTCTGATAAATATTCTAATTTAATTACAACAATATTTACGCATATGAATTGTATTTTTTTTATCAGGTTCAGAAACTACTCTGAGTAATGTTGTCGTCATATACATATTCCTGTATAATATAGTATATAGTTCTATGATTTTGAAAACTATCTGCACATATATTTAGAAAAAGCGACTTCAACCAAAGATTCTGTTCAGCCTGTGTTACACAGCAAATCAGACGCTTCTTTTAAGTGTAATTATTTAAAATTAATTTTGTTAAAAACTATTCGGTATTATGTTTTTAAATATATTTAAAACACTTTAAACACACGTAAATATAAATTTATTTAAAAGATGTTAAAATTATTTTTATAAAAATAATTTTAACATCTTTTAAATAAATTTATATTTATGTGTGTTTAAAGTGTTTTAAATATATTTAATACAAATGACACGTGTTCAATTTAACTTTTTATTTTTTAGAGATTATTTATTATGTTTTTATTTCCGCTAAATAAAAAATCAAAGAATTTACTGCATGAAACTGATCATGTTACTTATTTGTTAATATATATATATATATACACATATAAAACCGGTATTCATTATTAAAAATTGCAATGACTAACTTTTTTTTTTTACGTGTGTGTAAAGAAATTTTAAAAATGCTATATTTTATTTTTATTAATCTAAAAAACAATTTGGTTACTACAATAATTTCCGTACGATCTAATATTGTTTTACTGAATTAAAATTTGATACTATTCAAATACCATTCCTATGATTGATCCTAAAATCTATATAATAAAACAGCAGAGTCAGTCTGTCTGTCTGTCTGTCTGTGTGTCTGTCTGTCCGCTATACAATCCTAGGCCGTTTCACCGATCGGGACCAAATTCGGCACGGTTAATGTTTACGACCCGAGAAACTCAACGCCGCAAGCGATTTTACAAAATTCGCCCCCCCAAGGGGGGGGGAGGGGGGGGGCAAAACGTGATTTCACAAAATCCTTCATATCACAAACAAAAAAACAGATATCCGTAAAATTTTTGCTTTAAAATATAGCTAATACAAATGTCTAAAAATCGATTTCTGGAATTTTTGAAATTCAGTCCCCAAGGGGGGGGGGGGCAAACGTGATTTCACATAATCCTATATATCTAAAAGAAAAAAAAAAAAACAGATATACGTGAAATTTTTGCTCAAAAATATAGCTAATGCAAATATCTAAAAACCAATTTCTGGATCTTTATAAATTCAGCCCCCAGGTGGGGCAGCAGGGGGGGGGGGGCGGGGGCTAGGGGCAAAAACAAATAGAAATACAGTTAGGCAGTTCAAAATTGGTACAGATAGGTTTTTGTAGGCCTGCAAGTCGAATGGAGATATTTTCGAAAGTGTAAAGTGTAAAATTATTAGGAGGGGCGAGGGGGGGGGGCAAAAAATAAAAATAGAGTTAGATCGTTCAAAATTGGTTTATAGAGGTTTTCGATACTTACAAATCAATTGCGGATAATTTCGAATTTCTAAAATTATTAGGAGGGCGGTAAGGGGGGCTATGGGCAAAAAACAAATAGAAATACAGTTAGGCCGTTCAAAATTGGTACAGACAGGTTTTAAAAGTCTGCAAGTCGAATGGGGATATTTTTGAAAGTGTAAAGTTATTAGGAGGGGCGAGAAGGGGGAGGGGAGAGGGGGAGGGGAGAGGGGGAGCAAAAAAATAAAAATAGAGTTGATCGTTCAAAATTGGTATATAGAGGTTTTCGATACTTACAAATCGATTGCGGATATTTTTGAATTTGTAAAATTATTAGGAGGGGCGGGAAGGGGTTGGGTTGGTAAGGGAGGCTATGGGCAAAAACAAATAGAAATACAGTTAGGCCGTTCAAAATTGGTTCAGATAGGTTTTACAGGCCTGCAAGTCGAATGGGGATATTTTCGAAAATGTAAAAGGGCCGGGAAGGGGGGGGGGCGGAGGGGCAAAAAAAATAGAGTTAGATCATTCAAAATTGGTACATATTCGATACCTACAAATAGATTGCGGATATTTTTGAATTTTTTAAAATTATTGGGAGGGGCGGGAAGGGGTAGGAAGCGGAGGGGCAAAAAAATAATAATAGAGATAGATCGTCCACAACTGGTGCATAGAGGTTTTTGATACAAATCGATTGCGGATATTTTCTAATTTGTAAAATTATTAGGATAGACGGGAGGGAGGGGGACGAAGGGGAAAATAATAGAAATAAGAGGTAGAGCATTTTGGGATTTTTTTCCGAAGGCAATGAGAACCCGGTGCGTCATTTTTCCTAATCAAATTTTGTTTCTCTCTTTTTTTTTTTTTTTTTTTTTTTTTTTCACGTGATAAAAATTAATGCAATTCTGAGAATTCAGTAATTATAGTGATTCATTTAAAAATAGGGACCAGCGAAGCGGGCGTCGCCTGCTAGTAATACATAAAGAAGAAAAAACTTCACTTCGTAATCAGATTGTTCTTTTAATAAATTATTTATTTACCTCTTTTTTCTTTTTTGTTTTGCAACAACAATCAAGCCATTTCTCAAAAGAAATAACTTTCTAAACATTTAGAAAAAAGAACAAAGTCAATAAGCATGTATATATTATTATGCAAGAAATAATAACAATTTGATATACACCTTTATATACAATTTCACGAAATATTAGAATGAGAAGATATGCAGGAATATTTTTATAGAATTCAATTTTACCATACAAATAGTAAAATTAATATAAAACGTATGAAACACATGTTAAAAGAAAGAAAAAATAAACTCTCATAACTTTTACCATAATTATTAGACTGTATAAAACATATCAATGAAAATTTAATTTATACTATCGATTAATTAAAAAGGTAAATTAATATACACAGTGAAGCATCGATAATCCGGCATCGACGGGAAACAGACATTGCGGATTTTCCGGAAAAATAGGTGCCCACCAGCGGCCAAGCGGTTCTGCGCTCGAAGCTGGTAGACGTGAGGTGTGATCCCAGGTCGCGCTCGTCGGCCTAGCCGTTCGGAGTTTTCCGTAGTTTCCTCCGAAACTTGCGTAGATACGGGCTAGGATCCCTTAGAAAGACCCCCCCCCCAAACGGATGGCACTCTCCCTCAAGCCTAGGACCTACAGCAGCTATTTTACTTCCATTACCCAACTACCGTAGGTAATGGAAGTATTGTATGCGGTCCAAAAATTAGCTATCGAGATTTCACCTGATTTACGTGTTTGAAAGTCTCATGGTCATGGGTCGAAAAGCGTGGTTTTTGGCAATTGGTGAGTGTGTATGCGTGTGTGTAATCTTCCGGTTATTATATCTCGGAAACTAATAAAGATAGAACTACAAAACTTTAGAATTGAAATAGGTCTGGTGTACAGACGAATTTTCCAAATTTTGGTGAAAAATGGAAAAACAGAAGTGGGACATCGGAAACCGGAAGTGAAGCCGTAAGCCGTATCTCAAAAACGGCTCTAACGATTCTCTTCAAAGTTGCTGTATAAACACTCTATTAGATGTCCTTTCCAATGATATAGTTGGTTAGTTCAGGAAAATTGATAGGCGTCTTTTATAAATAGCTGAATTCTATGTCTTGCAAGCGTGTTACTTTTATAACGGCTGAATGATTTTTTTTTTTTTCAAACTTGCCATATTAACACTCTTTTAAATATCCTTTTGCATGTAATTGTTCTTTTCTGGTCAACAGTTATTTATGCAAAGATTTGGTAAAAGTCGGTATCTCAAAAACGGTTCTAACGATTCTAACGATTATAACGGTTCTAACGATATTACCCGACTACCGTAGGTAATGGAAGTTTTGTATTCGGTCCAAAAATTCGATATTCAGTTTTCACCTGATTTATACGTTTTAAGGTTTCCTGAGTCCAAAAAAGTAGTTTTTGGCAATTGGTCAGTGTATGTGTGTATGTATGTGGAGAATCTTCTGGCTATTATATCTCGGAAACTAATAAAGATAGAACTACGAGACCTTAGAATTGAAACAGGTCTGGTGTACAGATAAATTTTCCAAATTTTGGTGACAATTGGAAAACTGGAAGTGGGACATCGGAAACCGAAAGTGGTATTGTAAGTCTGTATCTCAAAAACGGCTCTAACGATTTTCTTCTAAGTTGCTATGTAAACGCTCTGTTAGTTGTCCTTTCGAATGATATATTTGGTTAGTTCAGGAAAATTGAAGGCGTCCTGTATAAATAGCTCAATTTCAGGCATCGCAAGTGCGTTCCTTTAAAAACGGATGCAAGGATTTTTTTCAAACTTACCATATTAACTGCCTTTTAAATATCCTTTTGTATGTAATTATTGCTTTCCGGTATCTCAAAAACAGCTCTAATGATTTTATTGAAAATTATTACAAGATATCTTTTCTTATGTATTATGTTGTTATTAAAAGGAAATTAACAGTCATCCTGATCAGGTAGATCAGTTTTAGATGTCGGAAATTAATGTTTCGAAAAATGGCTAAACTGATTTTTTTCTTCTTACTATTTTTACATTCGCTATGTAAAACTATTTTATATATTTTTACATGTGTATAAGCTTTCTCTTACCAGAAAATTTTTAAGTATCTAATTTGTTAGGTCAATTTTATGTCTTCTGATCATATTATCTCCAAAAAATGCTTATAATACATGTAATAAGTAAGTAATGGACGTCGTATGGTTGTTTCACACCAGACTTTTTTTTATTTGTTTTGCAACAACAATCTAGCCATTTCTCAAAAAAAAAAAAAAAAAAACTGTCTTAACATTTAGAAAAAAGAACGAAGTCAATGACGCCTGTATAATATTATTATGCAAGTTAAAGAATAAAAATTTTGATATACACCTTCATATACAATTTAAAAAAATATTATAATGTGAAAATGTACAAGAATATTTTTGGAATTCAATTATTAGCCATACAATTAGTAAAATTAATATGAAGCGTGTGAAGTACATGTTCTTAAAAAAAAAAAAAAAAAAAAAAAAAAAAACTGATGTGAAACAACCACACGCGATTTTTATTACCACTATGACATGTACTATATGCATTTTTGGGAGATAATGTGATCAGAAAACATAAAAGTGACTTAAACAAGTAGAAACCTAAAATTTTTCCGGTACGAGAAACTTTATACACATATAAAGACATCTAAAACGAAGCTTACACATAGCGAGGTAAAAAATAAGAGAAAAAAAAAATGGTACAGTTACTTTTTGAAACAAATTTCCGATATCTGAATATGACCTACCTAAGCAGGATGACTGTTAATTTTTTTCTAATAACCACGTAATGCATGAGAAAGAAATGGATTTATATAACAATTTTGAAGAAAATCGTTAGAGCCGTTTCTGAGATGCCAACATTTACAAAAAATCAATTATTGACCGGGAAACAATAATTACATACAAAAGGATATTTAAAAGGGAGTTAATATGGCGAGTTTAAAAAAAAAAATCGTATACAACCGTTTTTAAAAGAACGCGCTTGCGAGACCTGAAATTGAGCTATTTATACAGGACGCCTATCAATTTTCCTGTACTAACCAACTATATCATTCGAAAGGACATCTAATAGAGTGTTTATAGAGTGTTTATTTACACTATCGATTAATTAAAAAAGTAAATTAATATACACAGTGAAGCACCGATAATCCAGCATCGACGGGAAACAGACATGACCGGTTTATGGATATATTTTTTAATGGTTTTGGGATAAAGTAATAACAAAAAAGAATTTCATTTAAATTTAATTAAAGCAATTATTGATACATGATGTAAAAAGACATTTTGCTGAAGCTGTAATGTTCTATAGAAACTGATATTGTCATTTCTCGTAGGTCATTCCATGACGAATCAACCAGTTACCTAACCAGAACATTTCAGATTACAATGAAACTTTCAGGAATCATTTTTCTTGATGATATAAGTGAGAATATACTTTTGGAAATTTTTCATTTCACTGAATATTAATTTTATAAATTTCTTAAATTTTGTAAAATCAACATTTTTGGCTCACATAAACACTTTCAAATTTCTCAAAGTCTATAAAAAATACAGACGTTTCTGACTCCTCATTTAAAAAAAAAAAAAGTTTATAAGGTTTAATTTGATATACAACTTGGTTATATAACGCAAAACAGTTTTTTTTTTTTTTTTTTTTTTTTTTTTTTAATGAAATATTTAAAATTTTAAATAATTTTTAAATATGTTTTTCTTTCTTTCTTGAAAAATAAATAAATAAAAATAAAATAAATATATATATATATATAAATATAATAAATAATAATAATAATCTTTTATTATTAGTATTTACATAATTTATCGGGGAAAATAAATAACGGTATATAACATAAAGGATAAATCTGATTAAAATTTAAGCTTCATTAACATTTATTTGTATTTTATTTATGTAATTCCTTTTACAAGAAAATCTGTTTTTTGTTTTATTTATTACGTAAGCCGGAATCACATGATAATATAGTGTAAAAAACAAGGGCTAAATACATGGTTCAAAAACTAAAATATTTAATAGATGCTGAGATACAGTAATCTTCAAAATCGTAGTTCTTAAATAATAGCGGATCCACCTGTCCAGGAAAAGACTTCTCTGAAGGCAGTGGGAACCAGAACCAGATACAATGTGAGCAGAAAAGAGATGCCGTAGGCAGCGGGTACCTGAAGCGAGGTTTAGAGCGATTTCAATGTAGGTAATTTTCTTTTAGTTTTTTTATTTATAACGTGATATAAAATATAAATAAGTGATTCAATTCTCTTCAAAATTTATTTGAATTTAGCTACTAGGGAAGCAGGCGTAGCCTGCTACTAAATGAAAAAATTAAATAAATAAAAATAAATAGATTTTCAGTTACAAAATAATTTGAAATAGAGTGAGCATGAGTCACAGGCCTGCAAGAAGATAAATTAGACATAATGAATAAATTAGTATGTTGTGGCCATCACAAAACTTTCTTCTATAGAAAAAAGTGCTCGGATTTTTGACATGATTGCAATACTTTCCTCACTATAGTGTTCGGAAAGTAAAAATTATGTTGTTTGGTAAAGTTACAAAAAATATACGTATTAAACAATATGACATACCTAGCTAATTAAATTGATTTTTTTAAATTAAATTTTCGGTTATTTTCAACTGAAAATTTCGTTATTAATAAAAGGAAAGAAAGAAAAAAGAAAAGAAAAGACCATAAAAATTGCCAAATCTGAATTTGCAGCAAAAAGCCAAAAAAACTTTTTTTTTTTTTTAAAGGGGGGGGGGGGAGGGATGAGTTGAACTTCAGATATTAAGAACTTTGTACATAAATATCATAAAAATCAAAACAATGGAATAATTATTTAGTGTTACAATCATCAGAAAATTAAATAAAGAAAACGAAAGAAAGAAAAGAAAATGTAGGCACGAATGTAGCGTGAAAGCGATAAGTCCGAAACATTATTTTGTGTTCTTTGGATTTTTATGTTGTTTCTATACAAATATCTCTGCATCGACCAAATTTAAATGCTTTAGCTAAGTTTCTATTTCTTTTCTTTTTTTTTTTTAATTAATTAATTAATTAATTTATTTTTAATGCCCCCATTCTAATTGTTTAGTAAGAAGAAATACGGTAGAATTTCCCTAGTGAGCAATATTTTAAATATTTTTATGCACTTAGTATTAGCTCTCTTTGAAAATATTGAGAACATAATATGGATTTTTATAATAATCAGTTAAAACTGTGATTGCAATACTTTCCTCACTGTAGTGTTCGGAAAGTAAGAAGTATGTTTTTTCGTAAAGTTACAAAAAATATATTAAACAATATGACATAAGCTAATTAAATTGATTTTTTAAAATTAAATTTTCTGTTAATTTCAACTGAAAATTTTGTTATTAAAAAAAAGAGAGGAAAGAAAAGAAAAAGAAGAGAGAGAGAGAGAGAGAGAGAGAGAAAAGAAACCTTAAAAATGGCCAAATCTGAATTTGCAGCAAATAGCATAAAAAAAAAAGTGTGTGTGTGTGTGTGGGGGGGGGGTTGAACTTCAGATATTAAGAACTTTGTATTTTTATTATCATAAAAATCATAAGAATGGAATAATTATTTCGTGTTACAATCAGCAGAAAATTAAAAAAAGAAAAAAAAAGAAAGAAAGAAAGAAAAGCAAAAGTAGGTACGAATGTAGCGTGAAAGCGACAAGTCCGAAGCAATATTTTATGTTCTTTGGATTTTTATGTTGTTTCTAGACAAAGATCTCTGCATCGAACAAATTTAAATGCTTTAGATAAGTTTCTATTCCTTTTCTTTTTTTCTTGTTTTTTAATGTCCCCATTCAATTGTTTAGTAAGAAGAAATACGGTCGAATATCCCTAATGAGCAATATTTTAAACATTTTTATGCACTTAATATTAGCTCACTTTGAAAATGTTCAGAACATTATATGGATTTTTATAATTATCAGTTAAAACTGTGTCCTGGACTGTTGAAACTTTTTGCAATGCGAAAAGAATGCTGAAGATAAAATTATTATCCCCCTTCAGTTCCGCCAGAATTTAAATTTATAAAGATTAGGTAAATATACATAGGATAAAAATTTATTAATTAATGGGGAGGAGGGGATCTTATTTTAAAAAACTATTTAAAACTTATTAAAAAAAGGATCATATTTGCGATGTTGAAAAAAGAAATTACCTAATAAATACATATATGAATAGTTTATTTGCAGTAAAACAAACTCGAGTTCTGATTCCGTATCTTCAGTCCCTTTTCTACAGGCCAGTTTCGACTTGGGCTCAAGATCAACGCTCAAAACGTCATTAATCACGCTTCCGACACAAAGAGCCAAATGTCTTGTCATCAGTTGTAGCCCTTTCTTATCAGATCGCGCAGTTAACTCAAAGGAAAGCATGCAAAATTGACAAAGATATCTGCCTCCCGGCCCCTCAATTATCTCAGCAGGGGGTTAGAAACAGCCCGTCCGAAGGCTTTGAGCTCCTGTGAGCTAGGCTCATCAGATCAAAGGATTCTGAATAGATGCCGCGGAATGAGCGCAAATGGAAACCGGACTGTCACTTCAGGGCATTTTCACACTTACTAATGACCTGTCATCTTAATGTGTTTTCCTCCGCCCATCGCTCTGATAAAAGGAGCAGAGTGAAATGGGGGAAAATTCGGTTATTTCAGCTAAAACTTGCTTTTTTCCCCAAAATTATTAATATGTTTTTTAAACCTAAATATTAGGAAATTTAATTGTAATAAGTTGTATCATTTAGAAAATTGCAGTTTGTTTCAGATTTTTGATATTACAATTTGTTTATTATTTGAGAACGATAAAGAAAATCAAGTAAAAATTCGTCTTTTGCTGCTTAAAGGACCCTTCAGAGACTGGCAGCTCAAAGCGTCAATTTCGGTTTCTTTTGATATCCCTTTGATGTGGGGGAATCGAGTTGACGCGCAGCGCGCGAAGCAGGGAAGAGAGATTCCTGCTCTGAGAAACCACCTACTGTGATAATTGTCATGGAGAGTCCGAGTCTCTTTTGTGACGAGCAATAAAAATAAGGTTACATTTTGCCACTGATGATTTGGCTCTTTTTTCACTAGACTTCAGCCAAATCTCTCACCGTTTTTTCTTGTGATTTCTTCACAAGTCTATCTTCTTTATAAAAGAAAATTGTTAATAAAAAATAAAACATAACACACAACGTTTATTGTTTGCTAAATATATGGTTGATTCTAATAATAATAATATTCTAAGGAAAGGAAAGGAAATAAAAATAATTAAATAAAATTTAACCCAATTTTAAATGTTAATTCACTATTAAAATAAAACTAATTTTCATTCCTAATTCTTATTTTTATTTATATGTGTAATATTATTTATAAATTTGATATATAATCATGCTTTTCGGTCTATCTATGCACTGTAAAACACGAAAGACAAAAAGGAAAAAGAAAAAGAAGGGGGCGGAGAGAGAGAGGGGGGGAAAGAAAGAAAAACAGAATTTTACTTTAACTCGTGTTACCGCTATTAGTTCACTTGCGATTTAGGACAAAATAAGTATCCTAATAACTATTGTGACAGCCACATGATACAACTTAACAAAGGTGTTTGTGTTCCGAAATTTTTATTTTATTCCCCATCAGTAATTACGAATTGCGTTTTTAGCTATACTTAATTGTTAAACATTACTAGAAAACTACTAATAGTGTCACAATTTAAAAATTACTGGTGGAAAATAAAATAAAATAAACGCCCCTGCTGAAAGAAGTTTCAATTTAATTCTTCTTCATTTCTTAAATAATATAGATTAAGAGTGGATGGTGGGGGGGGGGGGGGGGAGAAAGAAAAGAAAAGAAGGGAAAAATAGACAAGAAGAAGAATCAAACGAGTTTTACCCATTAGCGGTTTATATTTATTTAATTTCTTTATGAGAGCATTAAATATCAATTTATAATCGATTACATTTTAAAAACAGTTCAATCTAATTGAAGTGCTTTTAAAAGCGGAAATCTAATATATGATGACTTTCTAAATTATCCATATATTTTATTTAAAAAATAAATAAAATAAAAAATTGCTTTTTTTTTTTTTTTTTTTTTTCTCAACGTTGAATTTAAAAATATGATATTTTTATAAAGTATGTTTTTGATTGTTCCGAAGCACAGTCAGTGTCGATTTAAAAACGATATTAATTTAAAAAAAAAAAAAAAAAAAAAATCAGGTCTGAAACAACCACATGATTTCCCTTATCCACTATTACATATATTACATGCTTTATTATTATTATTATTATTATTTGAGATAATGTAATTAGAAGAAGTAAAATTGACCTAACAAAGTAGAAACCTAAATATTTTCTGGTATGAGAAACTTGATACAAGTGAAAAGACATACTAAACAAAATTAACATAGCGAGTTAAAAAATGAGAAAAAAAAATATGTATGTATATATATGTATATATATATATATATATATATATATATATATATATATATATATATATATATATTGGTAGATTTAATTTTGGAAACACCGATTTCTGACCTAGTTAAGCACGATGAGTTAGTTTTCTTGTAATAACGACGTAATATACGAGAAAAGGTATCGCAAATGTATTTATGTAACAATTTTCAAGAAAATCGTTAGTGCCGTTTTTTTGAGATACCAACTTTTAACAAAACTTGGCATACTCATTCATTAACCGGAAAACAATAATTACATACAAAAGGATATTTTAAAGGGAATTAATATGGCAAGTTTGAAAAGTATTCATACAGCCGTTATATTAAAGAAACGAACATGTGAGACCTAAAATTCAGCTATTTATACAGGACGCCTGTCAATTTTCCTTAACTAACCAACTATATCATTCGAAAGGAAATCTAACACAGTGTTTATATAGCAAAGTAATTGCTTTTTTAAATTACTTCATTAAACTCAGGAGACCTTAAAACGTGTAAATCAGATGAAAACTCGATTTTGAATTTTTAGACCGAATATAATATTTCATTACTTACAGTAATCGGTAATGGAAGTAAAAATAAACAGATATAAACTGTAATGAGGAACTTTGCAGTTTTAAAAATATATAAATTAGTTAAAAATAAAACCTATTTTGATTAAAACAGAATATTTACTTTAAAGAAATAAAAACAATCTAAAATAGTAGGGGAGAAAAGTAAACAAAACACATTTATTATATTTAAGCACTGAACTTTCAAAGAAAGTACTAATGAGATTTCATTAAAAACCTCCAAACTTACTAAATGTTTATTTTAGAAAATTCATAAAGCATATTACTTAATTTTTTTATACTTCAATAGAAATAGAGATTTATTAAATTAATACGAGAAGTTCGTCTTATAAGATTAAGCGATAGAAAAAAAAAAAAAAAAAAAATCAAAATCAAAATAAATACAGTGGAGACATACCAGATTATTTGTAAACGTTTCGACAATGGTAATTCAATTATGCTATATAACATGTAAAAACATATTCTCTTCAATTTATGTACATTGGGGGGAAATATTTTTGATTTTTCTCTAAATTTCAGCTACAAAATATTCTCAGAATATCCACGTTCGTTGAGTATATTCTGGAAGATTATTTTCACCTCAAATCTCAAATTGTTCAACAGTTAAAAACATAAAACAGTTAATGAATTAAAAGTACAGTTCCACGAATAAAGAAAAATTACTAATTAATTAATTAAGTTATTATTATTATTATTATTATTAATGTTTATAAAACTCTTCATATCAACTATTTGTAAGTATAGTAAATTATCAAAGTTTTAAAAATAAATTTATATTAAAGGAAATATTCTTACTACACGAGGGGTTTTGGTCCAGTACTCGAAGTGTAAATTGTTTGGGGACATTTCAGGGAATTTCAATTTATGTACATTGGGGGGAAATATTTTTGATTTTTCTCTAAATTTCAGCTACAAAATATTCTCAGAATATCCACGTTCGTTGAGTATATTCTGGAAGATTATTTTCACCTCAAATCTCAAATTGTTCAACAGTTAAAAACATAAAACAGTTAATGAATTAAAAGTACAGTTCCACGAATAAAGAAAAATTACTAATTAATTAATTAAGTTTTTATTATTATTATTATTATTAATGTTTATAAAACTCTTCATATCAACTATTTGTAAGTATAGTAAATTATCAAAGTTTTAAAAATAAATTTATATTAAAGGAAATATTCTTACTACACGAGGGGTTTTGGTCCAGTACTCGAAGTGTAAATTGTTTGGGGACATTTCAGGGAATTGATTCAAAATCTCATTAAAAATCTTCAAGAAACAGTGTGATAGTATCATCTGATGCACAATACGCATCAATATCTAATTAATTTTAATGTATGTTGTGATTAAACTATATATATATGTATACAATATATGCGCAAAGTTTTGCAAAATTAGTTTCAGATCCGTTTTAAATTTACAGTGACAAACATGTGTGTCAATGACAGGTAGGTAGGTATCATTCTAATATTCATATTCAAGACATTCCAAAACATGCAGATTTATCAAAAAGCGGAAGTCGAAAATTTGAATTGAATAAAATGGTTTCTTCTTCTAACTTATGAGTTTACAAGAAAGTGAATTATTAAATTAGCTAGTGAACTGTTAAATTTAATTAAACTTGGTTACAAAATGAATAATGCTACTAAAACAGTACAACTGTATTTTTTATATAGCTTTCGTAATGAGTAGGTGTACACATTGAAAAAGTTAGTAGAAGTAGTTAGTAGTTAGTAGTTGTAGAAGTAGTTAGAGGGGCATTGTAAATTATTTAAAATATCAAATATTTATTGAAAAGAAAATAAATGTCAGTGAATTATGCCTGATTAAACCTGTAAATTTTGATCACAAAATTTTCTTTAATAAATATTTAACCATTTTACCCCTAAGGACCCTTGACCTAAGGTCAAGGGTCACTTTTCGACAATGGACAATTTATGACTTTTGACGCTGAGCAGAGTTGCTAGTCTCTGAAGGAAGCTTTAAAACAAATTTTTAAATTTTTAAAAATCAATTTTTGAAACATGAGGCGACTTTTAATGGTCGTGAATTTTCCGAATGTGAAAACAGAATTTAAAAACATGTATTACGTAATGAGTAATAATGGGGATTATTTTACAATAGGTTAATACGGGATTTGGATGACCTTGAAGCTCACTGACGTAGGGCCTTAAGGAAGGGAGATCAATAAAGACGTTTCCAAGCATAACTTTGCTTAAAATTATCACAGTATGATTAATTTTTATGTGTGGTTTGATTATGCGTTCTCAACACACACTATCAAGGAATTTTACGAAATTTCCCTCTGCCTACCTCCTTTAAGGGCAGAGTGGGGGCAAAAACACATTTTTAAGAGTAACTCTGTTCCAAAGTACCTCAGGAAAGCGATTTTTTTATATGTCGGTTGGTTACGCGTACTCAACACACACACTACAAAGGGGTTTTGTGAAATTCCACCCTACCGTTCTTGGGAGGTGGGGACAAAAAACATGTATTCATGTGTAACTTTTCACTAAATTATATTAGGAAGGAGATTTTTGATGTATGGGTCGGTTATATGTATCTAACTCATAGTATAAAGAGATTTTGCAAAATTCTCTCCCCTATCCCTTCTTTATGAACTGGGAGGGGGGGGGGTATAAACACATTTTAAAACATAATTTTGCTTCAAATAATCTCAGGATCTCGATTATTTTTCATGTCTGGTTAGGTATGTGTATGCAAGTTGCACTATAAAGGGATTTCGCGAAATTACCCCGCCTTCCTCTTCTGCGCTGGCGGGGAAAAAAACACGTTTACAAGCTTAAATATACTCCAGATTACCTAAAGCCCCTATGGCTCCGTTTACAACCTCGCTTAAAATCAACCCGCATTTTAACGATGCTTCTTTTGATCCCCCTTTCTGTTTTGTCCGTTTACAACTATCTATCTCGGAATAAGGATGGAGAGGGTGACAACCGGTTTTCAATGGGGAAAGAAAGAAGTAAGGTCCCTTTAACTGAGATGTCCCTTTAATTCACAAACCAAAACATTCGCATAAATTCTATTGATGTTAGTTATAGATGTACAGAAAAAAAAAAAAAAAATTCAGTCGGCAGCAAAGGTATCCGAGCACTAGCAAAAATTCCTATATAAAAAAAGTACACTTGATACAGTTTTGTTACATAAATCCTTATCGAATCCTGTTCTTAGCCAGTCTAGGAATATGATTCGACAAGGATTTATTTAACAAAACAGTATTAAATGCACATTTTTAATGCAAGAATTTTTGCTACTGCTCGGATACTTTTGCTGCCGACTGTGTTTAGTAAAATAATTACCACAATCATGATTTTATCTTTGAAAAACGTTGAGATATGTTTTTGTTTAGTGTATTAATCTTAAAAAAAAAAAAAATAAATAAATAAATAAATAAATAAATATATATATATATATATATATATATATATATATATATTCTCTGCAAGGAAATAAAATAAAGAAGAATTTTAGCGTTAAATAGTCCTACATTTTTCTTTTTCCCATACATAACAGACAGAAATAATTTTCTTATTTAAAGTTGAAAAAGAAATAAAATTTATAAGAAATATTTTTTTAAGATTATCGCAAATATAAAATGAATTGGCAAGAGGTTAGATTACTTTCTGTAAATTCTAAGTTGATAAAAACAATTATTTTTATTATTTTTTCTATTCGCAAGAAGAAAATATTACAATCGAGAAAATTTTTGACTTCTGGTTTTCGATGCATTTACACGTTTTGAAATATCATGACAAAAATTTGACCATTTTTAAAACTGCATGCCTGTCTGTGTGTCGTGCATGGTTTATAAAAATTTTGTGGGCGCTGTATCTCGTTTAATAATGGGTGGAATTCCGAAAAAAATTTTCATATGAATTGGTGCTGATTATATTTACAATAAATCGCCCAGTAGGCAGTATCATTATCACATATTACAGCCAGACCGTATCTAAAGCATTACTTTTTACAGGATAATCCCAAACATTTTCTTTTTTCTTTAACTTTTTACCACTCCCTTTGTTGCTTTTGCGAAAACTTTTTTGCTGAAATATATATGAAATTAGTATATTCTTTACACTCCGAGAGTTTTAGGACAATTCATCAAGAATTTTTCTAGATATTTGACAAAGCGCCTGAAATCGTAAGTGTCCGGCCATAGGAAAAGTAGTGTATAAATTTACGAATGAAAAGCACAAGCGAAAATATTTTATTATTCTATTATATTTGAAGTAATATTTTTCTTTTAACTGTAATAAATAGAAAAAAGGATCTTTATTTATGCACTAGAAATACAATTATGCGACTTCTAAATCATCATCTTTAAAAGTGCATTGAAAACACCAATTTATTCATCAGGGAGTTGCTCCCGTTTTTTATTCATTATACTTCTTTAGATAATTATATATTTTTTAAAGAACAATAAGTTTTAAAACAAGTAAAGCCGTGCTAATAAAATCTTACTTGACAAATAATTGTAATTTATTTATATTTTCTATTGCATTCATTACTTCCCTCTTTTACTGTATATTTTTAAATAATAATCAAAGAATACTGTATGTCTTTACTCTCTTAGAAATGTCGGTTATTAAGAAAAAATAAAATATAATTTTTATGTAGCATTTAAATGAATAATCTTAAATTGAAATTAGTCAGTTAAATTATTAGAAAAAAAAATAATAATAATGTAATCAAACTTCATTTATTTTTGTTATTAAGGTTTTTTGTAGAAATAAACAGTGAACTTAAATGCAGCAAAGCTTTTGTCTCTTCCTGAGACCAACGAGCATTACGCATAATTTTGCAAGACATCTTTCAGGTAAACAAACAAACAAATAAACTTAAAAGCAAATAAGTGAAAGACAGCGAACAGAGATAAATTAAATCCAACACGGCGCAGCGCACAGTTACGTCCGAAAGGAATTGTGGGTAAAAGATGGGTTTTAGAAGGATTAACCCCAGTCCCTACTGGGGTTGTTTCTGACCCTAGTAATCAACCCCTCTTTTGAGGAACCGGTTCAATTGGAGAGAATTTGGGGAATTCAACCCCAGTAAAAGTGAGGTTGTGAACGGGGCCTATCAGACGAAAGACCGTATCTTCTGAAGTATAAGCTATTGCATCTCAAACCTGCCGAACGACACCCTTTCGCCGAATACAGGGTTGTTTTTCAGCATGAACAAAATCCACAAAATGTAAAGAGGGAATGCAATATTTGGCGATACATCGCTAAAAATAGATCGAGTAATGGTATGGAGATGATGTTTATTCTTTGCCTTTTGCTTCCTGCGCTCTGATTGGAGGAGTTCAGGCTAACAACTACAATATAAGATTTAAACAGTCGAAAATGCGTGAAAGAAGCCTATACGTTAGGCAAAAGTATCAAACGAAGGTATTTCGTGAGTTTTCCTCTTGAAAAACCGGTTTATGCTGAACTATAGGCTAATGCAGTTTATACGGTCTTTCGTCTGATAGGGGCTTTAGAATGATGAATTTTGATGACTAGGTGTTGATTAAGTGTACGGAATATGCATTTCGATGGGAGGAAATTTTGCAAAACTTTCTACATTATCCGTATGGGAAGAGGAGTAAAAAATAGTAAGGTACTGCCAAAGGCATTGGGGCTCGAGATTCGAAAAGTGTGGGGAGCAGGAAAAACGTTACTGAAGGTAGCGGGAACTTTAACTTACATTGTGACTGATTTCTTTCTTTCTTTCTTTTTTTTTTTTTTCAGATTTATTATTATTATTATTATTATTATTAATGATATGAAATAGTGAGAATTCATTTTGATATAATAACCAGCGAAGCGGGCAAATCCTGCTAGTTAGTTTTAAAAAGTGTTTTAAAAAATATATAATTAGGTTTTTACATAAGATTTTTCTCTAAAATGTTCAACAATGCCAATTTTGTAATTAAAGAATTTTTTTTTTTTAATTGAATATTTAACAAAGATTATAACAATGTCCTAACTTTCTGAGTCACTCTCAGAACCAGAGATCATAAGGTGACTTAAGTCAGAATTGCTGTCTGAGTTTGAAAAACATAGGCGTATCATCATTTATCAAATGAATATTTTGAAAAATGGATATACATGTTCAGCAGTATAGTAGTGCATTAATTTATCAATATATTCTTTTTTTGTAATGTTGCCAAATGCTTTATTATGTTCTTACAAACTTATTGTATGGACATTTAAAATTTTGATTAACAACCACAGATCTCTTGTATTATAATAAATAACCTCTTTCTTGAGCAAGTTGCTCAAAACATATATCTAGTAACTTTCTAAATGATGACTTTAATCAGAAACTTTTGTTTTTCCCACTGTATATAGCCTTACTGTGACTAATAAAAGAAATTTTAAATATATCATGCAAAAAAATTACTAAAAAAATTGTTTTGTTGGTTGGAAAATTTTCCGGAAAATCATAGTATAAAATTTTCTGGAAAATTTTCCAAAAGAGAAAAATGTCCGCGGAAAATTTTCCACCCCACATCACTAGCTATATCTGTCGACAATTGACAAGCAATATCATTTTTGAATATTGGAAAACATCGTAATAACATTACGAAGAAATCTAATGTGGTTTCTAAGCATGCGTTGGATTTGAGTTGCCAAAAAGTGATATTTATTGGTCTCAGGAAATATCTGCAATATTACTAGATATCAGAAAAAATGTCTCTGAGTATTTTTAGAGGGTGGGGGCGTCATTTTATATTCTCCAATGTCATAATTTTATATTGGCAAAAAGCTTTGTTCTACGTGGGTAGTAAAGGACAAAAATATTAAACTGTAAGAGATGCTCTATGATGCAATCTCCAAGAGAATTATTGTTTGCCGGTTAAACGTAAAGCAGGGTTCCCAGCGGTGACTAAAAAGGAACTATTTGCTACTAAAATGAAACACAGGAGGCTCAAAAGCTACTATTTTCAGATTAATCAGCGTTATTTTCAGGAAAATGGAGACATTTGAACAAAAAAAAATTCCCCTGTTTTTCGCCCCTTCTCTACATTTTTACTTTCATTACCGACTGCGTAGCTAGGTAGTGGGAATATTTATTGTATTCAGTCAAAAAATTCAATTTCGAGTTTTAATCTGATTTACATATTTTGAGATCCCTGTGCCCCAAAAAGTGGTTTCCGGCAATTAGTGTGTGTCTGGGGGGGGGGGGGGATCTTCTGACTACTATAGCTCTGAAATTAATAAATATAGAAAGACGAAACTTCAGAATTGAGACAGATCTGGTGTACAGATGATTTTTTCCAACTTTTGGTGAAAATTGGAAAACCAGATGTGTGACATTGGAAACCGAAAGTGGGACTGTAAGATTGTCTATAAACACCCACACTTAGATGTCCTTTCATATGTATTAGTTGGTTAGTTCAGAAAAATTGATAGGCTTTCTGTATAAGTAGGTAATAACCGGCTGTACGAAGTCTTTTCAAACCTGCCATATTAAAACTCTTTTCTAACTATCCTTTCGTATGTTGTAGATTTCGGTCAGCAGTTGAGTTTAACAGATTTTGGTGAATGTATCTCAAAAAGGGCTCTAACGATTTTCTTGAAAATTGCTATATAAGTCCCTTTTAAGATAATCTTTTGCATAAAGTTATTGTTAATTTCCCGTGGTTATTGCAGGAAAATTAACAATCATCTTGATTAGGTAGGCCAGTTTTAGATCTCGGAAACTGGTGTCTCAGAAAACGGCTCTACAGATTTACTTATTTATTATTATTATTATTATTATATATATCGTTATGAAAACTGTTTTATGTGCCTTTACACCTGTATCAGGTTTTTTTTTTACAAGAAAAGTATGTGATTTCATAGGTTAATTTTATATTTTCTGACTACATTATCTTCAAAAGCTGCTTAAATATTTATATATATAGGGGAGAGTAGGGAGGGATGGGACAGTTTTGACAAAAATATTTTTTACAAATTTACTTTTACTAGTAAAACACTGTAAGTTTCAGAGAAACAAACATCTTTTAAAAATATGAATTTAATGGTAATTATTAAAATATTAATTTTATAAGCCAATTAACATAGTCAAAAATATGTCCCATCCCACCCTTATATGAGGGAGGGATGGGACATGTTTATAAAGTTAAAATAAATACATAATATACAGACATACTAGGAAAATGACAAAAACAGTGGGACACGATGTATTTAAGGTTAATTAATTACAAATATAATAACATCTACTTTATCCAACATTAGAGTGTAATGTACCACTTAAATAAAAAATTTCAAATGCTCAATCAGTTCATCTTTTTTTTTTTTTTTTTCACTTCTAGCAGAGAAATTACTGTTTTTTGATCCTCCACGAAAGGGATGGCTTACTCGCTTCAGTGACCCCCAGAGGTGGAAATTTTGCCTCAAGAAAAAAAAAAAAAAACGAAAATAGAAAAATGTTTAAAATTTTGGAAATTTATAGTTGTTTTAATGAGAATTTTGAGTCAGTGGCGTTAGGATATTTTCTAAAAGTATTTTCATGTCGAAAGCTGCCCATTCTGGCCCCCTCTAGCTGCAAATCTCAATCGATTTAATCATTTAATGACTGATATATAACAAAGCAGCAGGGTTCATACTCCTCATGGAAAACCTGAAAAACAGGGAATACTCAGGGAATTTGGAATTTGTTAAAAAAAAGTCAAGGAAAACTCAGGGAAAATAAAAATTTTCATTAAAACTCAGGGAAAATCAGTTATAGAACCTGGAAAAACAATTTTTTTTTTTCTCTCAAGTTATGTTTTTCTTGTTTAGCTGCGTATCAAAATTTAAATGAAAAATTATTGTGAAAATACGCATGTAAATATGATTTCTACCTGAATTTCTATTATGATCGACAGTAATATGACATCATACAGTGGAAGTAGCTGTATTTTGTCTTGTCTAGAAGAGCGTTTCTTGTAATATGTCGCTAATATTTTCTTGAAAATTGTCTGGAAACTCAGGGAAAACTCAGGGAATTTTTTTTTCCCATATTTGAGTATGAACCCTGAGTAGCAGATCCATTCTCCTTCCGTATATTTATTTAATATTAACATACCTAAAATAATTTGGTGTTTATTAATATATAGAGTAAAATAAAATAAGTTTTTTAAAATTTAAAATAAAATGCAATTTTTTTTTTTATTTCACTTCAAACTGTCTAACAGATACCGGAGTCGGCACGTGTTTTAGTGACGACTTCTCCTACTCAAAAATCTGCCATACTTCGATTCCGACTCAAGAGCCTTAAATTAAGAAATGTTCTATTTTTAAAGCATATTGATAATTAAGATTTTTAATGCTACAACAAGAAGAATATTTATTTAACTAATATTTTATTCTTAAGCTAATAACTAAGAATACATTTTTGCCTCTCCTTTCCTTTTCTGAGCAAATTTGCTATTTTTGAACAAATTATACATACAGCTGATGACTAACCATGTTCCTTAATAAAAGGAAATTAATATTTCCCACTTATTGACATTTTGATCAATACATAGAATGTAATGTTTAAGATAGCAATAATAATATTTATATCATAATATAACAAGAAGAATATTATTGGAGATTTTCGACTAGGTGGTTTCGACATGACAGTTTGAACCCCTATTAAAATTAATTTCATGCAGAATCTGACTGACATAGAGTCCAACCCCCCCTTTTTTTTTTCTTCTTCAACTAATTCAATTTATTTTTTATTTTATTTGATAAAAGATATATTAAATCTGCTGGAGAATAAAAAATACACGTTAATAAAACTTTCAAGAATAAAGTGACGTGAGCATAATCATAATGTTTTTCTCTTAGATTTGGTTATGTGAACATGTGCAAACATGTGTCCATGGATGTATTAATTTCTCTTACTATTAAGCGAAAGTGAGGTACTAAAAATCAGCTGCCATAAGAAACTATAATTTTTCTGACCCAAATGAGGAATAATGCTCTGATACTGCATTTTTCTGCTCTAAATCAGGATTTTATCATCATTTATGCTTCGGCTTATCAGAAGCATAACGATCCCACATTTCAGCAATCAGATCAGCTATAAGAATGTATCACCAGGAGGGAATCTATCCAGCCTTTTGAGACAGGGCCCTTTTTTGGAAAATTAAAAAAAAAAAATCATCAAAATTAGTGTAAAAATTAAGTTCTTCTGAACTTTTCGGCTAGGGTGCTCTTTTTGTAAAATTGTGAAAAATGCAATCTTGCAAAATAAAATTACAATTAATTTCTTTTTTTTTTTATGTGTGGGTGTGTACTGGATAACCACACATGTAGGGAATCAGCTTAAAAAAAAAAAAAAAAAAACACTGTCAGTTATTGGTAAAAACATCCGATGTTTCATCAATCGTATGCAAAAATATCGTGGATTACTTTTTTTTTTTTTTTTTTTATGCCTAGTTAAATAAAAATTTCAATTTTCTAGAATTGAAGTATAATATACGTGTGTCTTCCCTCATTTTTAAATTATGTGCAGTTGATATTTTTTTTTTTTTTTTTTTTTTTTTTTTTTAATGAGAAAGAAATGAGAGGCAATTATTTCGACATATTTGGCTTAGGAAGTAATGTAAGATGCAAAAGTGGTTGGGGAAAACTCATTTTATTATTTGACTATTTTCACCCTTGACTATGTGATTTAACCCTTTTCTGCGCAAAGTAATTCGGATCATTTAAATTACACTACCACTAGAATTTACACACAAAATTAAATTAAAAGAAATTTTAAATTTTAAGTTGAAAAGAAAACGGCCATTTCTGCTACATTATAAACGTAAATTTTTGGTAAATATTTCTGAGATGAGTTTTTGCAGCTGGAGCTTAGTAATTGCGTCCTCGCAGACTGTGCACCACAAAGGGTTAATATTTTGTTAAAAAATCCTTTTTAAATACTGGTGATTTGTCAGAGTGAGTATGATTTGTATGGCATTACGTTCCGTAGAATATGAAAAAGAATTTACAGTTATTTTCTAACGTAGAAGAAAATAATTTAAGTACCCCTTTCCCTTCAGCGTTTGCATGAAAAACAGCAAATTTAATACGAGTAACAATCAATAAGGATTGTGTAAATATTTTGAGTATTTATTGAGTAATCTTCTAATTTTATATAGTTTATTTTTGTTAAATTTCCCATTCTTTCATGCAGACATTAATATTGTTATTGTTATTCCTTGAGTGCATATCCGGTGTATTTCATATACCGAATTTGGTGGCAATTCACTCATACGCTTTTGAGGCAAACTACTGTTTAGGGAGGAAAAATATAATTATAACCATCTTGACAGTTCTAAAAGTCTGTTTTCGTTTGCAACAGTTTGGAATGTCAGATTTCGGACAAATATTTAAAGCGTATTTCATCGTGTATCATTATCGTATTTCATTTTTTTTTTTTTTTTTTAGAAATATTAATTTAAATTGTATTTTTCCAGAAAAAAATAAAAATAAATAAATAAATAAATAAACACCCTTTACAAGGTTGAACATTGGGTTCTTAAATTTTATGAACAATTGCTTTAAAAAAAAATAGTCAATGAGAATTGTGTGAAATCTGACAATATAATTTTGTCTGCATATTACATATTTTTTTAATTGTAAAAAAAAAAAAAAAGAGCAATATCAAATAATGCTGAAAGTATCAGAATTTTGATAACTTCGACTCTCCTTTATTAAACTAGGGTGAAAAAATTTTTAACACGTTTATTTTGGAGGAAAAACAAATGAATACTGAGAACAAATTTTCATGATTGATATTTTTAAATCAGTCATGCCATTAAAAAAAAAAAAAAAAAAAAAAAAACAAGGAAAATCACATTTACGGAAACTTTTCTCCAGTATTTTATAAAATTGATTTTCTTAAAAGAAAAAATATATACTATTCATGCCGATATATATATATATATATATATATATTTGATGAAATTGGTATTGATAAAATATTCCTCTTATATGGTGCCCTATATTACGTTATATATTTAACATTTCATTACATTTGATATTTTTTAGCAAATCAGAAGCTTGTGGAAGACTTTGCAGCCATTTTGAACAGTGGAGAACACAGTGACTTGACAATCACAGTAAAAGACGCAAAATTCCGGCTGCACCGGGCTATCTTGGCTGGCCGAAACCCCTATTTCAATTCGATGCTGAACACGGAAATGAAGGAAAGAGTTACCGGCACAGTGACCATCGAGGACTGTGAGCCAGACGTGTTTCGATCTTTCATCCACTTTGTATATACAGGAAAAGTAGATAAAATGTCTGTGGAAAATGTATATGACTTGTACATATTAGCAGACAGGTTCCAGGCAGATCAACTGAAAGGCGAGTGCTTGCACTTCATGGAGAGGGAGATGGGTGTAGATACTTTCTGCGATTTCATGGCTGTGGCTCTTAATCACGACGAGAAAGAATTGCTTCAAAAAGCGAGGGAATTCTTCTGCAAAAATATAAAACGAATTATCAAGAGTGTCAAGTGGCAGTCTTTTGTTGAACAGTATTTCACGCAATCCAATGAACTCATTACTAAAGCGGTGGATTATTATGACCAGCGATTATAAAAACCAATTGTTATACCAAATAGAAATAAGCGAAACTGGATTTGTTTTCTCAATTACATCATATGCATAGCTACAAACTGTTACGTACAGTATTTTTTTATATAGACATTTTCTTCTTAGTTTATTCATAGAAAATTGCTTCAAAAGCTTATATTAAATAATAATAAAATAAATAATAATAATTCGGTATCAAAAAAACCTTACAGTTGGCAGCTATGCATATGCACGATGCGTTTTGTATCAATTTATTTTTCACTGGAATAATAAAACGTTGAATACGTAGAATATTCCTTCATATCTGTATTATTCCTTTCATCAAATGTGTCATTTATTCATGAATTACGTGACAAAAACTAAGATTACCATATTTTTGTTAAAAATTTTCTAACTTTTTATATATAGAATGTATGTCTCAGGAAAAATAAGTTAGAATTACTTTCATTAAGGTAGAATCGCTTTCACAATCAACGTATTTTGCTTAATATAGAAATATACAGCAAAAAATTTCTCTGTTTTACTGTAGGAATTGAAAAAGTAACCATAACGAAGGATAAAACAAAATTCGATTTTCTTCAAATTCTTTTACTCTAAGACGTAAAATATTACATATTTATATTCTGCATTACTTTCTGCACAAATTTAGCACAATTTCCTTTCATTTATGTTGTATATTAAACCGCCAATCGGGAATAAAAAAGCATTACGTTCTACGGGGATCGCTCCGCATTGGCACTAATATGGCCGACTTCCGGTCAATGTCCAGTCTCTCTGTATATATAGGGTCCCTAGGCTAGTCTCACTTGTACTGACATCTATCCTCTTAAAATAAAACGAATTGGGATTTTTTGATCTTTCACTTATGCTTCTACATAGATAAAGCAGGTACGAAAAGTCAAAACATTTTCGATTGATTATTAAAAGAAAAAAATTATGTATCTAATCACACCCTCCTAAACTAGATGCCTGTCACGTGGCTCGGCAACCTGGTAACAGTTCAAGCTGTAGACAGCGCCACCTGGTGTAGATAGCGCGGTTTTTTTCTTCAACTGTCAACAAGTGATATATGATATACATAATCGACGTGTCTTCGATTCTATTCGCCTTATATATATATAAAATCCCCCTTTAAAAATTTTTTGGTGGATGTTGAATAAAAAAGCCGCGCAATCTGTACCGAGTTGCGCTGTCTACCGCTTGAATTGTTGCCAAGTTTCCAAACCACGCGACGGGCATCTAGTTTAAGAGGCTATGACCTAATTTCATACAATATGAAGTGAAGGGTTAAAAGGAATTAAATTATGTAAAATTACTGGTGGAAGAGTTCTAAAAAAAAGGCGTGGCTGCACGAACCATGTGAAACAAATAAATAAAATAAATAAATAAAATAAATAAATAAACAAATAATATAAGTTTAATTATGAAATCTGAATGTAGGAGATCTCGACGTACATTTTTAAGATCAAACAGGATATATTTATCTGCCAATCCAAACACCACAGATTTATATAAACATTACATTTGCAATGTGCTGGTAATCGTTACAGTTTGAAAATGTTTACTATTATATTTAGGATCGTTTAAAATCGAAAATATTGCCAAGAAAAACGTTGAATCGATGGCATCGTACAGACAGAATTCATAATAAAATGAACAAATGATTTTTGTGCATTGTCTATGTTCAACTTCCTTCTAAAATTTCGATTTTCAGTTTGGACATGCTAGAAGTGTAATTCCTACTATGAGGTGAGTCTCATTCAACTAACCATTTACTGGATGAATGACGTTCAGATGGTCTTTGCATCATGACTTCCTAAGAATCATGAAAGAGATTTAGGTATAGTGAAGCCTCCGTATAAACCTCCGTGAAACAAATGCAGGGATGGAACACGGACGCAGAATTCATACCACTATCAATACAAGAAAATTTTCTACCTCTTGAATCAACGATATTATAGGTGGAGAAATTTCTTAAACAGATTCCGGTATGAATTCTGCGGCCGTGTTCCATCCCTGCAAATGCAGAATTTTTTCGGTTAAATTTAATATTGAAAAAATGTCACTATTCTACCACCCCGATAATAATTTACCGTTACCAAATACAAGCCTTAATCGGCCAATGATCTCAAAACACTGTCGATTGTACGTATGACACGACGCTGTTGTGCAGCATGTCATAAGAATTATTGTTACAAAAATGTATGTAAATGACATAACTGGCAACATCCTAATTAATACGCCGTAATGTGCTATTAGTACCCGATTCTTTTCCTACACCACTTAATTTTTAGAGTAATTCTCTCCAACATAAAACAAATGGGGCATTTCTGTGCTTTCTTGTTCATTGAAACTTTACGCCCGACTGATGAGTGACCGACGAGATGTGAGAATAGCTGGGATGGAACACGGGCGCAGAACTCATACCACTATGAATGTAACAAAATTTCCTACTTCTTAAATCAACGATATTATAGGTAGAGAAATTTCTTAAACAAATACCGGTATGAATTCTGCGTCCGTGTTTCATTCCTGGAATATCCTATTTCAACAGTGAAGAAAGCGAGCATGTCACGTGACGCAACAGCCAATACGAAATTAATTTAGAGGTTAGGTATGTAGAAGTAAAAGGAATTATGATTGGCTATAGTAAATATATATATAGAGAGAAAATTTCTTAGATCCAAGAGAGAAGAAAAATGAAAGAGAGAAAAATAGATTTTTTTTTTTAATTGAAAGATAGTACATTTTGATTACACATGACTGCCCTACGATAAGGAACAGCCCGACAACTGACCGTAGTCAGTTAACCCTTTAACGGGCACAAACCGTTTTCTTTAAAAATTTACATTTTGCGGTATAATTAGAGAAAATAAGCTCATTTATGACCAAAAAAAGTTTTTTTTATTTTGTTGTTGTGGCTTTGTTTATAACAGGGGTGGTAACATATTTACCACCGCCCCATACAAGCAATGACATTTTACTGACTTATTCAATAGAAAAAATATGAAATACAAATAATTTGAGAAATAAATATGCATTTTTGTAAAGCTATTTATTAGTAGTTATTTCAAAATTAATTACACATGAAATAACTTGTAGAAAAACCAAATACAATGTAAATTACATATGTATTATTTTTAATAATTTTGATGAAACAACATAAAACAAGGAACTGCCCACACTGGAACATTACATGTTGAACATAACACTTTTGTCCGTTTCAGGTTAGTTTTGGTGCTACAATATTTGCACCTTCTGTATGTTTGCCCTTTTTCTGGCATGTGTGTACCTACATTAGTTGTTCTTATTTTCTGTGGAATGCCAATTTCCTTTTTCGTTGCAACCCATCTTGGTTGCAACTTTCGCTTTTTGCTGCAAAATCCTCCTATTAACCCACGAGCTATTCTTAACCTAACTTCTAGATGCGAATTTCTAGCTACGTTATGATTAGCCACATACAATATATAGGAATTTACTAAACTAGCATCTAAAATAAAATAAAATAACCTATGCCAACATTTCCTTGATCTTCTACTTCAGCTATACGAAGATTTCAAGTGGTTAAATTTATCCACTCCCCCCATACTTCTTGTATAATCTGCAATTGCTTTTGGGCAAGAAACTTTCTTTTTAGAGCCATCTTCCTGGGTTCTACTTACTTCTGCCATTTCATTCATATTATGGGCTGTTGAAAGAAGAGTAACAACCTTAGTAACCCGCCATTGCACTGCAACAGTGTCTCTACATGCCAACATCAGCAATTCATTTTTTTTTTTTTTAAATAATTTTTACTTTTCTTCATGGGTTCAGGAAAGAATTTTCTACCAGTTCTGTCTGATGGTACAAATGGCGTATATGTTTTTTGAAAACAGTGTTTCCATCAATGGAACTGAAATGAAAAAATTATCAAAAACCACCAAAAGAGAAGTAGGGTGCAAATCATTGGTAAGATTTGTTATAACTCTATATCCCAATCCTTCCGAAATGGCACCATTGTTTTTTTACCCTGTATAAACTTCAAATCAAGGTAGAGAAAAATAAAGAGCTAGAGTTTCTTCGGCGTTTAGACTTTTTTTTTTTTTTTTTTCAATGCGTCCATCTAAAATATTACAAATATACATTGAGTTAATTTCTTTTATTTAAAATCACTTGAAAAGTCTTATAAAAATATTACTTTTGTTACATTCAACTTCGAATTATTATTTCTAAATAACGAAATATTTATGTATTCAAAAAAAAAAAAAAAAAAAAAAAATCGCTAAAATATGCTCAATTATATTAGTAATAATAAATTTTATAAATAAATGATGTAATATATAAGTATAAGCATAAATATAAACATATAAATCAAGTACTATGCTAAGCAAAATGCATTCCTGAAACAAATGAATCAGTTGCAATACAGGCAGTGGTAAATTATATACCACCCCTAAAATCGCTAAGCAGGCAATGGTAAATATGTTACCACCAATTATAAATACGTACAAATAAAAATATTTCGCATTAATTTTCAAAACACTTAATAAAATCTAGCTATTATATCTTCAAGATACACAAAATATGATTACATAACTTCTAACGTATTTTCATTCATAATTACACTGAGAGATACAAAAAAGCACGTGCTTACTGTCGACATTTTGCTCGAAAAATGATAAAAAGAGGAAATTTAGCAGTTTACGAGGCCCCTACTGCTATCTACCGGCTGAAACGTGAAGCGCTGGTTCCGAAGGATGTTTTCTGCTAAGAGGCGATGGTAAATAATTTTCCACTTGGTGCTGGGAATCACAAAAGGTGGTGGTAAGATATTTGCCACCGCCTTAAAAAGGGTTAACCTTAAAAAAGACCTCTGCAACAGTCCCTAGACACTGCCTACTGTATTATTCCCCGCATGTCAGATTCTCTGAAAAGCTTGTTTCGATTTAATTGCGCTTTTATCCACTAGGTGTCACTACTTTTGTTTCATAAATTAACAATACAAATTCATATATCAAAAAGAAGATCATTAAATTGAAATTGAAATTACTAAAAGAAAACACGTATATTATTTTTTAAATTAAAATAGATAATTTTATGTATATGTTACCGTTAAAGTATGAAATCTGCTATTTCATAGAATAACTAGGTATTTATGAAATAACTAGACAAGTCAGTTAAAATATATAAAATTATTGAATTCTACGATTTAACTAGGTATTGTATAGAATAACGATTAATTGATCGTTAAAGTATGAAATGATTATGCATAATCCCCGCTAAATTTTGGAAAATGTTATTAATTATTCTATATTTACCACATTTACCGGTTATTTTAGCAGTGCTGCAGCACAAAATTTTGCATATTTTCCAGACACATGCACTTTGAGATAGGAATATCCAGCGATTTTTTTTTCATGTACGCAAAGCGTACAGAAGTGCGTAATACTGGCTGCTACAGTACAAAATTGTGCATATGCTTCAGATTCATGCATTTTGAGATTGGTGTATTCATTGATTTTTTTTCCATGTACGCAAATCGCACAGACGTTCGTTGCAGTCGTAGTTGTGCATATGTTTCAGATTCATACATTTTGAGATAGGGGTATCGAGTGATTTTTTTTTCATGTACGCAGAGCGTACAGACGTTCGCAATAATGGCTGCTGCAGTACAAAATTGTGCATGTGTTTCAGATTCATGCATTTTGAGATAAGGATATCCAGTGATTTTTTTTCTTGTTTTCATGTACGCAAAGCGTACAGACGTGCGTAATTCTGGCTGCTGCAGTACAAAATTGTGCATATGTTTCATATTCATGCATTTTGAGACGGGTATCCAGTGATTTTTTTTCATGTATGCAAAGTGTACAGACGTCCGTGATACTGGCTGCTGCAGTACAAAATTTTGCATATTTTTGAATTTCATGCATTTTAAGTAAATTTTTGTACTGCAGCAGCCAGTATCACGCACGTCTGTACGCTTTGCGTACATGAAAACAAAAAAAACGTCACTGGATACCCCTGTCTTAAAATGCATGAATATAAGACATATGCACCATTTTGTACTGCAGTACCAGTATCGCTCACGTCTGTACGCTTTGCGTACATGAAAACAAACAAAAAAATTACTGGATACCACTATCTCAAAATGCATGAATCTGAAACATATGCAAAATTTTGTACTGCAGTTGCCAAGTATTGGGAAAGTCTGTACGCTTTGCGTACATTAAAAAAAAAAGCATCACTGGCTGCCCCTATCGCAAAATGCATGAATCTGAAACGTATGCACAATTTTGCACTGCAGCAGTCAGTATTGCGAACGTCTGTCCGCTTTGCGTACATAAATTTATGATCAATTAATTTATACAATAACTTTGAAATTGTTTATTTTACACTTTAACAGTGTCATTAGTTATTTCCTAAAATAACATAGTAAAGTATGGAAATTTTTATCTTTTATATACTTTAACTGACTTGTCTAGTTATTTCATAAAATACCTAGTTATTCTATGAAATAACTGAATTGTACGCTTTAACAACATGTACACACACACACAAAAAAAAAAAAAATCTATATTTGTAATTTTTTGTTCTTTTTGTTCTTTTTTTCTTTCCTTTTTCTTTTCTTTTTTCATTCAGCAGTGAAAAATATAATTATTATTTTTTTCAATGCAAGAAAAGGATTTTTTCCTAGATTTAAAAAGGGAATTAAAAATATTGTATTTTGATTAAAAATGTAGAAAAAAGCAAAGTAAATGTATATGTATGTAATATGAATAAAAACTAGTTGGCACAGGTGGACTCTGCTCAGTTTCCCATCATATTTATGTTTTCATAAATTTCTAGTGCGATACATATTATAATCATGTTAAAAGAAATGAATTTGACCAAAGCTTGATACAGTGACAGAATGAAATCCCCGCCTAATAGGCTATGCACCGTTCACTTCGATATATTTATCTTATTCTAATCTTATATTCGATATATTTATCTTATTCTAAATTACGAATAATTTACGAAATTTTCCTATTAGAATATTTGTATTCAATCATGTTGAAACAAATATCATAAATGTGATTTTGAAGTTGTCTAATGTATTTATGATCCTCAAAATGGAAGTTTATGTCAATTTTGCCTTATTCTGACATGTTAAGTAAATCGTAAATTCCAAATAATTTACGAATTTTTTTAATTGGAAAAATCATAGTGTACGATATTCATGCCAGTATCCTAAATAATACTTAGAAAGTGGTTTGGCATCTTTACGATGAAAATATCCCTCAAAATTGACGTTTATGTGAAATTTTGCTCTATTCTGCCATGTTAAGAAATTCGTAAATTTCAAATAACTTACAAAATTTTTATATTAGAAAATTCATAGTCATTAATATTCATGCCTGTGTCCTAAATAATATTTTAAAAGTAGTCTGACATCTTTACGATGAAAATATCTCTAAAAATTGACGTTTATGTGAAATTTTGCCCAATAATGCCATGTTACGAAAATCGTAAATTTCCAATAACTTGCGAAATTTTCAAAGTAGCATATTTATAGTTACTGATGTTCATTCCGGCATCAAAACTGATATTTTAAAACTGGTCTGACATTTTTACAGTAAAAAGTTTCCATTTAATACACGTTTAAGTGAATTTTTGTCCTATTCTCCCATGTTAAGAAAATCGTAAATTTCTAATAACTTACGAAGTTTTTTAATTCGAATGTTGCAAATGAATAGGGTTCTTGCCAGTATCGAAAGTAATATTTTAAAACTGATCTGACCTCTTTGCGATCATTTGTTCGTAAGGTATCGTGTACAGAGACTAACAGACACCCTACAGACAGACACCATACAAATTTTGTCATTTCCGGATTCCCCAAACCTGAAAACATGTAAAAAAGTCAAAAAACCGAGGTCGAAAATTTTCACGATTACCTAATTTCCCCGTACCTGTATTATATTGGGGAACTAATAATTGCATCGATGCATTGTTGCATTATAAATAAGAGCACTGAGCAATTTATAAATGAATAAAAAAATACTGTCACTGCATCGAAAACCTATAAATTTTAACAGTTTTTTATATTTTAGTTTATATATATATAGATATATATACATAATATGTAGTATATGTAAAGAAAGAAAAAAAAAAGTAAGTGGAATAATTACATTTTTGTAATTAGTTTTGTGCAAATGTCAGTTACTTTTTTTGCTGTACTTGGTTCAATACCATCGCAACATTATTAAAATAATTAAAAAATCCACTATTTCTTAAAATAATAATTATAACAACAATAATAATTAAAGTGATAACACGAAATTTTAAAATAATTAAAAATGTAAAATATTTAAAATCCACAATTTCTTAAAAAAAAAAAGAAAAGAAAAGAAAAGGAAAATGAAAAAAAAAAAGAAAGAAAGAAAAAAGCAAAATTTGGAAAATTTAAAATAATTATGGTTTGTTTATATATCTAATTTCTCTAATTCTGTTCTCTCCCCCCCCCCCCACCCTCCTGGTTGTAATGCATTTCATGGGGGTTCTTTTTAAGGACTCCTAGTCCATATTTACACGAGTTTCGGAAAACAACGTATGGCTAAGTCGACGATCACGACCTGTGATCGAACAGGGCACTTCACGTCTACCAGCTTGGATATTGTCAGATACTCATATTTCAATTGTGCTACATCATATGATAGATTTGATTTCTTCGTGTAATTATTTTATAATTTATTTAATTTATAAAACATATCCTTACAACATTTTTTAAATAATTAAAAGTGCAAAATTTTTAAAATACACTTTTTTTAAACAATAATTTTAACATAATTAATAAAATTATTGCATAAAATTGCTTATTGAAATTTTAAAGTAATTAATATTTGATGATATATCTATCTCATTTTTTAGATTCTAAGGTATTTTTTCTTTAATTTTAATTATTCTATCTTATATGATACATCTGATTTCTTCATGTAATCTTTTTATAAATTATTTAATTTACCAACAGCATCATCATAACATTTTCCTTGTAATTAAAAATGTAAAAATTAAAAATTTACAATTTCTTAAAATAAATAAATAAATAAAGTATATATAAAGCGATAGATTAAAATTTTAAAATAAATAACGTTTCATGATGTAGCTGATTGCCTTCCATAGGGGTTTTTATAAGGGGCTTTAGCCCGTATTTTAACTTTCAGGGGCGGTTGTTAGTGTTGGGTAATTCATACATGATGTATGACATTGTCATGCCTCATCGCAACGGTTTGTCACGATACCTCATAATTATTTTTTGTATTAGTTCAAAAGTTATGTCTCATTCAACGACTCACTTACTGCCTCAAACGTTTTGTCTCATTCATTCATCGCGTCACTGAATACCTCAATCTGACCGAACAGGACTTGAAGTACCTCAAAAATTTTGTCCCATGTCAACCACATGAGTTCTACGCCCGTGTTCCATCCAGGGCTGCCAGTTTGGCCTCCTTGGTGCCAAACTAGCTCCAAATCAAGGTGGTTGGTTCCGAAATTTTGTGTTTGGCTTTGGAAACATTTGGCTCCAAATTTGGCCCCATTTCTTGTAAGTGTTATTTTGGGGAAAATATTATTTTTCCTCTAAGATATTTACCAGTGTTCATACACTTCTCGAGTAAATTCAGGAAAAAATTATAATAAATAAAAAGAAAAGAGAAATATTTGGACGGGAATACTTTTAATGATTTCCTTTTTGTTTTTTACTGAATAAATAATTAGGTAAACTTTTAAGGTATCTTGGAATTTGGCATAGCTCTATGTTAAAATTGCCTTGTTCTATGACTTTTTTTTTTTTCCTTTACTTGTAGAAACTATTTTTCTTTTCATCCAAATGTATATATATCTAAAATGCTAATGCTTTTTTGTGAAAAAAATATTCAAATATGATGTCCTCCAATCAGAGAATCGCGATTCCAGAGTATCACCTATCCTCATTCCTTTCAAACCTCCGAAAGGGGAATTTTCGCCAAATGTTGCGCTCGTTGTTTACATTTTTGGATTTTGTTTATGCTGAAAAATAACCCTTGACTGAGTACAAGAAAGTTGTTCAGTAGGTTTGAGATTCAATAGATTATACTTCAGAATATATATTCTTTCGTGTGATAGCAGCTTTATATGTTCAATGTATTTTAGATAAAAAGAAAAAAAAAACTCACATTTTTCATTTTTTTTTTTTTTTTTTTTTTAAGATAATAACTTGAACAGAGAAAAATGACACATTATTTTTATCTCTTACAAGCTATAAAAACTGCAAAACTATTCCCTTAGAAATTAAAAATAAAAGTTTTATTTTTGTTTTTATTTATTTTTTATTCATTTTCATAGAAATTTCCATTGTTTTGCTAGCAAATCTATTTAACAAATATATAGTGCCCTCGGACGACTACTCCCACAATTAACAGCGACAACGAATTCTACTGATTTCGGTGTATTACACAGTGATAAAGCACGTCTTTTAACTATGACTGAATTGAATGAATGAATTATTCTCTCCAAATGTACTTAACTATTAAATAAGAGCAAAATACTTCATGATTGATGAATTAACAAATAAAATTTCTAAAGAACAAAAAATGCTCTGAAAAAAGACTAGTGTGAGAAAAGAGGTCGGCACTAACAATCGTACGGAATATTAATTAGAATGTTGGGCGTTATGAAATGCATATGAATATGAAAAAAAAAAATACAAAAATACAAAAATGCTTCTTAAGGTGTGTACAAATCAAGTCAATTCATTTTATTATTATTATTACTTTTTTTTTTTTTTTAATTACCTGTCTATATGAACGTCATTTATTCAGGATGGGACTAATATTTATAAACGATTGTTTCCTTATATCGACGCTTCTACATATCAACTTCTTTTTCGTGAAACATCGACTTTGATATACGGAAATATTTCCATTCTGTAGGTCACGTGTGAGTTGTCAGTTTTAGAATGTGAATTTTGTCAGGTTCGAATTTCCAAGATTGAACGTTTTACATAATATCATATTCGTAATAAATATTTGACATGTAATAAATATTATATACACCAAAGAGCCTAAAAATCTGGTTTAGGCGTCGTTATGCAAATAACAGGGGCGTCGAACAAATCAGTGTAACGCGATGAGGTCGGCAATGCCTATATAAAACAACAAGTGTCTGTCAAAGCAGTTAGATCGATTTCTTTTACTAAAAAACAAAGCAGTTAGATCGAATTCTTTTACTAAAAAAAAAAAAAAGGGGGGGGGGGGCGGGAAGTACGTTTTCTGGTGTATTATATTAATAGTTTAAATTTGAGATGTTGTTTTTTAGATATGACGATAAACATCCGCTTTTGAAAAAGTTCAAGTAGACATGGGATCATTCTGATGCGAAGAATTAATAATTTTGACAAAAAGAAGAACGATAAAGATGCATTGGAGATTAAAATGTTGACAACTGTGAAAATAGTGAGAAAAAAGGGCGTTTACTAATAATGCTCTGGAACATATCAAATTCCTGCCATGTCTGCACCTGCTACAATGGACAGCGCTGTCAACTACTAGTTCATTTGAATATTAAGGCCAGATTCCGCTCAGTGTATGAGCTCCTCTATTAGAATTGTGGAGAAAATATCAATTAATTTTAATTTATATTTGATAGGAGTACTTATATATTACGTGCCAATGATTTGATTTGTTAAATGCTACGAATACAATTACGGATATGGAACACGGGCGCAGAATTAATACCGGTATTCATTTAAGAAATTTCTCTACCAATAGTATGGTTGATGTATGACGTTCAAATTTGCTACAATGATAGCGGTATAAGTTCAACGCCTGCGTTCCATCTCCACCCCCGCAATCATTGCACGAAGCAAGGTTCTTCTATTATAAGGTTGGGCCATTTGAAGAGTAGCCAATCAGAAGCAAGCAGAAGTGAAACGTCACGTGGCGAAAGATAGAAACAAACTACGATACAAGATATACGGCTGTTCGCCCAGAGCTAGCTATTACTTGCTAAAAAATATATCCTATAATCTGGTATAAATATTACCCAAAAACGAAAATCATGTACGGTATTACATGAAATAAAAGTACATTCGTTAAAATATTTATTTTAAATGCATATAAGTTCATAAAAAATTATAAAGCTTTCGCGTTTTCGGCAACATTGCTATGCATTTGTTTACATTTATAATACTTCAATAAAACGATGAATTTCAATTATGTTAAAATGAAATGAAATAAAAATGCAGTTATTTAATTGTTTTACTCAAAAGAAAGCACATATATATTTTTTAAAGAATGTAAAATATATACATTTTACTGTACGATCGCGATATGTTTGTTTACATTTCAGATATTTCAGTAAAATTAGTAATTTTAGTTTTATGAGTAAAAATAAAATATAAGTACATTTTTTAAAATATTTGTTCAAAATAAAACATTTATATTTTTCAATTTAAAATACACAATATATGAAGTTATCTGTAATATTGATATGTTTGTTTACCTTTTAAATACTTCAATATTGTCATGAATTACTTCAATAAGACGATGAATTTAAATTATATTAAAATGAAATAAAAATGCAGTTATTTAAATGTTTTGCTCAAAAGAAAGCGCACGTATTTGTTTAAAAAAAATCTAAAATATATAAATTTTGCTGTACTAGCGTGATTTGTTTGTTTACATTTCAGATATTTCAGTAAAATCATGAATTTTAATTTTATGAGTAAAAATGAAATAAAAATACATTCTTTAAAATAGTTTGTTCAAAATAAAACACTTATAATTTTCAATTTAAAAAGAAATACATAATATATTCAGTTATCTGTAAATTATGATACGTTTGTTTACCTTTTAAATACTTCAATATTATGAATTTTAATATTAAAAATAAACTAAATATTGGAAGCAGAAGAATTTAATATTTATGTCAGACTTTAAACTCATATTAAATTTGTTATTTCCCCATTTTAAAAAAGTTTCAGCATAATAATATATTTCAAAATAATTATTAGTATCAGTTTACAAATAAAATAGGTTCCTTAATAGCAGAAATTACAAGGGTACTAAAATCACTTACCGAATTTTTAGTTGTTAAATTCCAAGTGTATGAAGAATTCAAGAAATGTATGAAATTTTGTACTGCAGCAATCAATAATATGCATATATGTATTTATGTAATCAGTAATATGCTTCATGTACATGAAAACAAAAAGACCTTCGGATACATCTAACTTGTCTTGCATGAAAATCTGTACTGTAGCGGAAAGCAATATGAATATACAAAAAAGTCTGATATGAGAATGGACTGATGATCACTTTTTTCATTCTTGCACCGAAAAAGGGGGAAGGGCAGTTGATAAAACACAATCCAGAAAAAAAAATATATATACGTGGTGGTGGGTCTAACATTATGATAGCACAGTTTAAAAACAAAGCAAAATGATTTTGCGCTTTCATGTTTAAGTTACAAATGAAAATTTATAGTAGTACTGAAAATTATTTCAACTGAATTATTCATTTGAGTAGTCACATGCTGTATAAATACAAATTTTTTAGTAAAATTTGATAGCATATCAAATATGAAAGAAACGCTTCTAGAAAAGAAACGCCTCTCACTCATTGAAATCCGAGCCGGACACTTGGGTGATGTTCCTTGTAAATAAAAGAAATCAATGGTATCCAAAGAATTAATTAACTTTCGAAAAGCTGAAATAGTGCTAGCCTATTTTCACTAAAATGCTAAAGTAATTTTTTTGCCAGGTTCAACCCTATCAGTAAATATACTCCAAATTTATAAATACAAAACTTCGAATAAACAGCATAAAATGCAAGAACTTGTAACATTTGTTTGAGGTTAAAAGAAAACACAACACTTCATCAAGGCGAATAAAGTAGGTAAGAGTGCTGCCAAGAAAGCGCTGCCGAAGGGTCATGTTTTCTTTTCACCGTAAACAATTATTGTGAACTCTTGCATTTTATGGTGTTTATTCAAAGTTTTGTACTTATTACTTTTAAACCTCAGTTCTGTGGTGTTATATATATATATATATATATATATATATATATATATATATATATATTACTCCAAAATGTTTAAGAAATGATCAACAATTTTTTACAAAAGAAAAATTATATTCATTGTTTAAATATGGTATGACAGAAATAGTTTCAAAACATTTTGCTCATGTTGGCATTTTTAAATCTATTTTCATTGGAAAACATGTGCTACTACTGACACTTTTAACATGTTATTACAAAAGCTACATTGAAATGTGTTACTACATAAAAACAATTTCATAAAATTTTCAATTATCCAGATGCTTTCTACAGAGGATTAAAGAAAGAAAAAAAAAAAAAAAAAAAGTACCTAAGATTTTTTTTTTTTTTTTCTACACACAAGTTTATTTCACTGCAAATTTAATTTTGAACTGCAAGAATATTTTTGTGTGTACTCATTTTTAACAACTACATAACTTAAACATTTTGTTTATTATGAGATACCACAATTTGTTTCATGTTTCATAAAGATAATAAATTTTAACAAAATCTTAATTATGTCCCTATTTGAATAAAAAAAAAAGGTCACTTTTGACAGCAGACAGCAGGCATTGGCTACTGTCTGCTTTCAAAAGAGTATACTTGAAAATCGAAGGGAAGTAGCATAAACATTTAACAAACATACTTATTACATGATTAGTGCTAATTTAATATCTCTTTGATTTATTACTTCTGATCTTGAAAATGTATGATATAATATACACGATGATATATTACTTACATGATTTGATTTTATGAGCAATCTATCTATTGCTATTATACATGATACATCACAGTTTTCATCAATGTTCTATTATTTTCAATAATCTATTCTTTAAAAAAAATATGTGCTCTAATACGGAGTATGTCAAGGAAGCAACAAAACACGTAGAATAAGAATATCACACGGTACATTTATGCAAATTCGATTAAAAGAAAAGAAAAAAAAATTAAATCATAAAAACCCAATTTAAACACAATTATTTCAAATGTAAACAAGATTTGATCCATCCTCCTTATGACGTAGTGCGCGAGAAATCTCAAATAGCTAAAAATTCGCGCATCTATGAAATGGCACCCCCCTGGGTCGGACGGGACTTCCCACAGCCATTGTGAAACTCCGAGTCGTCTGAAATTAAAAGACGCCGACATGGGGGGAAATCTTCCGTCTTTCTGCCGTCTCTATCAACACTAGCTGGTCAGAATCTGCCGTCGGGAAAAGGTTAAAACCAATAATCATACCTTAGAAACAACCGTTTACCGTAAACCAAATTGTAGTACAGAAATAATTCATTGCAATAGTAAAACACCCTATCAATATAAAATAAACACTATCCAATCTTATATCAATCGCACCATCACCGTTTGTTCTAATAAATATTTACTAAACAAAGAACTCAATATCATTAGAAAAATTACAACTAAAGCAGGTTACAAAAAAGACTTAATTGACAAACTACACCGTAAAAGAATCAAAAAACTTACTATTATAGAAAACTTTCAAAATCCAAAACAAAAATTCACTCCAGCCATCATGAACGACCGCGGAATTTATAAAAAAATCAAAAATGCAGCCAACAAAATTAATATAAAAATCCCAATTAAACCAAATAAAAATATTTACCAAACAATTAGAAATGAAAAAAACAAAATAGATCCCCTAGAAACCTCCGGAATTTATCGTATTCCATTCTCCAAAACAAACAATGATACTGGTTACTACATAGGCATGACTAAACGCAAAATCAAAAATCGTATTAAAGAACATTCCGCAGATATCAAACTTGGGAAAATAACCACCGCACTCACCAAAGTAAACGCTACCGAACCCATCAATATAAATTTTAACGAAACTCGCAAGCTAGCTGATTACAACAACTCAATATACGCCGCAAATCGCGAAACGGTCGAAATTTTATTTCATCCACTTACCTGTAATGGCAACGACCCAGCTCAGAAAATGAAGACTGCAAAAGATCAAGTCAACACAACTAAGCAAGCCGCCCCCGTGCTGCCTCTAACGATGGGAGGGGCATCTTCCCGCAAGTATTAAGGCTTTTCTCAAGAAGTATGTAAGGTCTCTTTATTTAATTGTGTTACATATATTTTTATTTAAATTTTTGCAGGAAGGAAGAAAAAACAAAGCAAGGGAAAAAAATTTCTTCACTGGGGGAAAAAAAAAGTTTCAAAACGATAAATTACAATTTTTTAACCATCTGCAAGTAATCTGGTGAAATTAAAAAAATAAAAATAAAAATATGTTATATAGATCTGTATTTACATTAAAAAAATAAATAAATAAGAAATAAAAAAAATAATGAAATATATAAATGCCAAGGCAAAGTCAAATATTATTAAATGAAAAGATCATTTGGTGGAACACGAGTGCATAGGGCCAAAGGACCCAGGTTTAAAACCTGGCGAGATTAAATACAAAAACAAGCCCTTCCGGTTTATTAGGAATCCGAAAAGTAAGTTGATTTTTTTTTCCATATGAAGTAGCTGCCATTTTGAAACAAAATGGCAGCTACGATTTATTTTATTAACAGACTCGAAGTTTAAATATTGATGAAGGCTGAGTTTTAAGCAAATTGGTTCATAAATAACTTTTTTATACGAGTTTGAAGTTTTGAAGCAGTCAGCACTAAAAATAAGAAAGAAACTGAAGTTTGCAAATGAACAGTTGAAATGCATTTGCAAGATGAGTCTACCCTGCAAGTTTATTTTTATTTAATTCAATACAGTCGAACTTTGTTAATGTGAATCTCTTTGACGGGAATTGTGGAAGCAGTTCATCTTAAAAGTAATTCATGTTAAGGAGGTTCGACTGTAATAAGTAGAAAACATTGAATAAACGGCATAAATTGCAAGAAATTCGCAAGTTTATTGCATTTTATGGTGTATATCCAAAATTTTGTACCTTTTTTTAAAAAAAACATCATTTTGTAGTGCTGTTTATTAATGAGGTTTGACTGTTATATTAACAAATTTTCAAGCGGTTGCCACTTGGAAACAAAATGCCAGGAGCAAGTTGCTCACTTAACTAATTCAAGATGTTTGTAAGATAAGTTTATACAGTTCGACTTTAATTCGAAGAAATTCAATATTTCAGAAGTTACTGTGATAACAAAATTTCAGCTTCAAAATTTCAAAATTCGTGCTTTGTCGAGTCATGTTCTTGTGGTGTATTTCGCCATTGTATTCCTGTTTAAATCTATTGGTTGTGGTAAGTGACGTCACGTAAATGTACATGTAACTGTAAACTGTATTATCCAATCAAGATCTGTTCATTCCTCTTTACTTTTATCTCTGCTAAAACAGGTCAGTCTTAAATATGTGATCGTCTGTGTAACATGTTTTTGTCAACTGTAACTGTCTTAATCGTTTATTAAATTTTATGTGTTTAAAATAAAAACGCCTCGTCATCTCAATGTTATGGCTTACTTATAAATCTTCTCCTGCCCAGCAAATACTATAGTTCTTATATAAGAACATGACTCAACAAGGATTTATTTAGCAAAGCAGTATTAAGAGTATGTTTTTTATATAGGAATTATTGCTAGCACTTGAATAATTTTGCTGCTGACTGTAAGTTCACTGTCCAACTTTGGTTCAAATTGATTCAGTGTTTTTCAAAATTTATCTAGATAGTGAGTTTTCAGGTGGTCGCCTGATTTCAAATAGCGCTGCAATAGTCGGCAGCAAAAAAGTATTTGAGCACTCATCCACACTTTATATATATATATACATATTAGTTTGATCACTAATTTTTATCAACTTACTTTTTTATTTTAAATATTTGTATATGGAAAATGAATCATTAACGTACGGATTCTGTAAAGAATTTGAATACAGTAGAGCTCTGATTATTTGCGAGAGCCACGTTGAGGATTATCCACGAGTGCGAGAGCCGCTAAAAAAATTTAATTAATAACCTTCAATAAAACAAATTTTAATTCAAGCCAACAACACAGAAAACACAAATAATTGTATTTTCTCTGTTGGAATTTCTTTGACAGTTTTAGGAGGAAATGAATCTTTCGACTTTACGAATAAGAGTTATATTAAAACTCGAATAAACGACTACGGCAGAAACGCCAAAGAAAAATATTGGCATTTTGCATTTCCAATATTTTTCTTTGGCGTTTCTGACGTAGTCGTTTATTCAAGTTTTAATATTCCAACGCCAAGTCTCCTGTTATTAAGAGTTATACTGTTCTACCGCGTATTTGTTTACTGTTCAAAATTTACATATTTTTTGTACAATATAATATAGTGTTTTTGCTGACATATATGTTTTTCATGTTTGCACTCCATATTATTCCTTAGGATTATCTGCGATGCCATTGCCACCCAATTCCGCAAATTATCGGTGCTCTACTGTACAATGTGGTTTCAAGCGTATTTTACAATATTTTCATACTGCTCAATACAATGAAAGTAAATGCATTATTTAGATGCACAAAAAACACATTTCTTACAAAATATAAAATATTACTTATGATTGGTTTGTAGAGTGCAAAAAACATTTTCAGGTACATTATGGGATGAAATTAGAAAGTTAGATGAAGATCCCTCCCCCCCCCCCAATAAAATGTAATTGTATGTTTATGCACACAGAATAAATATAGATACAGAAAAGTTTTAAATGGAATATGAGTTAATACTTATAAACTAGCAAGCATTTCGTATTTGCCATAAATAACTGGAACATATAAAACAAAAAAATATTAAAGTGCCTCAACATTAATGCTTTCTAAAAATTTGTTTGGCTTTTGTTTAAACATGTGTGTAAAGTATATAAGCTAAGCAAAGTTATAACTCAAGGGAGTACATCACAGATCATCCATCAACGTCACACAAAGCCCATGTACCTATAGAATACTATGGGTAATATTTTTTATAGAATTGCGCATTACCTAATTATTATTTCTAAATTTTCTTTTCACATTCTAAAAATACACATCCATTAAATTAGAACTCTTTTTCCAAAAATCTAATTTTTATATTATAATTTAGACTTTAAAAATGTGAATTTTCACTAAATGCATTATTTCTCTCTTTTTTTTTTTTTTTTTTTTTTTTTTTTTTTTCCGTAAAACAAAATATTAAAATTAAAAAAAAAATCAATTTTTCGAAACGAATACTAATTTAACGGTTGTAAATTTTCTGAATGTGAAAACAAATTTAAAAATTTTAATTAGATAAAGAGTAATTCTAGAAACAAATTTCGCCATAGACTTGCATGGGATTTGGTGACTACAGACTGGGAAATCGCAAGAGGAAGTGAACAGTCTTAAACTTTTCTTTACCATCATAATGTGATTGTATATATATATATATATATATATATATATATAAACCCGTAATTCTGCATCTACTCGCATAAAGAAAAGATGAAATCTATCAAATATTGAAGAAGAACATCACTTAGTGGAATAATTGTGTATTGGACCAAAGGACCTAAGTTTGAATCCTAGCTACACTGTTAAAAATTTCTGTAAATTTAATGTAAATATTTATCCAGAGTCTCTGTAAATTTACAGTAATTCTTAGTTAAAAGTGAATAATCGAGATTCTCATTCTGTATATTCATTTTTATTCTGTATTTTTACCTAGTAATTTTATTATTTAATTTTTTAATTTAAATTAAAAATGACTGTTTCTATTTCAGAAAAAGTATTCTATGTCCGAAATATATTCTCAACATTAATTAATTAAATTAATATTAGTTATTAAAAGAATGTATAAAATAAGTTTTTTAATTTCTCCGTTTATTTTTCTCCGTAATCTTACGTAAGACTTAAGATAATACATTACACAGAGTTTTCTGTTGAAATTTTTAACAGTGTAGATTCCATAAAAAATTTATTTACATACACGGGTGCTGGCAATGAAAGAAATTTAAAAATATTAAATAATTTGTGAAAAAAATAAATCATGAGAAGTTTTTTCTCTCTCTTTTTGCCTTACTCGAGATGACTTTAAAAATAATAGTTTAAAGATTTTTAGTTGTATTATTACAAATAAAAATAAAAATTTAAGCTTTAAAGTAAACTTTTGGGCTCTTTCTGTGGATTTCACAGAAAGCCCATTATGTAGATTTTGCTAGAGTGACAAGTGACATTTAAAAAAGAAGAAAAATAAAAAGACCATATTTATTAAGAATTTTATTCTGCCAGCACTATATCTACATAAATCTAAAAATAACTTGAGTAATTTTAGGATGTAACATAAACACAAATGGACATATCTATATTATGTTCACATATGTCCATTTTACGTTATTTTGTACAGTCGGGGAAAAAAAAACGCAACACCCGCTGTAATTTCGCTATTTATTGCCGCAGGAAAATCTAATAGACATAATTCAACAGGAAATTAAATGCACTTTCAGAAAATGTCATCGAAGTTTGAATTAGGGATCATCTACATATTGAAATGAACGCCAACTTTTTCAACTTAATATCTACAAAATCTGATAAAATATAGATTGAATCTGGCTGTAATATGGACATGTCTATATTATGTTCACTATACGTTTATTTTATGTCATTGTTTTTAGCTAACAGACGAACATAAGACGTAACAAGTGAGGACATTTCTACATAATATCTACAAAATCTGATGAAATATACACTGAATCTAGCTGTAATATGGACATGTCTATGTATCTAGATTACGTACTTTTGACTTAATTTGGACGAATTTGTGTTGTCTGGGTCGCACTGCGACGTCTTTTGTACATCACACTGCGATGTCCCACAGATGTTCTGTTACAAAACTGGAACATCTCAGATACGTTCTATGGATGTGGAAATATCTCATCTTTGTGATATCGCATACTACATCTCCAGTACATCAAATGCAATATCTCCGGTATGTCATATGCCACATCTCTGGTATATCGCATGCTACATCTCTAGTTCATCGCATACTGTATCTCTAGTTAATAACATTAATATCTATAGCATCAGGGAATATTATTAAGATCATTGATTTTTTTAGAGGTTAAATAAAATAATACATTTTACAATGTTTTTGAAATCAGACAAAACAGTCACAATCAGAAAAAACAATACAAATGAAAAGATGAAAATATTATATGATCATACAGAAGTAAAAATAAAATCCTATTCAGTGATGTTTTGAAGGCTTTAAAAAAAAAAAAAAAAAAAAAAAAAACATATTTTTTCTCTCTCTCTTTTTTTTTTTTTTTTTTTTTTTTTAATTATTATATAACAAATACATTTTTTCATTCAAATTTTAAGAATACAAAACAGCGATATTTGAACAATATTTTACAAATTTTTCATTGAAAATTTTGAAAAATTCCGCCAGTGGGTCCTGGTTTTCGGAGATTTTTGAGAAAAGCAGTGGACACAATTTCTCAAAAACTAATACACCAATCTTAGTGAAATTTTATACAGTTCTTCAAATTAAAATTTATTAAAACTTGAACTTTTTTTTTTTTTTTTTTTTTTTTTTTTTTTTTTTTTTTAAATTTCTGGCAGAATTGTATGCAAAAACAAAATACAATTTTTAGTACTTTTTACCTTCACGTATACAATTGCAAAAAGTTGAAATTGGAAAAAAAGAAAATTTTTTCTTTCAAGCACTAGTCAATTTAATAAAAAAATATATTGAGACAATTTACTGTTTTTAGCCATCGAAATCTATGTAACCCCTTAATCAACTAACAATGTTTCTAAAGCATCATTTGATGGGATAGTTTTTTAACTACGATAACAGTATAAGGAAGTGTTTTCTTTTATATTTCTTTTTCTGATTGTCATTGTTTTGTCTTGTTACAAAAATTCAGTAAAATGAATTATTTTATTTTAACCTCTAGAAAAAAATCAATGAATCTAATAATATGCCTGAACAGGGCGCAGCCCCCGCACACCGCTCGAAGAGCGGTGTTGAGCGCTTCCAGAACCGAAGTTCACGTGAGCTGCGCCAAGAAGTACCCCCTGCACACAGGAGGGACACTAGGCTAGTTCCAGCCCTGCCTGACGTTTATTTTAAAAAAGCAAAAATGTTTTACATACTTCATCGCCATACTTCATATCCGCGACATAGGGCGATGATGGTTTACATGTTTTAATTACAATTATTTATTGTTGGTCGGCATGCCGGGTCCAGCCGGCCCCACGCGACAGATGGCATGCTGACAGATAAGGTTTCTGTGTTGGATAGTCCAAGACGAATGGAGTTGGAGAGTCCAAGAGAATTAAAGTTGTTCCTGGCTCTTGCCGGGTAAACTCCCTTGCGACAGAGGGCAAGAGTTGCTGGTGAACACTTGATGTGACATATCAGCTTGTTGTTGTTGACACAGTTGACCAAGCTCGAGGGAAGTAGGAAAATTAATCTGTGAGATTTGCTATTTCATTTAGGAGAAAGTATATTTTATGTAATTTGAACAGAAGATATTTTCGCGTAAGGATGTTTTCAAGCCAGTTTTGGGGTCTGGTTGATGAGTTTCTTAGGTGAAAGGGAGCAGTTAAGGGGCAGGAATAATAATAATGATCTGGAGCACCCTCCTCGCCACAAGGACATAGGGACGACCGACGACATACAGTCCAACAATATACAGCGGGGATTACAGTCATCTTTCCTTAAAAAAAGGAAAGGAAAAACTTAATTTCATGAGTTGAAAAAAGTTTAGTACAGATGGGTTGCTTTAACGTAACTAGCAACATTAAGAAAATAATTGTTATTGCACAAAACTTGCTATTTCTTCATCCATCTGAAGGTCAGTCTAGACCCAGATAACCGTCAGCTAGTCAAAGTACTTGAGAGTGCCTCAAAAAAATTCCAGTGTTCAATCAGATTGATCTTGAAAGACTCCACTTCTGGCATGCGTCCAGGAAAGCACTTTCCACTTCAGAAAAGAAAAATAGCTGGCACAGTTCCGGAAATACCTCCTTCTGCCTTTGAAAAGTAACAATTGACGAAAACGGACTGTATGTTCAGATTAAAGACTGGGCATCAGAATCACAGTATTTCTAAAATTAAAACTTTTTTTACGGTATAAATCAAAAATAGACGTGAACTACAACTTGTATATAGATGAGAGTTTGACATAACATTTATAGATAAGCAATATTTCCACCTAGCTATTTGCATACGGAAAAAAACTAAATTGTTAGTTTATTAAAGTTAGTCGTTACACACGAATTTACATGCAAAATAGCTTAAAAAAATCTTTTTAACTCCATACTAATAATACATACATAGACTTTTAGTAGCATACAAAAGTCTACAATAAGAAATATTCATTTTATACACTTATCAAATTTCATTTTATACAATTTATAAGACATTGAGAGAAATATAGATAAGGAATATATATATAAAATTGTTCAAAAAGTTTTTTCAAAACTGCCGTTGTTGACTACAAAATAGAAAAACATTAGAGCATATAAGTCATGTAAAAAACTATAGAGGGGAAAATTTATCTACAAATGTTCAAAAGGTTTTTTACCAAAAACTGCCGGTGTTGGCTAGGAATAAAAAACCATTAAAGTACATACATATAGATCATGTTAAAACTAGAGAGACAAATGTTTATACAAAGAAAGAAAATTTTCTGACGAATCACTGCTGGTGATGGCTATAAAACAGAAAACATTAACGTACATACATGAATATATTGTATAACAGAAAAAATTATGACATGTAAACAATACATGACATTTACGTGGTTCAAAGTTCATGCTTCAAGTTTAAATTTAGATTTGTGAAATTTTAGAAAGTTCATGGCTTTTAGATCATGGTTGAAAGTCCAAAAGGCTTTACTACATGCCGTACATTTTGGTACAGAACTGATAAACCAATACTTGAGAAAAACTAAAATAATGAACGATACGACCTGACTTAGGGTTTCCACTGTAACAGTATGAGTATTAAACATGTTACTGTGCAACCGCGAAAAGATGGCATACGACCTTGGAATAGTTCATTTTGAAGAAGGGGCGGCCGAATGAAATGCAAATGATGCTCGGCGGCAGTTCTTTTCGCCAAACAATTCTTTGACTTACCAGCTTCTTTGGCACCTATACGAGCAGTCAAAGTGTCTAATGTTGCCAATTAAATAGAAAATTGTTAAATTTTTGTCAATTTAAATATTGTTTTAATTATTTCTTATAATTTTTTTTATCAGATATGCAGAAAATCGATAAAACAAAATAGCTTTAAACATTGCTTATAATTTGTGTTCACATGTAAGTTTATTTCTAGTATTTAAATTAACTTAATCCCTAAAATTTACTCGTTTAGCTTTTAACTTCTCGAAGTATACGTAAAACGGTTCCTTTTTTTTTTTTTTTTTAAAGGAAAAAAAAAAAAAACTAAATGTCTGGAAAAGGTAGAACAATCCATTCAAATGAAAGAAAAGTGGTCCATAAAGTACTAGAGTTTTTTGAGAAGGAGGCAGCTTCTGGAAATCTATGTATTCCTATTCAGAAGGCTCATAAGAGAACAGCTGCTGCAACTGGTGTATCGATGAGAACTATTGCACGAATAAAGCAGGAAGATAACATTTCGCCTATTCTGTCGACTCCCGGAAAAACAAGAAGGCCTAATCGAAAACGGAATGTGGTTTTAAGTGTGGACGATTTTGATTTATGTGTTATTCGGGAAACGGTCAGCGAATTTTATGCAAACAACAAAATGCCTTCTTTAACAACTTTGTTGCCTGTTATAAAAGAAAAAATCCATTTCCCTTGGAAAAAAGAAACATTACGTAAGCTTTTGCACAAAATTGGATTTCGGTGGAAGCGTAGTCGAGATAAACGATCCATCACTATGGAAAGACCAAACATTATACAGTGGCGTTTCAGGTATTTCCGTGACATAAAAAAGTTCAGAGAGAAAAACCGAGTAATTATTTATTTGGATGAAACCTGAATTGATAGCAATTTGTGTTTCGGAAAATGTTGGCAAATGGAAAAAATTACAGCTTTAAGCTAAAATAGTGCTGGGAATAGATTAATAGTTGTGCATGCTGGTAACAAGGGTGGCTTTATAGAAGGAGCGAGTTTGGATATTAAATCTGATTCTTCTTCAGACGATTTCCACGGACAAATGAATTTTGATAATTTTTCAAAATGGTTAAAAGAGAAACTTATACCTAATATTCCACCAAATAGTGTGATCTGTATGGACAATGCCCCTTACCATACCAAGGTTTTAAATTCAAAACCATCGAAGTATGCCTCTAAAAAGCAGCTGACTGAGTGGTTAGAGTTAAAAAAAAATTGCTCATAATCTTCAAATGAGGAAAACTGAACTTTTTGAATTAGTTGAGGCGAATGCTCCTCCCCCCCCCAACAAAAAAATACTGTATTGATGAACTTCTGTAGGGAAAAAGCCATGATGTGCTACGAATACCCCATTATCACTGTGATCGCAATGCCATAGAACTAGCTTGGGCTGACACCGAAAGGTATGTGCGACAAAGAAATGTTAGCGCTGATCTAAACTTAACATCAATGAAATCTTTAACTACTGAAGCACTTGGCAGCATTTCCAAAGAACAATGGATAAAATATACAGAACATGCCATCACAACTGAAAAAAAAAATATTGGAAACTCGACATTTTAGTCGAAGAAACTATTGAGCGGATAAATCTCGTGGTAGGCACTGGCTCATCAGAAGATGAATCTCAATCAACTGCAACTGCAGAATCTGATTTTGAGGATTGGAAGTAGAGATGTGAGAGGGGAAAAAACCCGGGTTTAAACCAGGGAATAAACCCGGTTTTTTGGGAAGGGAATTTTGAAAGTTTTCAAAAGTTGTGAATTTTGCAATTTTTATTTATTTATTTATTTATTTATTTATTATTATTATTTTTTTTTTTACCAATATTAGAGGTGTTCTACGGCATTCCATAATGTTATCTTACATTTAGTTGGTTTTTATGATTTTTCGACTTTAAATAGTGCTTTTAACGTCTACAAAATTAAAAATTACTAGTATAAAATTTCATTAATAGACTTATTTTTTTGTTATTGCTGTGTATTTACATCTTAGTTCTGACTGTATATCCAAGTGACACTTATTTTTTATGGCAGTCGAAGCTCATCATGTTTTAGTTGTATATATCTATATGAATGTAAATCTTTAATATTTTATTTCAAAAATAAAACAAAAATGATCCGAAATAACCTGTGTTCACTAAAATGATCAATAGTATTATACCGAAAAATATTATTTCAATTAAAATTTCAATAATATTAATATGCAATAAATAAATAAATATATAGCATCCAAACTGTTAATTATTATTGAAAATTTTAAGTATTAATCCAATGCATCCAAAAATTATTGCTGGAATTTTTAATAACCGAAGAACTGATGTTCGATTTTGTTCCTCGTGCTCCTTAACTGATTATAACAAAATTTCATCAATTTATGTAAAATTTTGTTAAATCAATAAAACAAAATTTCATAATTTTTAAACTATTTTTATCATAATTTAATTTCATTGTATTATTTTTTATAACATGTTTTATTATGGTATTCATTAATTAAAAAAAAGGGAAAAGGGAAAGTTCTAAAAGTTATTTAAACACGCAGACAAAACTTCATAATTTATTATGATTAATAACGTAAATGTTAAATCTTTTATTATTTTTTGTAAAATGGTCACAAAATTTTCGATATCACTTTCATTTTAACAAGTAAAATAAAAAAAATTAATGAAATAAGTTGTTTGTACTTAAAATAATAAAATTAAATCTAAACATTCAGTATTAGTTTCTTCCCATCAAAGTTTCCAGTGTTTCCAATGTTTCCAAAATTCCCGGTTTAAACCCGAAAATTCCCATGTTTATTCCCCTGAATCAAAATTCCCGGGTTTTTTACATCTCTAATTGAAAGAGTGATTCCTCTTTAAGTGAATTTGAAATGTTATAGGTATTAAAGACAGGGACGGAGCAAGCGCAGCTCCCCCCCCCCTCCCCCTTCCCTTTAAGTTTAAAAAATGTAATCCAGTCGGCCTATCTACAATAACAATAATTGAGCTTTAAGTTTTAAGTTTTCTACAATTTAACATACTAAAGCAAATTTTGAATATTTTGTTCCTATAGTAAGATAACCATATATCCTCGTAATTTGAGGACTGTCCCCGAATTCTGACTTTTTTTTAATTTTTAGTCCCCAAAATTTCTTTGTCTATTTGGGACACTAAATGTCCTCAAGTTTAAATATTTGTATCCACTTCTCTCAAAAATCACGGTCAAATTCACAAATAAGTGCGTAAGATTGGAAATTATTAAAACTGTGACGTAAACACAGTCATATTTCATGTGTTCATTAGCATATGAATTTTACTATCTTACCAGATTTATAGGAAGGGAAAAATAAAATTTGTTTAATGAAATGTGGCGAAAAATATCAGTTATATGACCACCCTAAATTGCATTGATAATAGTAAAAGGATAAAAAGATTTTCTTTTTTTATATAAATGCATATAAGTATTAGTCGGTAATGTCCTCGAAAAAGTCTCCAAATAGAGTTTTCATTGTCCCTCATTTATAACTCTAGATAGTACATAAAAAATGATAAATCTCGTGAAGAATTTTTTTGTAGTTTTGATGCTAATCGGGCTTCAAACATTTTTAATTATTTAAACCAATAAATTTAGTGTAAATGATTTTTTTTTTTTTTTTTTTTTGTAAATATTCACTATCATGATTAGTTCAATTATTTAAACCTAAAAATATATCATAATTAAATGTTTTGTAAATATTAAATATCGTGATTAATTAAATTTCTACTTTTATTACAACCTTTATATGATTATGTCATGTTATTTAATGAAAAAGTCTCCAAATAGAGTTTTCATTGTCCCTCATTTATAACTCTAGATGGTACATAAAAAATGATAAATCTCGTGAAGAATTTTTCTGTAGTTTTGATGCTAATCGGGCTTCAAACATTTTTAATTATTTAAACCAATAAATTTAGTGTAAATGATTTTTTTTTTTTTTTTTTTTGTAAATATTCACTATCATGATTAGTTCAATTATTTAAACCTAAAAATATATCATAATTAAATGTTTTATAAATATTAAATATCGTGATTAATTAAATTTCTACTTTTATTACAACCTTTATATGATTATGTCATGTTATTTAATGACAATTACAATAATTTAATGTTTATTTTATCAAAACTGTGATAGTATTAATCATGGTTTCTTTTATTTCATACATTGTAGAAATAAACTTTTTAAAAGTTTAATTAAGTTACTTCTATCATCCCCCTGATAATGATTGTACTTAAAAATTACTTCTCGGAAGCCATTAAGATTACTTTATTTTAAAAAATCAAATTTATTTTTGAAAGTTATTTTATCGCCGAAACTTTAAAATTTGTAAACAATAGTACCTCCGAAAACTTCTTTTAAATAGTAATTAAAAATACCTCCAAACATTAAGTTTATCAACAACTTCAAATTATAATTTCACACTAAGAAACGGGCTAACAACGCCAAATCTGGAAGCCACTCTACTCTGTGTTACCATGGAAACACAACCTATCACCTTATTTCATTAATGGAATCATCTGAAAACACGTGATTCGCGTGCCAAGTTATCGTGGTCGTACCATAACACACAGATTGGATTGAAGTTTGTTATTTAGCCTGACTGCATGCATATTTTTTCTTTTCTTTTTAAAAAAGAAAGTATTTGAATTTTCAGACATACTTCTGACGTTTATGTCATTAGTGGTCTGGTTTGTTTGTTAAAGGTACTTTCTGTACATACAGTGTGCGGCAGCTATTTGAGAACACACGTTATAAGTGATACAATGACCTGTATATCATCTTTAAACAACAATTTTTGTTACAGATAAACATGGCAGAACCTATTCTAACTCAGGAAAGGAAAAAGCACGCTGTGAACGTCTCCTTGGCTGCAGGATACTCCGTTTCTGAAATAGCTGCATTTCTGAAAGTCGCCCGATCATTCGTTTTCAGAGTTCAGAGAAAACTGAGGTTTGCCAATGCTAATGTGACAACTGTTTTGCACTGGAAACATCATTGCCAGGTCTCAAACATTCCCAGGACACCTGAATTCATTAATTCTGTTCAAGCTGGCATCGAAGAGGACCGTGGAAAGTCCATAGGGATACTCAGCTGAAATCTGCGGGTCAGCGAGGTCACAATTCCACGTGTGGTTAATGAAGACCTCTGTTATAAGTCGTATGTAATGCGGAGAGGACAGTTCATGTCCTAGAAAACCAGAGAGAATAGAGTAATCAGAGCAAAGAGCCTCTTAAAGAAGCTGAAACATCAGGAACAGACAGAAACACACTGGTCTTTTTCGGACAAGAAAAACTTCGTCCAGGACCAGAAAATCAACCGGATAAATAATCTTCGGCTATGTTAAAGACAAGAGGAAATTCCCACTGTCATGCACACTAAATTTCCTGAGTCTGTTATGGTGTTAGGGATCGTGAGGAATGAAGGTGACGCCATGCCTCCACATTTCTTTTTACAACGTGCCAGAATCAACGCAGTTACTTATACCGATGTGTTGAACACGGTAGTAAAGCGCTGGATTATTGCTCTAGCCCGTGGCAGGCCATATGTTTTTCAGCAGGACTTTGCACCAGCCGATATGGCCCATTCAACACAAGAGTGGATGGTAAACAATTCTCATGATCACATCACTCCACGCATGTGGCCCCCTAGCTCACCTGATGTTAACTCTTTGGACTATTACGCTTGGGGCGTTGTTGAAAGGGTCTTTAATAAGTACCCACATATCACCGTTGGTGTCTCCAGACAGCTATTGTGGATGCCATGACAAATATTCTATGTGCCCACCTCATTTCTGCCTGCGAACGGTTTAAACAGCGTGTTGAGGTTGTTATTGCAGCTGATGTTGGATTTATTGAATGGTGTCGTGCATTAGGTCCTACTTCTTGTGTACACACCGTTCCATGTTCATTAAATGATATATCTATAGCGTTTGCTCCCTTTTTCTAAGGACGATACTTTGTTCTCAAATAGCTGCCGCACCCTGTATATTACTTAAATAGTCCATATGGCTGTCCATTCCATATTTCTGAATGAATATTACTGTGAATGAATGGTAAGGAAATATGATGAGTACAATGAAAGATATTTTTCTATTGGCGTAGTTTGGGAAATAAAGGTATGCTTGAGTAGTGTATGAAAGAGAGTTTAATTGTGTCTTTTTATGTTTGGCCTGTGTGTAATGAAAATATGATTTTAACAGAATGTAAAGTTAAAATCAATGGTTTTGCAGGGATGTATAGAAATCGTTTTAAAGTGAAAGAAATGAGGCATAATATGTGTCATAATGTAAAAAAAGGGTTGTGGTTTTCTAGTAGTCATTTGGTTATTCCCCCCCCCCCCCCACAATCAAATGACGGATATTGACATTAAATCAGAAGGAAGTTTGGAGGAGAGAGGGGGGGGGTATATCAAAGGCGAAGGTGCTTCATGAATTACAGACATGAAACAGAGGTAAGGGAGCTGTGATTTTCTATTTTATAAAATATCTAAATATCCATGAATTCTTTGCTTTACTTGTTTTTTGAAAAATATGTTTGATTATTACGTATTTTTGTGCTTTTTATAAATAGTTTATAAAATGTGATTTTTGTTGTTAAAAACTGTTTAAACTATCGCTTTTTTTTTTTTTTTTTTTAATGCACACAAAGCATACCGACGTGCATATTATTAATTGCTGCAGTACAAAATTTTGTATAGTTTTAAGTTTTGTGCATTTTAAGATATGGGTATCCAGTAATGTTTATTATTTGATTTTCATGTATGTGAAGTGTACAGACGTGCATATTACTGATTGCTTCAACAAAAAATTGTATTTATTTTTGAAATTCTTGTATTTTTAGATAGGGGTATCTCGTATCTATAGTGATGCTTATTTATTTATATTTTTTTATTTGTTCGTTATCATGTAAGCGAAGTGTAGTCATAAGTACGTATTACTGACTACTAAACTGCAAAGTTTTTAAAACTTTGAGTTTCATGCGTTTTGAGATAGGGATATCCAGTTTTTTTTTTTTTTTTCATCTATGCAAAGCGTACAGGCATGCGTATTACTGATACTGCGAATTGGAATTTTGAGTATTTATATTGTGTGATTGTATGTTCTAAGTTTTATTAACTGACTGCTGAACTAGAAAATGTTTTACATGTTTAAGTTTCATGCATTTTGAGATATGAGTATCCAGTGGCTTTTTTTTTTTTTTTCCCAATCTTTGCGAAGCATACAGACATACATATTGCTAATTCCTGCGATTGGGAATTTTGAGCATTTATGCAGTGTGATTGTGTGTTGTAAGTTTTATTTTTTTATTTGTGAATGGTTATGATTTCATGATTATTTAGTAATTTTTCCTGAACTAACAAAACATAAAAAAAAAAACTGAAAAAATTTAATAAAAATAGGCAAATAATAAAAAATAAATCCAGCAGTTCATAATTTCGAGATGTAAACATTAAGAATTTAGAGGAATTCATAAGTAGGAGGGTGGAAATCGCGACAGTAAAAAAGAAAACTGTAGATAAGCCTGATGCTAGGGTTAGCCAACGCTAGAGAAACATTTTGCTCACTCTACGAAGAAAAATATTTAGTGAGGAAATACACTGTTATGTAACTCCACACATAATAGTTCTACTTTTCTTGGAGACGGGTAGAAAGTTGTGTCCTCTAGTTATAATAACTTGAACACGTGACAATGCATTTTTTAAATATTTTAAGCCAATTGTTTTGAATCCCAGCTACTTTCGGCAGCGTTTATATGATTCAACAAGAAAATTCATTTTTAACTTACTTCCTGACTACCTAGACATTTGAAACTTTCAGAATAGTTCAGAACACGGTGACAGTGCATTTTTTACAATAATTTTGGCCATATGTTTCGGATCCACGCTGTCTTTGGCAGCGTCTGTTATATTTTTAAACGATCATGTAACTTCCGGACAAGGTAAACATATGAAATTTTTAGAATAGCTCAGAACACAGTGACAATGCATTTTTTTAATACTTTTAGCTAACTGTTTCAGATCCCCGCAGCCTTCGGCACCGTTTATTATATTTTTCAGTAGTCATGTAACTTCCCGACGAGCTGGACATTTGAAACTTTCAGAATAGCTCAGAACATGGTGACAATGTATTTTTTAAATACTTTTAGCCAACTGTTTTGGGTCTCTGCTGCCGTCGGCAGCATTCATTATATTTTTCAGAAATCATGTAACTTCCCGACAAGCTAGACATTTGAAACTTTCAGAATAGTTCAGAACACGGTGACAAGGCATTTTTGAAGTGAAAACTTCTTTAGGCGCGTTGAGCACTTTTGGGTGTATAAAAATCATGAAACTCGTGCCATCGTCAGTGAAGGCTTTCCATGAGAATCGAAATTCGAGATTTCAGCTGATTTACACGTTTTGAGGTGTCCTGAATGGGTTTTCTTTTGTGTCTCAGCTACTAATTAAAATAATTTCATAAGTAATACATCATTTGAAAGCTTTGTTGAGTTGGAATCGAACAGTAACTTACAGAAATTTCTACCACCAGATGGCGCTATAATATTTTAAAATTTCAATATTTCAATTTCTAATTATGATTAAATTATTTTTAATACATCATTCGAAAGATATTTTAAAGTGCTTTTATATAATCGAAAGTGGAATTCGAGATTTTACCTGATTTACACGTTTTGAGGTCTCCTGAATGGGTTTTCTTTTGTATCTCAGCTACTAATTAAAATAATTTCATAAATAATACGTCATTAGAAAGCTTTGTTGATTTGGAATAGAACAGTAGATTACAGTCATTTCTACCGCCTGTTGGCGCTGTGATATTTTAAAATTTCAATTTCTAATTATGATTAAATTATTTTTAATACATCATTCGAAAGATATTTTAAAGCTCTTTTATATTATCGAAAGTGAAAGTCGAGATTTCACCTGATTTACACGTTTTGGGGTTTCCCGAATCGGTTTTCTTTTGCATCTTAGCTACTAATTAAACTAATTTCATAAGTAATTAATATTTTTACATAATATAAGGCTTAGTTAATTTAATTTGAGTAGCTACAAATATTGTGCCGGATCATAAAAACTTCTTTACAAACCAAAAATAATTAAAAAATAATAATCTAATAGCTTGATGATACAATTCACAAGTTACTTAGTTCTCACTTCTATCGGCAGTCCCCAAAGACTGCTTTGATTTTTTTTTAACACGTTCACGCCGGCGTGACCCACCAGTTAGTCACAGATACAGTCGGCAACAAAAGTATCCGAGCACTAGCAATAATCCCTGTCCAAAAAAAAATACACTTCATACTGCTTTGTTAAATAAATCCTTGTCAAGTCATGTTCTTAATCAGTCTAAGAACATGATTCGACAAGGATTTATTGAACAAAACAGTTTTAAGTGTACTTTTTTGACATCGGAATTATTGGCTAGTGCTCATATACTTTTGAGTCGACTATGTAAACAAAATGTGCTGGCGTGAACGTGTTAAATACTTTTAGCCATCTGTTTCAGGTCCCCGCTGCCTTAGGCAGCGTTTATTATGTGCTTCAACATTTATGCAACTTCCTAACCAGCTAGACATTTGAAACTTTTAGAATAGCTCAGAATACGGTGACAATGCACTTTTTAAAATACTTTTAGCCAACTCTTTTGGGTCTCCACTGCCTTCGGTAGCGTTTATTATATGTTTGTACAATTATGTAATTTTCCAACTAGCTAGACGTTTGAAACTTTTTTTTTGCTACCACTATTTTTATATAATAATCTCTTATGGTGAAAATTTCTGTGTAAAAATAGAGATAGCACAAATGCCAGAAATCTTTTATCTTTGAAATAGACATTAAAAAAGGAAGGAGACTTTGTTGCAATCCTTAACCTGATGAGCATGACTTCCTTGGGGGCTACACAATTTCCCCTGATCCCACTAGTTTTTTTATAAGTTTGCACACTTAATACAGAAAAAAATTATCATACAAATATACTAGTGAGAGCATCAGAGTAAAGAGGCGGGGCTGTAGCTATCCTGCGAGGCCACCATAGAAATATATAATACATAATAAAACGGGTATTTGTGTAAGGGGAATTTAAATTCAAAAAGGTTTTAATGTCCCTATGATCATGATACATATCATGAAAATAAACCACAAGATTAGTACTTCATTGAAAATAAAATAGTTTTCCATTACATGTTTAAATCTTTGAACAAAAATAACATTGAATGTTACCAAAAATTATGATGAAATTTCTCTATACTTTACTTTTGACACTCACATGGAAATAATTTGCATAAAAACTTTTTAAAAAGGGAAAAGTATTCAACACTTTCTGCATCTACAAAAATCTGCATTTGTAATATGTCAACATAAATTTTAATGTATTTCACTACACTATCTATTAATACGCTATCTTATCCAAAAGTTTCATAAATATTTAAGTAATTAAATTAAATATATTCCAAAATACATTTGTAAATATGAGTCAGGCTGTCTCCCAAAATGACAAGTGAAATACGAACCTGGATCAGTAATATGTGATCAGTAATATGTGAAAATTTTAAAATTACGTACTAATGAGCAATATATTTACTAAAAAATATTTTGTTCATTAGTACATAAAAGTACATTTTTAAATAAGTATTTACTGAGACTTGTGAACGACATATTTTTTATTCGACATATATTTATTTAACAAAACAGAATTCGGTGTACATCTTTTAAATACGAATGGGCTCTTCCCACCGTCGTCTGCTCAATCTCGTGATATTGGAAAAAGAATAACCGAATTCTGAGAATCGAATTCAATTAAATATTGTTCTTAAGAACAAAAATTTTAATATTTAATATAAAATAAAATAAAAGTAATATTGTGCTTTTGTAAACAGTAGAATAATTGTATTTGTAAATTTAATAATTTTTAAAAAACATTTTATGTGTTTATTTATTTTTACCTATAAGAATCGATTTTTGTATATTGTAGTGTAACTGTAACATTAACTGATCTAGCAATAAATAATAGCTTCTTGTGGAGTGTTTATGGATTATAATTTGAAATTTTAAAATATTTTCATTTAATTTAATTGCATAAATTTGTTACAACAAGTTAATTAACTTAGTTACTCGTCTAAATGGATTTATGCAGTACGGTATTGCTCTGTCAATGATTTAAGTACCAAAAATCGGATTATTAAACATGTTCTTCATGAACAACAATAACAAACATAAACTACATGATGATTGTAAATGTATACAGCAAACAAAGGAGGATGAATAATGATATAAAATGGATTAAAAATGATGATGTATAAAAAAAAAATACAGATTTAATACGATTGATAAAAATAAGAATAGAAAATATGTTATTTCAGCAATCACTATAGATAAACAAGACTTTGTCTGCTATTTCTTTTTTCTCTATCATGTGACCTCTGACGTCAGGTGGGAAGAGCCCATTATTGCTAGCCCTTCAATAATTTTACTGCTAACTTTAATGTCACATCTTAAAGGTTTAGATGCGTTTATAATTCAAACTAACAATTTTTGAAAACAAAGGCTATTTCGATATGTTTATAAAATGAATCATGCGAAATACAATAGTAAATAAAATTAAACTCTCTTTTGTTTATTTATTTCATGAGTACAAGATTTCTTGTTTATCAACAAATATTCTTATGAACTGGATTACAGTTAACTGTTTAAAGAGATCTCCCAAAGTATTTCTCGAATTTTCATTGGCTAGAGTAAAAAGAAGTAGAAATCAAATTAAGTTCCGCCTTATCCTGGACGTCATGTCCGCTTGGGTGGAGCTTATTCCTTTTCGTTAACGAACTCTCTTTTCGATCGATGACTTTAGAGTACCGCTTACCGCTTATGCGATTTATCAAAAATCTCCCGTCGTAACAAAAGAGTTTCGATCTACTTTATCTTTCCACGATCGAAACGTTTCGATGTGTTTCTGGTAGCACCCTAAGTTTAATTGCCTGTCGGCCTGTCGCGATAGGGATTCATTGATCAAAATCCAAGACGCATGCGTGAAATGACGAAGTTTGCGTCAGTACTACGTAATTTGAAGAACCAATCAGAAGAAAAAGGGGCTTACTTTATTCTCATCGAGATCATCTCGAGATCGCGAGTGTCGTCAACATGACGTACCGAAACGAGACCTGAATACCGTTTTCTCAGTTTCCTACTTTATTCCACATTTTTCGAGACGGTCTCGAAAGTAAACATTCGTTATCAAAACGAAGCCCACTGTGTTTGCGAGACGTTGTCGAAAGCGAATTGTAGAAGAATTTTCCAATATGGCTACATTATTTCTGTCACTTTTAATGGATTTCGAACAAAATAGAAGAATTCCGAGAAATTATTTTAAAAAATCGATCTTCTTCTAGATGTGAGATTCACCAAACTATACAGTCTGGATAAAGAAACTGTGATATTTCTCTACGACGAAATAAAACCTACCTATATCATAACTACATACTGCCATAAATAACTACATCATCCTCTCAGTTCTTTTCCTTAATATTTATTACATTTATATTTTATGCTTCTTTTCTCTCTCTCTGAATAGTTATGAAAATTCCGATGGTTTCAAATTGTTATATGCTTTGTAATTGTCGTTGTTTTCATTTCGATTTTAACATTTTGCTAATAAACACTAAATAATCTTTATTTGCTTTAACATAAATTTCAAATTAATTCAGATGCTTTAATAGTAATAACAATAAATACTTCGTGTATCTAAAATGACTTAATTTTTTTCATCATCTACCTATTATATTTATTTCATTAATATAAAATACCACATTATATAAAAATATAAATATTGCATAAAATTGTTACTTATAACAATATTATTTCGTTCATTTTAACTTCGGAAAATTTTTAATCACTCATACTCACACAACAGTTGTAAGGAATTAATTATTTTCGAATGACTAATATAATTTGTCTTTACTGACAACAATTTCTTATTTCAGTCGTCAGCAAATAAAAACTGCACTTAATACTGTTTTGTTAAAAAAGTCATTTTGAGTCATGTTCCTAGACAAGGATTTATTAAAAAAAAAAAAAAAATTATACCATGAAGCACTTATTATAAACATATTTAAAATATACAATTAACTTCATGTCTCATTTATTAACTTCATGCCTCAAAGATATTATTAACTTATAAAATATACATTTTATTAACTTCATGTCTCAAAGACATGAAGTTAATGAAAGGTTGTATATTTTAAATATGTTTATAAGGATTTATTTAATAGAACAGTATTAAGCATGAAAAATCATGCATAATATAGGAGAATTAGAATTTTTTGTTTTTGTGTGCATGAAGTGTAAATACATGTATGATAGTGATTGCTACGAAACAGATTTTTGTGCATTTTGAGATTGATACACAGCAAGGTAACAGAACCCAACGGTTTTTTTTTATGTGTGTGAAGTGTGCATTCGTGAACTGTGGTGAATGTTGTAATATGGATTTTCCTGCATATTTTAGATTCATGCACTGCAAGGTAGTGGCAAACAATGAAGGCTGTTTTTTTTCATGTGCAAAAGAGTACATATGTGCATGACAGTAATTGCTACGGAACCAATACCTATGATATACATATTTTTTAATTTTCTTGTGCATGTAGCTTACAAACGTGCTTGAAAGTGATTGCTACAATACAGATAGATTTATAGAAAATATGGTAGCGGCACACAATTTTTTTTTTTAGTACGACAGGACTATTTCTTTCAATCTGGTATTTTGTGTCGTTACCAATGTATAGTGTTCTTCTTCGAATTTCCTCCATAGTTTATCTTTTTTATTTGTTTATTTATTTTTTGTTTTTCATATGCGTGAAGCTTACATACATACACTCGTGATAATATCTGCTACAGAATCGAATATTGTACATTTTAAGATTTATACTCAGCCAAATACAATTAAATTTATTGGTACATTTAAATACTATTGTAACTGGTGTGTACAATACCGTAGATACATGTAATAATGTATCAGTAAATAAAAATAAATTATAAACAGTTATCTGTATATATAAAAGAGTAAACTCACTGATCACCGACTCAACACAGCCGTGGCGATTCTATGGAAGATAAGAGTAGCAAATTTTGGTAATCACGTTAGTTTTAGGACACTGATGCCCACTAAGATGGGATTTTGTGAAATATCCCCTCATTCCCCCTGGGGGGGAGGGGGGGCAGAAGGCAAAAACCCCTTTATAAGCATAACTCAACTCCAAATTGCTTCACTGTGAAGAAATTTCAGAGGGAGAGACTAGACTTGAGTACAAAAAAAACTATTTTCTGCGATTTTGGATTTTTAAGGGTGGGGGTGAAAACAATTTTCGGAGTCAAATTTAGAAAAATACGGACTTTTGAGTAAAACTCTACCAATAATAGCACAAAGAAATAGAAAACCGTCAAGAACATTCTTGAGGATATTTCCAAAAACTCATTTTTGTGTTTTTGTGAATTTGGGGGGTAGTTATGAGGGGACAAATTCAAGCCACATTTTAGCGCTGAATTCATCCGGGGAAATCAAAAATTATCTCTCATCTAAATTATCTCAGGATAACGATTTGTCGATATGTCAATTGGTTATGCATACTCAAGACACATACTACAAAGGGATTTTGTAAAATTCTGTCCTATTCCCCCTTTTGGGGGATGGGGGGGGGCGAAAAGCATGTTTCCAAGCATAACTTTGCTTCAAATTATCTCAATAAGATTAATTTTTATGTGTGGGTTGTTTATGCTTTTCCAACACACATTATAAAGGAATCTTATGAAATTTCTCCCCCCTTCAACGGCGGGGAAGGGAGCAAAAAACGGTTTTAAGAGTAACTCTGCTCCAAATTATCTCAGAATAGCAATTTTTTTTATATGTAAATTGGTCATGCATAATCAAGACGCACACTATAAAGGGATTTTGCAAAATTCCACCTTATTTGCCTAGGGGGTGGGGTGGGGGAATCATGTTTCCATGCGAAACTCTGCTCCAAACTACCTTAGGCGATTTTTTATGTGTTGGCTGGTTATATGTTCCCAACACGCACTATACAAGGATTTTGTGAAAATTCCCCTCCCCCCCTTTAAGGGCGAGGGGTGGGGGAAAAACACGCTTTAAAGAGTATTTCTGCTCCAAATTATCTCAGGTAGGCGATTTTTTTTATATGTCCATTGGTTATGCATATTCAAACACACAAAATGGAAAGGGATTATTTGAAATGCCATGCTATCCCCCCTTGAGGGTTGGGGGGGGAGGGGGTAAAAACATGTTTCCATGCCTAACTCTGATCCAAATAATTTTAGAATAGCAATTTTTGATGTGTGGACTGTATATGCGTATTCAACACACACTACAAAGTGATTTTGTGAAACTCCACCCTACCTCCCCTGAGGGGCAGGGGGAAAACATGTATTGTGTAACACAATAACATGTAACACAAATGTGTAATTCTGCAGTAAATTATCTTAGGAAGATTTTCAATGTGTGGGTCAGTTATATGTATTTAACTCATAATACAAAGATATTTTGCGAAATTCCCTCCTCCTTTCCTTTAAGAGCGGGGTGGGGAGGTTAGCTAAAAAACACATTTTAAAACATAACTCTGCTTTAAATAATCTCAGAATCCCGATTTTTTTAATGTGTCAGTTAGGTATGTGTATGCAACATGCACTGTAAAAGGATTTTGTGAATTATGGCGAGCAGGAAAACTGCTACCGAAGGTAGCGAGAACTTTAACTTGGATTTTGACTGATTTCAATGATTTTTTTTTTTTAATTATTATAATTAATGATAGGGTATTTTGAGAATTAATTTCAATATAATGACCAGTGAAGCGGGCAAAGCCTGCTAGTAAATTATAAATTTACCATATTATTTATATTTAAAAATTGGCGATTATTTAGTGGCATGAGGATAATATGCAAGCACCTCAAAAAATACATTTGAAAAAAAGTATTCATATTAGGGTTGCACCTGATAGCAGTTTTGACTGAATATTTTTCAAATCGAATAGTAACTATTCGGCCGAATACCGAATAATCGGCTGGCTAATTTACTTATATTCAAGTGTCAATCAGCTAATTTTTTGTAAACTTTTTCAGTAATACCATTTACATTTAGTAATATTTTATTTTTTTAATTGTAAAAAAATTTTTACAAAAAACTAATATTCAGAAACTATGGTTTATATAAATGTAGAAAAATATTAGGAAATATTATCAAACATAAGTAGTGGTGTAATGCTGGACTCACAGTCAAAGAAAATTATTAACTGTCTGGCCTCTTAATAAACGCGGAAGCTTTCTTTTGCGCCCACTCTAAAACGAATAATCTGGTGTGTCACTCACACAACTTTCTCTTACCCTAAAATTTATTACTATAAATACAGGTTGGAGATTAAGAGGTAAGATAACGAGTACTGCTATGTAAACCTATGTTAAACAATTCAAATTAGGCTTCGGAAGAGTTTTATATGATAATTAGTTTTGTGTGAGGGGGGCGTTAGCCCCTGTCAACCCCCCCGTTTCATTAATGCACCTACATTTATATAGAATTTAATTTGGTTATTAAGAAATAATTCTGTTTTTAAAAAATAATATATTAAAATTATTATTTAAACAAATTATCTTTTATGATAATGCAGACGATTTCCATATTACAGAAGTAGTATCGCACTAAATATAAATAAAATAATCTGGTGTGTCACTCACACGACTTTCTCTTACCCTGAAATTTAATACTATAAATGAGGAGCAAACATTCAAACCGTGTTTTCTCCAAAAATAAAAACTTGAGTTAGTGATTTTTCTTTAAACTTAACATAAAAGTAATATGTCTACATATCTTCCTAAATATGTCTACATATTGTCCTAGTATCTAGTAATACATTTAAACAAACAGAAATTAGTTTTTAAGTTTAGTTATTTTTTAATTTATCAGTCTTTGTGTTGTCTGAAAATTTGTATCCGAAGGAGAAAACACGGTTTGTATGTTTGCCCCTCAAATACAGGTCGGAGATTAAGAGGTAAGATAACAAGTACTGTTTTGTAAACCTATGTTAAACAAGTCAATCTTCGTAAGAGTTTTATGTGATAATTAGTTCTGTGTGAGGGGGGCTACCGCCCACCTCAACCCCCCGTTTCATTAATGCACCTGCATTTCAATAGAATTTGATTTGGTTATTAAAAAATAATTCTGTTTAAAAAAAATAATTTATTAAAATTATTATTTAAAAAAGTTATCGACGATTTCCATATTAGAGAAGTAGTATAACACTAAATAAATAAATAAATAAATTTATCCTTAATATTACATATTTTTTTTTGTTATAAATGGAAAAAATCGATAACTTTATTTTAAATTATCGCAGATCGATGGTTCAACCATTCGTTTGGAGAGCCATTGGCGAGCTCTTTTGAAAGATACCCATCATGAAAATTTACTCCCCTCGAGGGGGGAATTCCCCCCCCCCCCCGGGGTGGAGGCAAGGCATCCACATACACAATTTTTTTTTCCCAGTTGACTATCTCTGTTACAAAAAATATACGTTTCATTTTGTTTGGTGCACTCAATAGATTTTAAACTCTACTTAACTGCAATTTCCTCCAAAGACATAATGTATTTGAATACTTTTGAATGTCCCTGTACACAAACCATTTGCTTGATCTTAATGAAAAGTTTAGTGTAGTATCCTTATACGATACACATTTAGAATACCAAGTTTAAACTTTCTGCCATAATTTGTTTTTGAGATATGCTGATAACAGACAGACACATACACACACAGATCAACAGCTAAAAACATGATTTTCGTACTCAGGAGACCTTAAGGTATGCAAATATAACAAAATCTCACTTTCGAAAATTTGACCCAAAAACAATACTTTCTCTACCTTACGGGTAAGAGAAAGTAAAAATTTATTCTCAATATTACATTAATTTTTTTTTTTTTTTTTTGTTAAAAATGGAAAAAGTCGATAATTTTATTTTAAATTATCACAGATCGATAGTTAAACAATTCTATTTAAAGGTATTGGCGAGTTCTTTTGAAAGATACCCATCATGAAAAATTACTTCCCTCGAGGGAGGACTTCCCCCCCCCCCCCTTCCAAATATATATTCGTTTCATTTGGTTTAGTGCAGTCTATAGGTGTTAAACTCTACTTACCTGCAATTTCCCCCATAGACGTAATGCATTTGAATACTTTTGAGTGTCCCTGTACACAAACCATTTGCTTCATCTCAACAAAAAGCTTACTTTAGCATCCCTATATAATACACATTTAGAATACCGAGTTTGGAATTTCTGCTACTATTTGTTCTTGAAATATACTGGTAACAGACAGACACACAGACCATTCGCTAAAAACATGATTTTCGTATTCAGGGGACCTCAGAACATGTAAATATAACAAAAATTTGACCTTAAAACAATACTTTCTCGTCCCTATGGGTATGAGAAAGTAAGAAACAGAAACGCAGCATTTGAGAAAAATCAATTTAAAAGTAACAACGTACTGGATAACCTATATCAAAACTGTTGTAAATGCCTCTCACTCTCATGTGAATAAATTGTGAGATAGGGATGCAATACTCTTCGTGCCTGTTGGGGCACTTCATATACATTTTTAGTGACAAGTTAAAAACTGCTAATTTATGACTTGTGTCATTTTACTTGCCAGATTTAGATCCGACCTGTGTTTGATCTCTTCAAGTTTCCTAGATTGTAACTTGTAACATCATGTGAATTATGTACGTTCTTTCTTAACTCAACTTAGAAACGTATCGTTATACTTTTATTGATAAAGACAACTTTTGTTAGATATTATTAATTGTTAAGATTGATATAACTAATAATTTTCTTTAATGTTACTTGAAATTAGATGAAATAATTGTTTTCCTTTAAATATAAACTATTTCATAATTATAATAATAAAGCACCACAGAACTGATGTTTTAAAGTAATAACTACAGAACTTTGGATAAACACCATAAAATGCAATAAACTTGCAACAATTGTTTTGGGTCGAAATAACACATGACCCTTCGTCAGGCGAACAAATTAGGCACGAGTGCTGCAGTCAAAGCGGCAACGGCGTGTAGCCACTTTGACAGCAGCACTCGTGCCTACTTTGTTCGCCTGACGAAGGGTGTTATTTCGACCCAAAACAATTGTTGCGAGTTTATTGCATTTTATGGTGTTTATCCAAAGTTCTGTAGTTATTATATTTCTTAATTACTCTGAAAATCTTAATTAAAAATGGCAATTTTTTTTCAAATAGTTATTATTATTATTATTATTTTTTTTTTTTTTTTTCAATTTTTGTGCGTTCTAACTAGCCGGCTATTCGAATAATAGTTTGATTCGGCCGAATACCGAATATTCGGTGCATCCCTATCATATTATATTTTTCCTTTTCTATTTCATTACTTTCTGGAATTCGCCAGGATGGCATCATTCCGAATAGTAACCCTCTACTGTCAGCATAGAAAAGGGAGCTTTTCAGTGATATAACCAAACAAGAAAACACATCGAAGAAAAGCAATTTGATCAGAAGCACTACAAATATAAAAGAAAATTTCCATTAAAAAAAAAAAAAAAATACTGAATAAGTATGGAATTATAATTGTCACAAATAAAAAAAATTAAAACTCAAAATCACATATGTACAGGCTCAAAATTACCAATCGCAGGAATAAGTAATAGACATATTACTTACAAACTTTGAATAAGTTGCGAGTTTATTGCATTTTATATGGTGTTTATACAAAGTTTGTAAGTAACATTTTTTACAACGGCAGTTTTGTGGTGCTTTTTATTAAAAGTAATGTATGCTTCGTGTACAAGAAAAAATATTACTGAATAACTCTATCTCAAAGAAAATTTTGTGCTCCATTAATTAGTAATAGGTACTTGTGTACACTTTGAGTATATGAAATTGTACTCGAATTGTTCATGCTATCAGAAACTAACATTCATTTTGATGAGGATTGTGGAAACACTTCATGTTAAAAGTAAATCATATTAACAATGTTCATCTTAATGAGGTTTGACTGTATTTACATACATACATATATAGTAAAGTAATTTTTTAAATGCAGCAATAACCAGAGTAACAGAAGATTTAATGCCACTGAATACTACATCGATCAAAAATAATTATTTTTTACCAAATAAAATTATCCTTTGATGACTTAAGTTCAATTATAAGAACAATTAAATTTACTAGCTCTAATAAATTTAATTTTTTAATTAATTCTTAAAACTTACCTCCATTCCTATATTTTCTTTAATATGGCTAATTTAAAGTATTAATGTTATTAAGCAACTAATAAAAGTGCAATTTGTAAATTTAGATAATTTAACGATACATTCATAATCAACTAATGATCATTAAAAAAAAGTATTAGAGAAAGAATTCCTGTTTACAATTTATTGTTTCTATTGAGACTGACAAAGTTTAAATACATTTTCTTCTTGCAGTCACTTTATATACATTTGCTTCTTGCATTTAAATGAAAGAAAATTTGCATGCTTCATGCTTTAAAATAGGCTCAATGGCATGGCTAAACTGTAATAAAGACTGAACACACTCACACACAAAAAATTACATCTTATTTTAAATATATATATATACTTTAATATGTTAAATACAAAGAAAATGAGTATCTGAAAAGGTTTGAAGTTCGGTTGCATCTATTCTATAATTTGTACATCGAGAAACCACCAATCCCATTACATAAATAATGTTTTCCTTTTTTTAGAAGGAGAGCACTATTATCATTAAAATAATAAACGCATGCAATTTGTTTGTAAACAATTCGACAACAAACAAACAGCACGCATGTGCTATCCGAAGCCGATTACAGTTAACGTTCGCTATGAATCTCAGAAAATAGTTTTTTATTTTTTCATTGGTTAAAAAATGCGAAGAAGAAGCTAAAAGTAACCCCTCCTTCGCTGTTATGTCATTTCGAAGGGAGGGACTTACTGTCGATTCAGTGACGATATCGGGGTCAATTCTGGGTACGTACGTTGCGATAAGTCGGCGAATTGTGACGTCACTGAAATCTGTTATCACATCGCATGTTATAGTCGCATGCGACCAAAAGAGCTATTCTTGGACCACCATTTTCCCAAGTTCGACAAGCCAGAGTGCGATATTTAGCATGCGATAGAGTTGTTACGGCTCCTCCCAACTGTCAATCATTTTCAGCGATTAAGATAGCAGATATTCCGATATAACCAATGGAAAAGTTTCATCAAAATGATGTTGTTTAGTAAACAGTAGCAGTTTGACAGTAATGGCTGACAACGATGCAAAGTATGCTGAAATGACATCAATGCAAAGATATCACGTACCAATTATATTTTAGAGAATCTTCGTCATTTTTCTTATATTTCGAATTATACTGAAAGTATTTGTATCACCATATTTTGTATCCTGCGATGTTTTTTTATTCTAATTGTGCCATTGATTATTTATAAGGACTGCATGTCTAAGTTTTTTTTCAACGAACTATTTTTGATGTAAAAGAGCTAGTGTCATTTCTACAAAATTTTCCAGAAAATTGAATAGATAGTTTCTGAAATCATTGTTTTGGAAGAAATGCTTTATACCAAGCACTGTGATAAATATTAAACTTTGAGGAAAGGCAAATAACTAGTGGGACAGTCTTGTGTACAGTGCTTTTTTTTATATTAGGCAATGCATTAGATTGTCCTTCTATGCAAATATTGCTTACAGAAAACAAACGAAAGTCTAATTTTGTAAGTTTAAATTTATTTTTGCTTTTAATCAATTACCATTAGTAAAATTATGATTATATGTCTAATATATACCTCATTTTAATAGTTAAATATTAGCTTACACTTATATTCACTTACCAGTATTAACATTTTTAATATAAATCTACAAAACGTTTTGAATATGTTTATTATATTGTGTAATAAGTGAATTCATCTTTTTTCACTTCCTTAAAAATTAGTGTAATAAAACTGATATACGTTTTACCAAATCCTGATAATATACTATGGCATCATGCATATATGTTGCTATACCGTAAACATTGCTGGAAATTGTATGTTATAGTTCTTTCCCAGAATTGTACATAATAATTCGAATGCATTAATGGTTCATCACATTAAATACGAACTTGGAAAAAAATACTTAAAATCATATTATAATTTTTAGTTATGTTTATTTACTGATTCAGATTTCTTTTAAATATCTTGTAACTAGTGCAGAATGTCAAGTCGCTTTACTCATAACAGGGGTCATACTCCTCAGGGAAAACCTGCAAAACAGGGAATACTCACAGAATTTGGAATTTGTTAAAAAAAGTCAGGGAAAATAAAAATTTTCATTGAAAGTCAGGGAAAATCAGTTACAAAATCTGAAAAAACAAATGTTTTTTTTTTTTCTCTTGAGTTATGTTTTTCTTGTTTAGCTTCGTATCAAAATTTAAATCATTAGGTATTATGAAAATACGCACGTAAATAATGATTTCTACGACCTGAATTTCTATCATGATCGGCAGTAATATGACATCATACAGTGAAAGTAGCTGTATTTTGTCCTGTTTAGAAGAGCGTTTCTTGTAATATGTTGCTAATATTTTCTTGAAAATTGTCTGGAAACTCAGGGAATTTTTTTCCCATATTTGAGTATTAACCCTGCATAAGCATGACTTAGAATCCAAATACGCGGTGGTGTGGTCAGGGGAGGGAAATCAGAAAAACAACCAAAGTGCTTAAAGAAAATGATTTACTAATATTTTCGAATGATGAATTATTTATAACCTTTCTTAAAACAAAAAAATAATTGTGTAGGGTTCTTGTCTTTAGCATTTTTCTAATATTCACCTTTCATATTTTATACTTAACAATCAAAGTGTTCCTTTATTACCAAAATAACATTTCATTCAAACCCCAATTATATAGACATTTAGTATAAGTGATGAAAACAGTTTTGGGAGGAGGAAGAAATTTATAGTGGGATCCTTTTTATAAAATGAAATTTTGTGAACGTGCCCTTCTCAAGAATTTCAACTTTATACAGACACAACTAAATGGCCTTAATAAAATAACCCCTGACATAACATAAATGAATTCTGTGTTTAATGTATAAATTGAACTTTTCGAGTAATATGTTATCATAAACCAACAATTTCATGCAGACATATAATTTTATGATGAATACATATGTAGTACAGGGTGATTCATAATTATCTCCAGAATTGAAAAAGTTATTCTATGTTATGAATATGAATAGTAATTGAATATCTGTAAAAAATGTATAAATGTAAAAATAATTTTCTAATAATATTTCCAAATACCAGAAGCAGGCCTCAACAAATTTAAAAGTATTTGGCCGCCACCTAAATTTTCTAGTAACAAAAATTAAGAAGTTCATTCTGAGCATAAGTTTAAGAAAAAGCAATTTAGGATTTTGCCAATTTTAGATGCATTGAAACAGAAATTGGTAATTTTCCATGATGGATTAACTATTTTGAGTCTAAATTTTATCGAAGTTATTCCTTAATACATGCACCCTCTGTCGCTGGTGATGATTTTATTTTTTTTATTTTTTGCCTATGATAGTCAATTTTTTTTATATTATTTATAATAAAACTAGCAGGCTTTGCCCGCTTCGCTAGACACAATAGTGAAATGAGTTGCCAAAATCCTATATCATTATTAATTAACCTGAGTTAAAGTTCCCGCTGTGCTTGGTAGAGATTTTTCTCGCTTGCAACGTGAAGAGTCCGTGTTCTCACTGCCTTTGGCAGCAACTTACCCGATTCTTGCTCCCCCTTCCCCAGTGGGTAAGTTCGAAGTTTTGCGAAATCTATACACAGTACATAATGCATACACCTAATCAACATCCACGCACCAAAGTTCACCAATCTAAGATAATTTAAGGCGAATTCAAATGGGAAAACTTGTTTTTACATGTATTTATAGCCCTCTCGTCACTAGGGGGGTAAGGGGGGATTTCGTAAAATCCCGTTACAATAAGGGTAAGATATATATAGACAATTTATGTACCAAATTTCGTGACCGCAGATCCCATAGATTTCTCAGGACAAATTTAGCTCTGAAACGTGTCTCGAGTTTGCCCCCTCGTAACAACCCCCCCCTCCCCCCCAAAAAAAACGCAAACCCCCAAAAAGCAAAAATGTGTTTTTGGAAATATCCTAATGAAGTCGCATAGCCTTTTTTCAATTTATTTGTTCCATTTTTGGCAGAGGTCTACTCAAAAATCAGGAATTTTCAATATTTCCCCCCTCCCTTCCCTTAAAAATCGAAAATTTCTAAATGCAGATAATGTATTATCTGTACTCATGTCTAGTCTCCCCAAGTGCAATTTCTTTATTGTGAAATAATTAGGAGCCAAGTTATGCTTATAAACATGTTTTTGTCTTTTGCCTCCCCCACGGGGGAAAGGGGAGTAATTTCTGAAAAGTTGATAGATGTAATTTTAAGTTGAGTAAAGACCTAAATTCCTGCGGAGCGCTGTTAAATTGCGTCCAGCCATTTTCAAGTGATACCCGGACAAACGTGTTTGTCTTTTGCCCCCCAGGGGGAGAATTTCTGAAAAGTTGATAGATATAATTTTAAGTTGGGTAAAGACCTAAATTCCTGTGAAACGCCGTTGACTTCTGTCCAGCCGTTCTTAAGTGATACCCGGACAAACGTGTTTTTGTCTTTTTTTCTTAATTTTAAGTTAGTTAAAGATGTAAGTTTCTGCCAAGCACCGTTGAATTCCGTCCAGCCATTCTCAAGTGATGCCGACAAAAAAGAAAAAAAACCCGACATACAGACATGATGACACACACACACACAGGCAAAATTTTCTGAAGTCATTTTCGGCTTTCATGGTGTGTGAAACGTGAAGATATCGCAAAAATTTTCGATTCTGACAAATTTACAGACAAAAGTCTGATTTTATTAATACACTCACTATATACACAAATTAAAAAAATGTGTATTTAAGCACATTAGGTTCTATGCTATAGCTTTTTCATAAAAGCTGTGTCACTTTTCAGGTGATAGGGATATACTGACAAATTTAAGTATGACTTACAAAAAATAGTGTAATTAGTATCATTAGACTTTGAGATAAAGCTTTTTCAGAAACAAGGAAAATTGTAGTATAACAGCAATACCTCTTGGCAAACATACGCACAAATTTTAACAAGAGTAAGGGGGGGAAGGATGTAGTTGTGTACATTAAAATTTGAGATAAAGCTTTTCAGAAACAAAGAAAATTATAACATAACAGCAGCATCTATTGACCAATATTCACATAAATTTAAACAAGAGTAATGAAAAAATGGTGTGGTTCTGCACATTAGATTTTGAGATAAAGCTTTGTCAGAAACAAGGAAAATTACAGCATGGCAACACCACTTTTCAGACAACATCCATATGAATTTAAACACTGAGTAACAAAAATAAAGCAAGAGATACATTTTATTAATACTGTAATGTTCAATAGAAGTTGAGATATAGGCTCTACCTAAATATTGGAGGTTGGTACATGCAGAATGAGAATAGTATCGCCATGGTATTATTAAGTTTTGGGATGTGAGAAAACAATTGTAGATACTTTCGAAAGTGTAAAACAAATGTTCATTCACTAAACATACAAATTAAAAATGGTATAGTTGAGTACATTAGATTTTGGGATACAGCTTTATTTATAAGTAAGGAAAATTGCAACATAACAGCTCCACCTTTCAGACAGCATCTACACAAATTTAAACATTGAATAGCAAAAACAGAGCAAGTGATACATTTTGTTAATACTGTAATGTTCAACAGAAGATGAGGTACAGCCTCCACTTAAATGGTCAAGTATGCAGAATGGTAGCACCATAGTATTATTATGTTTTTGAGTGTAAGGAATCAATTGCAGATATTCTCGTATATGTGAAGTTATTTGGAGGAAGAGAAAGGAGGGGCAAAATTTTAAAAATAGAGGTAAAGCCTTGAAAATCGGTATTACTAAAAAAAAAAATAAACTCATTTACCTCTATGAATATTCATATATACGTCGAACTTTATTAACGTGAATCTCAAGGGGATAAAAAATTTGTTTATATTATCAGTAGTTCCTGCTATGGGCATTGTGCCATTGCGGAAACAGTTCATATTAAAAGTAAATTATATTAACAGTGTTCTTGTTAACGAGGTTCAACTAAAATAAAAGAATAAATTTTAGAGAAACAGAGAAGCCAATACTTACACAGATACTTCTCTTTATTTCATTTATATAGAAAATAAGTTAAAATTACTTTCAATTACAATATAATTCAATTTGAACTTTATTTAATTTAAAGAGAAAAATTATTATTATTATTACCTGTACAGCAAGAAACATCTATATTAGTGATGTCCACTCTTCATTTCCAAAGCACTGACTGCCAGGGAGAGGTGCCTCAATCAGGTGGCTTTTTAATAAACACCACCCAATATGAAACCACTCACCAGGCTTTTGTTTTTCTTATTCACAAATTTGAACGATCTGAAGTGAGAATGTGACAACTGAGTATAGAGGATCATAAGGGTTGTACTTCTACTTCTTGAGATCTTGCATATTTTCTAAGCAGACACTTTCCTGTTCTTTCTGGTCCAATTTTTTTTGTACTCGACTTCTGTTGGTGGTGTCTCACTAAAAGGCCGATTCAGATTAACCTTGGCTATCCATGTATTGAACGTCCATCTAAAATTTTAAAATAAAGAAAACAAAAGTAAATATCCAACTAAAAGTAAAAATGATTAAGTAAAATAAAATTGTTTAGAGTAAAATTGTGTCCTTCTGTCCTATCTAATAAGCATTTTTGTCAGACTTTACATTTAAGTGAGGTGCCAGGTTCAAATTCGGCTCATGCATTATGTAAATAATTAAAAGATTTCAAATAATAGTACTTACAGTGCAGTCTATAGAGCATCTTTTTGTGTAAATATATATTAAGAAATATAAATAATTGTACAAAAATAAAAATAATAATATGTAATAAAATTACTTACAGTGTGCAGATAGCGTTGTGTCAACTACCGAGCATCCTTTCACGTAAATCACAATCTTTCACATGGCTTTCTACAGGTAATAAATTGTGATATAATCATCATTTTTTCCACATTTATAATTACTGACTAATCTTATGTACCTCTTCCTTGGTTCACTGACAGTAAAAGTTTCTCGAGCATAAAAAAAAGTAAGATTTAATACATGCTTGCTATAATAATCTGTTAGGCCCAATAATTGCGAGTCCTTAGTATTGTATAATTTCACCCTCAAAATTCTGTTTTTTTCTTCTAAATAATCATGGTCACTTAAAGCAGAAATATGAGATATGGGCATTACTGCATCAATCGCATTTTCCGTTGCTCTTTTTCTGACGGGTAGATGCACAAAGACAAAAGCATTTTCTTTGTGCTTTTTAGATATTTTTTTATCGCAATTTTGTGCTAAATGCACATACATTATAAATATTCCCTCCCCCCAAGTCTTATTTTCTTTGCATGGTTCATAAAAAGCACACTGCATTTATTATCAATCTCAGATAAATATTTATCAAATATTACCAGGTAATAAGTCACTGTCCCAGATGTTTCAATTTTTTTGTTTAAATTCTTTTATCACTTTTAAAAAGCATCACTATGGATAATATCCTTATTTGTTTTACATTTCATGATTTAATAAAAATTACATTGTGGCAATTATCAAATCTTGGAAAAACTTAATTTCGTAACATCTTCTAAATAAACTTCAAAACTTTGCCTTAGGCAAATAAAACAGGATATTAAGTTCATTATAGCTGATATGAAAGTTGATTTTTCAAATTTTTTATTAAGTGTAAATTTTACTGTATTTACATTCTTTTTAAAAATGTTTTAGACAACAAACGAATAAGTTGATGGAAAAAATGATGATTAGACAGTAACAAACTATACTAAAAGAAAAAAAAAATGTGAAGACAAAAACAAATAAAAATCAATGTTAATAATAATAAAACATTTAAAAATAAACTGAATATAGTTGGGGTACATACAAACGGAACGCTTGCAAATGAACCGCTTGCAACTTCGATGACGTAAATTTTGCAAGTGGTTTGCAAATAGTCATACATTTGGAACGCTTGCAGGCGGTGACGTCAACTTGCAAGAATTATCGATTGCGATGAATGATAAACCAATAGGAAACAAGAATACACGAATCGAACAATATTCGACAAAAAATTCGAAAAATTCAGTGGGTTTTTGTTTTTGTTTATTTGTGACTTTTGAGGATCGCTATAATTTTTTAGACGTTACTTACATATTATTGACATTTTTATATTATTTTATATATCAATGTATAACTTATAACCATTTTAAATGTGGATAATAGTGTATAAATAACCAGAATAATTTATTTAAATTTCAGAAATACTCTGATATACTACTAACAGACCATGATACAACTTTGTATTAAACATTTTCATATTTTTCCTCTGATTATTCAAAAGGATTGGATATAATTTTTTTTTTTTTTTTTTTTTTTACTATTTTTTAATACTAGTGGGATAATCTTATGCACTGTCCTTTTTTGTCATAAGGCCATGTATTAGCTTATCCTTCTATGTAAATATTACTAAGGAAAATAGTCTTATTCTGTGATTAAATATTACTTAGTCCTGAATTTTCTAAATTTCATTGTTAAGTAAACACATGGACTATGGTTGTTCAGAGAATTACTTACTGTAGTAGGAGTTCATCTTACAGTCCATCAGGTAAGTTTGATTAAAATTATTATTTATTTGTTTATAACGTTCAATATGTATTTTTCAATACTTGTAATGAAAATTATTAGAATCATATTCATTATGAATGCAACTTCAATATTTGCACTGAAGGGCAATCCAATGCATAGTATTATGTAAAAAGCGCGAAAAGGATATCCCATCAGCTTATTGCCTTTATTTTATACATACATAAAATTTCAGGAGGGGCTGCAGTCCACCAGCCTGACATTTAAAAGTAATAAGTATAAAAAAAATGAATAAACACCATAAAATGCAAGAACCCGCAACAAATGTTACAGGCTGAAAGTAAGCACAACCTTCGCCTTAGAAAGGGTCGTGTTTTTTTTTGACTCAAAAGAATTTTTGAGAGTTCTTGCATTTTATGGTGTTAATTCAAAGTTTCATACTTTTTTATTTTTTACATCACTTCTATGATGCTTTTTTTTAAATCTTTTTTCTTCTTGCACCAAGTAAGTAATTTTGTGAAAGTTTGTTTTCTTTTTATTGTTTTATTTGTTAAATCACCCCCTCCCTTTTTTTTCTCCTCATTTTTTGTGTCCTTCATTTCAAATTTTTTTTATTGTTTAACCCTGCCTTTTTTTTTTTTTTTTTTTATGTGTGTGAAGTGCCCCAACATGCATGCAAAGCATAACATATGTCTCACAATTTATCCACATGAGAGGCATTTGCGTCATTTTTTTAATGTAAACTTTGTTATTTGTAAGTTGATTTTTCTCAAATGCTGCATTTTTGTGTCATTTTTCCAACCCCGGTACAAGATACTGTTATTTAAAAAACTTATATGTTTATTAAGAAGACTAACAGTTAATAATTTTCTTCGCTTTGAATTCAGCATATCACTACTATTTAGGTATAGTAATATTTTCTAAGAATTTTCTACATTGAAGTAAACCACTGTTTCTAAATAGTAATTTTTTATAATTTTCCTAATTTAAAATAAATAAATATAAATTACTAAATATAAATGATACTATTCAAAAAGAAAAAAAAAATCAAAGCAGTCTTTGGATACTGCCGATAGAAGTGAAAACTAAGTAACTTGTGAATTGTATCATCGAGCTATTAGATTATTAGTTTCGAATTATTTTTGGTTTGTAAGGAAGTGTTTATGATCTGTATTATATAATTCGGCACAATATTTGTAGCTACCCATATTAAGTGAACTAAGCCTTATATTACGTAAAAATATTGATTACTTATGAAATTATTTTAATTAGTAGCTGAGATACAAAAGAAAACCGATTCAGGACACCTCAAAACGTGTAAATCAGATGAAATCTCGAATTCCACTTTCGATAATATAAAAGAACTTTAAAATATCTTTCGAATGATGTATTAAAAATAATTTAATCATAATTAGAATTTGAAATATCGAATTTTTAAAATATTACAGCGCCATCTGGCGGTAGAAATTTCTGTAAGCTACTGTTCGATTCCAACTCAACAAAGCTTTCAAATGATGTATTACTTATGAAATTATTTTAATTAGTAGCTGAGATACAAAAGAAAACCGATTCAGGACACCTCAAAACATGTAAATCAGCTGAAATCTCGAATTCCACTTTCGATAATATAAATTGGTAAAAATATGTTTCTTCTCATGAAAAGCCTTCGCTGACGATGACGCGAATTTCATGATTTTTGTTCACCCAAAAGTGCTCAACGCGCCTAAAGAAGTTTTCACTTCAAATGGAAAACCTTCGCTGATGACGACGCAAGTTTCATGATTTTTGTTTACCCAAAAGTGCTCAACGCGCCTAAAGAAGTTTTCACTTCAAAAATGTAGTTTAAAACAACCACACGACTTCCTTTACCCACTATTACATGTACTTTTGGGAAATAATACAGGGTTAGTCAAAATGAATAGGACAATAAGAAAACTATTTTTAGACGAATGTATGTTTATTGTAACCAAACTACAGCTACGTATGGACAGATAAACTATCAAAGATTTATTTGGCAACACACATGTACGTTAATGCCGCTAGTAGACGCTGTTTTCAAAATGGCGCAATCAGGCAAGGAGAAGGCGCTTTGTGTGATATTTGCTAAAACAATGTCAGTACAGTAATTACGGTCCAGCGACAATTTCGAGCCAAGTATGACAAGGAACCACCTCATCAACATTCCATTGTGAGGTGGGTAAAGCAATTTGAGGAGACGGGGTGCTTATGCAAGGGTAAAAGCACAGGACAACCACGTGTCTCCGAAGAAACTGTGGAATCCATTCGTGCATCCTTTCAACGAAGTCCCCAGAAGTTGACAAATCGTGCAGCCATGGAAATGGAAGTTCCATGAGAAAAAACTTTGATAGTTTATCTGTCCATACGTAGCTGTAGTTTGATTACAATAAACATACATTCGTCTAAAAATAGTTTTCTTATTGTCCTATTCTTTTTGACTAACCCTGTATAATCAAAAGACATAAAACTTACCTAATAAAATAGACATCTGAAAATTTTGCAGTACGAGAAAGCTGATACTCATATAAATGCATATAAAACAGAATTTACATAGCGAGTTAAAAAAAATAAGAGAAAAAAAATCAGTTTAAACTTTTTTTATTTTTGAAACACTAATTTTAAGATCTAAAACTGACCTACCTAATCAGTATAACTGTTAATTTTCCTGTAATAACTATGCAATACATGAGAAAGGATATCTAATGGGTTTATGCAACAATTTTCAAGAAAGTCATTAGAATCGCTTTTTAGATACCGACTTTTACCAAAACTTGGCATACTCAATTGTTGACCCAAAAATAACAATTACATACAAAAAAGGAGATTAATATGAGAAGTTTGAAAAAAATTCGTACAGCTGTTTTTTAAAGGCATGCACTTGTGAGACCTGAAATTGAGATATTTATACAGGACACCTATCAATTTTTCTGAACTAACGAACTCATTCATATTAAAGAACATCTAATCAAGTGTATATACAGCAGCTTCGAATAAAATCATTAGAACCGTTTTTGAAATATGGACTTACAGCCCCACTCCTGGTTCTTGATAGTCGAATTTTCATCAAAAGTTAGAAAAATCATCTATACACCCGGCGTGTCTCAATTCTGAAGTTTCATAGTTCCATCTATCAGTTTCGGAGAAATGATAATCAGAAGATTCCACACACACATTCTGACCAATTGCTAAAAACTTTTTTTTTTTTGGACTCAAGACACCTTAAAACATGTAAATCAAGTGAAAACTCGATATTGAATTTTTGAACTGAACACAATACAATTTTTATTAAAATCACACAATCAACTGTGGAAGAAAATCATATTTATTGAAATTTTGTTTTTCCGACTGAGTGAAAGATTTCCGAAAGTCAAAGATCCGGGGTTCGACTCCCGGTCCAGGCATTATTTTCACTCAGTCGGAAAAATAAAATTTCAATAAATAGGAACACAATACTTCCATTACTTGCACAGTAATAGTGTAGTAGTAGTAAAAAATTAAGATAATGGCACCTGAATATAAGAGTAAACAGCTAGCTACATAGTTACTATTTAGCTTGAAGAATATTCAATATTTGACCAAATATTTAGTGGTGATAATATAGCATAATAATAATAATTAAAATAATAAATTACTTGTATAACCAGACTTGACATTGAACAGAAAGATTTACACAATGTTGAAAACACCAATGCAAAAAATGCTAAAACCAAACTGCAATTTCAGTAGCAAGCTTTAAGTATATCGTTATCAGTGCAGAATGCATTAAGCATATCATCCATCAGTTTACAAATTCTCAATCAGGTTTGACACTGATGATGGTAGGTACACTTAATGCTACAGAAACTGCAGTTTGGTTTTAACACTTTTTTACATTGGTGTTTTTAGCATTATGTAAATACTTATAGTAAATTGTTTATCATTCTTGATAATAAAAAGGTAAATCCATGAAATAAATGATATTTTTAACAGCAGTGTATTAAACTTCAGTATTTAGGCATCATTAATTAATCTGAAAAAGAACTTGTTTTGTCAATATATTAAAACTGACATAACAGACAAATTCTAATTCAGATGTTTATTCGTAAAACTAAGAAGAAATGCATTCTTCATTGATCAGATCAACATTCACCTGCCAGAATCTGGTTCAAGACTGAAGTAAATTTATTCATATTTTAAAATACTCAATTTCTCAATAATAAAAACTATAAAAATTTGAAAAGTATATTATACTTACAAAAAACATAATCCTTTATATGCATTAGTATATTTTTCAAATAGACGACTGCTTCACTTCAGAAGCACTTTTCAAGATTTTGTGCTTCATTGAACAATCTGAAAGAGAATTTAGTACGTTATGCCAATATTAAAACTGACATAACAGCCAAATTTTCATTCGGATAGTTGTTCGATAAACTGGAATATTCTTCATCAGGTCCACACTGAGGTTCTTCATTTAGAGAGATTTTTAATTCAAGATTGAGGTGAATGCACTGATATTTAAAAATACTCATTCGATTGACGAGTTACCATACTCTTGATCATAACAAAAAAAAAAAAATAAAAAAAAAAACAAAATACTTTCAAAATAAAATTATAAGTCTTTATACTTCTTAATATTTTTTTCTATCTTATAAAATCAGAATTTTTATAATAGTCTCTATCGAATGGTATTCAAAATATAAATCATATAATATTAATAAAATAAAATAATTGAGGGGTGAATAAAAATTAATTATAAATAATATTATAACATTAATTTAATATTTTGCTTATTCTTTAATTATTTAAATTTAAATAAATAAAATAATACTTAGATGAATATAAACATCACATAGAATTGGTGTTGCTATCATGCATAACATAAAATGTAACATTCTCAGTTAAGTAAAAATATTTATCATTTGATAATAAAACTTTTAATTTAAATCTTACCTTTAACAGAACTCCATTTGAAATTCAGCATTTATAACATTGTAGCATCATTATCCGAAAAAGAGTTATGTCATATGTTATGCCAAAATAGTAAAACTGACATAACACATAAATTCCCATTCAGATGTTAGTTCAATAAACTACAAATGTTTTTCAATGTTTATCTCTTCAGATCTTCTCAACCACATATTTAAAAAATAAAATACATAATCATCTAATTTTAAAACTAAAATCAACACTCTCTATGTATTTTTATTGCCAATATTTAAAAATATAAATAGTTAATGAAAAATTTTAGTTATAATAAGCAAGACAATATAAAATAACTATATTGCAGTTGATTCTCTCAATGCAAATTTAAGTAGCATTTTAAATAATTTTATATTCATACATAATGGTTAAAAGTACAGAAATAAGTGGGAGAGAAAATAAAATAAGTATATCTAATACCACCAATACCAAATCAGTCGTATGCAATTGTAAGTAAAATATAATCTACTCTTACAGCTTATGAACTTTTAATGATTTTGATTTTAATAATGAAAGTTGATATTTGAATATTGAGCTTACCACATACTGCAATTTCAATATACACTCTTGTTAAAGCAACATTAACTCTTCCCTTCTTTCTATCTTTTGCAGTTTTAGTCATCTACTCATTCCAAACCATGTAATTATAAGGTAATAAATTTAAGAAATGTTTAGATTTCAATGAAGATTGAAAAAATATGTTTATAACACACACACTTGACTTTCATACAAAGTGTAGCCTCCAAAATATTGAAATTATACTTTATTAAATAATTGAAATTTTATAGAAATCTCGAATTTAGCTTCAATTCTATTTATTTTAGTGTTCTATGACCTCAATACAAAGTATAAAACAATATAGACTTGATTATAAAAGTGAACATTTGGATGATGATGCAAATGTTAAAATTGTTCATAGAAAAAACATAACCGATTAAAATTAATTATATCAAATTCTTCAAACAGATAATTCACTTGAAACTAAAAAGAATATTTGAAGTCAGTTGACCAGTTAAAATGAACTGCAATAATATAATACTTCGGAAAACATACATATATGTGCATATATCATAATATAAACAAAACGAAAATAAAAAATTGAAACGTAGTTCGGTTACGAACTGTAAATAAACTTCCATTATCCCAAACTAAATAAATCTTATTTGTCTCTTAAAGAATTGATTTAATATCATGTATATATATATGAAGAACTGATTAATTCTTCAAAATAATAACTCGCCATCTTTCACATTTGCAACTGCAAGTTGACTTACGAGAGGTGCAAAGCTCTTGCAGATTTGCAAGTGGGTTTGCTGTCAGTTTGCAAGCGATATGTTCCGTTTGTATTGAAACTTCCATTGCAAGCGGCTTTGCAACCGGAAGTGTTTCATTTGTATGTACCCCTAAATCAGTAACCATTCTAAATAGTTAGTGTTTGTTTCTACGACATGAATGTTCAAAATGTTAAGAATAAAATGAATTGTAATAAAAAATTTAAACTGAACTGCTGTAATTTTAAAAACATTTCTAATAAAATAAACACATAATAGCAGTTAATTTATAAAGCATTTGTAGATTTAAAAACAAACTCTTAAGTTAAGAAAACTTTCCCACACGAAAATATTTAATTAAATCACACGATATTGCAGACAATTACATAATTTGATATGGACAAGTGTGGCTTATTATTTTTTTCCTGTAATAAAAAGATTATGTACAATTTCCTAGAAAAGTAAAATACTTCATAAAAGTTTATAAAAATATTTTCATTGTTCGAAAAAAATCTTTACAGATATCTCAGCATAAACATATGATATGAAGAGGTATTGGAATAAGAAATATGTTCAGGTAAAAACACTAATATGCCTTATATGTACGGGGAATATATATACAAATACATAAATATTATTTGCATGTAAGAACAACGGAATATAAGTACTTTTACCAGGCTTTTAGCGTATGTGCATAATTTGCTTACATTTGATGAGGCATTCAAACATACTTCAGATCCGGAGTATCTAATTACGAATTCATTTTTATACAAAATGATAGAAGAGAAGTGTAAAAATTAACTCACCTATCAGTCTCGAATGAAAGACGATACTCAATCTCTGAAAATATATCCAATACACAAATTCTTGAAAGGCAAAAACGACATTTAAATTTTTTTTTTCACCATATAGAGAAAAAAAGTCTGTTCTTTCCGAAATGTTTCTGGACAGAGAAACCACAAAAAAAAAAAGTATCTTCGTCGTCATCATCAGAAAACAAAATTTGTCATAGAACTTCCAAAAATTGAAAAAGTAAGTAATAAACAAACACTCTACACTGCATTCAAAAATTTAAATATATACATTCATACTTAACAAAAATAAATTAATTACTTATCTGCAGTTTTAAATCCTTAAAATTTTGATTCTACATAGTAAAAAACCAACATTCAAAATACAAGAAACTTTAGAAAATAAAAGAAATGAGCAAATACATGTATTGTAATGGACGATGGATGAATTTTAGGATGCGTTAACAAGTTTATCACACTTTTTTGAACGGTGATATTCACTTGCGAATATATCGTAACTGGCGGAATAATCGGATGCGATAAAATTGGTCCCAGAATTGCTTCGGGCTTATGGGATAGGCGGATGACGTCACTAACGAACGTATCGCCCATTTTATCGCATTCGGACGTACTCAGAATTGACCCCATCATCTCGATTTCACTTATCGGACGAGAGGAATAAAGTACCTGCACACTTCGTTATTGAAGTATCGTTTCCAGAAAATAACGAAATACGTCACTCTCGATCTCGAGATGATCTCGATGAGAATAAAGTAAGTCCCCAAAAGTTCCCTTGTTACTGATCTAAGTTTAATCGCCTGTCGCTTATACTATCCATTCTAAAGAAAAGCCCTGTGTTTTACGAAATTTTTTAAAATATACATTTAAATAAATGTCTGCTCATGCTGATCTACATATTGATTAAAAAAAAGTAATTTTTTGGGACACGTTTAAAGCTAATTTAAATATATTCAAAATATGAATGTATATCTACCCGCAAATATGGGTAAAAAACTAGTGTGTCAAGAGTGCTATAAAGGATTTTCTAAAAAGGGTAATTTAATTGTACTTCTTCGCATGCATGCAGGAGAAAAGACGTATGTATGCAAAGAATGTTCTAAAGGATTTGCTGTTAAAAGTGCTCTGAGTAACCAGCTTCGCAGTCATGTAGGAGAAAAGCTGCATGTGTGTGAAGAATGTTCTAAAGAATTTTCTGGAGAAAGTGATCTAAAGAGTCATCTTCGAATTCATACAAGAGAAAAACCATATGTGTGTGAAGAATGTTCTAAAGGATTTTCTCATAAGAATAGTTTAAGACGGCATTTTTCCGTTCATACAGGAGAAAAGCCATATGTGTGCGAAGAATGCTCCAAAGCATTTTCAAATAACAGCAGTCTGAGACAACACCTTAGTACACATACAGGAGAAAAACCATATGTGTGTAAAGAATGTTGTAAAGGATTTTCTCGATTAAGTCATCTAAAGAGTCATCATTTCGTTCATACAGGAGAAAAACCATATGTGTGTGAAAAATGTTCTAAAGGATTTTCTCTACTAAGTAATCTAAAGAGTCATCGTCTCGTTCATACAGGAGAAAAACCATATGTGTGTGCAGAATGTTCTAAAGGATTTTCTCAAATAAATAATCTAAGAGCACATCTTCGCATTCACACTGAAGAAAAACCATATGTGTGTGAAATATGTTGTAAAGGGTTTTGTCATAATAATAGTTTAAAACGTCATCTTCGCGTTCATACAGGAGAAAAACCATATGTGTGTAAAAAATGTTGGAAAGGGTTTTCTCAAAAGTGTCAGCTAAAAGAACATTTTCGTATTCACACAGGAGAAAAACCATATGTGTGTGAAAAATGCTCCAAAAGATTTTCTGTAAAATCCAGTCTAAACACGCATCTTCGCACTCACACAAGTGATAAACTATATGTGTGCGGATAAAATCAGTCTAAGAAAACACCTTCGCACTCATACAGAAGACAAACCTTATGTGTGTAAAGAATGTTTCAAAGCATTTTCTTACAGCAGTACTTTAAGAAATAATATTCGCAATCATAAAGGAGGTTTAAACATCTCATTATAAAAAATAAATTGGCGCTGTGGTGGTTTTGTAATAATAGAATTACAAATTAATTTACCAAAGGTGTAATTAAAAAAAAAAAAAAGAAGTAAAATCAAGAATAAACGCTGGGATTGCGATGTCTCGTTCTTAAGTCTGATTTTAAATCTTACGAACTTTCGTAGAATGGGCGTGTTTAAGCACGATCTTAATTTGGTATTGCGGGGCCCCAACCCAAGCGTAAGTCCTCGGCGGGAGAAACGAGTTAGCCAATTGCAGTCGCCGAGCGACATATGTTGTTGTGTCTGTGCGCTTCGAGTTACGATTCGACTTAAGATAACTCTGAAGTTGTCGTAAGAGAGTTAGACACTGCAATACGACTTGCGTTTTTGTACATCCTAAGACAGAGTTTGTGCGTAAGATAGTGTTGAGTGAGCACCGCAATCCCAGCCAAAATACACCTCATGGTGTTGGTGATAGTAACTACAACTTTTATTATGCCTATTTAAACTGTAACTGTTTATCATGTTTTAACTGTTTAGTTTTAGAAATGTGTTTGTGTCAGAATGTAGCATTAAAGTTTATAAGCTACTTAAAATGCTTCTCGCGTACTTAATTAACATAATATTACATAGTGTCTGAAGATAATTCCAAATTTCTATTACACTCACTCATTCAAATAAGTAATGATTTACGTGTGGGTGTTACTGTTCAGTTAAAACATATATTGATGGATACATATTATTTAATTAGGATATTAATTACATCTTGAATATATATACTATTTACAAGTACGAACGCTATTTACAGGAACAAAATATTAATACAGCCATATCGGCTCGCACATAGCCTCGAACTGCCGATTCCGAATAGTTCCAAACCGAAAGAGCTTTTGCCGCGGGTACAGTCAGTAAGTTCATACACTACATCTCCTCCCCATGAAGATAGAGGGGAGGAGGGAAAACGAGATAGGGGATTCGGCAGAAAAACGGACCAGAAAATTTAGTTAATCAACAGGTCACTAGATGGCGCAAAGATTAGCCGTTATAGCAGATTAGCATTGAAAGCTTATGGAAATAATTGCTTTTTAATAAAATTTAAGTAATTTTAGGTACTTATTTTTAAAAAAATGGCTAGAAATTGTTATGCCATTAATGTGAAAATATAGAGAAATAAAGTGATTATTTGAACATTTTTATATTTATTTTATTTTTTAATTGTTACTTTTTAAATCATTAATTCTAAATGCTAAGATATATATATCACTTTTTCATGTAGAAATTATTTAAAAATTTTATAATTTTTATTTTAATCAATTAATTTTGAAAACTAAGATACATTTGTTTTTTAATAATGATTTTAAAAATAATAAGTAATAAATAAAATTTTCCAAAATAGTTAAACTGATTTTTTTTTTTTTTTTCTAATTTTCATTTCTTTTTTTCATCTTTATATATATAATTTTAGATGATTTAGATTAATTGTAGCTATTTAAAAATTTTAATTGGGTGTAACATTTATTTTTATAAATGAATGAATCAAATAAATAAATAATAAAAGTAGAATAGTAATTTAAAAAGCCTCTTTTTACCTTTTGATTAAAAATGCTTCGTTTTTTAAAAGCTAATGGTATAAATTTTTTAATTAAAATTGAAATGACTAGAAAAAATAATTTTAGCACGGAAATAATGTAAGTTTTGATTCTGATAAAATTTCAAATCATTTTTACATCACATACAAAGCCTATATTTCATAAGTTTATTTTCTTCGAAGTAAAACATGCTCCAACTATAGCAGTATGTGTCTGCTCTCGAAAATAGTCAGTGGGAAGTGCTTGGTTCGAATCCAGGTCACGGTCGTCAAAATAAACGTTCGGAGTTTTCCGTGGTTGACTGCAATACTTGAGTAAATACAGGCTAGGTCCCTTTAAAAAGACCAATATGAAGGCGATCCACCTAGGTTTAAGACCTAAGTTAAGTAAAACAATATCATGGGGGGGGGGGTGTGAATGTTTTGATTATTTTGCAAGAGATTTTTCCACAGTAAGTTTATTGCATTTAATATATTTTATTAATTTTTCAGGTTATCAGTTGATAAATTTAATTTTTTACAAGCTGGTTTTTTTTTTTTTTACATTTTAAAAGTTGTTGATGGTTTTAGGATTGAGGCCGATTGGTTGCACTAGGGTCCTAGGTCTGTGTGAGAGTGCCTTACATGGGGTCTTTCTAAGGGATCTTAGCCTTATTTAACTTAGTTTCGGAGAAAATCACCGAACACTTCGAACGGCTAGGCCGACGAGCGCGACCAGGGATCAAACCCAGCACCTCATGTCTACAGCTTCAATGACAGGACCACTTGGCCGTTAGTGGATCCTAGCATTCTAAAAGCTAAAACTTTTATTATTACTATTATTGTTGTAAGAATACAAAATAAATTTGGAATAACGATTTAAATAACCGCATTTTTCCTTTCCATTAAAATCGTTATCATTTTCTAAAAAAATAATGGTACAAATTTTTGAATTAATTTTTGAATGACAAAAAAATATAATTTTGGCAGAGAAATAATGCAAATTGTTTTAGATAAAACTGTGAAGTAACTTTTACACTGAATACAAGACATACATTTTATCAGTTAAATAAATTTCTTACTTTAAAATAAACTGGTTGACGTGCAGTGCCTGGTTCGATTCCAGGTTGCACTCGTTAACTTCATCGTTCGGAGTTTTCCATGGTTTTCTTCAAAACTCGAGCAAATACACTAGGCTAGGTCTTAGCAGAAAATACAGAATTAGCAGGGTAGGGGGGGGGGGGAGTAATGTGTTGTTTATTTTACAAGGACAATTTTATCTTCATCCCACCGAGTTTACTACGCTTAATATATTTTATAAACTTTTCAGGTTTTCAGCTCTTATAAATCTTATAAATATGCCTTATAAATTTCTCAGATTTTCACGTAACAGATTTTCTTACAATCTGGGAGAGGGAGGGGGAGCAAGAAGAATTCAGAAGTATGAATGCAGAATTCTTATACAAGAGATAGCTGCAATTAATCCAAATCACTTAAAATTATATGTTTTTCAAAAAGGAAAATTAGAAAAAAAAGAAAAAGGAAATAGTTTAACCATTTGGAATTTTTAGTTATTTATTTCATTTTTTACATTCTAAAACTGAAATACATTATTCTTTACTAATGAATTTAACAAAAATTTAATGATTCAAAATGGCATTATTTACCTTATGATTAAAATTTTTGACTAAAGTTAAAGGATAAGCTTTTGAATTATAATTGGAATAACTAAATTAAAACTAAAACATGCATGTGGGGAGTGCCTGGTTCAATTCCAGGTCACACTCCTCAACTTGGCCGTTCAGAGTTTTCCATGGTTCACTTCAAAATTCGCTTAAATACAGGCTAGGTCCCTTTAAAAAGACCAACATGGAGGTCAGTTCACCTATGTCTAGGATCTAAGTGCAGATAAATCATTCTTAACGTGTGGTGGGGAATGAAATATAGGTTTGTTTATTTTGCAAATAGAATGTTATCTTCATCCCACTAAAAATTAAATTAATTTTATTTTTGATAATTATTTAAATAAATTTATAATTAAATTACTTTACTTTATAAATTTCTCAGGTATTCAGTTCATGGATTTAAATTTTTTTGCAAACTGACTTTTTTTTTTTTTTTAAAGCATAACCATTATTTATAAATTTTATTTATTTATTTATTTTTCATTCAAAAAGCTAATTCTATACATATTATTTATTTATTATGATTTTTTTTTTCTTAGAGCAGGGGTTTACAAATTCGCTTTTCACCTTTTGATTAAATTTGTTTTGTTTTGTTTTTAAAAAATAATAGTATAAATTTCTGAGTTGAAGTTGGGATAACTAAAAAATTTTTAACATAGGAATAAAAGAAAATTGTTTCAAATAAAACCTTTGAAGGCACTTTTGCATACAAGGCATATATATCAGTTACATTTCTTTCTTCAAAATAAACTGGTTATTGGGAAATGCTGGGTTCGATCCCAGATCACGATCGGCAGTTTAAAAGCTACGAGTTTCCCGTTTTTTTTTTTTTTTTTTTTTTTTTTAACTCGCGTAAATATGGACTTGGTTTCGTTAAGAAAGTGTTGGTGTTGATGTTTGGGATTAAGGCCGATTGACTACACTTGCGTCCTAGGCCTGAAGGAGAGTGCCTTCCGTGGAGGTCTTTCTAAGGGATCGTAGCCCGTATTTACGCAAGTTTCGGAGAAAACCACGGAAAATTCCGAACGGCTAGACTGACAAGCGTGACCTGGGATCAAACCCGGCACCTCACGTTTCCTTAATAGGACTACTACGGAGGCAATGCACCTAGGCTTAATTACAGTCAATTAGCTTTAACTTCTATATTACTACCTCCAAATAAAGCATAATTAGCAGGGGGTGGGGTATAAATATCTTATATAATGCATATATTAAAACTGCCTTAATCATTTTCTAACGAATTCTTTTCCTTCATAGTTCATTGCGTTTTCTATATTTTGCATATTTCTAAAGTATTCATTAAAGTTTTTACATCAAGGAATAAAATTCTTTAAAATAAAATATGGAAGTATTTATGAACAGGAAAATATATATAAGAAATAGCTGAAATTTATCCATAACTTCGAAAATTATGTTAAATAAAATTAGGAAAAGTAAGAAAATAACGTGTAAGTATATTGGAAAATATTACAAATATATTCCCACGTGAGTTTTATGAGAACCTATTAAGTCTAATATAATTCATATATATTTAAATTTTGTCATTCCCAACTTCGTTTAAAAAATTAATGTTGCTATGGAGAGTCGTCAATAGATGGCGCGAGGGTCAGCCGTGATAGCAGCCTCAGTCAAAATCGAGACCATTTTCGTAATACGGCGTTAGATCTCCTATTTACTCTAGCTTCATGCTCCTCCCTCCTCATTAAGGGCCGTGGTAGCCCACTCGGTAGAGTTTTGGCCTCGTAATTGGAAGACTGCAGGTTCGGTACTCGAGCCGGCCAAAGACCGTCGTGTACACTAATGGTAGCTGGTGCACGTAAAATCTGTCGTGGCCGCAATGTTCTCCATGTTCCCATCAAAAATTATACCTCTGGGGGTCACCGATGCGGGAGAACCATCAGTTCCGTGGAGAATCAAAATTGTGATGGCATGTGTGCGGACCGCCTAGATGTGTATCATAGACCGTCACCAACTGCCCATCTGTGCAGCACTAGTGCGACGTAAAACCCAAGCATCCATCCAACCTTCCTGCTTTTCGGATAATACACTGCCTCGATAGCGTTTCTCGAGAACGTACATTTTTCTTCTCATTTCATTCAGAGATCGCATTGTGCTAGCACGCGTTCAAAAATAGCTCCTCCGTGTAACAAATTGCGGTTGTCATATTTATTGCATCGCGTCGAGGTAAAAAAAAATAAGGGGGTGGCGGTGGAAATTCACAGGCTGTTTACATGATATAAAATCAAGATACGCGGAAAGTTTTTTTACATGCCTTTTGAGAAACTATAAAAGATCTTGAAAAATATTTTATTTAAAAAAAAATGAAGGAACTTTTATTAATAATATAAGCTTTTGATCAAAAGTAATTATCTTCATCAAATTTATATAACAAGGCGAATATGTTAAAGACATAAATTTTTTTTATATTAAGACTGAGAGCCTATTAGTTTCAATCTGGGATTTTTGCGTTGTCGTTTTCGATAGTTGGACATTTGTCGAAATCTAAAATTTATCGAATAATTTGAAAGCAATGTTATAATTTGAAAAAAGAAAAAAAAAAAAAAAAAAAAAACTAATAGTCCTCTGTCCTAAACTAAATTCTGCTTTTGCCAGAATTTCATCAAAATCTTTATTATTATTATTATTATTATTGAAAGAAACAGAAAAGAAAATTAATAATAATCAGTATCGTTACAAGCGATATCGAAAAAGTTTTTTTTAATAATTTTAAATTAGGAAGTAAAAAGTGCGTGTGAAATAATATGAAATAAAAATAAGTAAAAAAATGAATTTAGTGATTTAATGTTTTTGTTTTTCGGGGGCTGTTCATGCCTATAAAAAATGCGTATTAAAACGAGTCGAAGAAGGAAGCGAAATAAGTATTGAGTTATATTACGATAAATACGATTTATAATATGATACGATATATTAGACCTATCGTCCAGGGTTAGTAGGCATTTTCGTTGAAAGAAATAGTTTGTTCGTTCGGTGCAACTTGCACATTAGTCCCGTGAGGTACAACTCTCACATTAGTCCCTAGAGGTACAACTTTCACTTTAGTTCTGTCAGGTACGACTTGCACATTAGTCCCCTTTAAATATAGTGACCAGCGAAGTTGGCAAAGCATTCGTTGATTCACTACCTCAATTGATTTTTTTTTTTTTTTTTTTTTTTTTTTTATGTAAAAAAAAACTCTAAATGTAATATACAACTTTATAAACTACTTTTAAATATTCATTTAAATTTTCAGCTGTTTCACTTTATAGTTAAACTAAAAAAAGAAAAAGAAAGAAGGAAAAAAAAAAAAAAAAGAAAGAAACTTTAAAATACATCGTATTATTAACTGCACACGTGATTTTTAAAAGCTTATTACTTAGATTATTATTTTTTTTTTTTTTTTGTTATTTTCGTGATTTTGTAATAAATTAGATTACAAACTTAGTTCAAGAAACTTGATATTCTTCTTAATACCTTTATATATTTTCCATACATGTGGTCAAATATACTTAATTTGAAATTCAGTAACTTGAAATAATGTTATTAATTAATAAAATCGCATGTATACGCAAAACGATGTTAAAATTTTACAAAATACAAAATCAAATTATTATTTTTTAAATATAAGTAATATTACTGTAAAATCAAAAAAAAAAACATATGTATTACGAACATTTAACTTTATATTGGAGGTTATATATAAATATAGTACATAAAATATAATAGGTTTTACAACAAAAATTATTTATTTTATTTTCCCTTTTATCTCTCTCTTTTTTTAATCTAATTTCAAGAAAAGTTTGAATAAATGGTATATCAGAGCCCAAAAATGAGATAAGTTCACATAATTTTATCAACTTATTCAATTTATAATTTAAAAACAATTTGATACTTGGTGCATTTTAGTTATAAGAATAGAAAAAAAAAAAAAAAATGCAAAATCTACTTATTAAACAAATTAATTAGAAAAATATTTGCATATTATTTCCATATTGTTAAAAAACACATAAAATTTGTTTATTAAATCCCATAATATTTTTTAAAAGAAGCGTTTCTCCTTTTTTCAAAGTAACAGTGCCTTTTATTTTATTTATTTTTTTAAGGGAAAGACTTTTTCAGGTAAAATATTAAAATTTAAAGTGTTTCATTAATAATTAACCTACATTTTTATAAATGCCAAACAGTTTTTTTTTTTTTTTCCCCTAAATACAATTGATTTATTTAAAAATATGTATATAACACGCTTGTTTTATTTAAAAAAAAAAAAAATAGCTTGTTTAAATACAAGCGCTATTTTTGGAAAATAAGATAAAGATTGAGTATTTATTATTATTTTTTTTTTCCATTGTTTCTCATAATTCTGAAAGAACATTATATACACAGTCACCTCTGAATAAGAGTCAGCTTTGGGATCAGGCACTTTTCCTTTATATAAAGGTGTCCCTGATTCAGAGGTTGCATTTCTTACAAAGTTTAATTATCATTAATTAATCGTTTTTACGTAATATTTAGTACCTTAAAAAGTGCCTTTCATATTATATTATATAGTAGCAATTTATATAATAATTTAAATAGTTTTAAGTGTGCTTACCAAAAATATAAACATGTTATAGAAACATAACATCTTTAGAAAAAACTTATTTTATTTTAAACAAAAACAGTTTGTAAAAATCCTTTTCAATATCTTTTTTTTTCAATCTTTCTCCCCCCCCCCCCCCTAGTAAGTAATTTTAAATAGACTTTTAATGCAGCATTGAGAAAACGGGTTAAAAACTAAAACGAGCTAACAAAACTAAATGAATTAATCAATTTAAATTTCATCTTTTCTAAAAATTGTAAATGGTCATCTTTAGGTAAATCTGGTATTTGTTTGTACCCCCCCCCCCCTCCTCTTGCATTTCACTGGAAACTTTGAATGCCAGAAGATTTTACGTCTAATGTCAACTATACATACAATTCTTAATTATTTTCACAAATGATTTCATACTTTTAGCACTTTCAATAACCTTTATCTCCCCTCCCCTTATTGTTTAACAGACACACATCAAAGAGATTAATATAAATCTGCTTCATTCTTTATGTCAAATCTGAATTCTTAAAAGATAACTTTTTAAACTGGAAAAGTTGATAAATTAATTTCTTCAGATAATTGTAGAAATTCCCTTAGATATGGAAATTTTAATCTAAAAAAGTGCCCTTTTTAATTAGTAGTATCCCATAAATGGAGATCCCTTAAAGGAGGTATGAGTAAACATTTATTAACTGTGTTTTCAAAACATTTCAATGGATAACATTTAAATTACTATTCAATTAATTTATTTGTTTTATGAAGAGTAAAAAAAAAAAAAAAAAAAAAAAAAAAATGTTGTAAAATTACAGTTGGTAAAAAATCAGTTTTCCCCCTAATTAAAAATATTTCGAAGGAGTTTATTTGTATGCTCGTGATTATTCATCAGTAATAAAAACGGATTAAGAGAATCTATATTATGATAAACGAGATAGAGCAGCCAGCGCGGAAAACGGAGCTTTCTTTTCCGCATTAATTCAGCCGAGTAGAAGAAAACGATCGGATCGCCGCCTGGTGTAGTATCTTTGAAACTTATCGGAAGAAAGTGAAAGCCCGCTCCTTCGGCTTCTGTTATCATCCCATTTCCGAGAACGACCAATGAACCGCTACAAATTTAAACAAACGCGCTGATTGGTGGATTCTCGAGATCTGGTAGCCCTCTATATGTAAGATGAAAATTACTACCTTTCCGTAACATTCGTTATATATCCTATAGACTCTCCTAATCCGTGGTAATAAATAAAATTAACGCGTTTAGTTACTTCCTCTCTTCCTCCATGTTGAAGCTCTTCCTGTGTTTTAGAAGAGCTTCAATGAATAAAAAATTGTCAAAAATAGCAAAAAAAAGCAATAGTAACTTGAATTATTTTTATAACAAACTGAAAAATGAAACTATAATTAACATGTGGTAAAATTGTTTTCTTTTAATATATGCATATGTGTATATATATTTTAAAAATTGTAGTTTTTTTTTTTTTTTTTTTTTTTTTTTTTTAATAAAAAGTTATTAAAAAAATTTATGAAAACTGTCTTTTTCATGAAAGGTAGAAATGTCTTTAAATAATGATTAGAGATGAATCAAGAGAAGAGATTTTCTAGTTTTGAGATGGCCAATATCGATTTATCGACATTGGCCAGCGCGGAATGACAAACGTTTTTGCCGAGATTGGCCAATGTTGTCATTTGAACATTGGCCAATGTTGTCATTTGAACATTGGCCAATGTCGATCTAAGCTGGACTGGCCAATATCGATCTAAGCTGGACCGGTCAAGGACGATCTAAGCTGGACTGGCCAATGTCGATCTAAGCAGGACCGGAAAATGTCGATCTAAGCCGTATCGGCCAATGTCGATCTAAGCTGGACTGGCCAATGTCAATGTAAGCGGGACTGGCCAACGTTGATCAAAACCAGATCGGCCAGTGTCGATAAATCTGTATTGGCCAATGTCTAATGTACACCTTTCTCCAGTATTGTCCAATATTAAGAATTGAATACACAGTCCGACATGTAAAATTTTGATTATATAATTTTGGCTGACATTTATGTTTTTTGGAGCGCTGAAACCGAAAATGAAGCCAGTTTTTCTCTATCACGTATAGATTTTTGTCAATACAGGGTGCATGCCTATACAATTTCTTCCATTACTCTTTCACAAATATAATTGTATGATAAGTTCTATAATATACAGTCGAACCTCGTTAACACGAACACTGTCAACGCGAATTACTTTTAATATGAACTATCTTCACAATCCCCGTCAAAATGAAGATTAATTTAGTTATATGAAGATTAGTTACTGATAGCATAAACTACTGATAACATGAACAAATATTATATCCCCTTGAGATTCACGTTAACGAGGTTCGACTGTATTTCCATGATTAATTAATCATGGATACCTATTGTTGTAATAGTGCAGCACAAATGCTACTTAAAATCGTACCAACCAACCTATTGTTATGATGGTATACGTATGAAAATGTGTCAGTAAATACCCTGTACTGACAAAAATCTATACGTGATGGAGAAAAACGGGCTGAATTTTCGGTTTCGGCACGTCAAAACACATAAAGATCAGCTAAAATTATCCAATCAAATTTCGTCAACTTCATTTTTGTAGCCCTGTGATATTGGCAAATGCTGATCTATGCTGGACTGACTATTGCCACTGCCAATCTAAGCTGCACTAGCCGACATAAATTTGCAGATATTTTCTATTATTGCACTTTCAGGGCAGTGTATAAAAGGTCTATCGAACAACTTTAAAAATGTTTCTTTGCATGTAGAATCCACATACATCAGCAAATATTTAAACAATTTTTATAAGTATTTGCTGCCATCAGATATATGTCAATTTAATATATAACCATTGCACACCTAAAAAGTCCAAAGCTGGTAGATAGACCTTTCAGCACTGTCTTTGAAACAGTTAAATCTTAAACATGGAGGACAAATTCCTTATGTAAAATATTAGAATACCTTTTTTTTCATTCAGAAATTTTTTGAAAAAAAAAATACATTTTGATATTTTCAAAAACGTAGTTAAATCCTTTGAAAACTTGAAATTCACATAACTGAAACAATCTTCTAACTTATCTTTTAAGAGCGAACAATATCTAATCTTGGCTATAACCAAGGAACATGTTATTTTATGGAAATTTTGTTTCCAAAATAACTCATTACCTAATGAATTCTGTTTTCACATTCAGAAAATTTACAATTGTTAAATTAATACTTGTTTCTAGATTTTTTTTACAAGTTTTTTTTACAAGTTTAATATTTTATTTTCTAGCTAAGGTAAAAATGCGAAAATGTCACTTAATTATTTTATTTAATTTTTATTTATTTATTTTTTTTTTTTCAAATGACTACTCGTTTAATGGCTGTGAATTTTCTGAATGTATAACCAGAATAAAAACATATTAGGTAAGGAATAATCAGTTAAAAAAAAAAATTCTCGATAGAATAATTTTTTACATAGCCTTGGCTGTCAGTGAGATTAGGCATTGTCTGCCCTTAACTCTCTATCATTTATAGCACATAAATCAAAAATTTTTTAATGCTTTCATTGATTGGCTACTGAAACATTCTATATTTAGATATTTCCAGGATACTTTATATCAATGTATCATATGTGTATATTTAGTCTTGATTTTATATATGAGCAAAAATAGTTTTATTAGATATTAGAAGTAGCTAATTTCAATAAAATATAAATATCAGTAATATTTTTTTTCTTTTTTCTACAGAATTGCCCCTGATAAACATGAATATATATATATATCCATGTTTATCTGTATTACTGTTTAACTGTATATATATATATATATATATATATATATACAGTTTTGTAAATACTAGTTATCCTTTTATTTATTTTTTAATGAAGCAGACTTTTCAATATTCTCAGCTAGGCAACACGTGTAAAATGAAAGTTTACAGACGTATTTACTTTTATTATGTCTTTAATTCTGTAATATAAAGGAGTTATATGCAGAAAAACTGTCAGTATTAAGTATTGTACTACAACTTTACAGTACTGTATATCAACTGTATTCATCAAACTATTTAAAAATTTATAAGCTAAAATTTTTTATATTTTTACTTGATTTTACATTAATGCAATTAAGATTATTTCTGTTATATACAAAATATGTCAACAAAACAGTCAATTGGCTTACAGAATACTTTGGAATAAAGAAATATTTTTGTTTAGAAACTAATACTGGAAACAAACAAACACGCACACACACGCAAAAAAAAAAAAAAAAAAAAAAAAGATAAAAGGTTTTAATCTATGTTAATATATATATAATATAAAGATTGAAAACTTAACATGCTAGTTTGATTGTATAGTGTGCCTTATACTTGAGACTTAAAAGATTTTGGTAAATTCAAATGAAGTTATAAAACTTAATTTATAGATTTTGAATAATTAAAAATGAGAGGATCAGCATTTTACAATACCTTAATCACAATTCTTATACAGTCGAACCTCGTTAACGTGAATTTCAAAGGGGGCTAAAAAATTTGTTTATGTTATCAGTAACTAATCTTCATATTGACGGGGATTGTAGAAACAGTTCATGTTAAAATAATTCAGGTTAACGAGGTTCAACAGTATATCCAAAATATTTCAAATACTAGCAGGCTACGCCCGCTTCGCTGGTCACTATATTTAAATGAATTTTCGAAAGAATCGAATTAATATATATATTTTTTTTTACACCGCATTATAGACAAAGATTAAAAAAAAGAAAAGAAACTGAAATTGCTCCAAACCTCGCTTCGGGTACCCGCTGTTTACGGCATCTCTTTTCCCGCCCGCATTGCATCAGGTCTAGGTTTCCCATGCCTGCAGGAAGATCTTTCCCGGCCACTTCAATCTGGATATTTATCGACGACAGGTGGGATCTGCTACTATTTAAGAACTACGATTTCAAAGATGACTGTATCTCAGCATCTATTAAATATTTTAGTTTTGAACTATGTATTTTATAGCCAATGCTATTTACACTATATTACAATTTGATTCCGACCAATGTAATAAAATAAAATAAAATAAAAAGTAGATTAAATATATATATATATAAACAAATAAATTTTAATCAATTTAATCCTTTTTAATATGTATACATTACCATTTTTCCCGATAAATACAGTAAATAAAAAAAAAATGAATAAATAAAAGCTTTTTCTTTTAAAGGAATTAGCTAAAAAATGAGAAATAAGAAGTTGTTCTACTGTAAAAAATTAAACATAACTGTTATAAATACGTTTTTAAATTTAAAACTAATTATACTTAACTTTTTCTACTGCATTACGATTTTATTTTCAATAAATATAACAAATTAAAAAAAAAAAAAAAAAAAAAAAAAAAATTCGCCTTTAAATGAATGAATTAAATTAAAATAATTTGCGTAATAGCCGTTGCTAAGATACGCAGACGATTGAAGCAAAAGAATTAAAAAATCTCGATGAGGTGTACACCTGCAAGGTCCCAGGTACCCATATGCCAAATTTGGAAGCTCTGCGATTAATAGTGTGAGCACCAGAGCGCAGACAGACACACACAATCACAGACACACACACACACAGATACACAGACACTTCTCTTTATTTATATAGATAGGAACCCCCTCTATTTTATCCCTTTTAATTAAAAAAAGAAAAAAAATGTGCAAATTGAAATAACTTCATAAATTTTGTTTAACAAAATTAAAATTTATTTACACATTTGGTTATAAGGCTTAATTTCATCATAATCAGTTTTGCTTTTTTACTCTATATTCATGTGAGTCAATACTTTCAATTAACGTTCTCCCAACAGAATGACACATTGCCTGGAAACTTCATTTTTGCACTTGCTAGAAAAATATAAAAGACAGAAAATAAATACACAAATTGTCTAATTTTTCACATAAATCATTTTCACTGGTTTCTATTTTCTTTCTTTTTTTTTTTTTTTCAACAATAATGATATAGTAATACTTCTATAATTAATTTAAAAATAAAATAGAAACAATTTTTAATCTAATATTTTTGTCTTTTTATACAAATTTATAAAAATTCCATACAATTGCCTAAAATAAAGAATTTAATTGCGAAACAAGAGAAATTTAGGCACAATAATTAGAACTTACTTAAAACAAATATGATAGTTATAATAATTATGCTGTATTTACTTTACAATTTTAAATGTAATTTAAAAGTTACATTATAAATTAATGTCATCAACATGATTTCATAAGATCCCACCAGTGACCAACAGGTTCTGCTCTCAAATCTGGAAGACTGGAGGTGGTGGATTCAATCATAGGTCATGCTTGTCAACTTAGCTATTTGGAGTTTCCCATGGTTTTCTTTGAAATTAGTTTAAATATGGGCTAGGATCTTTTAGAATGATTTCCTCCCCCCCCCCCACTCCCTCTTATAAATGGAGGGCATTCCATCTGTAAACCACCTGTAAGCCCTGATGATGTTAATCAACTTAACCCACGCAACCAACCACAATCTTCACTTCAGGAATTACCTAAATACTAAATCTTTTTATTAATAAAATAAGATATTAATAACATATTTTTAGAGGTTTCCTTCCTCCCCCCCCCCCCCCCGATGTGATTCAGTATCTTTCTGTTGTTATTTTAACAGGTGTATATGATATATTGAGTGTAGGAAAGGGAATCACCAACTGAAAATACTAGGGTTTTAAGTCCAGAAGCAGAAAGTGCTAAAATTACACCCAAACAGAAGAAAAAATGGTTTGGAATCAATAATTTTTAAAATTTTGTAGAAAACATAAAAAAGTCAATATCTAGGCCAGTAGCTGTGATCAGAGTTCAAATCCAGCACTTCTCGTATACCAGCTTTGAGAATGGAAAAGTTCTTACTACAAATTTTGAGTACTGTAGAGCAATTTTAAATTCAAAATATAAATGCATGCAATATAAAATTTAACAAAGTATTGTAATATGACATTCATTTTGAGGGTGCGTACATGAGCTTAGCAAACGAATTTCTGACTTTCGAGGTCTATTTTTACGATATTCCAAATTAAAAAATTTGGTTTGTACATAGCTCGTGACATAAAAATTAGCCCACATCATAAAATACAACATAGTACATTTTAAACTGCATGCTCAAAAAATATTTCCTATGTTTATGTCAGTATTTTTTTTTTTTTTTGGGGGGGGGGGGGGGTAATAAATGCATTTTTTTTTCCAGTAATTTTAAATTCCCTGATTTTTCCAAATTTTTCATGATCTCTATGGTCCGTGCGAGCCAGGGTGTTAAAAAATCATGTTTTATTATTATTATTATTATTTATTTATTTAAATTATTCGACTAAAAATAAGAAATTAAGCATGAAAAAATTTTTAAACTTAAATGTGAATACATATAAAAAGCAATAAATATAAATAAATAAATAAATAAATAATAATAATAATAAAAGGAGGATATTTAAAAAAAATTAAAGTAGATTAGAAAAAAAAAAAAAAAAAAAAAAAAAAAAAAAAAGTAGTATTAGCCAACATAGGTATAAACATTCTATCTCTCCCCCACCCCGAAAAATAAAATAAAATAAAATAATATAAAATAAATAAATGATTAAGTGTAAATATCTTAAAAGCATATAAGATCTAGGTATTCTTATTTTATTTTTAATGTTTTTATTATTATTGACATTAATCTTGAATTATGAAATTTTTTAAAGATAAACATTTTGGAGAATAACTATTCAATTAATTAACAGAAATCCAATGTATGTATAATATATATATATATATACATAATGCATACATTAGTTGTGCAATTTATTACCAATAAAAGACATATAAACTCAAGATTTTTTCAAAAATTAAAGTTTAAAAACATTAAGAAAACTGCCATTACCATTTTATTTCTAATTTTATAAAATCCTAAGTAAAAAACAATTGGAAAAATTGCTTAGGAATGTCTTGGCCAGTTAAAAAACATAGTGATTAGAATTAGAAATAAGAACAGTTAAAAATGAAAACTAGAGCTTTACCGAGTACTCGGTACATACTTGGTACTCGGCCTACTCGGCCAAATTTGGACTAAGTATTCGGCCAATACCGAGTATTTGTAAGAATTTCATTATTTTTATGTATTATAGAAAGAAATGCAATCATAACAGTTGTTTATTAATAACTAAACTAAAAAATTATGAAATTATATATAGAGTCATTAAACTTTTGCTGCAAACAGCTTTCTGCAGTTAAAACGGGCAAGTAGATTGCCACCAAACTCAGTATAGACACGATTCATGATATGAGCTTATATCCATTTTAGTTACAAGAATTTAAGTATAACAATCTTGTATGTGAGTAATATGCAATTATTTTTTAATAAAAACTTAGAGCATAAAATTGTATCTATAAAACAGACAAAATTAAAATATTTTAGAAAAAAGAACAATTATGTAATACTAGATAAAACTTTAGTTTCATATTTGTAAAAATAAAAATAAGACACTTTTAAAACTGTAAGAAAAGATTGATTTTTAATTTAAAAAATAATAATTATGAAAAAGATAAACACTAAAATGTTATTAAAATATATTTAAAATTTATTGTTTTGCAAATTATGGCCCAAAACCACCTATCTTTTTTACTCTTCTAGAAGTTGATTATTAATGAAATCTATCATGTTTGAAATGATAAAATATTTATTTTAATGCTCTCATTTCATATGTAAATTTCAGGCATCTTAAATTATGCCTGATTGTATAGGAAATTTTATATTCTCTAAGAAATATATGAGAAAGATTCGCCTCTGAGAAAGACTATATAATAAAGAATGAAGTTATCAGTTATTATGGTTTTTAAAATCCACTAAGCTGAAAGTATCAAATGTAACAATGAACCTAATTGTGTATATATACACTACAAAAGTTCTGAAACATTTCATGAAAACATGCTGTTTGCCATTTAACTTAATTTTGTGTTCAAAAGTTTTTTTTTTTTTTAAATATCAAGATGCGCCAAATTCTTCATATGTACATAAAATATTCATTCTTCGAACTACTCGGTACTCGGCCAGAGTGCTACTCGGTGCAGCACTAATGAAAACCAGACAAATGCTTCAGTTCAGACGATACAATATTTTATTTATTATCTGTTTTTTTTTTTGTTTTTGTTTTTTTTTTTCTGAGAGGGGGGGGGGATTTGATGTAAATAACAAGTAAATTCAAGTTTTCTTACGTTCTAAGAATGTATAAAACTACACATTACCTCAAAATTATAAAATTTTATTTCTGATTTAAATCAATGATTTTTTTAAAAAGAAATCAAAGTGATTTTAATCAAGCTGATTTAAATCGGCATACCCTGGTGAGAACCCTGCATAAAATCGTATAAATTTAACTGACAGGCATTTTTCAAAAAGCATGCATGAAAATAAGTCGAATAATGAGTTTTTAAAAAATATAGCATTGAATAAGAACCTACTTACCTGAAATATAATTTGATGTTATCGGATCACAGGAATCACTCCCATCAGATTGTAGTTGAACAGGATTTTGTTTTATCATTAGCAGTAGGAAAAGAATCTGCCATTGCAAAACAATACATAATATGTTTAAATAAAGCAAAAAATCACTCCCATCAGATTGTAGTTGAACAGGATTTTGTTTTATCATTAGCAGTAGGAAAAGAATCTGCCATTGCAAAACAATACATAATATGTTTAAATAAAGCAAAAGAAAATATATTTTAATTTTAAAAGTAATCAAAGGTTTTTTTTTTTTTTTTTGTCAATTAAAGTTTAAAAAATAATTAAATATAATTCCTATATTTTCGTTTCTTGTATGCGCCTATTGTAACTGTTAAGTTGTTAAGTAATAACTGACCCTGACCCACCTTTCAATTTATTGTTTCAATAGTCTGTGAAAAGAAAAACTTATGTCCCCCCCCCCCTTTTTCTGAAAAAAAAAAAAAAAAATTACATATTGTAAATAATTTTTAAGCAATAATTGACCCTGGTCCACCGCATCCCTTTTCAATTAACTGTTTCAATATTCTGTGAAAAGAGAAACTTATGCCCCCCCCCCATTCTGAAATATATATATATATATATATACATATAAATATATATTGTAAATAATGGTTAAGCAATAATTTACCCTGCCCCACCGCATCCTCTTTCAATTAACCGTTTTAATATTTTGTGAAAAGAGAAAATTATGTCCCCCCACCCCCATTCTGAATATATATATATATATAAATATATTTACATATTGTAATTAGAAGTGCAATGGATGCCACTTTGGCCAGAAGCCAGCATAAATTGCAGCCAGTTATCGAGTCATCTGGCGGCAGTATGTCTTTTTTTTAGGAGTAGGAAAACTATTAGTTTCAATCTGGGTAAAATTGTCGTCGCAAGTTTTTGTAAACCTATTTTCTGTAACACCAAAATGAGAGAAAAATAAATTTAAAATATCAGTCCTATCGTTATCAATTCGGTGCCAAATGAAGCGGGGAATTTTTCTGAATCCAGAGGTGCAAACAGTTTTTCGACACAATTAGATTTTTAAAAATTAACTAAAGTATGAAATTTAGATGGCAACACTTAATTTTAATTTATTTCAGTCATTTTAAAAAGTATGTGGCCCAGTTTTACAGTCAAAAAATGAGATAAATAATAAAAAATTACAATTTTACAGATTGAAATTAATAGTCCTCCGTACTAAACTAAATTCTGTCTTCGATAGAATTTTTAATTTTTTTTTCTTTTTCTTTTTTAAACTCCTTTCTCCTACCTCAAATTAAACATTTTTAAAGACTTATTAGCTCAAGCCAACTACTTCAAACTTATTTAGTACTTTAGTTTCTTATTTTTTAAAAAAGAAAGGTTCTAAGAATACACTTTTAATGCAGTGAGTGTTTATATATAATGAAAAACTGTTTTCGGAAGCAGGCATCATTTTACTCCAAGCAAGAAAAGTGAAAACTAAAAAATGCAGTATTTGAGAAAACTCAATTTAAAGACAATGATAAAGCATTGTCATAAAACTGACACAAATATCTCTCAGATGGATAATTTTTTTAATAGTGATAGGATGCTTTTTGGATATAGAAATCGGAGCTTGCGCTGCACCATCAATCGGCCCAGGCTCGCTAAGTAGCCGATACGGTCCGAAGAATTGAAATCTAGAACGATACGACAGCAATATACCTGCCGCGCGACAGCATGTACTGATCCAGGCAAGACCGGCAATCAGAGACCGGCAATCAAGACAATGAGGCCGGCAATCAAGACAATGATAAAGCATTGTCATAAAACTGATACAACTATCTCTCAGGTGGATATTTTTTTAAATAGTGATAGAATGCTTTTTGGATATGTTGAGTCACTTCATACACATTTTTCAATGACAAACATAAAATCGTTATTTTTTGACTTGCGTCAGTCTTGCTGGGGTTCAGTTTATAAAACAAGACCTATGAAAATTTTTCACACAAATGGTATTACTGTTTTTACACCATAATTCACCGATTATTAAAATAAAAAGGAGCAAAAATGCTACACATCTGATTAATGTGCTTAAGTATATAACTTAAAAAATTAAAAATGGTAACAAAAAATTGTAACCTTGACATTGGGATAATTATTTAAATGTTACTAAAACATTGAAATAAAAGTATTAAACTACTCCAACTAGTTTGAAATTTTGTCAATACTTGCGTCAGAAATTCTACACGATCTACATATTTTTCATTCACTTTTGTGCAGCTGCACAAGAAATAAAAAATATTTTCATTTTTCAAATTTGTATATTAATTTAATTTGCTTTTTATCAGTTTACTTAACCGTTACCAATCAACAGTATTTTATAATGTCAAACAGAAAGAAAATGATTAAAATAATTTATTCATTGTTACATCCTCCAATAAAAGATTTTGAAGAAAGATTAAATGAGAAAAACAACAAATTACTTGAGATTAGATAAATGACTAAATTATGATTAAAAAAAAAAATAATAATAATACTGCATGCCCATTACATGCTTATTGAAATTTAAGTAGTAAATAATCTGTCTACACTTGAACCTAGAATTCAGCAAACTGCTTGCAGGAAAAAGGTTAACATAGAAAAATATTTATATATTCCCCCCCCCTCCCCCCCAAAATAATAATAATAATAATAATAAACTGTTGACTTAATAGCTTTGACACTCATGCAACAAAACATAATTGACAAAAAATTTAAGATTCTATTCACATATTACAGTACTTATTAAAACAAACATTCTTTCTAATATTAAACTTTCCAATACCTCTCTTTTTGGAATCAATGATTAAATTTATGAATACCGTGAACCGTGGTAGTGATAGTGTAAAATAATAATTACATTTTTTTATCTTTTTTTAAACAGATATTTTTTTAAAGGCTTATTCGATATGTTATACTCTAATTAATAAAATTATAACTAGTAATAACATTCATTAATACTTCCCTAAATAGTTATTTAGGGCTATCAGTAATATTTCCATAATTTCAAAGCAATAAAATTACATTAAACACTGAACAACCTTTAAATTTCTGCACAACTGATGAAACGTACGTGTAGCAAGAGACTTTTTCGCTTCTTGAAAATTGAAAAATAAATAAATAAAAAGTTTACATTTAATGGTATCAAATTAACTACTATTTTAATGAAGATAGATAAATACAATTTAAAGCAAACTTATAAGTAGTAAATAAAAATTTTTATAAGCAAACACTCGCAATATTTTTTTTTTTTTTTTTTTTTTTTTTCGAGTCAAATAAAATAAATGCAGCACATCCTTTCGAAAAAGTCAATTTTTTTTTTTTTTTTTTTTTTTTTTTATTTTTTATTCAAAGTATCATCTTTGAAAAAATCAAAATAATTACAAAACAAAATAATACGAAATTCTTTTATTAATTCCTTTATTTATGTACATCGTTCAGATTTCAATAAGATAATTTGAAAAGAATAAAACATTACTTATATTTACTTATATTTTCCTTTGTATTTCTGACATATGTTATGTAAAAACACAGAAAAATGTGTCACTTTAATCATATTATTTATATTAATATTGATAAATCGAATTAAGAAGACCTCTTATTACTGTGTATTTGAGTTTTGGCGACATTTTGTATAAGAAACAGAAAACTGTCCTAATAAAAAATCTTATTTCCAGAACATCCACAAAATATCCTGAAAATTTTATGTGAAAAAAACTGTGTTGTTAGGAATATTGTCGTTGCTTATTGATTTTGTTGCCCGATCTTAACTTCAGATCAAGATTTCTTAAAATCACAAAAAAGTGATAAGGACACTAAGCGGGACTTCTGCCCTCTTGTGACAGAAAAAATGGTTTTGATGCGTCGGCCTATATATTTTATTTAAGAGGCTCTGAGGGAAAAAAAAAGAAAAAAATGGCGGCGATGCGTCGCCCTATATATTTTATTTCAGTAGCTCTTCGCTAGAGCCCCTTAAATAAAATATATAGCCGACGTTTCGCTGCCATTTCTTTGCCCCAGAAGAGGCTTGGCGTCCTTATCGCTTTTTTGTGATTTTATAAAATTTTGATCTGAAGCTACGATCGGTCAACAAAAGCAATAAACAAAAATAATATTGCTGTTTTTTAGCACCCCATCACAGTCGTGGATCCACTTTTTTTTGGGGGGGGTGAGGGGGGGGGCTAAGATTTTTTTTTTATGTTATTCCAGATCAATGGAAAATTTACAATTGTAATATACACTTGTGGATGTCAATGCTTTTTTTTAAGGGGGGGGGGCTTCAGCCCCCTAGCCCCCTCCTTTAGATCCGCCACTGCCCCATTATACTGTAGGTATGGGGAACTTAGGTATTCGTGAAAATTTTCGACATTGGCTTTTTGACCTTTTTACACGTTTTCAGGTGTGAGGAATCAGAAAATGAAAAAATTTCTATGGTGTCCGTTTGTAGGGTGTCTGTTAATTTGTTAGTCCGTTAGTGAGTTTATTAGTCTGTTTACATGATATCTCAAGAACGCAGAGAGGTCAGACTAGTTCTAAAATAATAATTTCGACAGTGGCAAGAACACTATTTACTTCCAAAATTCTAATTAAAAAACTTGAGAAGTTATTCGAAATTTACGATTTTCTTAACATGGGAGAATAGGGCAAAATTTCATTTAAACGTCCATCAAGTAGAAAATTTTTACTGTAAAGTAGAAAATTTTTACTGTATATCGAACTGTACGGTGGATAGCCTATTAGGCGGGGATTTCATTCTGTCAATGTGTCAAGCTTTGGTCAAATTCATTTCTCTTAACATGATTATAATATGTCTCGCACTAGAAATTTATGAGAACATAAATATGATGGGGAACTGAGCAGAGTCCACCTATATCAGTTAGTTTTACATTTCATTATTAGGATATCCTGTGGATGTATTGGAAATAAGATGTGTTATTAGGTCTCTTTTGTTTCGTACACAACATGTCGCCAAAACACAAATACACAATAATAAAAGGTCTTCTGAAATCGATTTATCAATATTAATATAAATAAAATGATTAAAATGACACATATTTCTGCGTTTTTACATTAGAACATGTCAGAAATACGAAGGAAAATATAAGTAATGTTGTTTTATGCTTCCCAAATTATCTTATGAAAATCTGAACTTTTTATATTCTTCTCTTGATTAATTATAGCATTTTATCGTTAAACAATTCTCATATCGTACTTTATTTACCTAAAACTATGAAATATATTAAAAGGAGTACTCTAAAGTTACACAAGACGATAAAAATAATGATTGCCGTTTATTTATCAATGAAGCGCGTTAGGTACATGTGGCAACCCTAAAGCAACAAAATGCCTGATGCGCCAGCTCGTATATATAGGAGACTTACTCTACACCAGAGATTATTATACAGATAGGACACTCCCGTATATTCTTCGGTATCCAAAATTTAACTGCAACGACCCTATTGTCAACGGCTGTAAGTTTCTCGAGATTTCCGGCTTACGCAATCGCTCATCTTATTTTTATTGTATCTATGTTCATTGTAATATTAGTGCAACGTTAAACCCAACATCCAACCAACTAACCATTGTATCGATGTTTACATTTGGCAACTTTGTTATTGTTTACGAAATTGATTGTCGAAAGCAATTTATTTTAAGAAGCAAGTACTAAATATTAAGCAAATAAATTTCGAAATTATATATAAACCAGAAATATTTTTTTTCATTTTAAAGCATTTTGTATTATTTAAACCAAGCAATGTTAAATATTTAAGATTTTATTCCATACTGCTATTTCAGCATTACAGTTTGTTATATTAATTTGTACACTTGAACACGAATGTGTTTGGCAAAATTTACTTTCAAACATAATAAAAATTAATTTTATTTCTTAGAAAATAGCTGTAATGTTATGATTTTGTGAATTTAAATGTAGTAGAAAAAGTGAAGGTAAGAAAACTGCACATATGTTTTCATTTGGCAACTTTATTATTGTTTACAAACTTGATTGTCAAAAGCAATTTATTTTAAGAAGCAAGTGCTAAATATTAAGAAAAGAAACTTTGAATATACATAAAATAAAAACATTTTTTCATTTTGAAGCATTTTGTATTATTTAAAACAAGCAACGTTAAATATTTAATGATTTCATACTGCTATTTCAGAATTAGTACAGTTTGTAATTTTAATTTGTACTTAAATATGGATATGTTTGACAAAGCATATTTTTAAACATTATAAAAATTAATTTTTATTTCTTGGAAGAATAGCTGTGAATGATTTGAGGATAATTTTGTGAATTCAAAAACAATAGAAAGTGCAGAAAAAGAAAACTTCCAATACTAACCTGCTACTAACTACTCGCGAAATAGAAAAGCAATTTTCGATCAAAGATGTTATTCATGTAGACTTAACACTTGTAGTTCCCTTCTGTTGACACTAGTGGTGCTGCTATATTTCCAGTTCGCGTTTTAGCTTCACTGTCCTATCTGTATGATAATCTGCGCTCTACACCAAACAAAAAACGAACCGGAAATTCTGATGACGTAGGGGTAATTCACGTCCGGTTAAAATTTCCTACATTCCGTAAAACTCTTTAAAACTGTAAAAAGTAAAATGGGTTCCCATTCTGCAAGCTTTTAAATAGCCACATTCCTTAAAGGAATAAGTACAAAACTTTTGTACTTTAATACATCAGTTCTAAGGTGCTTTCTAATTATGTTCCAAAGGGTTTTCTCAAGAAGCTTTTTTATGTATACATATACACTAGCGTCTAGTCGGCGACGAGCAACTCTCACACTTTCCTTAGGATTTCGCCGATGCGTCATATGTCGGTGCTGAATTTTATTTATGTTTGTTCGTTGTGTTTATTTCCCATTTTCGTCCAAGACCTTCTTTGGTAGAGCTGCCATCTGATGGTCAATACAAATATTTGAATTATTTTCCATATCAAATCAAACTATCAAACGAGATTTTAAATTTTCGACCATCTAAGATTTCAACTTCAACAGGAATTCTGGGAATCATTCTCATTAACGTTATAAAATCATTATAACGTTATAATTATTATATCTCGTTGGGTATTCGTGTAATTAATTATTTAATTTAAAATAATAATAATAATAATAATAACATTATTGTTTGGTTTGTGTAGACTTAAATTTCCCAAGTTCCATCAGACATATAGGGCTGTTTGAGACCTCATTTTAAAGAGAATTTCATGAGGTTTATTTTAACACGCAGCTTACTTATACATGTTAATTTTTTTTTTTTTTAACTTACATATTTATACTAAGTTGGCATTTTAAAAAAAAAGTTTCAAAAATGTATTATTATATCATTAGCTACACACTTTAAAATTTGTAGAGTGGAATAGGATGGATCGATGGATTACTGCAAAAATTCCATTATTTTTTAATAGTTGCAATACGCTTTTTACTATAACTCCTGATCTCATTGTTATCCTTTTAGTTCCTCATCATACTATAGGTACAGTCGGTAACAAAAGTCTCCGAACACTAGCGAAATTTCCTACGTAAAAAAAGTACAATTAATACAGTTTTGTTAAATAAATCCTTGTCGAATCCTGTTCTTAATCAGTCTAAAAACAGGAGTCGACAAGGATTTATTCAACAAAACTGTATTAAGTGTACTTTTTTTATATAGGAATTTCTGCTAGTGTTCGGAGACTTTTGTTACCGACTGTATAAGGAGGTTAGGTAATCGTGAAAATTTTCGACTTCGATTTTTTGACTCTTTTGCACGTTTTCAGGTGTGAGGAATCCAAAAATGACAAAATTTGTATGGTGTCCGTCTGTAGGATGTCTGTTAGTTTGTTAGTGTGTTAGTCTGTTAGTGTGTCAGTCCGTTAGTATGTTAGTCCGTTAGTCTGTTTACACGATATCTCACGAACGAGTGATCGCAGAGAGGTCAGACCAGTTTTAAAATATTACTTTCGATATTGGCAAGAACCCTATTCATTTACAATACTGAAATTAAAAAACTTTGTAAGTTATCATAAATTTACGATTTTCTTAACATGGGAGAATAGGACAAAATTTCACTTAAACGTGCATTAAATGGAAACTTTTTACTGTAAAAACGTCAGACCAGTTTTAAAATATCAGTTTTGATGACGGAATGAATACCAGTAACTATAAATATGCTACTTTGAAAATTTCGCAAGTTATTGGAAATTTACGAATTTCTTAACATGGCAGTATAGGGCAAAATTTCACATAAACGTCAATTTTGAGAGAGATTTTCATCGTAAAGATGTCAGATTACTTTTGAAATATTATTTAGGATACTGGCATGAAAATCACTGACTCTGAATTTTCCAATATAAAAATTTCGTAAGTTATTAGAAATTTACGAATTTCTTAACTTGGCTGAATAGGTCAAAATTTCACACAAGCGTCAATCTTATGGGATATTTTCATCGTAAAGGTGTCAGACCACTTTTGAAATATTATTTAGGATACTGACATGAATACCATAGAGTATGAATTTTCTAATTTAAGAAATTCGTAAGTTATTTGGAATTTACCATCCTCTTAAAACGGCAAAAGAATACAAAATTGACCATAACGACCCTTTACAGGATCATAAATATATCAGACAACTTCAAAATAACATTTATGATACTTGTATGAACATGACTGATTACAAATATTCTAATAGGAAAATTTCATAAGCTAATCGTTATTTAATATTTTATCTACATAACAAAATTGAAAAATTTCCATATAACTATGCATTTTAAGGATTGTTGCATTGGAAATAGTAGCCTGAAAACTAAACTACGAAATTTACCCTAATAGATTAGAATAAAATAAATATATCGAAATGAACGGTGGATAGCCTATTAGGCGGGGATTTCATTCTGTCATTGTGTCAAGCGTTTTTTCAAATTCATTTCTCTTAACATGATAACTATGTTAAGAGAATGTTCTGTTCTAGAAATTTATGACTATATATATGATGGGGAACTGAGCAGAGTCCACCTATGCCAACTAGTTTACTTCCTTATGCAAAGTATAAAGAAGTATTGTAATGGTATTATAATAGTTATGCTACTTATATATATATATATATATATATATATATAACAGCAACATCTTTTATTTTTTTTTTATTTTTAAATGGAATGATTTGTGGATCGTTCCATCTTAAATAAACTAATCATTCATCCTGACCATTTTAAATTTCAACAAGAATTACAGTATTTATTCTCCTTGACAATAAAAAAATGATTATAAAAACATTGTTATTATATCTGTTTAAGGTTTCAGGCAATAATTTTTTTTTATTATTGAAAAATCTTTTTTTTTTTTTTTTTCTTTATAAAACTTTTATAAAGGCCACACCACTGAATTATTTTCAATTTGAAAATTGATTATCTAATTAACACTCGAATCACCATGATACACAATCAATAGAAAACAAGTAACATTTAGATTAGCCATAGGGAAAATATAGTTATTATTTATATATATTAAATTACACGTCAATTAAATAATTTATATTTCGCAGAATAGGAGACATTTTGTAATAGAATAAATATCTTATTCCAATCTTTTAACATATGATTTTACCTGGGGCATTTGAAAACAACAAGGACATTTTCTAGATATAGAATGTCTTCTGTCAATCACACATAATGAGGAACAGTGGGGGGGGGGGGGGCAGTTATTTTCTCACTTTTTATATTATTAATGGCAAGCTTGTTTAGTGGTCCTCCCTGGGAAAAATTAAAAATGACAGCCAATACTTTATGATAAATACAAAATATTAAAAGTAGATTTTGCCACTCAAACAGGAGAATGAATTTCCCTGACTTTTCCAGAAATATTCTAAAAAAATTCCAATCTAACCATATATTGGGCATTGACTGTGTCGAGGGCAAAATCATTATGGTATCACTTGAAAAAACAAAAGTTACATGTAATAAAAGTTGCATATAGTGATAGTATCTGTTGCTTATAAGCTAGATAAGAAATTTCTTTCATGAGCGAAAAAGAAGGGTGGGAGTGTTTAAAACAAATGGGAGAAGCTAAAAAAGGAAAAATGACCCTACGTTGGCAGAAAAATTGTTTATTTTATGGTAATTACCATATGAAATTTCCTGACTTTTCCAGATACTAGAAAAAATATTTGTATTCCCTGACTTTTATAATCAATTTTGGAATTCCCTGACATTTCTAGGTAGCGTGGCAATCCTGTTTAAAACTTGTCATACTATTATTGATGGGGGGGGGGAGGGCCAAATTAGAATAGAAAAACTATTTGTTATGCAATAAGTGGAAAAGTTTGCAGTAATAATAATAAGAATAATGGGAAGACAATTTATTTCAGAGAAATTAATGTAAGGTAAAAATTGTATAACTGTAAACGTTGCTCTCATTTTTTTTTTTTTTTTTTTTTCAGTTTCTTTTTCAAAACTGAACTAAGTGATCTTTAAAAACTGGACATGTGCTATAACATGGTAATTAAAATTTATAACAGCCCATTTTCTTATCTATATACTAAATCCAAAAGCGAGATATCCTGATTTTGAATTACCAAATAAAAAAAAAAGCAGCCTTAGAATATACCCAGGCAGTTTTTATTTTTATTTTATTTTATTTATTTATTTTTTTATTTTTTTAACAGTTTATTATTTTTGATTTACAATTTCATGCAAAATGTTCCCTCCATTGAAGGATTGTGAATTAATTTATTAAAGTGCAAAAGTGCTAAAATGTTTATAAATCAAGAAGGAATTAAAAATTTTAATATCTGAATACTGAAAAATGTTGAAATAATTCTAATAGTGAGAGTATGCTTTTTTTTTTTTTTTTTTTTTTTTTTTTTTATGGGGTTGTACGATTAAAATTTTGTAGCAAGTTTAATTTGGAAAAAGCTGTAAAACTTGTAATATTATTTAAAATATTAATATAAATTCTGTAATTAATTATACTTAATTAAAAATTATACTCTTAATTGTAATATTCCATTACATAATCCTAAAGCATAATTTTTTCCTTATGTCTCTTGATATAATTATTTTTCACTGCTAGTACTACAGATCACACTATTTCTTTCTGATAGCAATTTTGCGTTCACACCATTTATTGTATTACTGAATGAATGTGCAAACATTTTTATTTAAAACATGTAAAGCTGAAAGTTTGTGATTGCATCTATCCAGAATTATTAGATTTTATCAAAAATTGCTACACTTATAATATGGACAAAATGTAACTGATGCTTTTTAGTTCAATGGGTTAATTGATTAAAAAAATATTGAAGAAAGACTTCATTTTAACTTTAAAATTATTTAAAAGAAAAAATATTGATGCCGAAAATAAATAAGTGGATATATTTCTTTTTATATTATCGTTTTGAAAGTCATTATCCAGTGGTCGGTCCAGGGGCTCTATTCTCGTCTAGTTGTTTATTAACCACCACTTGTAGTCCTTAATGACAGTTTTTAACTACTATTCTACCCACCATAATAACCATCTTCCGGTTAAGTGCTATTCTGGTCTGCCGTTGTTATCTTGAGTGGGAGAAGAAACGCTCAGCCTTCGAGGGTGACATTTTAAACCAATCAGTTGCAAGGGGTCATTCGTAATCCGTTTTGGGAGGGGAATTTTGTGAATAGCCATGTTGACAACCGGTTTTCAATGGTGGAAAATGTGAAATGTCCCTTTAACTGAGCAAACTAAATCATTATACAGACGCGCCCATTTTCATTGTGATAAACGACTATCTTTCAGCTAAACAACTGCCTCCTAGCTGCCGGTAACTCAACAACTGTAAACAAATTTCGACGCAACTGGAAGAGAATAGCAAATCGTCGTCGTCTCGCTTTGCAACAACCGGTTTCCGCGTAACGACTAGACGAGAATAGAGCCACTGAGCGGTAATAATTCCAGAATTATATTCCAGTTCCATTTCGTTTTGAAAATCGCTATCCATTGCTCTGGTTCATCTCGTCAACAGTTGAAAAAGAAACTGTTGGCTCGCAAGTTCACAATACCTACGTAGTTCGTCCATAATGATGGAATAATCCCTCCTGATTGGACGCGAGGATGCGACGCAGCAGCAAATCAACATTAGGCATCAGAATAATTTTTTTGGCCGATATTTTGAATTAAATTTTAGCGAAAACATTTTGAAATATTTTCCGATATATATTTTTAATATTATAGATCATCTGCATGAAAAGATTAATGATCAAATTCTTTTAGTGACTATTTCTTCATATTTTAAAATGACATTTTTTTTTTTTTTTCATCCCGCATTTAAAAGTTAGTGTTTTTATTTATTTATTTATTTTGTTATTATTATGTAGGAGTAAATATTTTTGAGATTAAAATATGTAAAATTGTCGGATTTTTAAAAATTTTTCATCCGAAAAAGGTCGGGTTTATACGAACTTGAGATTTAAGAATAAAATAAAATACTGTATCTAATAATCATAATCAGTACCTAAATGTATGTTTGGTGTTGCCATCTACTGCGACGGTTGTGAATTATACACTTGAAATTCAATAAATACATATGCTTTTTTTCTTTTAAGAATTGAGGGCAGCAATATTTTTGTAATTAAATATGTCACAAGCTATCAGGCAATGATAAAGGAACAAAGAAAGAAAAATGAAAACTAATATAAAATAATATATATATATATTAATTGTACAAAAAAATTCTTCATTTTTAAAAATCAGTCAGAAAATCATAAGAAATTTACACAGCTTAAATTTAGGGCGAGTAGTACATATTAAAATCTTAAAAAGAGGGGATTAATTTGGAGATAAGTTGATTGAAATTATTTGAAGAGGGTATTTGAATGCTCTAAATATGAGTGTGCATTGATTATTAGTTCTATTTACAGAACAAAAAAAGTATTTCTATCCGCTTTTCTTCCTATTTTATTTCATTTCAATTAAAATCCATCCAAATATGGTGTAGAGAAACAATGATACAACTTTAAAAGTTAACATTTGTGAGTAAAGCACTGATATAGTTTTTAATGAGAAAATATCTGGCATTGTCATCATTATAAATGAAATTGCATTAACAAAAAAAAAAAAAAAAAAAAAAAAAAAAAAAATCATCTAATGAATTACTTTTTTTTTTTTTTTTTTTTTTTTTAAATGTAAAATTTGGTAAATGTAATACTCTATCTGTTTATCATATTGTAAAATGTTACTTCGATTTGACTAAATAAATATATAAATTAATATTTAACTATATAAATGAATTGTTTGAAGATCTTGTTTTTAAAAATTACTAAAAATACTCTAATTTAATTGACTGTTTTTATTAACGAAAAGAAATATAAAACGAAAAGATAAATCATTTTTCAAATTAAAATATGTAACAAATGTGTTAGCTTATTTTCAACATTTTATTTATTTATTTATTTTTTATTTTTATTTTTATTTCTATTTTATTTTTCTTTTTTTGGGGGGGGGAGGCGGGTTATAAATATTAATTTTTATTTTACTTTACTTTTTTATTTTGTGCTTTAGAAAAATCTCAAGTGCGAATAAATATTATTTAAGGGAGATATTGTACGGATTTTATAAATAAACAGAAAATGAGGTTCATTTTCTTAATGCAATTTCTCTGACGAAGCATGCATGTTAAAGATTTTCACATTACAACCTCAAATGTTTTATGCACAAATGTTAACTTTTAAAGGTGTAAATTTGTTTCTCTATCCCATCTGAATTTTAATAGGAATAGAAAAAAAAAATGGTCTGTAAGTAAAACAATCTTAAAGTAAGTAATCATAAGTAAAATAAACTGTACAGTCATATTTGAAACATTTCTAATATGAATTTATCTACGCATTTTAACCCCCTCGTACACTAGCATAAATCCTACTATTTTACAGATTAAAAAAAAAAAAAAAAAAAAAAAAAAAAAAAAAAAAAATGCATGTGAATCATATATTTTCATCTTAAAAATATTCACTTCTACAAATTTTGTTTCAAAAACATCAATAATTTGTTTGTGGGAAATAATAGTACTATTAATAATAATAATATAATCTCTTAAATCCAAACAGTAAAAAATAAATAAAGCTGTAATTAATTTACGTAAATGATCTATAATAGTACTAAAAATGTATTTTGAAAATATCTGTAAATGTTTTCTCTAAATTTCAACATGAAGTGTCGAATAAAAAACTATTCTGATACCCAATCGTTATTTGCTACTCCTTTGCTTCCTCGTGACCAATCACACGGGATAATGGACGAACTATGTAGGTATTGCGAACCGGCTGTTGGCTCTGAAAAGGGACGTTATGCTACAAGCATAGCAGAACTCGAAGTTTCTTTGTTTTATTGATTACATATACATCAGATTTGTATGCTGAACTCGAAGTGAGGCAAAAAAAAAAAAAAAAAAAAAAAAAACAGCGATTCTGGAAAATAAACATAAACAGAATGGACTCTTCCCAGTTTCGTCTGCTCAATCATGTGATAGAGGAAAACGAATATTCGAATTCTGAGAATCGAATTTATTTAAATATTGTTCTTAAGAACAAAAATGTTAATATTTAATATAAAATAAAATAAAAGTAATATTGTGCATTTGTAAACAGTAGTATTTGCAAATTTAAGAATTTTTTAAAAACACTTTATGAGTTTATTTATTTTCAACTGTAAGAATCGATTTTTGTATGTTCCAGTGTAACTGCACGGAATCGGTGGTAACTGTTACATTAACTGATCCAGCAATAAATAATAGCTTGTTCTTGTGAAATGTTTATGGATTATAATTTGAAATTTTAAAATGTTTTAATTGAATTTAATTGCCCAAAGGTGTTACAACAAGTTAATTAACTTAGTTACTGGTCTGAATTGATATACGCAGTACGATATTGCACTGTCACTGATTTAAGTACCAAAAATCAGTGTATAACATGTTCTTCATGAATAACAAATACTTGTATTTGTTATGATGTGTAAAAAAAAAAAAAAAAAAAAAAAAAAAACAGATTAAATACGATTGATCAAAAATCTCGTAACATATACTATTCATTCTGAAGAAAAGTCATAGGTGTTAGCCATATGTTTTACGAAATTTTCTAAAATAAACATCTAAATAAATATCTGCGCAAGATGATCTACATATTGATTTAAAAAAAAGTAATTATTTCGGACAGGTTCAAAGCTAATTTAAATATATTTAAAATATGAATACATATCTATCCGCAAATACGAGTAAAAAACTACATGTGTGTCAAGATTGCTCTAAAGGATTTTCTTTTAAAAGTCATCTAAAGCTTCATCTTCGAAGTCATACGGAAGAAAAGCCATATGTGTGTGATAAATGTTCTAAAGGATTTTCTCATAAGAATTACTTAAAATGTCATCTTCGCGTTCATACAGGAGAAAAGCCATATGTGTGCGAAGAATGCTCCAAAGCATTTTCGAATAACAGCAGTCTAAGACAACACCTTAGTACTCATACAGGAGAAAAACCATATGTGTGTGAAGAATGTTCTAAAGGATTTTCTCGATTAGGTAATCTAAAGAGTCATCTTCGAATTCATACAGGAGAAAAGCCATATGTGTGTGTAGAATGTTCTAAAGGATTTTCTCAATTAAGTCATCTAAAAGGTCATCTTCGAATTCATACAGGAGAAAAGCCATATGTATGTGAGGTATGTTCTAAAGGATTCCCTCAAATAATTAATCTAAAGAATCATCGTCGCATTCACACAGGAGAAAAACCATATGTGTGTGAAAAATGTTGTAAAGGTTTTTCTCAAAAGTGTCACCTAAAACAACATTTTCGCATTCACACAGGAGAAAAGCCATATGTGTGCGAAATATGCTTCAAAGGATTTTCTCTAAAGTCTAGTCTAAACACACATCGTCGTACTCACACAGGTGAAAAACCATATCTGTGCGAAGAATGCTCCAAAGCATTTTCGGATAACAGCTGTCTACGACAACACCTTCGTACTCACAGAGGAGAAAAACCATATGTGTGTGCAAAATGTTCTAAAGCATTTTCTGACAACCGCACTTTAAGAAATCATATTCACAATCATAAACGAGGTTTAAACATCTCATTATAAAAAGTAAATTGGCGCCGTGACGGTTTTGTAAAAATTGGATTACGAAATAATTTACCTGGAATGTAATTAAAAAAAAAAAAAGAAAAGTAAAAGCAAGAATAAAATACAACTCATGGTGTTGACAATCAAATTTTTATTTATTTTTAAATCACCAATCATCTGGTTGCGATACAAGTTTTGAATACTTGCCAAAATGACAAAAAAATTATAAAAAATGCCGAAGGTTTCCTACGATAAACCTATATATATTAAAGTGTTTTAAAAAAATGAATATAGTAACCGATGTTACAGAATGAAATACAGTTAATGTACGACTTGATATTGAAGAATAGATTAAAAGAATTCCAGTCGTATTAAATTAAATTCTGTTTACAAAGAATGCTTTGAATCTGGTGATTATTTGCCATAGCCAGTTTGAAACGTATTATGCAACTGCAATAATACTTCCAGCCACTAATATTGCACCATTTTAATTTTTTGTTATCAAGAAAATCTATATAATATTTCTCTAACTTGGTCCAGTTACAATTATATTTTGTAAAACGATACGATAATAATCTAATTAATAAAATACTTAATGGAAAAAATGTTTAAGCACGTGGAATGATCTAATAAGAAAAAAAAATGACATTTGTCTGGTCAGATTATTTTCAAAAGTTGCTTTTTCAGTATCTTCGTAAGCATAATTTTTATCATTACTTTAAAAATTATGCAGATTGTGAATTATTAAATTATCATAAATTGACTAAAAAACGGCAATGATAAGAAGTATAATCAATATAGGAATTAGTTTTTTAAAACAAAAAATCATACTAAAATAATTAAATAAAAAGTCATCGCCATCGGGGCGAAAAAAATTTAAATGGCATCATGGGGGTCCAATAATAATATGGTGCTGCGTACGGATGTATGAAACTGGGTCGTCAACCATGAATTTTATTTTGAAAACTTTCTTCGAATGATTTTAGTTTCACCATTGCACCGTTTAATTTTATTCTAATAATAATTTGGCTTCTGGTAAATTAAATCTGAATTATTTGATAATATTTATGAGTTTCAAATTTTAAAGGTAACTAACAATAAATAAAGTGCGAAAATGTTTACGGGTTTGCTAGTATTTTATAATTGGTTACAAAATATCTTCGAAATAAAATTTATATTACTGCAGTTGCTAAACAGTATGAATGTTCTAAATTCAGGTAACATTTGTGTCAACCCGATATACGCTACACTAAGCCCCAACCAAAAATTAAAAGTGAAGCCGTTGTCTGCTGTTTATATAAGTATTTTTTGTACTGTTTTTATTCTCTGCCCTAATAAAAATCTGCCCTGATTCAGTGTTTCTAAGATCTCAATTTCAGAATAGCTTGTGGAAAATCCAGTTTTTGTTCACAGACAGGACAAAGGAAGTTTAAATCAGTGAAATTCCTCTTAAAACCAAACCAAGTTTTAATTAAAGAGAATGGTTGAAAATATAGAATGGAAATTTTGCGTAACAAGCCTCTACCCATACAGCACACTTACATCTCTGGAACGTCGCAAGAGCATCACACTGCGATGTTCTGTTACATCTCTGGAACATGTCAGATGCGTTCTAGGGATGTGGAAATGTCTCAGGTTTGTGACATCGCATGCTATATCTCCAGTACATCGCATACAATATCTCTAGTACATCCCCACATAACACATACGTTCATTTTACATTCATATTTCATTCATCACGTCTGAGTTACGTCTACAGACGAATTTTGAACATAGGCCTCAAGCTCAAATATGTTCAGAATATGTGAAATTCTGGACGTAGACGTATCTACGAAAAACGTAGAAAATACGACGTCAATTTAGGCACATAAACTGTTTGAAAATTGAACTAATCATGAAAAACGGCAGTTTTTCGAGTGACGCAAGCGGAAGGACAAACTGAAGGAAAGCTGCGAACTCATATATACGCCTAGTTTGACATCAAAGAGATTTGTAAAAGCCGACGCTTAATATCTCAGCAAATAAATAGGCCATATTTTGTTCTGATTTTTTCAAAATAGTCTTTTATCTTCGGTCTTAATCTATCATGAAAATTTTACATTTCTACATGCAGTATGTTTTGAGATCTGAATCTCAATTTAAAGCGAAAAAGGGAAAATGTGTGGTGTAACGATGTAATAGACTAAATTCATGAAAAATATCTCTAAAACCGCACGAACGATTTTAATTTAATTAATATATGTTGTTAATGGGATCTTTCTGAATCTAGTAACGTTTTTGTTTTTTTCAGGAAAACTCTTGTTTTTTGTAAAAGTTGCTTTAAAAATAGAACTATATTACTCCGCCAAAATGCATGCTTTTATTCGGGGAAAATGTCGTAGTTCGGTTCTTACTTTGAAGGCACGTTGGTTGGCTGTCCAACGTGAATGCAGTATAAATTTTTGTTATGAAGAAAATATTTTTAATTTTAAAATTTCCCATTTCGTCAAAAACGTATTTAGATAATATTTAAAATAAACGAAGTATTTTTTAATTATAAATATTCTATTGCATCGTTATTCATAATAAATTAAAACTTTATTAAAGCGAAAGAGTTTAAAGCACTCAAGCACAGGAATTTATACCATAGTCGATGGTCTGTAGAGCGCATGCGTATATCATCCGGATCCAAAATTTTTGGTTCTCGCTGTAGACGCTAAAGTTGTTTACACTGTACTTCCTGGTACTGTATTCCTCCGCCGCTGTTGATATTCTGATCGCATAAATGTCAGTATTCTTTTAAAACATGTTTTATTAAATTGTGAAATATATAAAGAGGTAGAATTGTTTGTAAATTGTAGAAAAATTTATAATTTTTTTTTCATTCATATTAGACCACTTTACAAATGCCTCATGTTTATTTACAAGTTACAAGTTGATTTCCTGTATGCGATTCTTATGCGTAGTTCAGTGTTTGATTTTTCTTATGCTATATGCATGAACCAATGCATTTTTCTTGATCAACGTTGCGATTTTTTTTCCATGAAAGATTCGTTATAATATTTTCGCTGAAGTTTTTTTTTTTTTTTTTTTTTTTTTTTCAATTTGTGTTTAGTGAGATGCTTTAGCAAAAAAGCGAAAACGTGTTATTTCATTTGGGCATTTTGGATAAGTCTTTTAGCATTTCGCGAAAAATTCTACCGTAGCAGAAACACTGTACTGAGGTAATGATTTCCATTTTATATATACAGTAAAACATTATTTACATGTCATTTGCATTTATACATCCTTTTAATGAAGTCCTGATTCATTCCTATTCAATTTAATGAAAAATTCATGTGAATTAAAGTGTTGATGACATTGAATGTGAAGACGTTATTCTATGTTCCTTTAAAGGTGCAATGGACTGCTTTTTTTTTTTTTTTTTTTTTTTTTTTTTGTCAAAACACAAGGAAAAAATCATTTACAGAACTTAATTCACAATACAGTTCTTAATACTACTCACAGACAATCAGGTGATTATGAAAAATTTTATATTTTAATTAAATAACTACTGATGTGGTTATAAATCATACAATATTTATGATTGGAGATATGCAAAATGTATAATTAATACTCAAAATGTGTTAATATAGTTTTCCAGATATGTAATGCAATACTCAAAATATAAATATCTTAGTATACTCAAATCGTGGATTAATGATTTATTTATTTATTTATTTTTTTATTTTAATTATTTTTATATATAAATTTCCTATGCTAGTTACAATCTTAAAAAAAAAAAAAAAAAAAAAAAAAAAAAAAACTTTTGCTCACAGCAATAATGCAGCAAGTGCCGCAGATTACAGGGTTGGCAGGTTTTTGACGCATGACAGTTTTTGACGGTTTAAACTGTCACGTCAAAAACCCTTTGTCAAAAACCTCAAATTTTACATTTCGTGGTATATTTTAACAATGAAGTAGTCATATTTAGAGAAATAAAATAATGTAGTCTTAAAAAAAAGTGGTTAGTTTATAAGTTTCCCTTGATAAAAATAATTTTTAGAAGAGTATTATCTGTCTGTTTCTTATGAATGCCAATAATTTCTGTTTAAGTAAAAAAAAAAAAAAAAAAAAAAAATACCTTTGCAAAATACAAAAATTTTAAAATAGAAATTTGTCTGTTCTAAGGTGAACTACTTATTGCACTTTAAGTTATCAAAAATGTTACAAAGTCTTATTTTTTTAAAATATACTCTTATAAATATATACTGACTGATAATTAAAAGGCGCCGTAAGTATTTTGTCCCAATGAATAAAATTACTGTGCAATATTGCATCATGTTTTTTCATTTTGGGTTATAATCAATAGCATGTTTTATGATTATGATTAAAAATTTTTGAGGTATTGCATGATTAGTTGAACTAAATTTTTAATGAAGAGGTTAATGGAAAGCATATCTCTCTTTTGTGAATTAATGTCTTAAATGTATGAAAATTTGCATTTATATGCATTGAAATGTAATATTAAATACATTGAAATCCAATATTAAATAATACGTTAAAATTTCTCAAACTGTATGTAAAAAATAAGTAAATATCCTTCACTTTTTAAAATTGCTCGCATCCTAATTAATTTTTAGTTTTATATCTTGATTTCACTTCATTATAAGTTTAACAATATATTCTAAAATATCTGGATATTATTTTGTGGATTCATTGATATGATTTAATTTAATATATATATATATATTTAAATGCTAAACATTTTCATTGAAATTTCAAGATTCAGCATAATTTAAAAAATTAACCTATCATTGAGTTCCCAAACTAAGTAATAACATAATATGTTTAGTTTATATTTATTTTTAAAGCATGGTGTCAAAGTAAGAAGGTTGAGGGGGGGGGGGATAACAGAAAGCATTTAAAATTTAATTTTTTTTGTTTGTTTGGGGGGGGGGATTTAGTCAGTTTTAAAGAATTTTTATATGCTTAATTGTATTACTATAATTTACCATACACGTATGCAATTTTTCGGAGCTCTATTGAAATTTACAAAAAAAAAAAAAAAAAAAAAAAAAAAATTATAAACATTTACCCTACTCTTAATACAGTGCATAAATATGTTTCCTACATAAACCAGGCTAGCCAACATTTTAATTTATTCTGAAGCATATTTAGACCCACCTTTACTTTGCACCACTTTTTTTCTTATTTTATTGTAATTATATATTGGAGAAAAATTTCTATAAAAAAAGTGGCGCGAAATAAAGGCGGGGCTAAAAATGCTCTTGAATAAATTAAAATGTTGGCAACCCTGCATAAACATTTATCTTTTTCGGAATATATATATATAACCAATGTTAACGTATATACTTAGTACATTGCAACTTAAAAATATGAATATAATTATTTTTCGTTACAATTTTCACATGACATATGGTTTTTGACGGTTTAAACCAGTTTTTGACAGTTTAAACCAGTTTTTGACACTTGTTACGTCAAAAAACCAACCCTGGCAGATTATTGTGGGAAACTTATTATTGAGAGCAGTAAAGTATAATTTTTGAATTACCAGTTTCATTGTTTAATCACAATTGCTTACATTCTGTTATTTTGCTGCTTATCAATAAAATTTGCCCTTTTTTTCATGCTATTCCTGAATTTACTTACGATCACCATAATACACAATTATTTTGTTTTTGTATCTATAAAGTCTGTGATATTTTGAAAACTACTATTTTGAATTGAGCAATAATTTTGCAGCTTGTTAACAAAATATGGAATCATATTGCTGCTTATTGAGGAACTTTATGCTCAACAATACAAATAATTGCTAAAATTAGAGTATTTTATTGCTAATTGATAAAATTCTCTATTTTTTCCCACCAAAGCTATTTCTCAAAATCTGTGATAATTGTGTGGCCTATTATTGAAATGCAGAATCATTTGCTGCTAATTAACAAATTTTATGTTTAATAATACGAAAAATTGCCAAAATTCATGATTATTTCTTTGCCTATAAAGAAAATTTTTACTTTTTTCTGTTCTGTTTAGCAAAATATGCAATAATTTTGTAATCTGTTATTGAAATGCACAATAATTTTGCCGCTAACAGTCCGAATGTATGTTTAAAAAAGCAAAACTGTGGAAATAGACTTATTTTGCTCTAAATCGATAGAACTTTTTTTTTTAAGGCTATTTATACCAAAATACGAAATAAACATAAATTTGTTAATTAGTGGCAAAATATTCTGTATTTCAATAATATGCCATTAAATTATCATGGATTTCGAGAAATAGCTTTGAGAGAAAAAATAGAATTTTAACAATTAACAATAAAATACTCTCAATTTGGTAATTATTTGTGTTGTTAAGCATAAAATTTCTCAGGTGGAATGCAGTTTGCGATACTGTTTGGCGTCTTGTTAACGATCGCTGATAAAGATGCCAACCGTGGAACCCTCGATGTTTATCCATTTTTGAACGACCGATGTTTGAAATGTGGTAACCTGAGCATGATGTTTTGAAGCTGTATAATTTTCACGAATCTGATTGTTGCCAAACAAAAAAATTTCGTACGTTTCAAAGATTCGTGGAGTTTGCAGGAGACGTATTTAGTGATTTTTCTTGTGTGGTTTTCATGTACGTGTTACTGATTGATGCAAAACGAAATTTCGTGCAGTTTTAAAGATTCATGCATATTGCGGGTGGGGTATTTAATGATGTTTCTTTTTAGTCTTTATGTACATGCAACATACAAACGTGCATATTACTAATCGCTGTGAAGCGGAATTTCTTGCAACATGCTGCTATATATTTTCCAAATTTAGGTATATACCTGCTATACATTACATATTACATATGTTTACTACTTTAATATTTTATTGAATTGAAACATTTGAGGAGCAAACGTTCAAACCAAGTTTTTTCCAAAAATAAAAAAACTGAGTTATTTTTTAATTTATTAGTTTTTTTTGTTGTCTGAAAAATTGTATCCGAAGGTGAAAACATGGTTTGAATGTTTGTTCCTCATTTATGTGTAATAGTTTTACTGTAATTAATGATTTTAAAGCATGGTATACTTTGGATTTTTTATAATGTTTATTTCATTTCTAATATTTACATGTGATAATAAAAATAAAAAAAAGAAAACTTACACTACTGCAAATTTATCTGCAAAATTCATACTAATTAAGAGGTGTTTTTTTTTTTTTTTTTTAAGGCAGTAACTAGCATAGGGTATTTATATTTGAAAATAATTAAACTTTAAAAAAAAAAAAAAAAAAAAAAGTTAGAAAAATCGTTAATCCATGACTTGAGTATACTACGATATCTATATCTTGAGTTTTGTATTACATATCTGGAAAACTATATTAACACATTTTGAGTATTAATTATGTATTTTGCATATCTCTAATCATAAATATTGTACGATTTATATCCCTATTTAATTACATAAAATTTTTAATAATTACCTGATGTGTTGATTGTCTGTAAGTATTAAGAACTATATTGTGAATTAAGTTCTGTAAATGATTTTTCCCTTGTGTTTTGACAAAAAAAAAAAAAAAAAAAAGCAGTCCATTACACCTTTAAAGGAAAGTAGAATAACTTCTTCGCATTCAATGTCATCATCTCTTTAATTAACACTGGACAGTTTCTATTCAGTTAATTAATAGATAGCGAATAATTCCAAAGTAATGATATTGTATCACAGTTCACATACTGATCAAAATTTATATTTAGAATGGTAAAGTAATGATCGGTCGTGAAATTTTGTGAATTTTAGAAAAGTTGAAAAGACATATAACTGATACTGTGTGGCATACACATGAATTTTTCATTAAATTGAATAGGAATGAATCAGGACTTCATTAAAAGGATGTATAAACGCAAAAAAACATGTAAATAATGTTTTACTGTATATATAAAATGGAAATTTTGTCATCACCTCAGTACAGTGTTTCTGCTACGGTAGCATTTTTCGTGAAATGCTAAAAGACTTATCCAAAATGCCCAAATGAAATAACCCGTTTTTGCTTTTTTGCTAAAGCATCTCACTAAACACAAATTGAAAAAAAAAAACTTCAGCGAAAATATTATAACGAATCTTTCATGGAAAAAAAATCGCAACGTTGATCAAGAAAAATGCATTGGTTCATGCATATAAGGAAAATCAAACTCTGAACTACGCATAAGAATCGCATACAGGAAATCAACTTCTAAATAAACATGAGGTATTTGTAAAGTGGTCTAATATGAATGAAAGAAAAATTATAAATTGTAAACCGAAAAGCTTTGAATAGTAATAAACAAATTTCACTTATATTACTTACCTTTTTTTTTGTTTTGGTAAGTCATGTTTTTATTTTCAGATACAGTATAAGCTTAATGTAGTTTTACATGCTATAGAGTAATAATTATATCTCCAGAAAAAGAATATAAGTTGTATCTAAGACGTTCATATTGCTTTAAAAAAGTTTACAATATAAAGTAATAATCTAAAAAGTTTAATGTTTTTCATGTCTGCCAATAAATGAGGTAAAATATATGCTTGTACTATATTCAAATTGATCTGGTTACAGTTTTACTTTTTTGTTTTTCATTTCAAATTAAAGAAAATTTACCTTCTGTGTATAACTCTTTAAAGACCTGATTAAAAACTTTTAAGTTTAAATGACAAATGAAAATCAAACATATTGAGGCGTTTAGAATAATGTGAAAACTGATATTCATCTTTTTCTACTATTCCTGGCATTTTAGCATTTTGCTAAAGCTTTTTTTCTGATTTTAGCTTTTTTGCTAAAAATAATTTTTACTCGGCTTAAACCCTGACTCAGTAGCAGAATTTTTTCTGAGAATCTGTGACAGATATATGGGCATTAAAAAATAATCTGTTGCATAACTTTACAATAAGTAACAGAAAATGATTATAAGACAAAAAAAAAAAAAAAAAAAAAAAAAAAAAAACTTTTTATATACCATGTTTTAAATTTCCTGATGAATCATTAATAAAATATGCAAGGATAAAAAATAATAAATAAGCAATGTTTAAGCACGCGGACTCAGTTCAGTGAACTAATAATAATAATAATGAAAAAAAAAAGTTGGTTTTTAAAATAAATACGTATATTAGCATCATGAACTACATTAGCACTTATCAATGCGTATAAATTTTTTAAAGTGATAATAACATCAATTTTTATGAGATGCATCGTTTAACTTTTTATAATTTTTTAACGTTCACGTTTAATTAAACGTGTTTATTTTTATCTCGAAAGAAAATGAATACGTATTTTTTTTTTTTTTTTTTTTTTAGTAACAATTAAATTATAGCTAATATTTTAATGGCTATTTTTATTGCTATTAGGAGCTTATTATTTTCATATTTTAATTAATTAAAAGAAAACTATTCAAAAATCGAGCTTTGGAGTATTGTGTTGTCACCAGGTTCTGATTTATGCTAAAAGTTTCAAATGTAGGGGAGTTAGTTAAAAATAGATTGCAAGATTTGTACCAGACAAACAAACAAACAAGAATCGAAGTTAATAAAAACATGGTAAAAATGAATTTACAAGTTTCAATAGTAGGTAATATTTTTATCACAAGATTGCATATGTAATGTTTGTTAATCATTGTGAACAGTTATACCTCTATATATATTTAAACATGTTATAAAGAATATTGACATATATGTTATGTATGAGAAAGATTAGAAATCATAAGGATTCCATGAGGTGTATGGTCGCTGATCATTAGCACAGGAATTAGGGCATCTCAAAAAATTACATGAGTGTAAGGTATTGAGCAATTCTACTTCTTTATAGGTGCTAGAATTTAATAAAGGGTGTTTAAAGAGAACACTGACATGTTGAGGATGGAGAAAGATTGGAAATCACATGACTTTTGCATTGCATTTGATCACCGAGTGTTAGAGTGGAGGGAAAGGGAGAGTGTCCTAAAAAAGTATATGAGTGAAAGATATTGAACTATTCAATTTCTTTATAGTTTCTAGAATCTATTAAAGTAAATTGAAAAAAAAAATGTCATACCGTAAAATTCCGATAGTACCCCCACTCCCCCCTCCTGAAATTTCACGTACTTTACTTTTTCGGAAAATTCTGTTTATAACCCTCCTCCCTTACTTTTGGCGGCTAAGTCCGCCATTATTTCATTTTTCCCATGATCATTGCAAACATACTTTTTTTGTAACATCTGAAGTCATATGTTTATTTAGAAACTAATTTGCATGTAAACGTATCCAAGTGCTATTTTTGCTCATCTTTTTAAAGTAAAATAACTCCAAATAAAAAAATGCTGCTTTGTTTACATTCTTTAAACTCCAAAACATTAACTGCTATTCGTAAGCGACCATTGCTTTCACAATCTTGTTTATGCAACTTGTTTATGTTTTTGCGATCATAACTTTTTTCTAAATTTTAAATTCTCTTTTTACTTTTAAATCATTAAATAACATTAATAGTTCTTGTTCACCCTGTTCTGTTCTTGCATATCAGTTAATTGTTAACAGCAGTGCAATTAACTGTTTGTTTAACTGTCAGTGAATCTTCTAGACGACTTCGCAATTTGTTTATAAGAGGGGGAGGGGGGAAAGTTGCATGTGTACATCACATGTTCATGTCGATTATTCGGTATACATTTTCTTTTTCAAAATTATGTTTATTAATAAAATTTAATAAATAATAATCAATATTATTGTTAATATAATTTAGTAGCTATTATATATATAATTAATAACATTTATGTTTTTGGAAAAGATTGTGAAACTTCCGATTATAATCCCCCCGCCTTACGAATTCGTCGTACATTTCTGGAAACTTTCAATTATAACCCCTCCCCCCCCAGTTTTGACAAATTTCCCATTGAAAAATAAAAGGAGGTTACTATCAGAATTTTACGGTATATATTGAGGATGGAGAAAGATTAGAAATCAGAACGATTCTGCAAAGAATTTGTATGTCGTCTGTTTAGTTTGTGAATTTTAGAAAAGTGGAAAAGACATAACTAATATTGTGTGACTAAACAAAGAAATTTTTCATTGAAATGAATAGGAATGAATCAGGACTTCACTAAATGGACGTATAAATGTAAACGATGTATAAATTGGGTTTTTCTGTATATATAATGGAAATTTTGTGGTTACGATAACTTTCGACATAATACTCAAAATTGAATTGAACCAAAGTTACACAGCAAACTTATCTTACAAATATCTTAGATGAGTTCATTAACTAAGTTGCTCTGCAGCTTGTTTTCAAGTGAAGGTTACATGAAAATTTCAAATCAACAGTTAAGACCGCATTTGCTTGAATTTTCATGTTCACATTGACCACATAAAGGTCTCAACCAAGTGTTTATTAATGAATTTTATCGGCCATTTTTAACAAAATGACCGATATCTTAAGTACAGCCATTTCAAATCAGGCTACCACTTGTAAATTTATCATCAGAATAACTTTTGAAATACTGGATCAGTTCAAGTTGGACAATGAACTTATCACACAAATATCTTGGATGAATTTTGTTCCAACATTTACCTAGTTTCCAATTTGCAGCCACTTCAAATCAGGCTGCTACTTGAAAATGTGCCACCACGATAACTTTCAGAATACTAAACTGGTTCAAATCAAAGTTGGGGAGTGAACTTAATACAATTCAAATACCTTGGATAAGTTTGCTAGGCAACTTGCTCCACCATTTTGTTTCCAAGTGGCAACCGCTTAAAATTTTTTTATTACAATAACTTTTGTAATACGTAATCAGTTTGAATCACATTTGCACAGTTGACATATCATTCAAATTTCTTTGAAAAGTTCACTGGGCATCTCAGTCACTCTGTCCTTTTGTTTCTAAATGGTGGCCACTTGAAAATTATCACAATAACTTTTGAACCGATTTGCTTAAAACTCCATATATACATAGCCCTCATTAATAAATCCACCAAGTTCATTAATAAATTGTGGCTGCCATTTTGTAAAAAATGATGGCAACTTGATAAGAAAAGATAAATCAACCTAACCTTCCTATGAGCCGGAAGGACTTGTTTTAATTTTTTGATCAATAACCTCTAAAAAGTAATGATATCAGTACAAAAACCCTTAACGGGTTAAAAGTTTGTGACGCAGCTACTTTATCACTATAAGAATTTGAAATATGGGTCTTAAAAATAATGATATCACATTTTAAGTGACGCTTTTCTATTAGTTAAAATATACATAGATTTTCTTATTTGATCATTTGCTTTTTTCTTTTATTTATATTTACAGTGCAAACATAATATTTTTAACTTCAAGATAAGACAGATATATAAAATATACTCACTGATGCTTTTTCATTTGCATTTTAATTTCAAAATAACAGTTTTAAGAGGAATGATATAAAAATTCCAGTCGCGCCTTGATGTCATTTTAAAAGATTTGTTTTTAGATTCCATTAAAATTACCTTTGTTTTGTCTAATAAAGTATATTTACACATTGAAACAGTGCTTTTAATTTTCAAATATACTGTCAAATAATCAATCACACTTTCACTGAGTTTGCATCATAAATTAAAATTATTTATTTCAATAAATCGATTTGTCTTTTGCGTCACGCTATCCAAAACTGCAAGTAAAATTTGTACAAATGTTTTCTTTGCATCACACTATTTCTTTGCACAAATTCTCACTTAGTTGGATACTATGATACAAAGTAACATTTACATATATTTTACTCACAGTTTTGGATAGCGTGACACAAAAGACAAATCTATTTATTGAAATAAATAATTTTAATTTATGATGCAAACTCAGTGAAAGTGTGATTGATTATTTGACAGTATATTTGAAAATTAAAAGCACTGTTTCAATGTGTAAATATACTTTATTAGACAAAACAAAGGTAAATTTAATGGAATCTAAAAACAAATCTCTTAAAATGACATCAAGGCGCGACTGAAATTTTTATTTCATTCCTCTTAAAACTGTTATTTTGAAATCAAAATGCAAATGAAAAAGCATCAGTGAGTATATTTTATATATCTGTCTTATCTTGAAGTTAAAAATATTATGTTTGCACTGTAAATATAAATAAAAGAAAAAAGCAAATGATCAAATAAGAAAATCTATGTATATTTTAACTAATAGAAAAGCGTCACTTAAAATTTGATATCATTATTTTTAAGACCCATATTTCAAATTCTTATAGTGATAAAATAGCTGCGTCACAAACTTTTAACCCGTTAAGGGTTTTTGTACTGATCCAGTTTACGTAAATATTCGAGCTAAACTGCACCTGAAGGTCGCCATTTTCTTTATGTAGATATGGAATAATCAACAAATTTAAGAAAGTTTATCTTCTACAAAGTTTTTCGATTCAAATTTGAATTTTATTTATTTAATGTTCAGAGGGCTGCTCTCTGAACGTATCTCCATGGTTCTGTGCATGGAGATTGAAGAGAATATTCTATTACCATGGTTAGTGTTTGTATTCACGGATTATTTGCATCGCCTTTATCCGTATTTGTGTTGAAAATGGTGTGTGAAAAGTAAATATGTGCTCTGCGTAAACTATGTTCTTTGAAAAACATATTGTTATAATATTTTAATTAATATAAACAACAAACCTTTAGGCTTTTAATATCTCATTATGAATTGTTATCTTTCTTCAAAATATGCTGTGATACGTTCATATGTTACTATGAAATTTATTTATAACTATGCTTAATATGGTGTATGTTAAACTTAGTTTTTTGATACTTTAAAAATATAGTTGTTTTTAATAAGATATTATTTATAAGTATGCTTTAAAAAGTAAACAAATTTATGTTTTTGGAGAAACATTATTATAGCATTTTGATTAATATAAAAACAAAATTTTTGGCTTCTAAAAATTCATTATTTAAAAATCATTGATAGACTATTTTGATTATTAATCAATTTATTTGTAATATAACATTGTATATTCTAATTTTTTTTAGTATTGTGTTTTTAGTATTATGTATTTAACAAATAAAAATAAAAATGTATAGCCTAATATTTTCCATTTAATTATTTTATATATATATATATTTTTTTTTTATCAGCTGAGATTGCGAGTTTTTAATAAAAAGCATTAATCCTGAATGTTAAACAAGCTTGAATTGCTTCTCTTAAATTCTCATACGGTGATAACTATAAATGCTTTCTGGACATGTAAAAATTATTTAACATTTACTAGTACAAGTTTGTTTTGAATTTATTAGTTCAAACCATAAACAGGTACAAATATTTATACAATCAATAATAATAGATAAAACATTAATAAGTTATACATGTAACAAATATAGATTATAATTATTTTAAAATTCATATTAACTACTATCCACTTATGTTTTAGATTTTTTTTTTTTTTTTTTTTTTTTTTTGCATTGTAATTTTAAAATAAAACTTATTGTTATTATAATAAACTACAAAGCTTTTTTTTTTTTTTTTTGTCTTGTTCCTAAGAATTTAAATAAGTTTGGGTTTTGCTTTGTACAAAGTGCAAGCATAACTTTGATTTAATTATCGACAAATTGATTGGAAAGAAACATTTTTAAAAATTTTTAATTTTGTGTAAAAAAAGATATTTCTTTTTAGAGAGGGGTGTTGTAATGAACAGGTTATATTTATTGAAATTTTATTTTTCCGACTGAGTGAAAATAATGTTTGGACCGGTGGGTCTATTCTGGCCTGTTCGCTTCGTTATATTCCTTCGGAATTCAACGATCTTCGGAATATAACGATAATTTGGTATTCTGGGCTGTTGCGATCGAAATTTTAGCGATATTTATCTTCGTTATTTTTCGAGAGCTCTAAGGCTGTCGTTGAGTGGCTCTTGCATTCGTTACAATATGGCGCGCCCTTTTGGTATTATAAAAGTGTTTAATCATTCTTTTTTTTTTTTTTTTTTTTTTTTTTTTTTTTTAAGAAATAGTTATGATTTATGAAATAAGGAAACTTGGTTAAAGAAATGTTAGCAAAGCTTAAAATACGTAGAATGTAAACAAAAATTAATCACTTTTTCACACACATATCCAAATTTAAATAAAGTGAAAACGGAATAAAATACAAAATTTATCATTTTAAAATTATGAAAATTTCAACTGTATTTGAGAACCTAGTTATTTATTTATTATTATTATTATATATATATTTAAGTAATTGTTTTGAATGACTCTAAACGATTGCATACATAATTTAATTTTTTTATTTAATGTTTATTATTTAAATTTATGATTTGATTTAATATTTTGGGTATAGTAAATCTTCTAAACAATTTTAAAGCTTAATATTTTTTAAAAAGCAATGCATTATTCATCATATACATTTATGTAAAAAATTGAGTAATGTACTTTTCATATAAATTTACACAAATAATTTTCTAGAAATTAATATACAGATTAAATCAAACTTATATATATATATATATATTTGGGGGGGGGGGGGGTTAAAAAGTTAAAACATTATTTAAAAACATTTCACATTTAATTTAATTAGACAATGACTTTAAGTTTTAACTTCAAATATTTAAATAAAGATGTCTTTATAAATAGAGAAAAATATTTTTATGTTTTATTTACTAAATTAGAAAAAATGAATAATATAAAAACTTTCTTCTTTTAAAATTATAAAAATTTCAGCTGTAGTTGTAAATCTGTTTTTTTTTTTTTTTTTTTTTTTTTTTTTTTTTAAATAATTATTTTGAATAATTCTAAACAATTGCATACTTCTACTTAATATTTTGGGCTTAGTAAATGTAAACAACTTTAAAGCTTAATATACTTTAGAAAGCAATATATTATTCATATATTTATGTAAAAAATTAAGAAACGTACTTTTCATATAAATATAAAAATAATTTTCTAGAAATTGGTATATACAGTGTAAATCAAACATTTTTATACTTTATAATAATATACTTTCTTTTCTTTTTTTAAAAAGAAAAGATCTAATATCATTAAAATAAATTCCCGTTTAATTTAATAAAATCGAACAAATTTTATCACATTAGTTCAAATCAATATTTAAATATTTATATAATTTCAATAGGCAATGGCTATATAAATTTTAACTTCAATTATTTAAGTAAAAATAAATTTATAAATAAAGAAAAATATTTTTATGTTTTACTCACTGAATTAGCGTTACAGTTTAATTAATATTTCTCAAATATATCTAAATATCAAATATTTCAATTGCACTTAAACAAAAAATATAGTTCAAACAAGGTGCATTGTACGTACTATATTTAAAAATTAATTTTTGGAAAAAATAATTAAAACATGAGTACATACCATGTAAATAAAATAAGTCTATTATTTTGAATCTTTAGAAAGTGATACTTCCTCTTTATTTTGCCGAGTAAATAATTATATCGTGGGGCCGATTTCATTTTAACAGCCAGTCTAATATAAAAATTTACTTTGCTATTTTAAATTTTCTACTCATCGAGACGATGCAATTAAATTGAACTGGAAAACTGCTCTGCTACAACACATAAAATAATCCACACTGTGTCTTTGCTTTTTATTTTATTTTTTTCATTTTCACAACAAACAAACAACCTATATTTAACAAAACATGGCGATCATCATCTGCTCTCTCTTACTCACTTGTAATCACAATAAAACAAACCACGTGCTTCGTCCTGATTGGATGAAAGAGTTAACCTCGAACGCAGTTTTCCCGCACCTCGTTTGATTATAACGTTCGTAGGGCAGAATTGCTCTACCACGGAATATCGCTATGAAAGAGATTTTGATCGAAAAAATGACGATCGGTTTGTATTTTTAACGTACAAGCCAGAATAGGCCCACGGGAGTCGTACCCCGGAACTTTGACTCAAAACTTTGAGTCAAAGTTCCGCGGTACGACTCCCGGTTCAGGCATTATTTTCACTCAGTCGGAAAAATAAAATTTCTTCCACAGTTAATTGTGTGATTTTAATAATAATAATAATGAAAAAAAAATGCAAGTTATATTTGTTTAGAAATGTATCCAATTTAAAAAATGTCTTTTTTTACAGCATAACATTTTCATGTTTTAGAGTGCAAACAGCTCCAAGGATTTAAAAATAACACATTCCTTAATTTTAGTAGTATAATAGCCATTTCTGGTACATTCATATTAATCACATACTTACAGTTTATCCTTTAGTATTAATAGCATGCCATTATATGAAATGAAATAATATAGTGCATACAAATGTTTATATAGTAAGTTTAATGTTTTATATAAGTTCAAAATAAATATTGGTTTATCAAATTGGTGAATTATTGCTGGCATGCAGTTAATACAAAAGTATCTCATTTATTTATAATATTACTTTATCATGTTGTAGTTGTAGGTGAATTCTACATATTTATTATTTTTTCCTCACGTATAAAAATTCAACATAATAGTAAAGAAAAGAATTTTCTAAAAATAGAAATTGTTTTGTTCAAGCCTTGTTTTTTCGATGAATAAACACTGGAAAATCATTAGGTTATTTAAGCATCCCCCTCCCCCCTCCCCACACAAACCATTTCTAACAAATGTATTTGAATGTTGTTAAAAATTCTTGTAAGTGATTTAACTCCTTAAAAAGTTGTCCGTTGAGAAAATTATGTTGTTTTCATGTAGTTTAACAGTTAACTAAAACACAGAGCTAAATCATAGTAAAACTATACATTCTCATCCAGCAAAAATTAAATAATACCAAAAAAAAAAAAAAGTAATTAATACTGTGTCTGTATTTTCATAATACATCAGAAGATTCCATCATTCTGAGTTAATATTTTACATGTTTACCGCTGGTAACTTAATTGCTGATACTGATTAGAATCAATCAGTAATTCACATCTAGAATCAAACAAAATAACTGATTTAAAGATATATGCATTGATAAGGAAATAAATGAAAAATTGTTACATATATTAAATATTCGTAAAACAAGAAGCAAAATTATAACTCAATTATGTAAAGAAACATTACATACTTCTTGAGAAAAGCCTTAGTACTTGCGGGAAGGGGCCCCTCCCATCGTCAGAGGCAGCACGGTGGCGGCTTGCTTAGTTGTGTTGACTTAATCTTTTGCAGTATTCATTATTCTACACCAGTTACGGTTGATTTCCTGCGCTGGTTCTGAAGAAATCTCAGAAATAATTAATTCAAGAATCAGATATAAATATAATGATCCTGAAATTGTTAATACTTTAATTGCTGCTAGTAGTTTGGTTCTGAGAGAAAATTATTATCGTTTCAACGACAGGTTTTACAAACAACAAAATGGCGTCCCAATGGGATCCCCCATTTCAGGTACAGTAGTGGAGTTAAAATTGCGAATTTTAGAAAACTGCATATTAGAAACGTTTAACAAAGAAATATTCTGCTGGCTCAGATACGTCGATGACGTATTTGCAATTATCAACCATCAATATAATATTCCGACAATCCTTGAAAAATTAAATAAACTCGATAAAAATATCCAATTCACCCATGAAATCGAAAATAACAATATCCTTAATTACCTCGATGTTAGTATAATTAAAACCAATAATCATACCTTAGAAACAACCGTTTACTGTAAATCAAATTGTAGTACAGAAATAGTTCATTGCAATAGTAAAACATCCAATCAATATAAAATAAACACTGTCCAATCTTATATCAATCGCGCCATCACCGTTTGTTCTAATAAATATTTACTAAACAAAGAACTCAATATCATCAGAAAAATTACAACTAAAGCAGGTTACAAAAAAGACTTAATTGACAAACCATACCGTAAAAGAATAAAAAAACTTAATATTATAGAAAACTTTCAAAATCCAAAACAAAAATTCACTCCAGCCATCATGTACGACCGCGGAATTTATCAAAAAATCAAAAATTCAGCCAACAAAATTAATATAAAAATCCCAATTAAACCAAATAAAAATATTTACCAAACAATTAGAAATGAACAAGACAAAATAGGTCCCCTAGAAACCTCCGGAATTTATCGTATTCCATTCTTCAAAACAAGCAATGATAATGGTTACTACACAGGTATGACTAAACGCAAAATGAAAAACCGTATTAAAGAACAATACGCAGATATCAAACTTGGGAAAATAACCACCGCACTGACCAAAGTAAACGCTACCGAACCCATTAATATAAATATTTACGAAACTCGCAAACTAGCTGATTACAGCAACGCAATATACGCCGGAAATCGCGAAACGGTCGAAATTTTATTTAATCCACTTACCTGTAATGGCAACGACCCAGCTCAGGAAATCAACCGTAACTGGTGTAGAATAATGAAGACTGCAAAAGATCAAGTCAACACAACTAAGCAAGTCGCCACCGTGCTGCCTCTGACGATCGAAGGGGCCCCTTCCCGCAAGTACTAAGGCTTTTCTCAAGAAGTATGTAAGGTTTCTTTACTTATTTGTGTTACATATATTTTTATTTAAATTTTTGCAGGAAGGAAGAAGAAACAAAGCAAGGGAAAAATTTTTCTTCACTGGGGAAAAAAAAAGTTTCAAAACGATAAATTACAATTTTTTAACCATCTGCAAGTAATGTGGTGAAATTAAAAAAAATAAAAATAAAAATATGTAATATAGATCTGTATTTACATTAAAAAAAAAAAAAAGAATGAAATATATAAATGCCAAGACAAAGTCAAATATTATTAAATGGAAAGATCATTTGGTGGAACACGAGTGCATTGGGCCAAAGGACCCAGGTTTAAAACCTGGCGAGATTAAATGCAAAAACAAGTTCTTCCGGTTTATTAGGAATCGGAAGGATAAGTTGATTTCTTTTTCCATGTGAAGTAGCTGCCATTTTGAAACAAAATGGCAGCTACGATTTATTTTATTAACAGACTCGAAGTTTAAATGATGAAGGCTGAGTTTTAAGCAAATTGGTTCATAAATACCTTTTTTATACGAGTTTGAAGTTTTCAAGTAGTCAGCACTAAAAATAAGAAAGAAACTGAAGTTTGCAAATGAACAGTTGAAATGCATTTGCTAGATGAGTCTACCCTGCAAGTTTATTTTTATTTAATTCAATACAGTCGAACTTTGTTAATGTGAATCTCTTTGACGGGGATTGTGGAAGCAGTTCATCTTAAAAGTAATTCATGTTAAGGAGGTTCGACTGTAATAAGTACAAAACTTTGAATAAACGGCATAAATTGCAAGAAAGTCGCATTTAAGGAAGTCTTGCATTTTATGGTACTTATCCAAAATTTTGTAACTATTTTTTTAAAACATCAGTTTTGTAGTGCTGTTTATTAATGAGGTTTGACTGTTATATCAACAAATTTTCAAGCGGTTACCACTTGGAAACAAAATGCCAGGAGCAAGTTGCTCACTTCAATAATTCAAGATGTTTGTAAGATAAGTTTACTGTTCGAATTTGATTCGAATAAATACAATATTTCAGAAGTTACTGGGATAACGATATTTCAGCTTTAAAATTTCAAAATTCGTGCTTTGTCGAGTCATGTTCTTATATAAAAACATGACTCAACAAGGATTTATTTAACAAATGAGTATTAAGTGTACTTTTTTTATATATAGGAATTATTGCTAGCACTTAAATAATTTTGCTGCTGACTGTAAGTTCACTGTCCAACTTTGGTTCATATTGATTCAGTGTTTTTCAAAATTTATCTAGATAGTGAGTTTTCAGGTGGTCGCCTGATTTCAAATAGCCCAGCAATAGTCGGCAGCAAAAACCATTTAAGCACTCATCCACACTATATATATATATATATATATATCTGTACTGATAAGTATAAAGGATTTAAGCCTATATTCTTGATTTTTCAGGAAACGAAAAATAAAATTAAACTGTCTAAAAACAAATCAGAAGAATCGATTAGGGAAATGGGATTATGTTGATTTATACCCTTTATACCATTCAGTGATTGTCAACCTTCATTTAAAAACAGGAAAAACTGAATTAAATATTTTATACCATACATGAATGATAAATTTCTGATTTGAACCTTGTTTTACCAATCGATTTTCTCAAAGACTAAATGACATCGACTTAAATCCTTTATACCAATCGATTGAGAATATTTTTCTGAGTCTGACTATGTACTTAACTCAAAATCGACATTTTTGGACTTAAACCCTTTTCAGTACAAGATATATATATTAGTTTGATCGCTAATTTTTATCAACTTACTTTTTTATTTTAAATATTTGTATATGGAAAATGAAACATTAACGTAGGGATTCTGTAACGAATTTGAATACAGTAGAGCTCTGATTATTTGCGAGAGCCACGTTGAGGATTATCCACGAGTGCGAGAGCCGCTAAAAATTTTTTATTAATAACCTTCAATAAAACAAATTTTAATTCAAGCCAACAACACAGAAAACACAAAGAATTGTATTTTCTCTGTTGGAATTTCTTTGACAGTTTTAGGAGGAAATGAATCTTTTCACTTTACGAATAAGAGTTATACTGTTCTACCGCCTATTTGTTTACTGTTCAGAATTTACATATTTTTTGTACAATATAATATAGGGTTTTTGAAGAAATATATTTTTTTCATGTTTGCACTCCATATTATTCTTTCGGATTATCTGCGATGCCATTGCCACCCAATTCCGCGAATAATCGCTGCTCTTCTGTACAATGTGGTTTCAAGCATATTTTACAATATTTTCATACTGCTCAATACAATGAAAGTAAATACATTATTTAGATGCACAAAAAACATATTTCTTACAAAATATAAAATATTACTTATGATTGGTTTGTAGAGTGCAAAAAACATTTTCAGGTACATTATGAGATGAAATTAGAATGTTAGATGAAGACCCCCCCCCCCCAGTAAAATGTAATTGTTTGTTTATCCACACAGAATAAATATATATACAGAAAACTTTTAAATGGAATATGAGTTAATACTTATAAACTAGCAAGCATTTCGTATTTTGCCATAAAAAACTGGAACATATAAAACAAAAAAATATCTAAGTGCCTCAACATTAATGTCTTCTAAAAATTTGTTTGGCTTTTGTTTAAACATGTGTGTAAAGTATATAGCTAAGCAAAGTTATAACTCAAGGGACATCACAGATCATCCATCAAGGTCACCCAAAGCCCATGTACCTATAGGTAATATTTTTTATAGAAATGCGCATTACCTAATTATTATTTCTAAATTTTCTTTTCACATTCTAAAAATACACATCCATTAAATTAGTACCCTTTTTCAAAAAATTTAATTTTCATATTATAATTCTGAGTTTAAAAATGCGAATTTTCACTAAATGCATTATTTCTCTCTCTCTCTTTTTTTTTTTTTTTTTAGCCGTAAAACAAAAAACAAAATCAATTTTTGGAAACAAGTACTAATTTAACAGTTGTAAATTTCTTGAATGTGAAAACAAATTTAAAAATTTCAATTAGATAAAGAGTAATTCTATAAACTAATTTCGCCATAGGATTTGGTGACATGGGATTTGGTGACTAGAGACGGGGAAATCCCAAGAGGAAGTGAACAGCCCTGAACTTTTCTTTGCCATCATACTGTAATTGTATCTATTAAAAAAAAAAAAAAAAAAAAAAAAAAACCTGTAATTCTGCATTTATTCGCATAAAGAAAAGATGAAATCTATTTCATAGGAGGGCTAAGGCAAGTCAAATATTGAAGGAGAACCTCACTTAGTGGAATAATTTTGTATTGGACCAAAGGACCTAAGTTTGAATTCTAGGTACACTGTTAAAATTTTTTGTAAATTTAATGTAAATATTTATCCTGAGTCTCTGTAATTTACAGTAATTCTTAGTTAAAAGTGAATAATCGAGATTCTCATTCTTTATTCTGTATTTTTACCTAATTTTATTATTTAATTTAAAAATGACTGTTTTTACTCTAGAAAAAGCATTCTAAGTACGAAATATATTCTCAACAATAATTAATTAAATTAACATTAGTTATTAAAATGAATGTATAAAATAAGTTTTTTAATATCCCCGTTTATTTTTCTCCGTAATTTTATGTAAGACTTAAGATAATAGATTACACACAGTTTTCTGTTGAAATTTTTAACAGTGTAGATTCCATAAAAAATTTATTTAGGTACATGGGTGCTGGCAACGAAAGAAATTTAAAAATATTAAATGTTTTGTGCGGAAAATAAATCATGAGAAGTTTTTTCTCTCTCTTTTTGCCTTACTGAAGATGACTTTAAAAATAATAGTTTAAAGCTTTTTAATTGTATTATTAAATTATTTAAAAAAATAAATAAATAAAAATTTAAACTTTAAAATAATCTTTTCGGCTCTTTCTGTGGATTTCACAGAAAGCCCATTATGTAGATTTTGCTAGAGTGACATGTGACACTTAAAAAAAAAATAGACTGTATTCATTAAAGATCACTATTCTGCCAGCACTATATTTGCATAAATCTAAAAATAACATGAGTAATTTTTGGATGTAATATGAACACTAATGGACATGTCTATATTATGTTCACATATGTTCATTTTCTGTTATTTTGTACAGCTAAAAGACGTACTTATTAAATAAGAGGTGGGGACATTTCAACTTAATATCTACAAAATCTGATAAAATATAGACTGAATCTGGCTGTAATATGGACATGTCTATATTATGTTCACTATACGTCTATTTTATGTCATTATTTTTAGCTAAAAGATGTACATAAGACGTAACAGGTGAGGACATTTCTACATAATATCTACAAATTTTGATGAAATATAGACTGAATCTGGCTGTAATATGGACATGTCTATATATCCAGATTACGTACTTTGACTTAATTTGGATGAATTTGTGTTGTCTGGGATGTCATTGTAATCAAAGCTAGTGTCCCGACAACAAATCCGAGACTCCCTATTGGTTAATTATGTGCTTAGATCACATGATTGAGCTGTCGAAACTGGGAAAAGTCAATGAGGTCTTCGAGTTGAGCAAAAGCTTCGATCACAGTGACATCTGGGGAAGCTTAATTTTTGTAGCATTATTTTAACATCACGGTTATAGGTGATTTCCACACTGTTTATTCTTGACGCTGTAGTATAGTTGACACTGGGAGGGGAGTATGCAGCAACCATATGTTTTTTATCTCATCAAAACTTTTATTTTTGTATGACAACAGCAATACTACAATTAAACTTTGAACTCTAATAGAACTGAAGTGAATTCAATGTAATGTTGTGATAGGAGTCGGTACTTCTATTTCCTCGTGTTGCACAAACATGTCAGCATGTAATTTCAATCTTTTATTATTTTTCTTTTTTAATTAAATATGGTTTCAGTAAATCAACTTTATACATATTCTTTTTTTGAACACGCTACACTATCATGCCGTATTCGTCTTGGGTACTCATTTTATTATATTTCATAGTTTTATTTAAATAAAGTACGATATGAGATTTGTTTAACGATATACTGCTATAATCACTCAAGAAAAGAACATAAAATGTTCAGATTTCCATAAGGTAATTTGAGAAGAATGAAACAACATTACTTATATTTACTTGTATTTTCCTTTGTATTTTTCACATGAGTTAATGTAAAAATACAGAAATATGTGTTCTTTTAATCATATTATTTATATTAATATTGATAAATCGTTTAAGAAGACCTTTTTTTACTGTGTATTTAAGTTTTGGTGATATTTTGTATAAGAAACAGAAAACTACCCTAATAACATATCTTATTTCCAGTGCATCCACAGGATATCCTGATAATGTAAAATGAAAAAAAATGTGTTGTTAGGAATATTGTTGTTGCTTATTCATTTTGTTGCCCGATCGTAACTTCACATCAAGACTTCTTAAAATCTCAAAAAAGTGATAAGGACACCAAAAAAATGGCTTTGATGCGTCGGCCTACATATTTTATTTAAGGGGCTCTGAGGCAAAATATATTTCGGCGATGCGTCGGCCTATATATTTTATTTAAGTAGCTCTACGCAAGAGCCCGTTAAATAAAATATATAGGCCGACGTTGCGCCACCATTTCTTTGCCTCAGAAGAGGCTTGGCGTCCTTATCGCTTTCTTGTGATTTTATGAAATTTTGATCTGAAGCTACGATCGGTCAACAAATGGAATAAGCAAAAGAAATATTGCTGTTTTTTAGTTCCCCATCATACTGTAGGTATGGGGAACTTAGGTAATCGTGAAAATTTTCGACCTTGATTTTTTGACTTTTTTGCATATTTTCAGGTGTGAGGAATCCGAAAATGAAAAAAATTTCTGTGGTGTCCGTCTGTAGGGTGTTTGTTAGTTTGTTAGTCCGTTAGTGAGCTTGTTACCAAAGTAGCACCGGAACGTTCTTTGGACGTCTAATAACGGTTACAATAGTTCAAACACCGTGTTTCGTGTCAAAAGAACGTTTCATTAGACGTTCAAAAATTGTATTATTTAGAACGTTCTAAAAAAGTGTGCGTTGTACCTTCCATAAAACGTACAATTTCAGTTCTATACAAAACGTTTAAATGTAACACCGTCATAAAACGTTCTGTATCAGCGAGATTATTACAAATAGGACAAAATGCCCAGATTCAGTTTTGATTTCGTAATATTCATTGAGTGTTGGTGTCAGGATTAAAACAAACTAACTACACGACGGTCCTAGGTCTGGATGGTGTGCTTTCCGTGGAAATCATTCTAAGAATGCCTAGCCCTTATTTATGCGAGTTTCAAAGAAAATCACGGAAAACTCCGAAAACCTAAGTCGACGAGCGCGACCAGGAATCGAAACCAACACTTCCCGTCTGTAAGGCTCGTGAGTAGAACCTCGCGGTCACTAATACTCATCGGGAATTTACGAAATGCGTTTTTTTTCTTTCTTTAATCATAATTTTAAACTTTTATTACATTTTATTTATGATTCTACTTAAGTTTGAATGTTACTGGTAAATTATCAATATTGATAATGTTTTTAAATCATTACTCTCTTTGATTGTTCTTATTTTATTTATTTATTTATTTATTTTTTAAATCCAAATTTTATTTAATAAATTTTAATAAAAGAAAATTATTTAATATATATTTCAAAAATTATTTTCTTAATAGATGAAAATTTTACGTAGCCATTCTCTTTTAATTAAACTGTTTAAAAATAAACCTTCTACCTATCGCACTACTTTATTCTGTAACATTCTATATCACAGCGCCACTTAACCAGTTAACATGAACAAAAATTTAATAAACACTGTATCTCAAAATTAAAATTTTACATATTAAATTTGTTGCAGATTTCACTAACACATGCTGAGGTATAGCTATCTGGAAAAATTGCATAATACTATATCGGCCGATATATACCCAAACTGAATTATCATAGTTTTTCATAATACATATTTCACATACTCATGTTAGTGAATTTTGAATAATAATAATAATAATAATAATAATAATAATCTGAGATATTGCTTTCCTTTAAACTGGATTGAGTTACAGCACAGTATTGCCACCTCTCAATCAATATATGCTCAAATTAGATCACCGTAGTTTGACATAATATCTATGTCACATATCAAGTTTGGTGCAGTTTTATTCAATAGAAACTGAGATACTGCCCTCCGTTACATGGAAGGGGGCGGGGGGCATTACATAATAGCTGAGCACCTATTAGGTCATATATTCCAAAAATTAATCAGGGCTAGTTTAAATAAAAGTTCGACTAAATTAGTTAGGTTAAATTCTGTCCACTGATTCTTCTGATGCAATTTCTACAAAATTTTATTAAGATGCGCAAACAAATTCTAAAAATTGTCGAATCCTATCAAGGACGAAAATTTCCATGCATCCATTGCATTCTTTTTATGTATACAGAAAAAATAAAGTGTATGCCATTTCTTATCCTTTCACTGAATATTTTGTTCAATACTGAAACATACACTAAAACAAAATATGCTTTTCCGTTTAATTCGAGATTTTAAAATGGAAAAATAAAGTGATCTCATAAGTTTTTAAAATACCTTATAAAAATTTAAATAATTGTTTAACTCAGCTCCATTTTTCCTTAAAATATTGACTATGTTTTCTGCAGCTATAAATGCTTAATAAATTTCAGTTTCAAATGTTGAACTTTGAAACATGATTATTGCGGATGTGAGAAGGGAAGGGCAGATGAAATTGACATCTGTGGATTGCATTTATTTAATTCTCGCTGACCGTGCAAAGTCAAACGCCAGCGCCAGGTCTTGGGAATGTCATATCGTTATGTGAGGCGGTAATTTTAAAACATGTAATCTGTTTTGTTCAGTTTTAACGTTATAATGACTTGGATAAGCTTTAGAAAAGGTAAAAATGTAATTTTTTTAACCTGTAATATTCTCTATGTTCTATTTATTAAAGTCTTATTTTAATATCAATTAAACAATCATTTTCATATCTGCGTAAGTTCTTAAGACTAACTTTTGATACTTGTAAGCAGCGTTGTATCGCAGAAAAAACTGCTCCTGTTACAGAAAACCGCTTAGAAATTATGGATTCATTTTATTAATTTAGTCTTCTGAGATGGAAATTGTTAAAATAACTATTTTTGGTTATGTTTCTGAGTGAAGAAGTAACATAAAGAGTTTAAAAGATGAGAGCTAATTTTAAGTGAATGCCCTTCCAGACTGGTCATTATGTATTTTAAAATGCTAGTTGCAAGGGTGTTTTCTTGAAAATTCTTATGAAGAAAATTAAGAAAGTTTGTAATTCTTTTTTTCTTTTCTTTTTAAATTCTGAAGTATTTATTTAATGTTTATATGATTATATATATAATCTAGGTTCTGCAAATTACATATTTTTAAAATAATATCCTAAGTTTCACCGACTTATAATTTTAAATATCTCTTTACTGTTATTTATTAAATAAAATGTATGAACTTGTTTAACTGCATAATAAAACAAAGATTCAATTCAATTTTATTCCACATCTTTATAAAAAAAAAAAAAACATATTCTGCTTAAAAAAAAAAAAAAAAAAAAAAAAAAAAAAAAAAAAAAAAAAACAGACGATATTAATAAGTAAATAAATGATATACTAAGAAATGATATATTAATTATAAATAATATACTTACTATATTATTTATTAATAATAATAATATTTACATTATTATTTAATATGCCATGATAGCATAATTACAACAAATGAGTAAAAATTGCGTTGACTCAGTTTAAAGAAATCTAAACATTTAAAGAATACCAATTACATTGCCATGTGGAATAAATTTAAATACCTGCAAACATCATTTTTGTAAACTGCTGCTGTAAACTGAAAATATGTATGCACACTCGCACTGAAATTTAAAAATATGAAGTCTGTTAAATATTTTAGAAAAATATTTTGATTAAAAAAATATATATATATTTAAGTATTTGGAAATTTTTTAAATTTCTTCCTTCTAACTAATTTTTAATTTTTCGTTTCAATTTCTTTTTATTATAAATTAACAATATATTCTAAATTCAATTATATATTATTTTAGCGGTGTATTGGTACATTTATTTTCGAAAATATTTTTTATGTTGGAATATTAAAACTTTCTATGAACTTCAGCATTGAAATATATTTATAAACTATCCATGGACTTACAAAGTAGTACCCAGAAATGTTTAGAATATACAGGGTGCAAAGTCGAGAGCAGGCCTTTATTTGCGCAACAATTGGTCTCAGATGTCGTCCAATAAGAAAATGTATTTACAAAAAAAAAAAAAAAAAAAAAAAAAAAAAATAAGCAAAAAGTAAGTGCTCATATTTTTTAAAACATTTTGTAACTGAAACTATACATTTGCGACCAACAGTTGGGGAGATAAAGGTATTCTCGTGACTATGCTTTGCACAATGTATTAAAAAAAAAAATAATAATAATAATATATATATATATATATATATATATATATATATATATATATATATATATATGTGTGTGTGTGTGTGTGTGTGTATATAAATGATTTTTTAATCTTAGTTAAAGCCAAGCATCAGATATAAGATCACTGAAACCACATAGAACAATAAGAAAGAAATTACAAGAAATTTAAATAACCTGGGGAGAATGATTGTGATTTATTGAAACATTTATTTTTTATTTATTGATTTTTATTTTATTTAACTTCAGTCTAATCATAAATTTATTCCTATATTGTTAGTTGTAATTTTAATAATTTTGCCGGTGCGTAAAAGCCACATGAAACTCAAATCAAAAGATACAAACAAGCAACGAGGAAATAAAAAATTAAGACATCGTTTTAAAGATTTTTTTTTAAGGAAAAGCTTAGAACGGTAGGAAAAAAAAAAAAAAAAAAAAAAAGAACTCGTCAGGGGTGACCTTTTTCGTCGTTGAGCACCAATGTACGATTTCGTTCGTTAGCAGCTATAATAGCAAATTGCTAGCGGGCACCCTATCGTACAAGAAATTAATTGAAGTTAAAAATGAAGAATAAATTGGAATAAATTATTTAGTTCAAGAAATCAGAGAATCAAACAGAAAACAACCATGAAAAACAAACATTAATCATAGGATGACGCATTCGGAATCACAAGGATTAAAACAAGCAAAATAATTCAAGAGTTTAGTTGTATATAGCAGATGAAGAATAATGATACAACACAGCAACAGGGATATAAATTACTTTTTTTTTAAATTCAAATAATGTTTGAGAAAATTTAACATACTTACTATTCCTTTAATTTCAACGTATATGTATGAAAAATTCCATATTTTATGACAGTAATTCCCAAAAAGTGTCATAACGTCTCTATATCCCTTAAAAAAATTCCTTAAATTTTTGCATTTTTAAAAAATTTCTTTTTCCCCTAATCTGAAGATAATGACGTTATAGTATTAATTACGAAACTTTGAATAAACACCATAAAATGCAAGAACTCGCGACTGCTACAAACAAAGCACGGCTGCTACAAAGAAAGCGGCAACATATTCAACACAATCAACGCGCTTGTTTGCAGTTCTCGCGCCTACATTGTTCGCCTGATGAAGGGTTGTGTCTTCTTTTGACGCAAAACAGTTGGTGCGAGTTCTTGCATTTTATTGTGTTTATTCAAAGTTTTGTAATTAATACTATAACTTCATTATATTCAGATTAGGGAAAAAAAAAAGAAATTTTTAAAAAATGCAAAAATTTAAGAAATTTTTTAAGGGATAAAAAGACGTTATGACACTTTTGGGGGAAAACTGTCATAGAATATAGAATTTTTTATGCATATACGTTAAAATTAAAGGAATAGTAAGTATGTTAAAGTTTCTCAAACATTATTTGAATTGAAAAAAATTAATAATTAGTAATTCATAATTAATTAGTAATTCATATCCCTGTTCATGTGTTGTATCATTATTCGTCATCAGCTATGTACGTTTTACTTCTAAACGCCCGTACTGAGGTGCGATTTATGAAACAATTTCAGCGACGAAGATTAAGCAAATACAGAGCAGCAATTGGTCAGACGTAATTACTGTAGGAGGAGCCAAAGCTGACAATTCAATGAATCGTTCTTTTCATGAATCTATCAACACAATGACAACATGTCTATTCTGTGGCTCCGTCTTCGTAAACTATCGCTAACACTTACAAATACAAAGTAAAACGTTAATTTGAGTACAGCTGCTTTATTGTATTTACTTAAAAATTCTTATTTCTACAGCACAAAGTTGTTCAGATTTACTGTATTAAATTTTTAAAATATTTAGTAATTATTGCACTATAATTATCACATATATTAGTTGAAACAATATTTTCCATTAAACATAAATATACCATATTTTAATCCTGTATTTTGGTTGGCTTACTTATTTATTTACATTTATTTAGTCACTTACATAAATAAAATGATTCATTAATATCTAGATTAAAAAAGATTGTCATAAAAATACTTTCATGCTTTTTATGATAACGTTAAAAAAGCCAGCCTTAGCCTCCTCTTTTTTTTAATGTGCATTAAAAAAATTTATCTTGCCATGTGTTTGTATAACTAAAATGTAAAAAAAATCTTATCTGGTATCTTGTGGAAAAATATGTACACTGAATTTCATATTGAAAGTTCTATCTCAATTTCATTAGTAAATATTTATTTTTCATAAAATTATGATGATTTTATTTTTATGAAACATAGTGTATTGCATGTTACTTGTGACTTTTTTGAAATTCCTGAAAAAATTAAAAAATGTCCTAAAAGACCCTAATTATAAGTTGTCTTAAATTCCTAAAATTTTGTAGATGTTGTGCTACTTATTGTTATTTTAACAACCCAAATTAAGCAATGAAATTCCAAACCCATTTTGTAATGCTGCACTGTTTTTGCTAGAAAAAAAAAAAAACAGTTATGCTCATTTTTTTTTTCATTATTATTTTATTTTATTATTTTATTATTTATTTATTTTTGTCTAATTTGCAAAATTCCGTGAATTTATTTCTTCAATCTTTAAAAAAGTCACGGATATCATTCATTTTAAAAATAGAAACTCCATAGAACGATCGGTGATCAAATGTTCTACGAAAGCTCCCAATTTACAGTCTTGTACCATCTACAATATAAATGTCAATATTCGTTTGAAACATACTTTATGAGATTCTAGAACCTGTAAAGAAATAGTATTATTAAATATTTCTTGCTCATTTAATTATTTCCTCCCCCCGCCTTCAAATTTATCTCCAACTAACGATCGGCAATCAAATGTTCAGCAGAAGTCTTTTATTTCCCAATCTTTATGTACCTGTAACATAAATGATAATATTAATTTAAAAGTTGTTTTATTAAATTCTAGAAGCAGAATTGAAAGAGTTTAATATTTCTTACTCTGTAATTATTTTTCTATCCCCCCTCTTTTTCCAATCTCTGGAAAGTGAGCAACGCTAAAATCTATAAAGCAATAAAAGTGAATATTACTCACATATGTAATTATTTTTATACTTTATTGCTGATCTTAATCAATCTATTTATTTTTCCACGATTAAATTAAATATTTACATGTCATATCTATAGGATGTGTAAACATGTGGAAAAAATTAATAGGTTTTTCGGGTAAGAAACATTTCGCCAAATCAATGTATGCATGTATATATATTGTTTCAGTATGGTTAGAATTTAGTATAATCTACGAGTATTTTAAATTTAGTATGTTTTATTTATTTATTATTATTATTTTATTCATATGTATTTGCAATAAGAAGAAAGCCTCTAGATACTGTAAAATTTCCCTTTTATTTGCTCCTTCTATTTCCAACAATTACTATACTATTAATATTCTATTTATGGCATAAATTATGTCGCATACAAAACCTCTCTAATTTTGATTCCTAAAGGTTGGCAGCTATGCCTTTGGCAACGACTTATGCACTTTTTACTCCCCGCTTCCCAGTTGGATAAGTTAGTAATTATAAAATCCCACCAAAGTGCATATTAGGGATGCACCAAATATCAGTTTTGGCCAAATACCGAATATTCGGCCAACTAAATACTAACTTCAGCTGAATACCAAATATCCTTCAAACTAAATAGTAACTACAATTTTTAATAAAATCACACAATCAACTGTGGAAGAAAATCATATTTTATTGAAATTTAATTTTTCCGGCTGAGTGAAAATAATGCCTGGATCGGAACTCGAACCCCGGATCTTTGACTTACAAGGTCAAGGCAATACCAATTGAGCTATCCAGGCCGACATCCCGGTCAGCATTACTCACTCAGACAACCTTTTAGGCAGGAACAATCTGGTCTATCATTTAGATAGCTCAACAGAAATAAGCTGTAGGAAATGGAAAACACCATTAAACAATGGGAGAATGAAATACAATTTTTAATAAAATCACACAATCAATTTGATTGTATTCAGTCATTTTCTGTATGCAGTCGGGGCCGGCCACCTTGACGTCAATATAGCCGCAATACATTAAAATAGTTATGTATTTTTTTTTATTATTGAGCATGAATTCTGTAATTTGGTGCCTGATCAGCACTAATGTAGCACTAATTTTGTATGTAATCGTTTTCAGGAAAAATTCATTTTTTCTATATCCGGTCGGGGCCGGGCAGCTTGACGTCAAAATAGCCGCAGTGCATTAAAATCGTGATATATTTTTTAATTATTGAGCATGAATTCTGTAATTTGGTGCCTGATCAGCACAATGTAGCACTAATTTTGTATGTAATCATTTTCAGGAAAAAGTCATTTTTTCTATATGCGGTCGGGGCCGGGGAGCTTGACGTCAAGATAACCGCAGCGAATTAAATTCGAAATAACTTTTTTAATTATTGATCACAAATTCTGTAATTTGGTGCTTGATCAGCTCTAATATAGCACTAATTTTCTATATTAACGTTTTTTTGAAATAGTAATTTTTTATATGCAGTCGGGGCCGGGCAGCATGGCGTCAAGTTAGCCGCAGTGCATTAAAATCGTGATATATTTTTTTATTATTGAGCATGACTTCTGCAATTTGGTGCCTGATCAGCACTAATGTACCAGTAATTTTGTATGTAATCGTTTTCAAGAAAAAGTCCTTTTTTCTATGTGCGGTCGGGGCTGGGCAGCTTGACGTCAAAATAGCCGCAGTGCATTAAAATCGTGATATATTTTTTAATTATTGAGCATGAATTCTGTAATTTGGTGCCTGATCAGCACAATGTAGCACTAATTTTGTATGTAATCATTTTCAGGAAAAAGTCATTTTTTCTATATGCGGTCGGGGCCGGGGAGCTTGACGTCAAGATAACCGCAGCGAATTAAATTCGAAATAACTTTTTTAATTATTGATCACAAATTCTGTAATTTGGTGCTTGATCAGCTCTAATATAGCACTAATTTTCTATGTTAACGTTTTTTTGAAATAGTAATTTTTTATATGCAGTCGGGGCCGGGCAGCATGGCGTCAAGTTAGCCGCAGTGCATTAAAATCGTGATATATTTTTTTATTATTGAGCATGACTTCTGCAATTTGGTGTCTGATCAGCACTAATGTACCAGTAATTTTGTATGTAATCGTTTTCAAGAAAAAGTCCTTTTTTCTATGTGCGGTCGGGGCTGGGCAGCTTGACGTCAAAATAGCCGCAGTGCATTAAAATCGTGATATATTTTTTAATTATTGAGCATGAATTCTGTAATTTGGTGCCTGATCAGCACAATGTAGCACTAATTTTGTATGTAATCATTTTCAGGAAAAAGTCATTTTTTCTATATGCGGTCGGGGCCGGGGAGCTTGACGCCAAGATAACCGCAGCGAATTAAATTCGAAATAACTTTTTTAATTATTGATCACAAATTCTGTAATTTGGTGCTTGATCAGCTCTAATATAGCACTAATTTTCTATGTTAACGTTTTTTTTGAAATAGTAATTTTTTATATGCAGTCGGGGCCGGGCAGCATGGCGTCAAGTTAGCCGCAGTGCATTAAAATCGTGATATATTTTTTTATTATTGAGCATGACTTCTGAAATTTGGTGCCTGATCAGCACTAATGTACCAGTAATTTTGTATGTAATCGTTTTCAAGAAAAAGTCCTTTTTTCTATGTGCGGTCGGGGCTGGGCAGCTTGACGTAAAAAGATAACCGCAGCGAATTAAATTCTTAATAACTTTTTTAATTATTGAACACGTCTTCTCTAATTTTTTTTCTAAAAAGCTCTAATCTAGCACTAATTTTTTACACAATCATTTTTTGGAAATAGTAATTTATTCTACATGCGGTCGGGGCCGGGCAGCTTGGCGTCAAGTTAGACGCAGTGCATTAAAATCGTGATATATTTTTTAATTATTGAGCATGAATTCTGTAATTTGGTGCCTGATCAGCAATAACGTAGCACTAATTTTGTATGTAATCGTTTTCAGAAAAAATTCATTTTTTATATATAGGGTCAGTGCCGGGCCGCTTGACGTCATGAAAGCCGGAGTGCAATAAAATCGTGATACCTTTTTTAATTACTGAGCATGAATTCTGTAATTTACTGCCTGATAAGCACTAATGTAGCACTAATTTTGTATGTAATCGTTTTCAGGAAAAAGTCATTTTTTTCCAGAGGTCGACACGGTCGGCCATCTTGAGGAAGAGATAGCCGAAGAACATTTAATTCTTAATAACTGTTTTAATTAGTGAGCACGAATTTTATAATATGGTGCCTGATTAGTACTAATCTAGCACTAATTTTCTATGTTAACGTTTTTTTGAAATAGTAATTTTTTTATATACAGTTGGGGCCGGGCAGCTTGGCGTCAAGTTAGCCGCAGTGCATTAAAATCGTGATATATTTTTTAATTATTAAGCATGAATTCTGTAATTTGGTGCCTGATCAGCACTAATGTAGCACTAATTTTGTATGTAATCGTTTTCAGGAAAAAATCATTTTTCTATATTCGGTCGGCGCCGGGCAGCTTCACGTCAAGATAGCCGCAGTGTATTAAAATCGTGATACATATTTTAATTACTGAGCATGAATTCTGTAATTTGGTTCCTGATCAGCACTAATGTAGCACTAATTTTGTATGTAATCGTTTTCAGGAAAAAATCATTTTTCTATATGCGGTCGGCGCCGGGCAGCTTCACGTCAAGTTAGCCGCAGTGCATTAAGATCGTGATACATTTTTTAATTACTGAGCATGAATTCTGTAATTTGGTTCCTGATCATCACTAATGTAGCACTAACTTTGTATGTAATCGTTTTCATAAAAAAGTCATTGTTTCTAGATGCCGCCTTGGCCGGCTAGCTTGAGGAAGAGATAGCAGAAGTACATTTAATTCTTAATAACTGCTTTAATTAGTGAGCACGAATTATATAATTTGGTGCCTGATCAGCACTAGTCTAGCAGTAATTTTCTATGTTAACGTTTTTTGGAAATAGTAATATTTTTATATGCAGTCGGGGCCGGGCAGCTTTACGTCAAGTTAGCCGCAGTGCATTAAAATCGTGATGTATTTTTTAATTATTGAGCATGAATTCTGTAATTTGGCGCCTGATCAGCACTAATGTAGCACTAATTTTGTATGTAATCGTTTTCAGGAAAAAGTCCTTTTTTCTATATGCGGTCGGGGCCGGCAGCTTGACGTCAAGATAACCGCAGCGAATTAAATTCTTAATAACTTTTTTAATTACAGAACACGACTTCTGTAATTTGGTGCCTGATCAGCACTAATGTAGCACTAATTTTGTATGTAATCGTTTTCAGAAAAAAATCATTTTTACTATATGTGGTCTGTGCCGGGCCGTTTGACGTCAAGATAACCGCAGCGAATTAAATTCTTAATAACTTTTTTAATTATTGAGCAAGAATTCTCTAATTTGGCGCCTGATCAGCACTAATGTAGCACTAATTTTGTAAGTAATTTTTTTCAGGAAAAAGTCATTTTTTCTAGATGTCGCCGCGGCCGGCCATCTTGAGGAAAAGATAGCCGAAGTAGATTTAATTCTTAATAACTGTTTTAATTAGTGACCACGAATTTTATAATTTGGTGCCTTATCAGCACTAATCTAGCACTAATTTTCTATGTTAACGTTTTTTTAAAATAGTATTTTTTTTATATGTAGTCAGTGCCGGGCAGCTTGGCGGCAAGTTAGCCGCAGTGCATTAAAATCGTGATATATTTTTTTATTATTGAGCTTGAATTCTGTAATTTGGTGCCTGATCAGCACTAATGTAGCACTATAATTTCGTATGTAATCGTTTTCAGGAAAAAGTATTTTTTTCTATGTGCGGTCGGGGCCGGGCAGCTTGACATCAAGATAACCGCAGCGAATAAAATTCTTAATAACTTTTTTATTTATTGAACACGACTTCTGTAATTTTTTGCATGAAAAGCTCTAATCTAGCACTAATTTTTCACACAATAATTTTTTGGAAATAGTAATTTTTTCTACATGCGGTCGTGGCCGGGCAGCTTAGTGTAAAGTTAGCGGCAGTGCATTAAAATCGTGATATATTTTCAATTATTGAGCATGGATTCTGTAACTTGGTGCCTGATCAGCACTAATGTAGCACTAATTTTGTATGTAATCGTTTTCAGGAAAAATTCATTTTTTCTATATAGGGTCAGTGCTGGGCCGCTTGACGTCTAGATAGCCGGAGTGCAATAAAATCGTGATACATATTTTAATTACTGAGCATGAATTCTGTAATTTGGTTCCTGATCAGCACTAATGTAGCACTAATTTTGTTTGTAATCGTTTTCAGGAAAAATTCATTTTTTCTATATGTGGTCGGCGCCGGGCAGCTTCACGTCAAAATAGCCGCAGTGCATTAAGATCGTGATACATTTTTTAATTACTGAGCATGAATTCTGTAATTTGGTTCCTGATCATCACTAATGTAGCACTAATTTTGTATGTAATCGTTTTCATTAAAAAGTCATTGTTTCTAGATGCCGCCTCGGCTGGCCAGCTTCATGAAGAGATAGCAGAAATACATTTAATTCTTAATAACTGCTTTAATTAGTGAGCACGAATTTTATAATTTGGTGCCTTATCAGCACTAATGTAGCACTAATTTTGTATGTTAACGATTTTTTGAAATAGTGATTTTTCTATATGCAGTCGGGGCCGGGCAGCTTGGCGTCAAGCTAGCCGCAGTGCATTAAAATCGTGATATATTTTTTAATTACTGAGCATGAATTCTGTAATTTAGTGCCTATTCAGCACTAATGTAGCACTAATTTTGTATGCAATCGTTTTCAGGAATAAATCATTTTTCTATATGCGGTCGGCGCCGGGCAGCTTCACGTCAAGATAGCCGTAGTGCATTAAAATCGTGATACATTTTTTAATTTCTGAGCAAGAATTCTCTAATTTGGCGCCTGATCAGCACTAATGTAGCACTAATTTTGTATGTAATCTTTTTCAGGAAAAAGTCATTTTTTCTAGATGTCGCCGCGGCCGGCCATGTTCAGGAAAAGATAGCCGAAGTACATTTAATTCTTAATAACTGTTTTAATTAGTGAGCACGAATTTTATAATTTGGTGCCTTATCAGCACTAATCTAGCACTAATTTTCTATGTTAACGTTTTTTTTAAACAGAAATTTTTTTATCTGCAGTCGGTGCCGGGCAGCTTGGCGTCAAGTTAGCCGCAGTGCATTAAAATCGTGATATATTTTTTAATTATTCATCTTGAATTCTGTAATTTGGAGCCTGATCAGCACTAATGTAGCACTAATTTTGTATGTAATCGTTGTCATTAAAAAGTCATTTATACTATATGCGGTCGGGGCCGGGCAGTTTGACGTCAATATATCCGCAGTACATTAAAATCGTGATATATTTTTTTATTATTGAGCATAAATTCTGTAATTTGGTGCCTGATCAGCACTAATGTAGCACTAATTTTGTATGCAATCGTTTTCAGGAATAAATCATTTTTCTATATGCGGTCGGCGCGGGGCAGCTTCAATTCAAGATAGCCGCAGTGCATTAAAATCGTGATACATATTTTAATTACTGAGCATGAATTCTATAATTTGGTTCCTGATCATCACTAATGTAGCACTAATTTTGTATGTAATCGTTTTCAGGAAAAAGTCATTGTTTCTAGATGCCGCCTCGGCCGGCCAGCTTCAGGAAGAGATAGCAGAAGTACATTTAATTCTTAATAACTGTTTTAATTAGTGAGCACGAATTTTATAATTTGGTGCCTGATCAGCACTAATCTAGGTAGTAAATTTCTATGTTAATGTTTTTTGGAAATAGTAATTTTTTTATATGCAGTCGGGCCGGGCAGCTTTATGTCAAGTTAGCCGCAGTGCATTAAAATCGTGATGTATTTTTTAATTATTGTGCATGAATTCTGTAATTTGGCTCCTTATCAGCACTAATGTAGCACTAATTTTGTATGTAATCGTTTTCAAGAAAAAGTCATTTTTACTACATGTGGTCGGGGCTGGCCAGATTGACGTCAAGATAACCGCAGGGAATTAAAATTTTAATAACTTTTTTAATTATTGAGCATTAATTCTGTATTTTGGTGCCCAAACAGCACTAATGTAGCACTAATTTTGTATGTAATCGTTTTCAGGAAAAAATCATTTTTACTATATTCGGTATGGGCCAGGCAGTTTGACGTCAAGATAACCGCAGCGAATTAAATTCTTAATAACTTTTTAATAACCGAGCTCGAATTCTGTAATTTGGTGCATGATCAGCACTAATGTAGCACTAATTTTGTATGTAATCGTTTTCAGGAAAAAGTCCTTATTTCTAAATGCGGTCGGGTCCGGCAGCTTGACGTCAAGATAACCGCAGCGAATTAAATTCTTAATAACTTTTTTAATTACTGAACACGACTTCTGAAATTTGGTGCCTGATCAGCACTAATGTAGCACTAATTTTGTATGTAATCGTTTTCAGGAAAAAATCATTTTTTTATATGTGGTCTGTGCCGGGCCGTTTGACGTCAAGATAACCGCAGCGAATTAAATTCTTAATAACTTTTTTAATTATTGAACAAGATTTCTCTAATTTTGCGCCTGATCAGCACTAATGTAGCACGAATTTTGTATGTAATCTTTTTCAGGAAAAAGTCATTTTTTCTATATGTCGGCGCGGCCGGCCATCTTCAGGAAAAGATAGCCGAAGTACATTTAATTCTTAATAACTGTTTTAATTAGTGAGCACGAATTTTATAATTTGGTGCCTTATCAGCACTAATCTAGCACTAATTTTCTATGTTAACGTTTTTTTGAAACAGAAATTTTTTTATCTGCATTCGTGGCCGGGCAGCTTGGCTTCAAGTTAGCCGCAGTGCATTAAAATCGTGATATATTTTTTAATTATTCATCTTGAATACTGTAATTTGGTGCCTGATCAGCACTAATGTAGCACTAATTTTGTATGTAATCGTTGTCAGGAAAAAGTCATTTATACTATATGCGGTCGGGGCCGGGCAGTTTGACGTCAACATATCCGCAGTACATTAAAATCGTGATATATTTTTTAATTATTGAGCATAAATTCTGTAATTTGGTGCCTGATCAGCCCTAATGTAGCACTAATTTTGTATGCAATCGTTTTCAGGAAAAAATCATTTTTCTATATGCGGTCGGCGCCGGGCAGCTTCACGTCAAGATTGCCGCAGTGCATTAAAATCGTGATACATATTTTAATTACTGAGCATGAATTCTGTAATTTGGTTCCTGATCATCACTATAATGTAGCACTAATTTTGTATGTAATCGTTTTCAGGAAAAAGTCATTGTTTCTAGATGCCGCCTCGGCCCGCCAGCTTGAGGAAGAGATAGCAGAAGTACATTTAATTCTTAATAACTGCTTTAATTAGTTAGCACGAATTTTATAATTTGGTGCCTGATCAGCACTAATCTAGCAGTAAATTTCTATCTTAACGTTTTTTCGAAATAGTAATTTTTTTATATGCAGTCGGGCCGGGCAGCTTTACGTCAAGTTAGCCGCAGTGCATTAAGATCGTGATGTATTTTTTAATTATTGAGCATGAATTCTGTAATTTGGCGCCTGATCAGCACTAATGTAGCACTAATTTTGTATGTAATCGTTTTCAGGAAAAAGTCCTTTTTTCTATGTGCGGTCGGGGCCGGCAGCTTGACGTCAAGATAACCGCAGCGAATTAAATTCTTAATAACTTTTTTAATTACAGAACACGACTTCTGTAATTTGGTGCCTGATCAGCACTAATGTAGCACTAATTTTGTATGTAATCGTTTTCAGAAAAAAGTCATTTTTACTATATGTGGTCTCTGCCGGGCCGTTTGACGTCAAGATAACCGCAGCGAATTAAATTCTTAATAACTTTTTTAATTATTGAGCAAAAATTCTCTAATTTGGCGCCTGATCAGCACTAAAGTAGCACTAATTTTGTAAGTAATCTTTTTCAGGAAAAAGTCCTTTTTCTATATGCGGTCGGGGCCGGCAACTTGACGTCAAGTTAACCGCAGCGAATTAAATTCTTTTTTAGTTAATCAGCACGAATTCTGTAATTTTTTGCCTGATCAGCTCTAATCTGGCACTAATTATCTATGTAAACGTTTTTTAGAAATTGTAATTTTTTTCTTTTTGCGGTCGGGGCCGACATTCTTGGCTTCAAGATAGCCGCAGTGCATTAAAATCGTGATATATTTTTTAATTACTGAGCTTGAATTCTGTAATTTGGTGCCTGATCAGCACTAATGTCGCACTAATTTTGTATGTAATCGTTTTTAGGAAAAAGTCATTTTTACTATATGTGGTCGGGGCTGGCCAGATTGACGTCAAGATAACCGCAGCGAATTAAAATTTTAATAACTTTTTTAATTATTGAGCTTTAGTTCTGAATTTTGGTGCCTGATCAGCACTAATGTAGCACTAATTTTGTATGTAATCGTTTTCAGGAAAAAATCATTTTTACTATATGTGGTCGGGGCCAGGCAGTTAGACGTCAAGATAACCGCAGCGAATTAAATTCTTAATAACTTTTTTAATTATCGAGCTCGAATTCTGTAATTTGGTGCCTGATCAGCACTAATGTAGCACTAATTTTGTATGTAATCGTTTTCAGGAAAAGTCCTTTTTTCTAAATGCGGTCGGGTCCGGCAGCTTGATGTCAAGATAACCGCAGCGAATTAAATTCTTAATAACTTTTTTAATTACTGAACACGACTTCTGTAATTTTTTGCCTGATCAGCTCTAATCTAGCACTAATTTTTTACACAATCATTTTTTGGAAATAGTAATTTTTTCTACATGCGGTCGGGGCTGGACAGCTTGGCGTCAAGTTAGCCGCAGTGCATTAAAATCGTGATATATATTTTAATTATTCATCTTGAATTATGTAATTTGGTGCCTGATCAGCACTAATGTAGCACTAATTTTGTATGTAATCGTTGTCAGGAAAAAGTCATTTTTACTATTTGCGGTCGGGGCCGGGCAGTTTGACGTCAATATATCCGCAGTACATTAAAATTGTGATATATTTTTTAATTACTGAGCATGAATTCTGTAATTTAGTGCCTATTCAGCACTAATGTAGCACTAATTTTGTATGTAATCGTTTTCAGGAAAAAGTCATTTTTTCTAGATGTCGCCGCGGCCGACCATCTTGAGGAAAAGATAGCCGAAGTACATTTAATTCTTAATAACTGTTTTAATTAGTGAGCACGAATTTTATAATTTGGTGCCTGATCAGCACTAATCTAGCACTAATTTTCTATGTTAACGTTTTTTTGAAATAGTAATTTTTTTATATGCAGTCGGGGCCGGGCAGCTTGGCGTCAAGTTAGCCGCAGTGCATTAAAATCGTGATATATTTTTTTTATTATTGAGCATGAATTCTGTAACTTGGTGCCTGATCGGCAAATCGTTTTCAGGAAAATTCCTTTTTTCTATGTGCGGTCGGGGCCGGGCAGCTTGATGTCAAGATAACCGCAGCGAATTAAATTGTTAATAACTTTTTAAATAATTGAACGCGACTTCTGTAATTTTTTGCCTGAAAAGCTCTAATCTAGCACTAATTTTTTACACAATCATTTTTTGGAAATAGTAATTTATTCTACATGCGGTCGGGGCCAGGCAGCTTGGCGTCAAGTTAGCCGCAGTGCATTAAAATCGTGAAAAAAACGAGGTCAAATATTTTTTAGGGTTACCGGAGTGTCACATAACTATGGTACACACAGACTAACCACTAAAAACATAATTTTTGGATACAGGAAACTTCAAAGCTTGTAAATGTAGCAAAAATTCAATTTCGAAAACTTGCTCCGAAACCAATACTTTCTCTACCTTTCGTGGATAAGAGAAAGTAAATTAGAGAAAGAGAATAATTTTAAGTTAATTAAATTTTTATTGCATTTATTGCATTGATTTTTATTCATAAAAATATAATGAAAAATAATGCTTCCACTTAATTTTGGGTAGCACTGTATATTGACTATATATTATAAAAATACAATATAGTGTACTTAAATTTAGCACAGAATTAAAAACGCATAACACGACTTGAATTGCACTTCCAGTCATTTCCTTGTATAAATGTCTGAATTCTTTTGTGGGGTTATGTTTAACATCTAATGAAGGATTTACATTCCACATTCTATACGAAACATGCTTTCATGCATATAAAAATACAAGAACAATTCCTTTTGTTTTGTGCAAACCAAAGATATTAAACTGTACCTATCAGAAATTTCGCACATAGACTTAATTAATTTGAATTTTTTTCGTAGTCACTGTACACAAATTACTCATTTCTTTCTGCGAGTCTGGACTTATAGCTAATATTTGTTCTTGAGTTATGATGATAACAAATACACAGACGTACACAGACACACACAGGCAACCACTATAAACCTAATTTTTGGTTTCAGGATACTTCAAAACGTGTAAAAAAAGCAGCAACTCAATTCCGAAAATCTGAGTCAAATACAAAACTTTCTTTACAATATATGAGTGAAAAAAAGTAAAACAATAATAATAATAACAACAACAACAATAATATGGTGTGTCACTCACACGACTTTCTCACACCCTGCATTTCAATACTATAATCACGGAGTAAAAAAACAGGAGAAGAAGGTAACGCTGAAATTTTGTGATGTTGTTTTCTAATGTTTATATATGGCGCCAGCGTGCAATCCTTCCTTCTCTCCAGCTTCCGCAATGTTATTCAATGGGGAAATGTCTCGTTTTAATTATTTTTTTAAAAATACTATCAAGCTGAAAAGATTTTGATTGAAAGCAAATTTCATTAAATAGAGTATTCTAACCAACATGTTTTTTTTTTAAGAGCCATTTTATACTAATTTTACTTTGAAAGAAAGCTTTTAAAAAATGACGATTCTTATGAACCGAAGCTAGCTAAAACAGATAATTGGGAGGAAGGAGAATGGATGAAATTTTGTAAAGAAAAAAAATAGACTTACTTTAGGTGCAGAAAACACGAACTCGGACTTTATTTTTCTCCTAGGGCTTTTTTTTTGTTTTTCTTATCACTATCATAGCCTGTTTTACTACTAGGAACGAAGCATTTATTTGAAACATCTGAATTATGCAGTTTTAAGAACTTACAAAGAAATTAAATTGCTTAAAATAAAAAATTTTAATGTACTCCAGCAAAATTCTATTGAAAACAACAGTATATCCGCGCCGAGGTAGGGAGGAATGACAAGTGGCGCCCTCAATATTTACCAAAAATTTAGATCACAGTTTCGTAGCTTTCTCCCATTGGACCTTCAACTCCTATTAATATTACTCCGTGACTATAATAATAGGATTGCATATTAAAACTTAAGACCAATAGCGTAAGATAATAAAGTTAAACGTACTTGTAAAACAATCTAAGATAGGTTTAGAAACAGATTTATTTGACATACAATTCTGTGTGTGGGGGATTACCGGCCTCCTCAACTCCCCGTTCACTTACAGTGCACACAATTATTTAAAAGAAATCAAGGCTGATATTAATCTGCATTCAAACTTATCAGCCTTGATCAAATTTTTAAGTGGAAATCTAATACAAAATTCTAAAGGCAAAATTTGATTTTCTTGCAGTTATTTATTTTTAAATTATGCTGTTAAGAGATATACATACGCACCAACCGCTAAAATTTCAACTTTCGTAATCAAGGAACCTCAAAACGTTATGTTATAACCTTCCCCCCCCCCCCCCCGAAAAAAAAAGAGTTAAAAACAGAACTTTTAAAAATACAGTTTGGATTTTGTGTACAGTATGGTTATGAAAAAATTAATTTTGCCTTTTACAGTGCTCGTCGACATAGTAAAATGTACAAAGCACTTCCATCAATTACATTCAATAGAAAAAAACGTTGAATTCAATTTTTGGTAACCCTTTATATTGTCCACAAAAAATATGCGCTATGAACAATATTGTGTGCTTAAATTTAGTCTTACTTTTAAAAATCTAATACAAAATGAATTACAATTCCAGCAATTTCCAAGTATACTCTCAATATATCCAAATATTTTGGGTAGCGCTGTAAACGAATGATGAATGATTTCAATACCACATTCTAAGCAAAACATACTTTTATGCATATAAACAAAATTATTCATTTAATTTTAAGTCAGTCTATAAATGTTACACTGTACTTAGCCGAAATTTCCCCATAGACATAATATATTTAAATACACTTCGATGTCTTAAAATTAGAATATTACAATTTTATTTCTTCATTAATCTTGGTAAATTTAATTTAAAGTGTGGATGCCTAATAAATTTAGACATTAAATATTATATTTAAAAATAACGACACTAATACTCCATTGAGAGATTTTTAATAGTTCTGATTCAGGGCACCTCAAAACGTGTAAAATATAACAAAAACTCAATTTCGAAAATTTGACCCAAAATTAATAACTTCTCTATCAAATTTATGAGTGAGACAATGTAAATAATAATAATAATAATAATAATAATAATAATAATATATTTCAAGAAAAATTTTAAAATACGTAAAATTAGAATAATATACAATTTTAATTCTTCTTTAAGCTTGAAAAATTAAATTCAGAGGGAGGAGGTTTTCTAATAAATGTACGCATTAAATATTTAAAAATAACGAACACATTTTAAGCAATCCATTCTCCTGCAGATTAAAAATAAAATAAAATAAAAATAAAAAAACAAGAAGATTGTTGGAAGCCTCTGCGATTCGGACAGGTAGTACAAACCAGTGTTGTGCACGAACGCGTTCATTTGAACGCGTTCATGAGCGTAGCTCAAAAAGTTTGAGTTTTGAGTTGAACTTCGCTCGTTTTTTAAATTGTGAACTTGAGTTGAGCGAAACTCGTTTTTTTCACGAACTTGAGCGTGAAAATGCAGTTCAAGCTCAAACTCATATTAAGTATTTCTGTCTGAAATATAAAAAGGAAAGTAGAAGAAGAAAAGGACAGAAAAGATAATAATTGTGCAAAATGGATCCCCGGAAAAAAGGGCACTTGGAAAAAAAGGCACTCATAAAAAGGGCACCCGGAAAAAAGAGCACAGGAAAAAAGAGCACTTAGAAAAAAAGGCACTCATAAAAAGGACACCCGGAAAAAAGAGCACAGGAAAAAAGGGCATTTTTGCAGTTTGCAAAAATAATAAACATCAAAGAACAAATTTAAAGAATTATTTCATAATATATTTTTAGAAATTTCAATCAATTAAATTGTTACCATTTTCACTTAGTAATATACCCGGGGGAAGGGGGAATCAAGGAGCAGATTGAAAGATAATAATTTTCTTTATATTACCTTCTTTGTGATTTTAATGAAAAAGTGCATCTGCATATAAATTTATATGCAAATTCGTGCAGTGGTTCCTGAGATATAGCCTTCCCTGAAATTGTAGAAATCGTGGTATAGCAGCGCCACCTGCTGAGTAATGATCACCAAAAGTTGAAAGGCACTAACCTGGATCAAACTGCGTCCGCTTATAAATTTATATGAATTTCGATCAGCAGTTCCTGAGATATAGCCTTCCATGAAACTGTGGAAATCGCGGCCTAGCAGCGCCACCTGTTGAGAAATTGATACCAAAATTTCGTAGGCGCTAATTTTAGTCAAGGTACATCTGCATATAAATTTACACGTAATTCTGTGCTGTAGTTCCTGAGATACAGTCCCCAAAAATGTTTGACGCACACACACAGACAGACATTTTCTAAAAATCGTCTAATCGTGTTCTGGACCTTTAAAAACGTGTAAATTTATCGAAAACCGGAAGCCGAAAATTTTTACGAATCCAATACTTTCTTTTATTAAATATAAAGTAAAAAAGGGGGAGGGGGAAAGAAATGCAAAATTAGAATCTGTAAATGCATTATAGTTTTTGACTGAAAAGTGTTTAAGAAGTTTGCCAACTAAGTTTGAAATTTACCAAATGTGCCAGTTTGTTTTAACATTGTGTGTGTAGGACTTGGGGGAGGGATGAAGGTTCCCTTTTACTTCTCGTTAGCAAGCGTTGACAAAAAAGGATCCCGGAAAAAAGGGCACCGGAAAAAAGGGCACGGAAAAAAGGGCACCGGAAAAAAGGGCACCCGGAAAAAAGGGCACTGGAAAAAAGGGCACCGAAAAAAAGGGCACCGGAAAAAAGGGCACCCGGAAAAAAAGGCACTTTTTCAATTCGCAAATCGCAAAATAATAAATATCAAATAATGATATATAAAAATGGCTTTCAAATTACACATTTAGAAATTTCAATTGATTTGGTACAACATTAATATAGTACATACCTCGGGGAAGATGGGGGAGGGGGGAGAGGGTGCAGGAGCAGATCGAAAAAAAGCAATTGTTTTTACATAAACTCTTACCGATTTTAATGAAACTTTGTATAATCACGTACAATTTGTGAAAAAATTATTGTAAGTGTCAGGCAAACTTTAGGGGAGGAGGGGTTAAAGAGGGGGGTGAAGAGGAAAATAAAATTATCTTTTATATCACAGTTTTACCTACTTTAATGATATATTCTATAACTATCACTAACATTTTATGAAGATCACAGTGAGTGTATTATATACCTAGGGGGGTGCAAGGGGGGGCAGATAAAAATAAAATATATTCTTCTTTAAATTACTCTATTATTGATTAAATTTTTTTTGTACAATCACGTATAATTTATTAAAAATTTACAGTAAGTATCAGACATACTTAGTGTGTGTGTGTGGGGGGGGGGGGACAAGGGGGGGGGAGAGGAAAATAAAGTGATTCTTTATATCATCATTTTAGCGATTTTAATGATATATTCTATAACTACCACTTAATTTTCATGAAGATTACAATGAGTGCATTATATACCTGGGGGGGGCAATGGGGAACCGATGGAAATAAAATATATTCTTCTTTAAACTACACTATTATCGATTTAAACAAAAACTTTGTATAGTAGAATACAATTTGTGAAAAAAATCACAGTAAGGTCAGGCATACTTGGGGGGGGGGGTTTAAAGAGAGGGGGGGGACAGAGGAAAATAAAATATTTTTTTATATCACCATTTTACCGATTTTAATGACATATTCTATAACTATCACTTGCTGGTATCACTAAAATGGTAATATAAAAATTCAATTTATTTTCCTCTGCCCCCTCCTAACCCCCCCCCCCTCCCTCCAAGTATGTTTGACACTTATTGTAATTTTTTCATAAAATATGCGTGATTATACAAAATTTTTTTAATCGATAATAGGATAGTTTAGAAGAATATATTTTATTTTCATCTGCTCCCCCTTGCCCCCCCCCTCCCAGATATATAATACACTCACTGTTATCTTCATAAAAGTTAAGGGATAGTTATGAAATGTATCATTAATTCGGTAAAATGGTGATATAAAAAAATCATTTTGTTTTCCCCTTCCCCCCCCCCAAAAAAAAAAAAAATAATAATAATAATAATAAAAAAATATGTCTGAAACTTATTGTAATTTTTTCACAAATTATACGTGATTATACGGTTTTTTGAATCGATAAAAGGGTAGTTTAAAGAAGAATGAAATCTATTTCCATATCCCCCTCTTGCCCTCCCCCCCCCAGTATATAATGCACTCACTGTGATCTTCATAAAAAGTAAGTGATAATTATAGAATATATCATTAAATCGGTAAAACAGTGCTATAAAAGATAATTTTATTTCCTTCTGCACCCCCCTCTTTAACCCTCCCCCCCCCCCCCAAGTTTGCCTGCGACTTACTGTCATTTTTTTCACAAATTGTACGTGATTATATAAAGTTTCATTAAAGTCTGTAAGAGTTTTTGTAAAAACTATTATTTTCTTTCGATCTGCTCCTGCCCCCCTCCTCCCTCTTCCCCGAGATATAGTATACTAAATGAATGTTGTACCAAATCAATTGAAATTTCTAAAAATGTAGTTTGAAAGTCATTTTTTAAATTCATTATTTGATATTTATTATTTTGCGATTTGCGAATTGGAAAAGTGCCCTTTTTTCCGGTGCCCTTTTTTCCGGGTGCCCTTTTTTCCAGTGCCCTTTTTTCCGGTGCCCTTTTTTCCGGTGCCCTTTCTTCCGTGCCCTTTTTTCCGGTGCCCTTTTTTCCGGGATCCGACAAAAAACGATGAGTTTGCCTTTATCTGCATTTTCCAGAAATTCAAAGAAATCGCTTTATATCAATAACCAATAAACATGAAATAAAGTCTTCTTTCAAAAAATGAGCAAAATTTTTGTATAAGTTTCGTCTACAAAATACTACGTATTAAAAATAGAATTGGTCTCCCCCCCCCCTCACTTTTTACTTTCTCTTACCCATAAGGTAGAGAAAGTATTGTTTTTGGCTCAAATTTTCGAACGCGAGATTTTGTTATATTTACACGTTTTGAGGTCCCCTGAATACGAAAATCATGTTTTTAGCAAATGGTCTGTGTGTCTGTGTGTGTGTCTGTCTGTTATCAGCATATCTCAAAAACAAATTATGGCAGAAAGTTCAAACTTGGTATTCTAAATGTGTATCATATAGGGATGCTACAGTAGGCTTTTCGTTAAGATCAAGCAAATGGTTCGTGTACAGGGACAATCAAGAGAATTCTAATACATTACGTCTATGGGGGAAATTGCAGGAAAATAGAGTTAAGCGTCTATAGACTTTACTAAACCAAATGAAACAAATATATATTTTTTGTAATAGAGACAGTTAACTGGGAAAATTTTTTTGTGTATGTAGGAGCCTCGCCTCCCGCCCTGGGGGGAAGTCCCCCCTCGTGGGGAGTAAATTTTCATGATGGGTATCTTTCAAAAGAGCTCGAAAATACATTTAAAACGAATGGTTGAACCATCGATCTGCGATAATTTAAAACAAAGTTATGGATTTTTTTTACTTTTAACGAAAAAAAAAACTGAAAAAAAAAATCGTACTTTTTTTTTTTTTTTTTTTTTTTTTTTTTTAAATATTGAGAATAAAATGGACTTTTTTTTTGGATATTTGGTGTTAAACTACTTCTTTAATATGGAAATCGTCTGCCTTATCATAAAAGATAATTTTTTAAAATAATTTTAATAAACTAATTTTTAAAAAGGGAAATATTTTTTAATAACCGAATTAAATTCTATATAAATGTAGGCGCATTAATGAAACGGGGGGTTGAGGGGGCGATAGCCCCCCTCACACAGAACTAATTATCATATAAAACTCTCCAGAAGCCTAATATGAATTGTTTAACATAGGTTTACATAACAGTACTCGTTATCTTACCTATTAATCTGCAACCTGTATTTATAGTATTAAATTTCAGGGTAAGAGAAAGTCGTGTGAGTGACACACCAGATTATTTAATAGTTTTTAAGATTTATTCAATTTCTTCAGAAATATTAGCGAGAAAAAATGCGTACTTTTTGTAAACTTCTCAAATCTTCGTGGAATTACTAGGTATCAAAATCTAAACATATTTATAAGAAATCAATTTAAAAGGTGTTCATAGGACTATCTAATAGTTTCAAATGCACGATTTTCTCACTCATGAATTGAATCTCTGCTATTGTTAATAGCATGTACACGAAAATTTTAGTATAGCAAGAAAAATATTTTAGATTATTATTTTAATTTGTTCCAAAATTATATAAACAAAACTTCTTAATTCAAACCATTTTTAATTTTAGAATATATATTCAAGAAATATCAATTGATAATGATCTGAAAGTGTTATATCTTCAACCTCATACCTTGAACCTCATATCTTGAACCTCATCTTGAATATACATCCTAAAATTTAATCTTTGATTTTTAAAGCTCAAACTTTATTAAATGTATATTACAGAACTAAAAATAAATCTTAATAAAAGCTTAAAAGAATTAAAAAAATAAATAAATAAATAAATAAAAAAGCATCTTTTTACATAGTAATATATATTGATAAATCTGAGGTATAAGTTTTTTTTTTTTTTTTTTCACAACAAATTAAACATGTTTATAAAATTTCTTGGAAATTATTGCGAATAAATACATTTTATAAATAACAATTATATGGTAAGTTTCCTGACCATTTTTGAAGAGAGGGATTTGTTTAGTCTTTTCAGCACAATTCGAACATGTAGGTTAAAGGTAATTAGTAAGAGGATACCCAGCAACATTGTATCGGATTCAAAAGAAAAAAGCGTGAGAACCTTTTGTTACGTAGTACAATACTTCGGCTGCAGACAACGTTCTGCATTCTACAGTACTATAGTAACATTGCTGCTGGTGCCACGATGCAAAGATCTTCGGCAAGACCTCCCAGAGCTAGCCCTGAGGCAGTGTGACAAATTGCCCGCCTGTCATAAAAGTAATGGACATTTCGTTTCGCTGATAGACGATGCAAACAATGAAAGGACCTACTATCACATCTTGCTCTATAGGCGTGAATCCATGTTTACAGATTCTCTTTTTTCTTTAAAAATGAGATTCCTGTTATTTGCGAAAATGATTCTTATCTTTATTTTACTCTTGCATTGAAAGATAAGCATCTTTAAAATATAAAAGATTAAACAAAGATTACTGGTTTAACACATGTTACACATAGATTAAATAGAATAATAGTATATATTTTAATGATTATTTATATTTTTAATATTAAAAATAAAAATGTATTCAGGTTATTGAAATAATTTCATATCAGAGATGTAGATTTTATATCAATGATTATTTTAATTTCAGCGGCTTCTGGTAAATGCAAATAATAATAAGTAAAAATAAGTAAATAAAATAAAAAATAAGATAAATATAAATATAAATAAAAACAGAATAATAATCCTCCTTATTACAACAAGCTATTTATAATCTAATTTAAATTCTCTTATTCTTTTTTTTTTTTTTTTTTTTTTTTATGAATATATATATCTACGAATGCATCCACAAAAATTGAAATATACGTGTATTGAACTAAAGATTATTATTATTATTATTATTTATTTTTTTTTTTTTTAATGTACAGCTAGTTTTAAAATATCATTTATGATACTAGCAAACAGGATTTAATTATTGGGATTTAATATTATACTTTTAAATCTTTATATTTTTATTTATAATGAAAGGCTTTCTTAAAACTTTTCTTAAATTACTCTTAGAACTTCCATAATTTTTCATAATAGGAGGTATTTCGCAAAAATTTGTATTATTAAAATAGCATGGATTTGCTTGCATGAAAAAACTGAAATACAAAATTGACAACAGTATAATATCTTGGAAAACTGGGCACGAAAAAAATTACAGTAGCAAGGAAAATGGTAGCCTACTGGATAGGGCATTTAAGTCTTCAATCGTATTAGGTGATCAGCGGAATTTATATTTCTTCTTATGAAAGGACTGGCTTAGAGTCCTGCGTAGTTCGAGTAAACTTGACTCACAGCCGACCCGCACTGCAAAATGGTTTTTGTCCTTCTGAATCTGCAGCTTCTGACCCGCTATATTGTTAAAATTGTGTTACATAATAAACTGAATAAAAGTTCTTTTAAATAAACTACAATTCTATTATTGAAGAAATCTTTCAGACAATTAAATATGGTATAAAAATATTACAACAGTGTATTTATCTAATTATAAACAAACTTTTAGCTATATTAAAACATATATTTAAAAAATCCACTGTTCCAAGTATTTTGACAGTAAAATAAGGAAGCAAATATAGGTCGAAAAAAAAAATAGTTTTCCATATAAAGCTTTAAACGTTAAGTATTAATATTTAGGTAAATGTAATTAAATTCATGTTATCAGTCATGTCTTTAAATTACTAGGAAGGAAGACAATGCCATCCAATCTCTTCATTTAAAAGTTTAGATTCATAAGTAAAGCATAAAACAATCTTCGGAGAAAACATTTTGTGAATAAAAATTAATGCAAATTTTAACTGCACCCGATCAGCAAAGCAGTTAATAAGCGATTACCCGACCCGATGCGTTTCTCTCTTGTGAGAAATGCGTCCTCTCTTGCGATTAAAAGGGTAGAAAGTATTGCTACCAAGAATATACAATTTTTTCCCAAAGGAATAAAATTCATATGAGTTTGAGTTACTTTTCCCGCTCAAATTCATGAGAAAACGAACTTTGCTCAGCTCAAGTTCACAATTTAAAAAACGAGCGAAATTCAGCTCAAAACTGAAAAAGCTTTAATTAAACTCATGAACGCGGTCCTGCACAACACTGATTTAAAACAACGGAACCTCTAAATGATAGAATTTGTCTCATATTAATAAGTTCTCATGCGCATAAACAAACGTATTGAAAATTTGAGAATAAAAAACCATTCAAAAACAGTGGGTACACTATTCAGAAGTGTTTGCTAAATAATTTTTTACTACAATTAAATTAATAAGTTATAATTAAGAATTATAAGTTAATAAGTTTAATTAAGCGTAAAATTAAAAACAATTTTCATGGTAATTGGTAATTTTAGAAAAAAAAGGGAAATTACCTATGAAAGTGTTCACAGAGGATAAGATCTATTTAAAAAAAAAAAAAAAATGTACGTAAAAATGAACTTTTAGTGAGCTTCGCTCGTTTTTAAAAATGAACTTGAACTGAACGCGTTCATTTCTTTCAGACATGAGTTTGAGCGCGAACTAGCTCGTTTTTTACACGATGAACTTGAGTTTGAACTAGTTCGTTTTTTTCGTGAACTTGCACAACACTGGTACAAACAAGGGTTGCTTCGCGAGAGAGAGATTTTGACGTTTGCTGCGAAAATTCGCCAGACACACACAAGCAAAATGGAGATACGCTACCTGGAGCACATATAATTCTTAATAACTTTCTTAATTATTGAGCACGAATTCTGTAATTCTGTGCCTAATCAGCACCAATCTAGCACTTATTTTCTAAGTAAACGTTTTTTTGAAAAAGTACTTTTTTCTATATGCAGCCTGCTAGCTTGACGTCGAGTTAGCTGGACCACATTAAATTCTTAATAACTTTTTTAAATATTAAGCTCGGATTGTGTAACCTGGTGCCTAATCAGCACTAATCTAGCACTAATTATGTAGGTAAACATTTTTTGGAAAAAGTATTTTTTTCTATATGTGGTCGACCAGCTTGACGTTAAAATAGCCGGACCACATTAAATTCTTCATCACCTTTTTTAAATATTGAGCACGAATTTTGTTATTTCGTGCCTAATCAGCACTAATCTAGCACTAATTTTCTATGTAAACGTTTTTTGAAAAAAGTACTTTTTTTTATATGTAGCCGGCCAGCTTGATGTCAAGTTAGCCGGACCACATTAAATTCTTAATAACTTTTTAAAATATTGAGCACGAATTCTGTAATTTGGTGCCTAATCAGCACTAATCTAGCACTAATTATGTAGGTAAACATTTTTTGGAAAAAGTATTTTTTTTCTATATGTGGTCAACCAGCTTGACGTCAAAATAACCGGACCACATTAAATTCTTAATAACCTTTTTTAAATATTGACCACGAATTCTGTAGTTTGGTGCCTAATTAGCACTAATTTTCTATGTAAACGTTTTTTGATAAAAGTAATTTTTTCTATATGTGGCCGGCCAGCTTGACGTCAAGATAGCCGGACCACATTTAATTCTTAATAACTTTTTTAAATATTGAGCACAAATTCTGTAATTTGGCAGCTAATTAGCACTAATCTAGCACTAATTTTTATGTAAATGTTTTTTTAGAAAAAGTAATTTTTTCTATATGTGGCCGGCTAGCTTGACGTCAATATAGCCAGACCACATAAAAGTCTTAATAACTTTTTTAAATACTAAGCACGAATTTTGTAATTTGGTGGCTGATTAGCACTAATCTGCACTAATTTTCTATGTAAACGTTTTTTAGAAAAAGCAATTTTTTCTGTACGTGGCCGGCTAGCTTGACGTCAAGGTAGCCGGACCACATTTAATTCTTAATAACTTTTTTAAATATTGAGCACTAATTCTGTAATTTGGTGGGTAATTAGCACTATCTAGCACTAATTTTGTATGTAAACGTTTTTTAGAAAAAGCAATTTTTTCTTTACGTGGCCGGCTAGCTTGACGTCAAGGTAGCTGGACCACATTTATTTCTTAATAACTTGTTTATATATATAGCACTAATTCGGAGGTTCTAGCACTAATTAGCACTAATTTAGCACTGATTTTTTATATTATTTTTTTTTATTTTTCGAAATGTGGTCCGGCCAGCTTGACACACGTTGACTATTTGCAAACCACTTGCAAAATTTACGTCATCGAAGTTGCAAGCGGTTCATTTGCAAGCGTTCCGTTTGTATGTACCCCGTAATGGAATAAAGAAAGTAAAATTGTATTCATGGTTTCCATGCATGCATTTCAAATGAATAAAACAATCTTAAAAATAAAACCTCAAATTTCCCAGCAATAACACTGAAAATGATGTCAGATACAACAATATCGAATAAAGAAAAGTAAAATTACTTTTTGTTTTATACCTATTTTTGAATAATTAAATTAACTATTTTTGAAAAAAATCATGTGAGAGAAGTGGAACAGCTTTAGCATAGGATAACCTTTGTGAAGTTTGAAAACTTACACCGAAAATTACTTGCTTAAAGGATAAAAAAAGCGTTTTTTTTTTTTTTTTTTTTTTTTTTTTATGTTTTTAAACAAAATTAGAAGGCGTTTATGGCTGAGATTCGTTTCTCTATTAGTCCTAAAGATAAAAGCATTTTCATGAATAAATATCTTTCATAAATATGCTTGGATAATCAGAAATTTGATACATTACTGCAATGCATTATATGTTACCTAATAATAATAATAATAATAAAATCTTTTAAGTGCATTTTAAGAACTACTTTACCGTAAATACCTCGAAATTTGTATCTGTTATAACAGGATATCTGTTGACAATGGATTCAAATTCAGCATCTCCATTCACTGGTGGGAGGCCTAATAAATTCAAATTTATTGTGCGATGTAAGTAAAAATTGTTCGGAACAATTTCAACTTATTTTTTTTATTTTTCTTTCTTTATTTTTTAAGTATATCTTTAATTTTTAATACGCAATACATGATGTGTACATTTTCATAGACATTATGCAGAACCACAGAAATGCGGCCTTATTCATATTTTATCCTTAATAGTAAAACTATTTTTTTCCTCCTGAAATACAAAATGAAATGTGTGGACAATAATTCATAATCTATGCAGAACAGCACGATTTTCTTTCTTGTTTAAATTTATTGCTAGAGACTTCTTTATGCAAATAAGGCATTAGTGCCTATTCAAATTACAGGCAAAGTTTTTTTTTTTTTATTTATGTGTCATTAATTTTTTAAATAATAACACATGTTCCTTTTAATAGGCAAAACAGATTTCAGCTGGCGAAAAGTAAAAATTATTGGCTTGAAGTTTTACTTTTCATGGCAACCTTCTTTTTCCCCCACCCATTCATTCTTTTCACATTCTGCACCCCTTCCTTAAAGTAAAATCTTCGAAAAGAAGGAGTAAAGAAGTGACAATTCGTGGAAGTTGAACATTAAAGTGCAGTTTCCACTGCGGTTGGTTAGAAGTTGTTTCGAGCGATACTATTCAGAATCCTTTGATGTGGTCAAGCGGTTGAAGGTTTTTCGACGGGTAGGTTCGAAGGGAGAAAGTTCCTGGCTCTAACCCCCTGCTGAGATAATTGAGGGGCCAGAGGCAGATATCTTTGTCAATTTTGCATGGTTTCCTTTGAAGTAACTGCGCAATCTGATAAAAAAAAAGGCTGCAACTGATGACAAGACATTTGGCTCTTTGTGTCGGGAGCATGATTAATGGTTTTTGAACCTCAAAGTTCCAACCGCAATGGAAACCAGTCTTAACTGTTGATTGAAAAAAGGTACTATCGCTCATGTCTGGTTTTTATTACATATGGGGGTACATACAAACGGAACGCTTGCAAATGAACCGCTTGCAACTTCGATGACGTAAATTTTGCAAGTGGTTTGCAAATAGTCATACATTTGGAACGCTTGCAGGCGGTGACGTCAACTTGCAAGAATTATCGATTGCGATGAATGATAAACCAATAGGAAACAAGAATACACGAATCGAACAATATTCGACAAAAAATTCAGTGGGTTTTTGTTTATTTGTGACTTTTGAGGATCGCTATAATTTTTTAGACATTACTTACATATTATTGACATTTTTATATTATTTTATATATCAATGTATAACTTATAACCATTTTAAATGTGGATAATAGTGTATAAATAACCAGAATAATTTATTTAAATTTCAGAAATACTCTGATATACTACTAACAGACCATGATACAACTTTGTATTAAACATTTTCATATTTTTCCTCTGATTATTCAAAAGGATTGGATATATATTTTTTTTTTTACTATTTTTTAATACTAGTGGGATAATCTTATGCACTGTCCTTTTTTGTCATAAGGCCATGTATTAGCTTATCCTTCTATGTAAATATTACTAAGGAAAATAGTCTTATTCTGTGATTAAATATTACTTAGCCCTGAATTTTCTAAATTTCATTGTTAAGTAAACACATGGACTATGGTTGTTCAGAGAATTACTTACTGTAGTAGGAGTTCATCTTACAGTCCATCAGGTAAGTTTGATTAAAATTATTATTTATTTGTTTATAACGTTCAATATGTATTTTTCAATACTTGTAATGAAAATTATTAGAATCATATTCATTATGAATGCAACTTCAATATTTGCACTGAAGGGCAATCCAATGCATAGTATTATGTAAAAAGCGCGAAAAGGATATCCCATCAGCTTATTGCCTTTATTTTATACATACATAAAATTTCAGGAGGGACTGCAGTCCACCAGCCCTTCCCCCCCCCCCGGATACGCCACCGTTGCAGTGGTTAATATTCAGATGTATGCTCACTTCACGAGCATTATAATAAAAAATAAATAATTAAAAAATAAAAAGAACTTTTTATATAGCGTGTTTTTAAATTTTCTGTTAAATCATATAAATTCTACCAAAGGCAGCGGGAACACAAAACAATTGGCTAAAAGTATTTAACACGTTCATGCTGACGCATTTTGTTTACATGTACATAGACTACTCAAAAGTATCCGAACACTAAACAATAATTCCTATATTAAAAAAGTACACTTAAAACTGTTTTGTTCAATAAATACTTGTCGAATTATGTTCTTAGACTGACTAAGAACATGACTCGACAAGGATTTATTTAACAAAGCAGTATTAAGTGTACTTTTTTTGGCCAGGCATTATTGCTAGTGTTCAGATACTTTTCTGCCGACTGTAGCTGTGACACGCCGGTGTGAATGTGTTAAAAAATGTCATCGTTTTATGAGTTATTCTAAAAGATTCAAATATCTAGCTAATCAAGAAATTATATGATTGTTGAATCATATAAATGCTACTGAAGGCAGCAGGGACCCAAATCAATTGGCTCAAAGTATTAAAAAAATGCATTGTCTTTGTGTTCTGAGCTATTCTAACAGTATCAAATGTCTAGCTAGTCGGGAAGTTAGTTAAATAAATTTTATGTTGAATCATATAAACACTAATGAAGGTAGCGGGGAGACAAAACAATTGGCTAAAGGTATTTAAAAAATGCATTGTCATCGTGTTCTGAGCTATTCTAAAAGTTTCAAATGTCTAGCTAATCGGGAAGTTAGTTAAAAATTGTTTGCAAGATTTGTACTGGACAAACAAAAAAACAAGCAAACAAGAATAAGAGTTAATAAAAACATGGTAAAAACGAAAAGAAAAAATCACTGAATATCACTAATTCGTTGTGTATGAATATCTGTACTGCATCAATTACTGTCATACGCAATTTACTTTTCTAAATAATTTCAATTATTTAAAAAATAAGTAAAATAACTCAAAAAATAATTTTTAAATCTGAAAAATGCATTTAAAAAAAAAAAAAAAAAAGCATCATTCAGCTGGGCTGTGAAGCAAAAAAAAAAAAAAAAAAAAAAAAAAAAAAAAACAATAAGAAAGTTCTGAGACATGTAAACGACGTTCCAATACAAAAAGTTTACTAGTAAAAAATGTCAATACACTTTTATGACACATAACTGTGTCATGAATTACCAATGGGTGCCTTATAGTAAAGCTTTGTCAAATGCAGGTCTAATTTTGTGATTAAATTTCAATTGAATATTTCAATAAAACCTTATAAATTTAGAATTTTTGACTAATTTAATAAACATTTTTATATTAAATATAATAAAATAACACTACAGAACTGACATTTAAAAGTAATAAGTATAAAAAAAATGAATAAACACCATAAAATGCAAGAACCCGCAACAAATGTTACAGGCTGAAAGTAAGCACAACCTTCGCCTTAGAAAGGTGTTAATTCAAAGTTTCATACTTTTTTATTTTTTACATCACTTCTATGATGCTTTTTTTTTAATCTTTTTTCTTCTTGCACCAAGTAAGTAATTTTGTGAAAGTTTGTTTTCTTTTTATTGTTTTATTTGTTAAATCCCCCCCCCCCCTCCCTTTTTTTTCTCCTCATTTTTTGTGTCCTTCATTTCAAATTTTTTTTATTGTTTAACCCTGCCTTTTTTTTTTTTTATGTGTGTGAAGTGCCCCAACATGCATGCAAAGCATAACATATGTCTCACAATTTATCCACATGAGAGGCATTTGCGTCATTTTTTTAATGTAAACTTTGTTATTTGTAAGTTGATTTTTCTCAAATGCTGCATTTTTGTGTCATTTTTCCAACCCCGGTACAAGATACTGTTATTTAAAAAACTTATATGTTTATTAAGAAGACTAACAGTTAATAATTTTCTTCTCTTTGAATTCAGCATATCACTACTATTTAGGTATAGTAATATTTTCTAAGAATTTTCTACATTGAAGTAAACCACTGTTTCTAAATAGTAATTTTTTATAATTTTCATAATTTAAAATAAATAAATATAAATTACTAAATATAAATGATACTATTCTAAAGGAAAAAAAAAAAAAAATCAAAGCAGTCTTTGGATACTGCCGATAGAAGTGAAAACTAAGTAACTTGTGAATTGTATCATCGAGCTATTAGATTATTATTTTCGAATTATTTTTGGTTTGTAAGGAAGTGTTTATGATCTGTATTATATAATTCGGCACAATATTTGTAGCTACCCATATTAAGTGAACTAAGCCTTATATTACGAAAAAATATTGATTACTTATGAAATTATTTTAATTAGTAACTGAGATACAAAAGAAAACCGATTCAGGACACCTCAAAACGTGTAAATCAGATGAAATCTCGAATTCCACTTTCGATAATATAAAAGAACTTTAAAATATCTTTCGAATGATGTATTAAAAATAATTTAATCATAATTAGAATTTGAAATATCGAATTTTTAAAATTTTACAGCGCCATCTGGCGGTAGAAATTTCTGTAAGCTACTGTTCGATTCCAACTCAACAAAGCTTTCAAATGATGGATTACTTATGAAATTATTTTAATTAGTAGCTGAGATACAAAAGAAAACCGATTCAGGACACCTCAAAACATGTAAATCAGCTGAAATCTCGAATTCCACTTTCGATAATATAAATTGGTAAAAATATGTTTCTTCTCATGAAAAGCCTTCGCTGACGATGACGCGAATTTCATGATTTTTGTTCACCCAAAAGTGCTCAACGCGCCTAAAGAAGTTTTCACTTCAAATGGAAAACCTTCGCTGATGACGACGCAAGTTTCATGATTTTTGTTTACCCAAAAGTGCTCAACGCGCCTAAAGAAGTTTTCACTTCAAAAATGTAGTTTAAAACAACCACACGACTTCCTTTACCCACTATTACATGTACTTTTGGGAAATAATACAGGGTTAGTCAAAATGAATAGGACAATAAGAAAACTATTTTTAGACGAATGTATGTTTATTGTAACCAAACTACAGCTACGTATGGACAGATAAACTATCAAAGTTTTATTTGGCAACACACATGTACGTTAATGCCGCTAGTAGACGCTGTTTTCAAAATGGCGCAATCAGGCAAGGAGAAGGCGCTTTGTGTGATATTTGCTAAAACAATGTCAGTACAGTAATTACGGTCCAGCGACAATTTCGAGCCAAGTATGACAAGGAACCACCTCATCAACATTCCATTGTGAGGTGGGTAAAGCAATTTGAGGAGACGGGGTGCTTATGCAAGGGTAAAAGCACAGGACAACCACGTGTCTCCGAAGAAACTATGGAATCCATTCGTGCATCCTTTCAACGAAGTCCCCAGAAGTTGACAAATCGTGCAGCCATGGAATTGGAAGTTCCATGAGAAAAAACTTTGATAGTTTATCTGTCCATACGTAGCTGTAGTTTGATTACAATAAACATACATTCGTCTAAAAATAGTTTTCTTATTGTCCTATTCTTTTTGACTAACCCTGTATAATCAAAAGACATAAAACTTACCTAATAAAATAGACATCTGAAAATTTTGCAGTACGAGAAAGCTGATACTCATATAAATGCATATAAAACAGAATTTACATAGCGAGTTAAAAAAAATAAGAGAAAAAAAATCAGTTTAAACTTTTTTTATTTTTGAAACACTAATTTTAAGATCTAAAACTGACCTACCTAATCAGTATAACTGTTAATTTTCCTGTAATAACTATACAATACATGAGAAAGGATATCTAATGGGTTTATGCAACAATTTTCAAGAAAGTCATTAGAATCGCTTTTTAGATACCGACTTTTACCAAAACTTGGCGTACTCAATTGTTGACCCAAAAATAACAATTACATACAAAAAAGGAGATTAATATGAGAAGTTTGAAAAAAATTCGTACAGCTGGTTTTAAAGGCATGCACTTGTGAGACCTGAAATTGAGATATTTATACAGGACACCTATCAATTTTTCTGAACTAACCAACTCATTCATATTAAAGAACATCTAATCAAGTGTATATACAGCAGCTTCGAATAAAATCATTAGAACCGTTTTTGAAATATGGACTTACAGCCCCACTCCTGGTTCTTGATAGTCGAATATTCATCAAAAGTTAGAAAAATCATCTATACACCCGGCGTGTCTCAATTCTGAAGTTTCATAGTTCCATCTATCAGTTTCGGAGAAATGATAATCAGAAGATTCCACACACACATTCTGACCAATTGCTAAAAACTTTTTTTTTTGGACTCAGGACACCTTAAAACATGTAAATCAAGTGAAAACTCGATATTGAATTTTTGAACTGAACACAATACAATTTTTATTAAAATCACACAATCAACTGTGGAAGAAAATCATATTTATTGAAATTTTGTTTTTCCGACAGAGTGAAAGATTTCCGAAAGTCAAAGATCCGGGGTTCGACTCCCGGTCCAGGCATTATTTTCACTCAGTCGGAAAAATAAAATTTCAATAAATAGGCACACAATACTTCCATTACTTACACAGTAATAGTGTAGTAGTAGTAAAAAATTAAGATAATGACACCTGAATATAAGAGTAAACAGCTAGCTACATAGTTACTATTTAGCTTGAAGAATATTCAATATTTGACCAAATAGTTAATGGTGATAATATAGCATAATAATAATAATTAAAATAATAAATTACTTATATAACCAGACTTGACATTGAACAGAAAGATTTACACAATGTTGAAAACACCAATGCAAAAAATGCTAAAACCAAACTGCAATTTCAGTAGCAAACTTTAAGTATATCGTTATCAGTGCAGAATGCATTAAGCATATCATCCATCAGTTTACAAATTCTCAATCAGGTTTGACACTGATGATGGTAGGTACACTTAATGCTACAGAAACTGCAGTTTGGTTTTAACATTTTTTTACATTGGTGTTTTTAGCATTATGTAAATACTTATAGTAAATTGTTTATCATTCTTGATAATAAAAAGGTAAATCCATGAAATAAATGATATTTTTTACAGCAGTGTATTAAAAACTTCAGTATTTAGGCATCATTAATTAATCTGAAAAAGAACTTGTTTTGTCAATATATTAAAACTGACATAACAGACAAATTCTAATTCAGATGTTTATTTGTAAAACTAAGAAGAAATGCATTCTTCATTGATCAGATCAACATTCACCTGCCAGAATCTGGTTCAAGACTGAAGTAAATTTATTCATATTTTAAAATACTCACTCAATTTCTCAATAATAAAAACTATAAAAATTTGAAAAGTATATTATACTTACAAAAAACATAATCCTTTATATGCATTAGTATATTTTTCAAATAGACGACTGCTTCACTTCAGAAGAAGCACTTTTCAAGATTTTGTGCTTCATTGAACAATCTGAAAGAGAATTTAGTACGTTATGCCAATATACTAAAACTGACATAACAGCCAAATTCTCATTCGGATAGTTGTTCGATAAACTGGAATATTCTTCATCAGGTCCACACTGAGGTTCTTCATTTAGAGAGATTTTTAATTCAAGATTGAGGTGAATGCACTGATATTTAAAAATACTCATTCGATTGACGAGTTACCATACACTTGATCATAACAAAAAAAAAAAAAATACTTTCAAAATAAAATTATAAGTCTTTATACTTCTTAATATTTTTTTCTATCTTATAAAATCAGAATTTTTATAATAGTCTCTATCGAATGGTATTCAAAATATAAATCATATAATATTAATAAAATAAAATAATTGAGGGGTGAATAAAAATTAATTATAAATAATATTATAACATTACTTTAATATTTTGCTTATTCTTCAATTATTTAAATTTAAATAAATAAAATAATACTTAGATGAATATAAACATCACATAGAATTGGTGTTGCTATCATGCATAACATAAAATGTAACATTCTCAGTTAAGTAAAAATATTTATCATTTGATAATAAAACTTTTAATTTAAATCTTACCTTTAACAGAACTCCATTTGAAATTCAGCATTTATAACATTGTAGCATCATTATCCGAAAAAGAGTTTAATATGTTATGCCAAAATAGTAAAACTGACATAACACATAAATTCCCATTCAGATGTTAGTTCAATAAGCTACAAATGTTTTTCAATGTTTATCTCTTCAGATCTTCTCAACCACATATTTAAAAAATAAAATACATAATCATCTAATTTTAAAACTAAAATCAACACTCTCTATGTATTTTTATTGCCAATATTTAAAAATATAAATAGTTAATGAAAGATTTTAGTTATAATAAGCAAGACAATATAAAATAACTATATTGCAGTTGATTCTCTCAATGCAAATTTAAGTAGCATTTTAAATAATTTTATATTCATACATAATGGTTAAAAGTACAGAAATAAGTGGGAGAGAAAATAAAATAAGTATATCTAATACCACCAATACCAAATCAGTCGTATGGAATTGTAAGTAAAATATAATCTACTCTTACAGCTTATGAACTTTTAATGATTTTGATTTTAATAATGAAAGTTGATATTTGAATATTGAGCTTACCACATACTGCAATTTCAATATACACTCTTGTTAAAGCAACATTAACTCTTCCCTTCTTTCTATCTTTTGCAGTTTTAGTCATCTACTCACTCCAAACCATGTAATTATAAGGTAATAAATTTAAGAAATGTTTAGATTTCAATGAAGATTGAAAAAATATGTTTATAACACACACACTTGACTTTCATACAAAGTGTAGCCTCCAAAATATTGAAATTATACTTTATTAAATAATTGAAATTTTATAGAAATCTCGAATTTAGCTTCAATTCTATTTATTTTAGTGTTCTATGACCTCAATACAAAGTATAAAACAATATAGACTTAATTATAAAAGTGAACATTTGGATGATGATGCAAATGTTAAAATTGTTCATAGAAAAAACATAACCGATTAAAATTAATTATATCAAATTCTTCAAACAGATAATTCACTTGAAACTAAAAAGAATATTTGAAGTCAGTTGACCAGTTAAAATGAACTGCAATAATATAATACTTCAGAAAACATACATATATGTGCATATATCATAATATAAACAAAACGAAAATAAAAAATTGAAACGTAGTTCGGTTACGAACTGTAAATAAACTTCCATTATCCCAAACTAAATAAATCTTATTTGTCTCTTAAAGAATTGATTTAATATCATGTATATATATATGAAGAACTGATTAATTCTTCAAAATAATAACTCGCCATCTTTCACATTTGCAACTGCAAGTTGACTTACGAGAGGTGCAAAGCTCTTGCAGATTTGCAAGTGGGTTTGCTGTCAGTTTGCAAGCGATATGTTCCGTTTGTATTGAAACTTCCATTGCAAGCGGCTTTGCAACCGGAAGTGTTTCATTTGTATGTACCCCATGGATGTTCCAAATGCAAAAATGTATGTGGATGCGATCGTGCGGCCTGGGTCGGAAAGGGGTACACAGTGAGATTTTTTAAGAGTTAATGTTAAGAGATTTTTTTTTTATGTTTATCACTGTCCCCATTTCTGTAAGGAAAAATTGAATTACTGTGATTGCCCGTTTGTTTATTTCTTTTATCAATTTATTTTGAGAGAACTATAGATACTTAGTTTTACCTTCATTTTGGGGAATACTAATTATTTGTGCAAATTTCTTAATTTAAATATTGACAATATGAATAAACATCTACCCATAAAGGCAGTGGAAAAGCCGTTTGTGTGTAAAGAATGTTTTGAAGGATTTTCTAATAAAGGTAATCTGATGAGACATCTGCGCACTCATACACCGGAAAAATCATATGTGTGTAAAGAATGTTCTAAAGGATTTTCTTATAAGAGCCGTTTAGTAGAACATCTTCGCGTTCATACAGGAGAAAAGCCATACGTGTGTAAAGAATGTTTTAAAGGATTTTTTAATAAAGGCAATCTGATTAGACATGTGCTCTCTCATACACCGGAAAAATCATATCTGTGTAAAGAATGTTCTAAAAAATTTTCTCATAAGGTACATTTAGTAGAACATCTTCGCATTCATACAGGAGGAAAACCATATGTGTGTGAAGAATGTTCTAGAGGATTTTCTAAAAATTCTGATCTAAAAAATCATCTTCGAATTCACACAGGACAAAAGCCATATGTGTGTGAAGAATGTTCTAGAGGATTTTCCCGAATAAGTAGTCTAAAGAGACATCTTCGAATTCATACAGGAGAAAAGCCACATGTATGCGAAGATTGTACGAAAGCATTTTCTGATAACTGGAGTCTAAGAAAACATCTTCGCATCCATAAAAGAGAAAAACCACATGTATGTGAGGAATGTTCCAAAAGATTTTCTGAAATTAGTAATCTAAAGAGGCATCTTCGAACTCATACAGGAGAAAAACCATATGTCTGTGAAGAATGTATGAAAGCATTTTCTGATAAGGGTAATCTAATGGTACATCTTCGCACTCATACTGGAGAAAAACCATATGTGTGTGAAGAATGTTCCAAAGGATTTTCTCAAGTTTCTAATCTAAAAAATCATCTTCGAATGCATACAGGAGAAAAGCCATATGTCTGTGAAGAATGTATGAGAGCATTTTCTGATAAGGGTAACCTAATGGCACATCTTCGCATTCATACTGGAGAAAAACGATATGTGTGTGAAGAATGCTTTAAAGGATTTTTCCGTAAAAATAATTTAAAGAAACATCTTCGCATACATGCTGAATAAAGAGCCATGTCTGTGAAAAATCATGTAAAAGAATACCTAAGAATTCATACAGAAGAAAAACCTTATGTGTGTAAAGAATGTTCTGAAGGCTTTTCTCGAATAAGTGATCTGAAGAGGCATCTTCGAATTCTTATAGAAGAAAAGCTATATAGAGTAAAGAATTTTCTAAAACATCTTCCCTGTGAAGTCATCTAAAAAATTATTTATCTCTGCATTCATACCGGAAATAAACTATACGTGTGTAAAGTATATTCTTATACACTCCTTCTAATAATTATCAGGACACGCGTTTTTCTATATTAACTAAACGCTGAACACTATTATTTAAAGAAATATATTTTTTATTAATTTGTATTTATTAATAGACGATTTTAAAAAAGATTTATCTTTTTTCCATCTTAAAACACTTTAAATACGGTCAAAAAAGGATTTTTCAGGTGTTCACAATTATAAGGACGCTCGAATCTTAGTATTTTTTTCAATTATTCTTTAAATTAATATTTTTTGGGGTATCTTTTTTAGGGTGAAACAGTGAGACATTCTCTTTCGTATATACATTTTTTTCTTTAATATTCAGTTTCAGTACCATTTCATACAGCATAGATGATATTCTGAATACATTTAAACTATTTAAAATTGCTTTCCACCTGCATGCACTTTTCTAATATGATAAGTTAAGGTTTTTATCAACTTTTAGGCCACGGGAAAGGCAACAATACAAAGTTTCTTTCTTCAAACTTTTTCCTATTGCTCTGGAAGTAGAGCAAAAATGTAAGTCTTGTTGAAAAATATATTATTACACCCCAAAATCTAACAAAAATCTGAGAATTCCGAGTTTAAAATTTGCGGATATTCTCTTGATGTTCATAACAATAGAAAAAAAGTTACTAAATTTATTCTGCCTTCAGTAGAAGCAGCTCCAGAGCACCATAGATCCACCTTTAAAATGCCCGATTCATATCTGCCTTTAAAAAATCTGCTCTGTCTTTCTGCTATCTTCAGATCGTGCCATTAACTGTTAAAACCATTTGATTAATCAAGAATAAAATGTTTTTCATCCAAAAATGCAACATTTTACCATTTAATATTGTCTTTATTAATTTTTAACACAGACGTTCTTTCCCCCATTAAATGCTTATTGATTATTACAGGTTTTTTATTCATTTTAACATATTATTAATTATTTTAAGCATGCATAAATGTGGACCCCAACCTTTCGTTAAAAATTACGAGAAAATTCAGCAGCAGTCATTATGAGTAGAATAGTAAGAGGAATTACGAGTCTGCGAACTCCGTAAAACAACTATAGTTTATTCAACGAAAGAAGAGAACGAAACTAAATAAAAGGGTTGCACAAAAATAGCCAAGAAGGTTCACTTTCAGCCGAAATCCCCAATTTGCAGAATTTAATTTTTTTTTCCTTACTTAAATGTTTTTTTTTTTTAATTCTCTTCTTCACTGGACTCAAAGAACTTTTCTCACTCTCCATTATAGTAAAATACGAAATCACACGTAAAAATTATCAAATTTAACAATCAGACAATAGCACGAACAAAACATTGCAAATAAAGAAAAAAAAAGAAATTCACACTTTCTGTTTGGCACTCCTGGCAGAATGCCAGGTTTTTCAATGCAGCCAAACCGCACGTGCGTTTATTTAGTTTCGTTCTCTCGATAGAATGAATAGACTATATGACTTTTCATCAGATCTCTCCTCTATCGAACCAGCAGTTCAACGTTTGATCACATTTCCTTCAGCAATTTTAGATCTTCGAATTTCATTAGAAATTCGGTGGATTAAAATTATCCTTCCACTTAAAAAACACATTTATCGTACTTCAATACATGAACTTTCTTTATTTCGAGGAATTATCAGTAATGTCCGTCGAAGAAAAATTGAAGGCTTATATATGACTTAATCTAGCCCAGTAGTTAACGAATTCGCATGTCAACTGTAATTTATCAGCATGTAAGTTAAATAAAACAAAAAAATCTTGATTGTCCCTATATTTATGAACATCTAAAAACGTGGAGAAAAAAATATTTTGCATTATTTTTTATTAATTTTGTTCTATATAAAATATATATATATATATAGCAGTTTTGGTTTTTAGAATACTAGATATATTAAGTGCACTTTGTATAATCTCGTTCACAATTATTTTTACATTAGTTATTTCAAAATATAAAGTGTCCTTATAAATATGAGAAGGAGTGTACATTTCCTGAAATCAGCAGTTTAAAAAATCCTCTTCACATTCATATAGGTCAAAAAGGAAAAAAAAACCATGGGTGTTTATAAAAAAAAAAAAATCTTCCTAAAAAGTCATCTCTGCACTTATACCCTAGGCCACGGATTAAAGGAGGATTAATTAGAATCTTCTTCCGTGCCCGAGGGAAAACATACGTATGTGATGAATGTTTCCAAACTGTTGGTCACGAGCTGATTTTTGGTGTTTCGCAGAAAAGTTTGATTTTGCGTGTGTAACTTTCCCAACTCTCACAATGAAGTTGGTATGTTACTAGATTTGAAGATTTAGAGAACTAACTACACGTGTCGACATATAAAGAACTGAATCCAAATATATGTCCCAGCGGACGATGTGTATAAAGAACTCCCATAATTGGCATTTTACTGGGGTAAATAATATTACGATTCAATTAGGAATGTGCAGTGATATGCGTGAAAAATTCATTTTTTACTGAAGATAAATAAAAAGATTTCCAAAGCGTAAAAAGAAAAAAAAAGTCAGCTGGCATTCTCTGTAAACAGAACTTAATTTAGAACGTCAAGGCCTTTTTTTTTTAAGCCATTCTTCCATATAAAGGCACGCAGTAACTGTAATTCATTCCCTAACATCGGCTGCCATATTCATTTCTTAAAATTACATTTTTATAGCTTCAGTTTACCTCTTGACAGCTTTTATTGTTTTATTTTCTTTATCTTTTGTCTTTTCTTCTCTCTTTTTTTTTTTTTTTTTTGTCATATCAGAAATGAATTATAACGGTATAACAATCGCTTAAGTAAAAACCTTGTTGATAAACGCCCGAGCTACATCGGTGCCAAATTTCAAATTCTATACTGAAGCCATTCTACTCCTTAAAGCAGTTTTTCTGAATTTTTTTTTTTTTTTTTATACAATTATTTAAAAATGTTTACACGTTCATTTTGTTTTAACATAAAAATAAATATATTTACTTTACTTTTTTACCATCAATCTGCCTTTTTTTTTCTTCATATTAATTTTAATGCTAAAATGACGTTTTTTTTTTTTTTTTTTTTTTTTTTTTTTAATTAATTATCCGGTTGAACTAATAAATTCGGATATTATGAGAAAACACCTCACAGTTTCAAAGTAATAAGTACAAAACTTTGAATAAATATCATAAAATGCAAGAACACGCAACAATTGTTTCGGGGTGAAAAAGGCAAACAAACTAAGCAAGAATGCAGTAATACAAACAAAGTGGCAATGCATGATTAGCAACTTTTTTTTTTTTTTTTTTTTTTTTCTGTTTATTCAAAATTTTGTACTCATTAAAAAATACAGCTACATTGTATCTGTAATAATAAGCATACCAACTTTTGATAAAATTAATCTGGACAGATACAATCACAAACTTTCAGCTTTATATATTTTAAATAAAACCAAAAAGATTTGTATGTTTATTCAAGGTGTAACACAATAAATGGCGACAACGTAAGCTAGCTGTCACGGAAGAAGAGTCTATAGGAATTAAAACTAGATAGGGCAGCGAGCGCGGGAACATAAGCTTCCCTTTCCGCATTAATTCAGCCCAGTCCAGGAAAGCGATTCGATCGCCGCCTGGTGTAGTATCTTTGAAACTTATCGGAAGAAAGGAAAAGCCCGCCCCTTCGACTTCAGTCATCCAACGAGCGAACAGCCATAAATGTAAAAACGCGCTGATTGGTGTATTTTCGAGATTTGGTCGCCCTCTATCTGTAAGATGAAAATTACTACCTTTCCGTAACATACGTAATACATCCTCCTCTTTTAATCCGTGCTAGCTGTCGTAGAGAATTATTCATTATTATTTTGAATTATTCATTATTATTTAGAATTAATCATTATAATTTCGTACGACCTGTTCAACAAAATAATAATAATATGAATCTTTGACAGGAAGTAAGATATATTTGTTTCTTAAAAATAGAAGAATAGCAGCTTTATCGAAATCAGTTATTTTAAAACACAGTAAATGATTTGGATTTTCGGTTACATGTAAATGTAAGGCCTGCCGCACACCAAAGGGGCAAGCGAGAGAGGCATACGCGATACGTCTCTTGAATTGGAGACGCGGCGCAAGCGACTCGAGTTTCACACTCACACCGAAGCGACAGACACATCCTGCAAAGGAAGCGTTTTTGATCACGTGTGCTTGTTGACTTTTGAGATTTCAGGTTTTATTTATTATAATATAAGGAGATTATAATTTCTAAATCTATTATAATTTCAAGTAAAACAGAAAAACAATAATAATAATAATAAAATAAGATAAGAGTTATTAAGGAGAAAATAATTATTAAATTTAAAAATAGTTTTTTTCTTTTTTGTTAAATTAATCAAATATTATATTCTAACTAAAAATACTTAATTTTTCTTTGTGATTTAAGAGAAAGTAATTTTCATATTTTTGTGGGGGGAAAGGGGGGGGGGGTTAATGTTTTATTTAAATTTATAATTAACATTTGATAAACATCTTCTAATAGAAAAATCTGATCGTTTGCTTTAATTGTGTTACTATTGTTGTGTAAAAATAAATAGTCTATTAAATTATTAAACATTTTTATTTCAACCTGGAAAAAAAAAAAACTTTATTATTAAATAAATAAATAATTTAAATAATTTTTATATCGCACTTTTTATTTATATTTATTTATTTATTTATTAATTTTTTATTTATTTTTTTTTTATTTATTTATTAATATTATATATATATATTAAAATTTATATTCATTTAAATGAATGAATAAAATAAAAGTTAATTTTTCTTATTTAAAAAATGTTTAATTTTTTAAAATAAAAATAAAAGAATAATTTAAGAGAAAATAATTAATAAATTTAAAAACTAATTTTTCGTTGTTGAATTATTAAAGTATTTTAACTTTAAAAAATTATTATTTTACTTTATCATTTAAATAAATGAATAATTTAGGTGAAAATAATTTTTATATTTTATTTATTTATTCCTTTATTTTGTTAATGTTTTATTTAAATTTTTATTTAATGTTTTATATCCTGTTTCTAGCAGAAAACAAAACTTGTCTGCTTTAATTAAGTTATTGTTGATATGCAAACAAATATTCTATAAAATTATTACTATTATTGTTTTTTTTTTTTTTTTTTTTTTTTTTCAGCTAAAAAAAGTGTTTTTATTTTTTTTTTTTCTTTATAATTTAAATAAATGAATAATTTAAGAAAAATAATTTTACATTGCACCTTATATATATATATATTTTTTCTTTATTGTTAAATTTAAATTAATAGTTTCCAGTTGAAAACGTTGCTTTTAAATCTGAACAGTTTTTAATAAAAAATTGCAAAATGATGCAAAAACCCAATAATTTCCAAGATGTTATTAACATTGTATTAAATTCCTATATTTGATCTTCTTCCCTTTAAATGAATAATTTTTCTCTGTTTTTCCTTTTTATTGTTTTTCTATAGAATATATCTATTTAAAAAAAAGAAAAATAGTAGAATTTAATCATTATCTTTTTCTTAAATTATTTTTCTACTTAAAAAAAAAAAAAAAAAAAAAAAATATCCGGCGAGGGTCGAACCGAGTACCATTGTGACACGAGTTCAACCCTTTACCTCTAAGCCATGCATCCCTTGCTAATAAATTTGTTCTGTTTTTTTTTTATCGGAAACAGTCAAACGGATGAAATTCAAGAGCGATATTTTAATATATAATGGGGGTTATTGCATAAAATTGTTACCCTATAATTTGTTTTCATCCGTATTTTTTTTTTTTTTTTTTAATATGTTTTTCCTTTCTATCTGAACTTAAATTGATTGTTTGCTGTATATTACACGGACTTGAATTTGGTATTGTCATTGTAGGACTCAACGTAGTCACTTTTGTTTTAATACTATTATTTATACAAAGCAATCTTCGTAATATGCAATCGAAGAAAAATATTGCAAAGGATTACTAAATATTTCTATTAAAGTTATTAGTATTGAGAAAAGCAACTGCGTTGAGCCTAGTGTTATTTAAATTTACCCACAGTTGTCAAATCTCTATCGCCGCCATGTTGCAACATGAGCGACAAGTGCGAAAAGTTCTAGCATGCGCGATTCGAGCGACAAACGGGAGACACACGCTCGACTGATAAGACATGACGCTTGTCTCTCTGGTGTGCGCATGCAGTAAAGTAAAAGTTAGCGGCAAAGCTAGGGATTGTCTCTTATGTCGTCCAAGTCGCGCTTGTTTCTTTGGTGTGCGGCCTGCCTGACGTTTGCAAATAAATCAAACGGGAATTTTGCAAGGGGCTTGCAAATAAGCATTTATGAGAAAGGCTTACAATCAGTGACGTCGGTTTGCAATTATATATGATTGCGATGAACGATAACACAGGGTGTATTCGAAAGGGATGTACGTTAACTGCTCCTGCAGGTACCAGAATATATGCAACTGCGCTCGCGATCTCAGAACGCTATTACCCGGGTTTTGGCGACAATGGCGTGTAGCTTGGCTCCCTCTCTCCCAGTCCTCGCCCCAGCGAGCTGTCTGCGATGTTCATTCTTGTCTTGGTGGTCGTGAAAGGTGGAGCTCTCACTCGCTTCTGTCTCCTCAGTTTACCGATCAGTTACAGTGCATACGATTATTGAAAAACAAAAAATCAAAGCTGTTATGAATTTGCTTTCAAACAAGCCACTCTTGATCAAATTTTTGAGTGTCAACGTATTACGAATTTGAAAAGCAAAATTTAAATTTTCTGCATTTATTTGTTTTTAAGTTATGCTGATAAGACATATGCATACAGATCAACCGCTAAAAATTGGACTTTTGTAATCAAAGTACCTCACAACGGAAGTTATAGAAAAAACAGAGTTGGAAATAGAATTTTAAAAAATACTTTATTTACAGTATGGTATGAGAAATTAATTTTGCAGTGTTTGTCGACATAGTAAAATGAACAAAGCACTTCCATCAATTACATTCAATAGAAAAGAATGCTTTGCTTAATTTTGGGTAACCATGTATATTGTCTATAATCAGTATGCACTATAAACAATACTGTGTACTTAAAATTAGTCTTCCCTAAAATATGCCTAACCCAAAAGGAATTAAAACTACTGCAATTTAAAGTATATACCTAATGTATCCAAATACTTTGGATAGCACTGTAAACGAATAATGAATGATTTCCAATCTACACAAAACATGCTTTTATTAATGTTATAAATCTTGTTCATTCCGTTTCGTTTATGTCACCCTATAGATGTTACACTGTCTTATCAGAAATTTCCGCCATAGATATGGATTTTCTTTGATGTACATGTGCACAAACCATTTGCTCGATCTCAACGAAAAGTTTAGTGTAGCATCCATATATGATATACATTTAGAATATCAAGCTTGGACATTCTGCTATTACTTCTTCTTCAAATACGCTCATAAAAGACAGACACACAGACCAACCGCTAAAAATATTATGTTTGCATACAGGGGACCTCAAAAACGTGGAAATATAACAAAAACTCAATTTCGAAAAATTTTGTCCCCAAAACTATACTTTCTCTCTCTTAGAGAAAGTAAAGAATAAGGTAAGTGAAAGTAAAGAATGAATATTTAAAACTTAACTGTTTTTATTTTTTTTTTTTAATCAAAATAGTAGAATTCGAGTAATGAAATGTAATTTAAATTGAATCATTAAGGAAAATTAACTTCAGTGCCAATTAATAAAAAATCGTCCCTAGTTCATTTGTCGGAGGTATAATACCTAAATATCCCGAATTAACTTCCTTTTTTTTTACTCAATCTGAATCCGATTCCAGTAATAAGAAAGTGCCTTTTTTTTTTTTCTTGGGGGGGGGGGTTAAATTTATTTTTCAGTATTTAATACTTTTAAGTTATTTATTAGTTATTATAATCGTTTTAACTATTTTTTACGTTGTCCTCTAATATAGCTAAGTATTTTGGCCATAATTTGGCGGTATATACAGTGGCCGAGAATGAAAACTGCCAATTCGCGGTCCATACAAAAGTTCGTCTAATTTTTAAATTATCTTTTATTCTTAATTTATTTGTTTCAAATCTCAGACAATCTTTTTTCTCAAAACATTGTTGCAATTGTGATGTCTTTTTTTTTTTTTTCTAAATTTTGCGTTTTCCATTATTTTATTTATTCCCCCAAACCATCGCTGAAAATTTAATTTTCTTCATTAAATTTTTGCAACTATGGCGTTCGTTTGTAAGGTTATTTCCGAGAAACTTGGACTTACGTTATTAAGATCTTAAACAATCATCAATCATACTGTGTAAATTTTCGTGCCCGAAGGGCCAGTTTGATAATCAAGCGCTAGCATAGTCACATTACTGTACCTAAATACCATGTTTTAGGCAATAGCCCATACAGCACAGTTAGGGTTAGATACAAACGGAACGCATGCAATTTCGATGACGTAAATTTTGCAAATACAGTCGGCAGTAAAAGTATCCGAGCACTAGCAAAAATTCCTATGAAAAAAAGGTACACTTAATGCAGTTTTGTTAAATAAATCCTTGTCGGATTCTGTTCTTAGTCAGTCTAAGAATTCGACAAGGATTTATTTAACAAAACAGTGTTAAGTGTGCTTTTTTCACATAGGAATTTTTGCTAGTGCTCGGATACTTTTGCTGCTGACTGCAGTCATACATTTGGATCGCTTGCAAACGACTTTGCAACTGGAGGTAGTAGTAGTTGTGTTTTACGTCACACTAATGCTGCGCAGATGGGCAATTGGCGACGGTCTGGGACACACCCCTAGAGGTGGTCCGGAGACATACCATCACAATTTTGATCCTCCACGGAAGGGATGGCTCTCCCGCTTCGGTAACCCCCAGAGGTATAATTTTTCATGGGAACATGGAGGACTTTGCGGCCACGACAGATTTTACGTGCACCAGCCACCATTAGTGTACACGACGGTCTTTGGCCGGCTCGAGTACCGAACCCGCAATCTTCCAATTACGAGGCCGGTGCTCTACCGACTGGGCTACCGCGGCCCTTGCAACTGGAGGTGTTTTATTTGTATGTACCCCTTGCATCTCTGGAACATACAAATGAAACAGTTCCAGTACATACAAATGAAACAGTTCCAGTTGCAAAGCCGTTTGCAGGCGTTCCAAATGTATTTCTGCAGTCGGCAGCAAAAGTATCCGAACACTAGCAAAGATTCATATATGGAAAAAGAACACTTAACACTATTTTTTTATATAAATCCTTGTGGAATCATGTTCTTAGACTGCCTAAGAACAGGATTCGACAAGGATTTATGTAACAAACCTGCATTAAGTGTACTTTTTTTACATAGGAATTTTCGCCAGTACTCTCTTACTTTTGCTGCCGACTGTATTTGCAAAAAACTTGCAAAATTTACGTCATCAAAATTGCAAACGTTCCGTTTCCATGTAAGCCATAGACGTTCTGTACATCTCTGGAACATATCAAATACATTCTAGGGATGTGGAAATGTCTCACTTTTGTGACATCGCATGTTACATCTCCAGTACATCGCATACATCTTCATTACATCTCCAGAACATCGCAAATATTACATCTCTGCGGTGATCTGTTTCTGTGTCTCAGCGATGCTCTATTTGCATCTCTCTGAGTTGTGATGATAATAAGACATTGTGATGGCCTAGCGATGCCAGCGATGCCCTAGAGCATCGCTGGAACAAAGTGTTCTGTATGGGAGATATCTCCACCTTAAAGTTAGGATGTGGGAATGACTTTTGTGGGTACCCTGTATTCTGTTTTATCTCTATCTAAGAAGAAAGTATTGGGATTGGGAAACTATGTCCGCTTAGGTTTCCGCGACTTTTAAATCCGACGTCGCTTCATTAATGCTAAGCACTGAAAGAAAGCCGATATTTTCATTCTTTACATTAAATTTGCTGATTACACTTATTTTCATTTATTGTCGCATAATCTACCTGATTTATTAGGATTAAAAAGTATTATGTTATAATTATACATATCAACAAGTCATTTTTGGATTCTTTTCTTTTCTATATATATATATATATATATTTATATTTGATTAATGGTTATAAAGCTACTTTTATCTTAATAATAAAAGCCCACATGTCCTGAAACTAAAACTGAAAATGAGGTCATAGCTAAAATAATGTACCGAAATAAAGAAAGTAAATTTTTATGCATGGTTTCGATACATGCATTTCAACTGAATTTAATAATGAAAAAGGAAAATTTAGTGGGCAAACTTACCTCCAAAATCGCAATATTGTAGTAAGATTAAAAATAATTACAAGAGAAAAAGAGCTTTTATATACCATGTTTTTAAATTTTCTGCTGAATCATATAAACGCTACTGAAGGCAGCGGGAACCCGAACAATTGGATAAAAGTATTAAAAAAATTCCTTGCTATCGTGTTTTGAGCTATTATAAAAGTTTCAAATGGCTATCTAGCCGGGAAGTTAGTTAAAAGTTGATTGCAAGCTTTACAATGGTAACGCTGCCGAAGGCAGCAGTGTCCCGAAGCAATTAGTTAAAGATATTTTTAAAAAGCATTTTCATCGTATTCGGAACTATTCTGAAAGTTTCAAATGCCTAGCTACTCAGGAAGTTAGTTAAATAAATATTCTGTTGAATCATCCCATACAACCAAAATCAACCTCTGGATGTCCCATAATGATAGTCCCATAGGATGTCCCATAATGTCCCTACAAAACCTAAAGTGGTCATATCCCACACAAACCATAAAAAATCAGCCTGAGGATGACATATGCAGGATCCAAGCAAACTAAATTGGTTATATCCCGAACGAAGCATAAAATGGCAGCCGGAGGATGATATATGCTGGATCTAAGAACACGCTCCCTGGAGGCCGTCCACTGGCGGGAGGAGAGCATATATATTATTGGCAACGATATTACACCTCGCTTGCTCTCTTTCATTCCTGCGTCGGCCATTGCTCTTGAGGTCTTGTTCCTTTACTATTGTTGTGTCTCGTCATTTTATCCGTATGTACAGTCGGTCAAAAAAAAAACGAAACACCCCCACCTATCTCATTACCTAATTATCGCAGAAACATGCAGTAGGCACCAATCGTCAGGAATTTATGTCTACTTTTATTGTATGTAGGAAAAAATGAGATTGGGGGTCGTCTACATATTAAAAATGGGTCCAACTTTGAAAATTCGAATGTTAACCCACTAATTTGACGACAGAAAACGATTCTAGAGCATCAAAGTAGCCTAGATATAAATTTGCACGAAGATACCAACATTAGTTCCTGAGATATTTAAGGTTTTTCTTTAAGGGGTTATCTCCAAGTTTATTTTTTTTTTCATTTAGGTCAGATTCAGCGAATTTATTAGAGCTCTCTTCTATTATTCAATGCGTTTCATTCAACTACAAATCTCTAAATACATCAAAAGGAATATAATTTCAATGAACATATTAATGTGGAAATTTCGAACTATAAAAAATATTCTGTCCAAAAAGGTTAACACAGGAGGGTCTGATAACACCTGTGTGTGTGAAAGGAGGGTGGGGGGAAGGGCACCGGGATTCAAAATTGATGTTTTATTATCGCATTTTCAGAAGATTTTTATTGAAATTAGATTTCTGTTATGCTTTTTTTCCCCTAGGTATCAGACTATAAACAAAGGCGTCTCTAGTTTACTGAAGTGTGTGTGTATACAGAAGTTGGGTTTACTCGAAAATGATTCTAGGGATTTTGATGAAAGTTTGTGGTTAAGTGTTTTCGGAATATTAGACTTACCACCATCTTCAGAATTATTTGCGTTGGCTGTTAACCCCTTATCGGCCAATGGCAACAAATGAAATTAATTGGGTTTATTCGGAAACTGATATAAGGATTTTGATGAAAATTTTGCGTTATATGCTTTTGAGTATGCTTAAACGAATGGAATTATCCCCATCGTCATAAAAATTCGTTGTCGATGTTAACCCTTTAAAATACAATTGCAACGTTATGACAGAAATCGGCTTTACGCGGAAATGGACGAAGCACATTTTATGAAAGTTCGATGTTAGGCCTTTTTCATAAGAAAAAAAACAATTGGATTTCATCTTCAGATAAATTAGCGTTTACAGTTAACCCTTTACCGGCCAATTGCAATACATAGAAAAAGTTGGGTTTATTCGAAAATGATTCTAGGGATTTTTATGAAAGTTTGGGGTTAAGTGATTTCCGAATATTAGACTTACCACCATCTTCAGAAAAATTTGCGTTGGCTGTTAACCCCTTATCGGCCTATGGCAACAAATGAAATAAATTGGGTTTATTCAGAAACTGATGTAAAGATTTCATGAAAGTTTTGCATTAAGTGATTTTGAGGATGCTTAAACGAATGGAATTATCCCCATCGTCATAAAAATTCGTAGTCGCTGTTAACCCTTTAAAGGACAATTGCAACGTATGTCAGAAATCGGCTTTACACAGAAATGGACTAAGCGATTTTTATGAAAATTCGATGTTAGGGTTTTTTCATGAGAAAAAAACAATTGGATTTCATCTTCAGATAAATTAGCGTTTATAGTTAACCCTTTACCGGCCAATTGCAATACATAGCAGAAGTTGGGTTTACTCGAAAATGATTCTAGGGATTTTGATGAAAGTTTGGGGTTAAGTGTTTTCGGAATATTAGACTTATCATCATCTTCAGAAAAATTTGCGTTGGCTGTTAACCCCTTATTGGCCAATGACAACAAATGAAATAAATTGGGTTTATTCGGAAACTGATGTAAGGATATCATGAAAGTTTTGCTTTAAGTGATTTTAAGGATGCTTAAACGAATGGAATTATCCCCATCGTCATAAAAATTTGCTGTCTATGTTAACCCTTTAAAGGCCATTGCAACGTATGTCAAAAATCGGCTTTACACGGATATGGACTAAAGGATTTGTATGAAAATTTTAAGTCCGGGGTTTTTCATGAGAAAAAACAATTGGATTTCATCTTCAGGTAAATTAGCGTTTATAGTTAACCCTTTACCGGCCAATTGCAATACATAGCAGAATTTGGGTTTACTCGAAAATGATTATAGCGTTTTTGATGAAAGTTTTGGGTTAAGTTTTTTCGGAATATTAGACTTACCACCATCTTCAGAAAAATTTGCGTTGGCTGTTAACCCCTTATCGGCCAATTTCAACAAATGAAATAAATTGGGTTTATTTGGAAACTTATATAAGGATTTTGATGAAAGTTTTGCATTAAGTGCTTTCGGGGATGCTTAGACGAAGAAATTATCCCTATTGTCATAAATATTTCTTGTCGTTGTTAATCCTTTAAAGGCCAAATGCAACGTATGTCAGAAATTGTCTTTATACGGAAATGGAGAAAACGATTTTTGTGAAAGATTGCAGATAGGGTTTTTTGATGAGAAAAGACGATTGGATCTCTTCTTCAGACTTAGAGTTCACAGTTAACCCTTTACTGACCAACTGCAACACATAGCAGAAATTGAGTATACCTGGAAATAGATATAGCGATTTTGATGATTATTTCGGACTAAGTTTTTTCAGGGACTGCTAAAACGAATGGTCTTCCCTCATCTTCAGAAAAAAAAAAACGTTCTCAATTAACGCTTTATCGGCCAATTGCAACATATGACAAAAATTGGGTCCACTTGTATAGGTATAAGGATTATGATTAAAATTTGAGGTTGCATAATTGATTAGAATTATTTTATTCTTCAGAAAATTTCTTGTTCTCTGTTAAACCTTTAAAGGCCTTGCCAGAAATACGGTTTACACAGAAATAGACATAGCGAATTTCATAAAAGCTTGGAGTTAAGACTTTTTGCTGAGAAAAGGCTTTTGGAAATATCCTCATCTTTAGAAAAAATCGCATTCGTTGTTAACTCTTTATCGACACATTACAACATACGGTAGAAATTGAGTTTATTCGGAAATGGGCAAAGCGATTTTCATGAAAGTTTGGAGTTACGGCTTTTTGATGAGAAGAAATGATTGGACTAATCCTTATCTTCAGAAAAAATCGAGTTTTCAATTAACATTTTATTGGCCAGTTGCAAATTATAGCAGAAGTTGGGTTTATTTAGAAATTTATATAGGGATTTTGATGATAGTTTGGGGAAAAAGACTTTCTGGGTTCTTAAAGAACTGGCCATATTCTCATCTTCAGAAAAAACTTGTTCGCAGTTTACCATATATCGACCAGTTGAATCAAGTTTTAGAAATAGGCTTAATCGGAAATGGATATAGTGATTCAAATAAAGTTTGTGGTTAGTGTTTTTAGGGATGCAAAAACGTTTGGACTTATTCTCATCTTTTGAAAAAAATGGCGTGATCAGTTAAACCTTTATCGACAAATTGCAACATCTCGCCCAAATTCGGGTTACTCGGAAACGGATGTATCAATTTTGATGAAAGTTTGGGGTTAAGTGTTTTTGGAGGTGCAGAAAGTTTGGATTTATACAGAAAAATTAGCGTTCACTGTCAAAATATATGGTAAAAAAGGATCCGGGTTCCAGTTCATGACTTCATTTGTTATTTTGTTTAAATTTAGTACGGGAGACTGTAATCGATTCAGGTAATATTTGTGTGTATCGAAATATTTGGTAAATAATGAGGCAGGTTCATGTCTATAACTATATACTTATTAGTGTACCTTGTTTTCTTTCTATTTATATATATATATATATATATATATTTAATACGATTTAATTTAAACAAATGTAGCTGATATTTGTGCGTGTTGAAGTATTTGGTAAACAAGGAAGCAGGATCCAGTCCATTATTGAAATTATAGATATTTTTTTAAGGAGAATGCCTAAATTCAAATAAAAGTAGGTGATATTTTCAAAGGGCTAGCTAGTCGTTAATTTAGTTAGATAGCGATTGCACGTTTTGTACTGGTAACGCTGCCGAAGGCAGCAGGAACCAGGAACAGTTAGCTAAAAGAATTAAAAAATGCATTTTCACCGTGCTCTGATCTATTCTGAAAGTTTCAAATGTCTAGCTTGTCGGGAAGTTAGTTAAATAAATTTTCTGTCGAATAATATAAACACAGCCGAAGGCAGTAGGGACCTGAAACAGTTGACTAAAAGTATTAAAAAAATGTGTTGTCACCGTGTATTGAGCTATTATGAAAGTTTCAAATGTGCTAGTCGGGAAGTTAGTTAAAAATCGATTGCGTGCTTTGTACTGATAATGCTATCGAAGGCAGCAGGAACCAGAAACAGTTGACTAAAAGTATTTAAAAAATGCATTTTCGTCGTGTTCGGAACTATTCTGTAAGTTTCAAATGTATAGCTTGTCGGGAAGTTAGTTAAATAAATTTTCTGTCGAATCATATAAACGCTGCCGAAGGCAGTAGGGACCTGAAACAATTTACTAAAAGTGATAAAAAAAATGTATTGTCACCGTGTTCTGAGCTATCCTGAAAGTTTCAAATGTCTAGGTAGTCGAAAAGTTAGTTAAAAATCGATTGCAAGATTTGTACTGGAAAAACAAACAAACAAGAATCGAAGTTAATAAAAATAATTAAAAGATAAAAAAAAGTTTTATATACCATGTTTTTAAATTTTCTGTTGAATCATATAAACGCTACTGAGCACAGCGGGAATCCGGAGCAATTGGAAAAAAGTATTAAAAAAATTCCTTGCTATCGTGTTTTGAGCTATTATAAAAGTTTCAAATGGCTATCTAGCCGGGAAGTTAGTTAAAAGTTGATTGCAAGCTTTGTACTGGTAACGCTGCCGAAGGCAGCAGGGTCCCGAAGCAATTGGTTAAAAATATTTTTAAAATGCATTTTCACCGTATTCTGAACTATTCTGAAAGTTTCGAATGTCAAGCTACTCGTGAAGTTAGTTAAATAAATTTTCTGTTGAATCATATAAACGCTGCCGAAGGCAGTAGTGACCTGAAACTACTAACTTGACTAAAAGTATTAAAAAAATGTACTGTCACCGTGTTTTGAGCTAGCCTGAAAGTTTCAAATGTCTAGCTAGTCGGAAAGTTAGTGAAAAATCGATTGCAAGCTTTGTACTGATAACGCTGCCGAAGGCAGCAGGAACCCTAAACAGTCTGCTAAAGGTATTAAAAAATGCATTTTCACCGTGTTCTGAACTATTCTGAAAGTTTCAAATGTCTAGCTAGTCGCGAAGTTAGTTAAATAAATTTTCTGCCGAATCATATAAGCGCTGCCGAAGGCAGTGGGACCTGAAATAGTTGACTAAAATTATTAGAAAAATGTATTGTCACCGTGTTGTGAGCTGTCCTGAAAATTTCAAATATCTAGCTAGTCGGTAAGTTAGTTAAAAATCGATTGCAAGATTTGTACTGGACAAACAAACAAACAAAAAATAAAATAAAATAAAATAAGAATCGAAGTTAATAAAAACATGGTAATATGGTAAAATATTACAGTGAGTTCAAGTATTTTAACTCCTTGCTTAGTTTAATCTGTTGCACTTCATGTAATTTTAGACTATAAATCGTAATGATATATAGTTTTTTGTCGTGTTCCCGTAAAAATCTATAAAGGCTATCTTTACCAAAATCAACACAATACGTGCGACGGTGCATAAATTTTCAGTTTAATAGAATAAGGTGTTTAGATATTATCGCATTTTGAAACGTTTCGGCCCATAGACCATAATGACAATTTTTATTTCTGTCCTTGTAAAAAAAAAAAAAAAAAAAAACTATACATACTAGATTTATCAAAATCTATACACTTTGTGCGAGGGTATGATTACTAACATGTATAAAATTATTTTTTAACTCAAACGAATAAGGCGTTTAAATGCTATCACATTTTATTTTATTTGGATCCATAGACAATAATGATAAAGAATTTTTTGTTGTCTCCCTGTGAAAAACTATAAATGCTAGATACATCAAAATCTATACACTTTGTGCGTTGGACATTTATAACACGCGTATTAGCTCAAAAGAAAATGGTGTATAGACGCTATCGCAGTTTGAAAAACTTGGCCCTATAGGCTATAACGATAAATATTTGTTTTTGTGCCTGTAAAAAGTACTTTTAAGTGCTAGATTCACCAAAATCAACAGTGATCGTGCTATGGTACCATACAATATACTTACTATATTTCAACTTATTTGAACAGAGGATTTAGGCGCTATCGTATTCACTCACACACATACACCCATTCATAATCCAAAAATAGTAAAAATGAATTCAGTGTAATTCAAAAGTATAGAAATCCCATAATCTCAAAGGTCGGATTTTTTGTCACGATTACAATACTTCCTTTACATACGTATGTTCGGAAAGTAAAAATCTGATCTCTCAGCTATGAAGTTCTGTCCAACTCAAAGAAATAATTTATCTGTAATAATATTATATTATTTTAATTGGTTAATTTATATTTCCAACACTATTAATAATAGCGACTGTAGAAATTAGAAATCACAATTCTTCTAAAGAAAATTACGAAAACATTATATTAATATAGTAAGGAAGAAATAAAAATATAAATAAATAAATAAATGTTAAACTACATTTTTAAATTGCATGCAATTCTTCAATGTGCTCTTGTATTTCAATTTACACACATGTCTAATATTATAATACAATTTATTTCAGAATTAAATTCCAATTTATTTCAGCTGAAAAAAAAAAAAAAAACATTGTTGAAATAATTAAAAATATATGAAAGTGAATTAAAACTTTTTTTTCTTAATATCGTCTGCAATAAAATTCAAAATTGATTGTTGTGAATGCTACTTGTAAATACAGTTTGTAATCGTTATATGGCCCCCAAACTTGATCTTCGTTCGTTTTTCTGGAATATCTCGAGAACTATTTGGCTCAATGAGTTGCAAATTTGCATACGCGTATTTTAAGGTGCTAGAAATCGATATCTGTTAGAAAAATTATAGGTCACAATACATATTTTTTTTAAATATTAATTTAATAATTTTTATTCTATAGATAAAAAATCTTAAAATCTTAATGAAGCTCATAAATATGTTTGGAAAACCTGTTATTAACATCATAAAAAAAAACAGGTAAAAAAAAATTAAAAATGTAGGAGATATGAATATAAATGTGTAATCAGACTTTAACATTACAAGCTTGAAAGTTTAGACGTGCATACCTCCTAAATTTATACACCATATGACTTCCAAATTTATATCTGGGGATGAAATTGACTGTAGAATCGATATCCAAAATCAAAATTATATGTTATCATTGAAAAAATTAAAGTTTGACACGATTTCAATATGGAGACGACCCCTTAAGCTATTTTTTTCCAATTAGCTTAAAAGAGAACAAAATTCCCTGACGAATGGTACCTTCGGTGTCTTTCTGCAACAATTTACTGATGAGATAGGTGGGGGTGTTTCGTTTTTTTTTTTTGACCGACTGTACTTCATGTGTAATTAAGGAAGATTACATTGATTTGTTTCACGTAAGTAAATTTTCGAATTTCATTCAAAGAAAATGATTTATCTGAATTTTCTGTAAAAAATCAAATGTTTTTAAATGTATCATGAATAACATTAGGGTTAATATTCATTATCGTGACGCTTTTTTTTTTTTTTGTTGTTGTTTATGTGCAATATTTATTCAGTAAAACTGTTAAAACTTAATTTCGCAAAAAAAAAAAAAAAAAAAAATTTACTGCCTTATGTTATTTGTGAAAAGACATTTTGTAAAATCTATCAAAATATTCCAATTTAAGTACGCATGTTTGTGTATACTTTGGGAGAGAAAAAAATCATATCAGTGTATGAAGGTTTATTTTATTTTTCTTATTTATTTCTGTATGTTTTTGTGTTACAAAGATTGTACTACTATTTATCATTTAACTTTTATTGCACGCAGTATTCGCCAAATCGTGACTCTAACATTGTTCAGCTTAAGATAAACAATAATTTCCCATTTTCATTATCTTTATAAAAATATGCAAGATTTATTCATCATATATCATAATTTATATTTAAACTGTTTATTTTCGAATATATTTCACTTAATGTCAAACGCGTTTATTATTGTACAAGGAAAGAGTTTGTATTTCCAGTCTTTTTTTTTTTTTTTTTTTCAGATCTTGTTTTCAGTTTTATTTAAATTATTAATGCTTAATATTTGCCAGCTTTCAACAAGACATTCTAATGATGTTTACCAATTTGTAATACTGGGAAAAATGTGGTTTACGGTATTGCTTGGCTATTTTTTCCGAACTCGCCGAGTCTGCGCGGTGTCGCGGTTTTCTCTCCCGTCCTTTCCAAAATGGCGGACTGGAAGCACGGTTTCGCGGTTTTCATACCTGTCCTTACGAAAAGGGCCCATTTACGTGTTTTAAAGCAATTTTCTAAACATAAACCATAAAAAACGCCTTTTAAAAACGTGAATAAAGGAAAATAGAAATAAATATGAAATTTTTACAATTTTTATACACCAAAGCTAACAAATATTAAACATTACAAAACCAAAACACCATAATTAACCCAACAGATATAAAAAATAAATATATAAATAAAAAAGAAGATTTTTTTTTACTTACCCGTTTCAATAATTTGTAATCCTCAAACATTTATGTACTTGAAAAAACAAAGCTTTAATCCTGGCTACAAATTTCGAAGAAAGCTTGTAGAATTACGAACATTCACTGTTTAAAAGACTACTCTAAATATATTTTTAGTTTATAATATACATAAATACATATTTCTGTAAAACTAATATAATTTAGCAGAAAGAAAAAGTAACCACATCAAACGTCAGCATTATTTTTCAAATGAAGTTACACTACTGTTGCCAAAATTGAAAAGTAAAACCAAACGAAACATGTCAGAAACAAAAGTGTCCAAACACTAGCAAAAAATCCTATGTAATAAAAGTACACTTGGTACGGTTTTGTTAAATACATCCTTGTCGAATTATGTTCCTACACTGACTAAGAACAGAATTCGAAAGGATTGATTTCACAAAACCGTATGAAGTGAATTTTTTTTTACATAAAATTTTTTTCTAGTGTTCGGACACTTCTGTTGCTGACTGTAGTATAAACAGAGTGGATTTAACGTCCCACTACTACAGCGTTATGGGCGTCAAACTCGGAGAGACGCCATTAAGGTTGCATTTAACATCGCAGTAGCACTGAGATTGGGCGACAATATCGAAGATGCACAAGTAAGGTTGCATTTAACATCGCACTAGCACTGCGATTGGGCGACACTCTCGAAGATACACAAGTAAGGTTGCATTTAATATCGCACTAGCACTGCGATTCGGCGATAATCTCGAAGATACACAAGTAAGGTTGCATTTAACATCGGACTAGAATTGAGCTCCGGCGACAATCTCGAAGAGATGCCAGTAAGGTTGCATTTAACATCGCACTAGCACTGCGATTGGGCGACAATCTCGGAGATACGCAAGTAAGGTTGCATTTAAAATCGCACTAGCACTGCGCTTCGGCGTGTGTACGCACCGCGTACATGAAAAAAAAAAAAAATCACTGGATACAGTCGACAGCAAAAGTATCCGAGCACTAGCAAAAATTCCTACTTAAAAAAAGTGCACTTCATAGAGTTTTGTTAAATAAATCCTTGTCGAATCCAGTTCTTAGTCAGTCTAAGAACAAGATTCGACAAGGACTCATTTAACAAAACAATATTAAGTGTACATTTTTTATGTAGGAATTTTTGCTAGTGCTCGGATAATTTTGCTGCCGACTGTACCTGACCCGCATTCTGCATGAATATTTAAAATGCATAAAATCTCAAAACTTCTTAAAAACACGAAGCATATCTCATACTTAATTAATAAATACCTTTATTTTGCTTTTAAAAACACGAAGCATATCTCATACTTAATTTAAAAAATCCCTTTATTTTGCTTCGAAACTCATGGCAGGAAGCTTTTTCGCCGGAAGCTCCTCAGCGTCCTCGGTGCCTCCCGCTTGTAGTGGACGCAGCAAAATAAAGGGAAGCAAAATAAAGGGATTTTTTTAATTTTACTGATCGATGCGAAACGAAATTTCATTTTGCTTCGTTAGTCATGTCATAAAGCTTTTTCGCCGGAGAGCCCTCCGGTGAAAAAGCTTTATGCCATGAGTAACGAAACAAAATAAAGGGATTTTTTTAATTTTACTGATCGATGCGAAAGGAAATTTCATTTTGCTTCGTTAGTCATGTCATAAAGCATTTTCGCCGGAGGGACCTCCGTGTCCTCGGTTCCTCCCACTTGCAGTGGACTATCGAAAAAGCTTTATGCCATGAGTAACGAAGCAAAATAAAGGGATTTTTTTTATTTTACTGATTGCTGCAAAACAAAATTTCCTTCTTAATTAAATAAATCTCTTTATTTTGCGTCGTTACTCATGTCATTGTTACCGCTAAAGTGCAGAAATCAGTTAATCTGCAGATTAGCTAGGTAATCTGTACATTAACTAGGGCGGTCCGTTAAAGTGAGGAAAATTGTTTTATTTCTCAAATTACCTAGGTAATCTGCGAATTACCTAGATAATCTGCACATTACCTACTAGGCACTCGTTAAAGTGAAAATAAGATCTCTAGTGTTGTAATTTTACAGCACGCTGTGTTGCATATTTGTTTTTTTCATTCGGGGGAAAAAAATAGTTTTCTTTCCTTTTCTTTCTTTCTTTACTTATTTTAATCTGTATGTGTTTTAATTTTTATGTCTTTTAAAGTTATATTTGTTTTAATTTTTTTACATATTTCATCTTTTTTATTCTGTCAATATAAGTTTGAAGATGTTATGTATTTTTAATATGAAATATAATAACTTTAATAGCTTTCAAGAAATTCTATTTTATAAATGAAAGTTAGAATTGTAATACAATAATGATCTCTTTTCAAAATAAAAATATTTAACCATTTAAATAAAAAAAAAAAAGTTTTATTAACAACAAAAAAGTTTTATTAACAACTTGCATTGCTATTACTATTTTTTTTTTTTTTTTTAAGTTATGCACTAATTTTTAATTCGATAAAGAAATATTAAATTAGACAATTCAGAAGCATTATTTAAGATGTACTTCCAATAATTAAAACTGCTTTAATAATTTTTAGACCGCAGGAAAATTAAAATGACTTTTCCAATGCTTTATTAAACTATATTTTGCAGTTCTAAGTACAAGTTTAGTAAATATATTAATTTTACAAAAAAAAAAAAAAAAAAAAAAAAAAAACTGTATTAACACATTTTATGTGATAAACTACAACGAAATTAACTGAAAAAGCGAACAAAATAAAAATAAAAATGTAATCGTGATATATAAAATATATAAAGGAAACTTGAAATTGAAAGAAACAAAAAAAAATGTAATGAAATGCTAAAAAATGCATAAAAATTTCATATTAAGTATTTATTAAAGAAAGCCATAATATTGAATGCCATATTTTTCAGAGTTAAAAATTAAAACTTTTTTTTTCAGTAAGTAATAGTAATTTAAATCAATTTTTAAATAAATTAGTTTTAAAAAGTTGTGTTTTAATAGTTTTATTTCGGGAGGAAACAATTACTGTGTTGTAAATTTTAATATTCATAATTCAAAATGAAGTTTCAGGAGACAGAGCGTTTAGATTAAGATTAGATTTCAATAATAAAATGCAGTGCAGACCTTATCAAACTTATATTGACAGAATTAAAAAAGAGAAGAAATAAAATCAAAATTAAAACAATTATAACTTACTTGTTACTTTAAGTTTTGTGTTGGTCATGATAAGAAACCTATAATAACCATGTCTTCGTGTCTTCCATACTCCAAGTTTTGCGTTTACCAAACCAATTATCATACCGGAAGCGGAGCGGAAAGGGATGAAAGTTTTGGTTTGTTTTTGAAGGTCATTCGCGTATCTGTATCACATGACTGTTTGACGTCATAGTGAATGTAAAAAAACTAAGGCTCGAAGCAAACATTTGAATTTTAACGACACAGAAGCCGCAAATCTGCAGATTACCTAGTTAAAATGCGGAAAACTCTTGATTCCACACTTTAACGGGTCATTTTAGTTAATCTGCAGATTAGCTAGGTAATCTGCACATTAACGGATTTCGAGCTTTAACGGTAACATCATAAAGCTTTTTCGCCGGATGGCCCACCGCGTCTTGGGTGCCTCCCGCTTGCAGTGGACCCCTCCGGCGAAAAAGCTTTATGACATGAGTAACGAAGCATAATAAAGAGATTTTGCCTCCCCCCCAAAAAATCACTGCCTTCCCCCCCAAAAAAAAATCACTGCCTTAAAAGCACATTTTCTTTAAATGATGTCCTCCGGACGAAATGTCGTTTTGCAGCGACCAGTAATATGCACGTCTGTATGCTCTGTGTACATGAACCCCCCCCCCCCCAAAAAAAAAAAATCACTCCCCCCCCCAAAAAAAAATCACTGCCTTAAAAGCACATTTTCTCCAAATGATGTCCTCCGGACAAAATGTCGTTTTGCAGCGACCAATAATATGCACGTCTGTACGCTCTGCGTACATAAACACCCCCCCCCCCCCAAAAAAAAATCACTGCCTTAAAAGTTTATTTTCTCCAAAATGATGTCCTCCGGATGTCTTATGGACAAGTGTGTGTTGTTAAGGTGGATACCTCACCCGCATTCTGCATAAACCTCTAAAACATACGAAAATTCGTTTCGCATCGATCAGTAAAGCGTACATAACCAAAATCACTAAATACGTCTCACACAAACTCCATGAATCTTTAAAATGTACGAAATTTCGTTTCGCATCGATCAGTAACCCGTATATAAAAACCAAAAAAATATCTCTAAATACGTCTCACACAAACTCCATGAATCTTTAAAACGTACGAAATTTCGTTTCGATCGATCAGTAATCCGTATAAAAAAACCAAAAAAATATCACTAAATACAGTCTGTAACAAAAGTGTCCGAACACTAGCAAAAATTCCTATGTAAAAAAAGTACACTTCATACGGTATTGTTAAATAAATCCTTGTCGAATCCTGTTCTTAGTCAGTGTAAGAACATGATTCGATAAGGATTTATTTAACAAAACCGTATGAAGTGTACTTTTTTTACATAGGAATTTTTGCTAGTGTTCGGACACTTTTGTTACCGACTGTACGTCTCACACAAACTCCATGAATCTTTAAAACGTACGAAATTTCGTTTCGCATCGATCAGTAACCCGTATATAAAAACCCAAAAAAATATCAGTAAATACGTCTCACACAAACTCCATGAATCTTTAAAACTTACGAAGTTTCGTTTGGCAACAATAACATACGCGAAAATCATAGTTTCAAAACATCATGCACTGTAAAAAAAAACCTATTACCAGCTGCAATCTGTGATTGGATAAAATAAATCACAGATTGCAGCTGGTAATAGTTATTTTTTTACAGTGTGGTGAGGTTACCACATTTCAAACATCGATCGTTCAGCGGCGCATAAACACCGCGGTTACCAAGGTTGTCATCTTTATCCTCGATCGCCAAGCAGTACCGTAAAGCACATTCCCCGCGTAATATTTTGTGTAGTAATTATTATAAGACAATAGTTATACTATTTGACCTATTTGCCAACTCACATAGAATATTTTATTTTGCTAAATTTTCTTAATTAGTAGTATAAAAATACAGTAAACTGCAAAATAATAATACGTATGATAAAGAATATTAAGTCATTATAAATACCAATTTAATAGTTTATTTGACAATCTAAATCTGTAATCTAAATTTATATGGTTACGTTTAAGAGGTACATACAAATGAAACACTTCCAATTGCAAAGCCGTTTGCAAGCGTTCCAAATGTATGACTGCAGTCGGCAGCAGAAGTATCCGAGCACTAGCAAATATTCCTATATGAAGAAAGCACACTTAACACTGTTTTGCTAAATAAATCCTTGTCGAATCTTGTTCTTAGACTGACTAAGAAAAGGATTCGACAAGGATTTATTTAACAAAACCGCATGAAGTGCACTTTTTTTGGAGAGGAATTTTTGCTAGTGCTCGGATACTTTTGCAGCCGACTATATTTGCAAAAAACGTGTAAAATTTACTTCATCGAAACTGCAAACGTTCCGTTTGTATGTAACCCTTGATGTGTGAAACAAATATCAACAAAATCATTCATTCACATGCATGTAGTATATATATATATGTAAAAAAAAAAAAAAAAAAAAAAAAAAAAAAAAATAGCAGGAGAGAAAATTAAAAATGATTTACAAAAATTGAAAATATTAAGAAACGTCAATTTTTCAAATGAAACAAATGTAAACATGTTATATTGCAAATTATATTAATACTTGAACTGAAAAATTTGTTAAAATTCTTATAATTTTAAATTACTTATATTTTTATTATGAAATTATAAATAAAATTATTTTAAAATATAAAATATAGAAATTTTTATGTAATTAACCCTCGCTTTCTCAAGATCAAGGCGTTACTGCAGAAAAATTGCTTGCAGGTGCTGCTTGGCATGTTCAGCGAAAATCACCAACACCGCGCCTTTTTGTATCATTTCGAATAAATCGTTGTGCAACATTCCACTGCCTACGTTTATTATCTCTGGTGAAGTAGCGCATTTTCTGAATGAGGTGGTCTTAACAAAATTTTTGATAATATCGATACTGACATATTGTACTCATATTTGAATTTTTTTTTTTTTTTTTTTTTTTTTAATAAAGAAAGACAAAACAAAGTTATCGCTGTCTGTATTTTAGTCTTTATGTGTAGGTTTTAAATTTTTGGTACAATTTTAGTAAAAAAAAAAAAAGTAACACTTTCCGCTTTCAGTTGTTCTATATAAATGTTTATTATCAAGTTCATGTTTCATTGAACCAAGTTATAGGTAATATTTAAAAATAATTCAGGAAACAGAGAAAATTTTTATAAAAAGATCATTTTTATAAAACTCTTTTTAAAAGGTTGTTTTTATGAATTTAAAGTTTGCGAGGGGCAACAAAAGAACTTTATTTTTTACACGTAGCAAACCTTACAAAGTCAGTATATTATATTTTTTCCATATTTAATATTTGTTGTTAAATCCTTAGAATTTTAGGCAAACTAATTCTTAAAAAAGACAAAAGACGTACAAAAATGGCTTGTAATTTTATTATCATCTTTTTGTGCATTTTTTGGTTTAGTTCATTATCATTAATATATTCTTTTAATTATCACTGAACAGTTATTACTAGTTTAAAAAAGTGTATTTAAACATGCATTTAAAGTTGGGGGGGGGGATGCTTTCTCGAAAACAAAATTACGTTGTCAAGAGACTATGCATGCTTAAAATTTACAATGTGATGATTGTATTTAAAACATGAAGTAAAATTCTATAATTCAGCATAATTCTCTATTCATTTACTAGGAAAAACATGAATGTGCGAATCACCCCGGAAAAGAAAATAAGCTTTGGTCAGTAATTGTGAAAAACTTACTTTTTTTCGTACAACTTTCTGAATTTCAATGATATTTGAGCATTTTTTTTTCCCGTTCAGAGGAGCGATTTATGAAACACTTCCAGCTTCGAAAGTTTGGGGTGTGGTTTGATGACGTCACTGATGAAGGAGGAGCTTATGTTGAATGAATCACCTTTAGAATCACGATTCACGAACACACGTCATTATTTAATGTGAAAATGACAACGCGAAGCAGAAATAATCAGTGAAATAGAAAAACGTTTTATTTAAAGTAAAATTTCTAAAAAAAAAAGACTTAAAAAATACCCAGATCATCATTGTGTAATTATGCAGAAGTGCATCAATTTGTAACTATTATTTCATCGTGTACAAAACAGACTGGAATAGATGTAATAAAATAGTGTGGATATTGATGATATTTCTATTTAGAAAAATATACAAATTAAAGGCCTTTTTTGCTTAAGATAAAAATATCCACTGATTTTATTTTCTTTTAAAAGGAATGTAAAATAATAACAAATTATATATATATATATATATGTATATATATATTGTGTGTGTAAATATATATGGGAATATGTAAGTAGCAATTTTAAATGTTTCTTAAATACACATTTTAAAGGTATTTTTACAACGCTTTTGGTTATTAATAATAATTGCTACTAACCGCCATTTTAAAGTCTTTACTTATTTTTTTCTGTTAAATCTTGGACTTAGTTAAAAATGAAAATACTTTAAACGGGCATACATCGCAAGTTTCTTCTCTAAATTCCATCTGAAAGTTTGACATTTAACTCCAAATTCATTTTTGCATTTCAATATACAAGGCAGGTTACTTTATTACTTAAAATATAAATAAGTAAATATTTCTAAACTCTGAATTAGCATAGCTGGAAAACAGATTAAAAAATTTTGGAGCATTTAAAATGTATTCGAATCTGCGTTAATAATGAAATTACTTGTGTATATGTGTGCAATTCATTTTGACAAAAAGTTTTTGTGCAGAAAAAGGGGGCAAAGATTCACAAATTTTGCACAAATGGGTATCTTTACAAAATCTGAATGAATAAGTGCAGTCACTTCACAATTTTGAGTGTTTATTTCATAGCCCCCACAATAAAATATAATAATAATAACATTTAATTAATAGGAGCAACTTTAAAATGATTATAACAAATTTAAATAATTTAAAAGTAATAAATATGTAGGCTTTACACTGATATGTTAAACTCCATTTTATTTTATTTTTTAAGTTATGAAAAATTCATGACAAAAAACATACAGAAAAACTAAAACAGCCATTCAGGTTTAAAAAAAATGTATGTATTCCTACTTTATATATATTTAAAAACACTGTAAATATATTGCTCTTATAATATTGTTTTACATGTTTTACCCATTTATCATACTTAAAACATGTTTGTATTTCATTTATCACCATATTTACTCGTTGATTTTAACAATAAACAGTAATCTAAGATGGAAATTCCATTTCTGTTGTATCGTTATTTTATACATATACAGGAAGTGAAATTTGCTATTTAAACATTTAAAGTCCAAAAATTTTCAATGGTAGATTTTTATAAACATTGTTAATTGCGTTACAATTCATGCCCCTTTGACAAAGGTGGATTATAAAATGTGATCTATTTAATTATATATTATTTTCATAATAACTTATTCATTATATTTGAAGGTTATATCTTAGTCACTATTTTGTAAAAAAAAAAAAAAAAAAATTGTGTAAAATTATTCTTAATACCAAAATATTTAATGATTTTTTCTGAATTTAAATAAAAACTTTAACACTTTATTTTGAGGATTTCAAAATTTTCTACTGATTTCAATGAAATATTTATTTCTGTAAGTTATCAATTTAATATACCGTAAAATCCCGAAAGTAACCCCCCCCCCCTTTTTGAAAAGCAAAATCGATAAATTTCAGGTGGGGTGGGGGTTATAATCAAGATTCTTTTAAAAAATGAAGAAAAAGGAGGGGAGGTTATATTCGATGGAGGGGGTACTTTCGGGATTTTATGGTTCTTACTTAAAAGAAAATATTAAAGGTAATTTCTTACATTAAAGGTAAAAAAACTGTGTAATGATTCCATTGATAACATGCATCCGACACTTGATAAAAAATTAGTTAAATTAGAAATAATATATAAATATTAAAACTAAATTCAATTTACTATATTATCTGTTATACCAAGAGGTTAAACCATTGCTTTAGCACAATTTTTTTTTCAATTTTATTTTAAATATTTTTAAACTTAATTAAGAGGGGGAAAAAAAAGAACATTTTTTATTTGTTTTAAATGTACAAAATATCTCCAGGTAAGATATCATCCGTTTTTCGTTTCTGTTCATTATTAGAAAGAAAATGGTTGAAGTAGTTTTTCCTGTACCATTGATGTCTCTATAAATTAAATTATCCAGTAATCATTATATTTCATTCTCCACGCTCATTTTTTATTTTCTAAATTTAACATAACATAATATATAAGTAAAAAGATCAAGATGTAATCAGAAGATGTAGCCAACAAATATTCAGAACCATCATCAACAGAAGTTCAGGAGATAATCGCCAACAACTATTAAGATGTCATGACCAATATATATCCAATAGATATCGCCAACAATAATAACTATTCAGAAGATATCGCCAACAAGTATTCAGGAGCTATCATCAATACTTATTCAGAAAATATTGTCAACAAATATTCAAAAGCCATCCAATTTATGAATGGTGATGGTCTATCTTGAATGCTTCAAACCAGCAATTTGTTTTAACAATACAATCAAGAATGAATTTTTCACTTATCAGTAGGTTTCGAAAAATGTTTTTTTTTTTTTTTTTTTTTTTTTTTTTTTTTTTTTTGACTTAGTATTTAATATAGTTTAAGAAATTAAATAGTAAAATCAGATATTGACAGGCATCTTGACAAATTCGTAGTGTAATTCAGTAAGTGGCGACAATGCAAAATCGATGTCTGAAAGAAATTGTTCTGTTGTACTACTACTACTAATGAAATGTTTAAAATAATTGCAATAATCACACAAATCACACAATCAACCTGACTAACTCATATTCTAGAAAAAATGCACTTTAAAAAGTTGCATCTTTACTGTTGGAAGCACCATTTTAAACCTTACTGTACATTGGAAATAAATGCAGAGTATTACATATTGTCCTAAATTAACTAAAAATATTCAATAGAAAAAAGAAATATATAGGCATTAGAAAAAAAAAGTTCATAATTTCTTTAATCAAGCAGTAACACCCAAAAAATTCATCGTCAAACAGTGACAAAAATTTAACAAATCGATCATATACTAAAGCTGTAACGCTAAATGGTTTAGATGTTAAGAATTTCTCTCTGTTCTAAATAGTGTTATGGTTGTTTATTTTGTGTGTCTAGCTGTCTAGCGTATGTTTTTCTCAAAATAATGGCAAATTGTTAGTAAATTGTCGAACGTTATAACAGATTTTTTACATATTATAAACGATATAATATTAAATATTGTGTATTTCAATGCGATACCAAATGTGGTGGATTTCTATACTATTGTTCAACTTTTCTCTTGTGTCATGTATTATTAATATTCCAATTCAATGAAAGGCAAAGTGGTGAATAGTCGTGTAGAATCCCCGCAGGGATTAATGAGCAAAGCGAGTCGGGGGTGGTGCAGTTTTCCTCGGGGGTTGGTGAGTGGAGCGAGCAGGGGGCAGAGCCCCCTAGTATGTATAAATTATTATTATTTCTTTTTATTAAGTTTTTATTTATAATGTGATGTAAAAAATAAATACTGATTCAATTCTTTTGAAAACTCATTTAAATATAATGACCAGCGAATCGGGCGTAGCCTGCTAGTGATCAATAAAAAATAAAAAATAAACATAAAGAAAATGCTAATTACATTAGTTATGTATAGTTTGAAAATGTAACAAAGTAAATCTGTTGTGAACTATTATAGCATTGTCATATTGGATATCAAGAGAAAATAAATAAATAAAAAGTTATTTGATACTATATCTAAATCTTCAAAAACAATAGAAATAGACAAGGTCGTAGCCAGAAAAAGATTTCATACATAGTGTTGACAGTTAAAAATGAAGAATTACTTAACACCCCTACCTCCTCAAAAGACTATTTTCATTATTAAAGTTTTTCACAATCAACATGATTGATTAATACATAAATGATTATAATCTTTAAAATAATTTGTTTCTTTGTCATTTTGTACTTAACATGGGAATATATGCATACAGTTTGTGTGACATAGACCTATAACATGTTTATAAATTTAAAACTCAATCAAATGAGACATTTAGACGCTATCACACTTTAAATAATTTTACACTATAGACCATAATGTTGCAAAATTTTTCATTGTGTCCCTGTAAAAAAAAAAAAAAAAAAAACTATAAATGCTAGATTCACCAAAATAAGTGTATACAATTCATTCGATGGTGACCTATAACATGTATGTAAAGTTTCAGCTGAATCGAATAAGTAATTCAGATGCTATCACACTTTATTATTTGAGTCCATAGGCTACAATAATAAATAATTAATCTGTGTCCTGGTTTTTTTTTTTTTTTTAAAGTGCTAGATTCATCAGAATGTATACAGTTTGTGCTATGATAAACTATGATACGATGCAATATGCACCGACTTTTAGCTTGTTTCAACAAAGCATTTATATAATATTGTATTCACTCATATACACAGACCCAGAGAATATAAAGTGCATTTCACTAGCCCACACACTTCTGAAATTACAAAATTATATTATGTCATTCAAAAGTACATTAGTACCACAAAAAGTTTCATTAGTACCAACACCAGTACCAAGTACTGAAGAGTACAAAGATTCGGGCTGATGAAATGGCAGCCTGCACACTTTTGAAATATCAAATTTCAACGATACAATTCAAAAGTATCCGGTTAGTTCCGCAAAAATTTTTGTTAGTACCAACACCAGTACCAAATACAGTCAGTAACAAAAGTGTCCGAACACTAGCGAAAATTCCTATATAAAAAAAGTAGAGTTAATACTGTTTTTTCAATAAATCCTTGTCGAATCACGTTCTTAGACTGACTAAGAACATGATTCGACAAGTATTTATTGAACAAAACAGTATTAACTCTACTTTTTATATAGGAATTTTTGCTAGTGTTCAGACACTTTTGTTACCAACTGTACTGAAGAACACAAAATTTCAGAAGCATTTCACCAGCCCGCACACTTTCCAAATTACAAAATTCAATTATGTCAATCGAAAGTACTCCGTTAGTAGTGCAAAAACTTTCATTAGTACCAATACCAGTACCAAGTATTGAAGAATACAAAAAATTGGGCTAGTGAAATGGTAACCTGCACACTTTTGAAATATTAAATTTCAACGATGTCATTCAAAAGTACTTTGTTAAGTACCGAAAATTGTTGCGGTACTAACAAAATACCTTCGAATGACTTCGCTGAAATTTGATGTTTCAAAAGTGTGCAGGTTACCATTCACCAGCCCAATTTTTTCTACCTTTCAGCGCTTGGTACTAGTGTCGGTACTAACGGAGTACTTTCGGATGACATAATTGAATTTTATAATTTCAAAAGTGTGCGGGCTGGTGAGATGTTTCTGAAATTTTGTATTCTTCAGTAAGTGGTGCTGGTATAGGTACTAATGAAAGTTTTTGCAGTACTAACGCACTTTCGAATGGCATCGTTGAAATTTGATATTTCAAAAGTGTGTGAGCTTCCATTTCATCAGCCCGAATTTTTGTTCTCGTCAGTACTTGGTACTGGTGTCGTTACTAACAAAAATTTTTGTCGTACTAACGAAGTATTATTGAATGACATAATTGAATTTTGTAATTTTAAAATGTGCAGGCTGGCAAAATGGACCTGAGAATATAGACAAATGTGCGAATGTCGTTCGCAGAAAATTTTCAAAGTTTGCAGACAATTTTGACTTTTTTTTTTTTAACTATTTCCTAAAGAAAAAAAAAAAAAGAAAAAAAAAAGTTATCTAGCAAAATCTCAATTCTGGAATCGCATATTTGCACTCTAAACCACGACAGCTTGTCAGAATGTGTCAGAAACTGATAACCTATGCCTTCCAAAGATTTTATAAGTTCCTGCATAATTTAAAAAAATTCTGTCCAGTAAAGCAGCACTTTTCAAAGACATTGAAACAGTTTTACATGCTGTAACTGTAACTATTATGTCTGTGTAATCTGTGTGCAAGTCATTAACATTAAAATATGAGTATCACAGTAAAAATGGGTGACCTATTAGTGAAGAAACAGATCACCATGAAATGAATTATTTCTGGTGTTGGTGTTAGGGATTAAGGCCGATTGGCAACACTGGGGTCCTAGGCCTGAGGGGGAGTGCCTTCCGTGGAGGTCTTTCTAAGGGGTCCTAGCCCGTATTTACGCAAGTTTCGGAGGAAACCACGGAAAACTCCGAACGGCTAGGCCGACGAGCGCGACCGGGGATCGAACCCGGAACCTCACGTCTACCAGCTTTGAGCGCAGAACCGCTCAGCCGCTGGTGGGCGAATTATTTCTGTGAATGGACCTTTATTCAAAAGTGCGATTCTGTAGTAAATGCTGCTTTGAATCAATTCTTTATCAAGCAGAGTGAGTGAGTAGCATTTTTTAAGAAAGAGCCATAATATTAAGGAATGGTTTATTTCAAAAACAGTAAACAAAATGATGAGTAAAAGTTCATCTCTTCCATTCATGGACAAATAACTTTTTTTTTTTCATTATATATTTAACAGATGTCAAGATGCAGGTTTTTTTCTTTCACTCCACTAGCATATAACTTTATATTTTTGCTGTTGGCAGTGATATAAAACTCAGAAGGTGCACAGTATTATTTTTATTTATTTTTATTTTATTTTATTTTTTGCAGAAAATTTTTAAGGAATTTTTTGAGTTTGCAGACAGTTTTGCATTTTATCTAGGTCTGCATATAATTAATCATAAAAATAGCAAAAATGAACTCATGGGACCTTAAAACACACAGATACACCAACATCCCAAAGTCAAGTTTTTGTCATGATTACAAAACTTCTCTTACTATGTATTTTCAGAAATTAAAAAATTCCATGAAAGATGTGTGAACCATTCAATTTCATCATGCTTAATAAAATATTTTTAAATGGAATTTATGACTATGAGATAGGAAATGACAATGTTGTTGAAAGCAGTGGGGGAAAGAGGGGGGAAATTAAAATTATAACTACATATAAACTATCACTTTTGCATTCAATCGATCTTTAGAAAAATACAGATATATTTATTTATTAAATATTGTTAACTTTGCATGTCTATTTTTAAATATTTAAACTGATTATATACGCATACACAGGGCTCCAGGAATTTGTAGAAAAAATGGTTGCCAACAAAAATTTCTGGTAACCCATAAAAAGTATCCTCCACCGTTTTCTTTATTTCTTTCTTTTTTTCAATTTTAAAATTTACTTAAATATAGAAATTAAAATTCTATGTATAAAAAAACAATTATTTATTAGGCTAGACTGATACATCAGGAAACACCTGTTAATTTAATATCATGAAACCAATTTTGTTATTTTCATTAAACCAATATACAATCGGCGGCATTGATACATCATTTCACCGGCACAACGATTCAGCACCAGGTTGATAGCATGTGCAAATAGGAGCAGTGTAATAATTTAACACTGATTTGTGAAACATGCATGGAGATGTGTAAATTTCCTAATGGTGTATTGATTCCACGCAGTGTTTCAAAAAGTAATTAGAGAAGGTGGAATCAGAGTCCAATTCTAGGATCAATTCTTTCAACAAAATATCAAAATTAAAAAAAGTTTCCTTAAAGTTGAAAAAATTGTCGCCAGTTACAAAAATATTGGTCGACATTGGTGACCAGGTGACTGTATTTCACAAGTCCTGCACATACGCATATTAATAAAGAATTGTTTTATGTATATGGAAAGAATAAAGATAATTTTTAATTTAGTACTCGCAAATAATTAATAATGGACAAAATAGTATTTTGTCCGGGATGGTTTTAACCAGTTTTTTTCCACTACGGAAAAAACTGAACAACCCTGCTTCTGTTCTAACTCTTGACTCACAAGGGAGCCCCCATGGCAGAAGATGAGAGACACAAGACATATATCAGTTTTTTTTTTTTTTTTTTTTTTTATACTGCAGATTAATTTTTGAAAACAATATAGTGTAGAAATTTCAGGTCTCTCAATTTTTCAATCTTTTTCCTTCCACAGCATAAATGTGAAAGTTAATTTTAAAGACACTTTATTGGCTTCTAGAACCAATAAAGAGGTAGAATTGTTTAATATCTTTTATTTATGAAATTTTTAATGATTCCCCCACCCCACCCCCTCTTGTTAGTAATCGGCGATTAAACACCTCATTAAATCCTTGCAATTTCCAATCTTCTTCCATACACAACATAAATGTCAATGTTCTTTTTTAACTTAATTAAATTCCAGAACTTATAAATACGTAGAATTGTTCAATATATCTTACTCATACATTTTTTAACCCATCCACCATTCCCCTCTGCCAACAAACGGCAATCAAATGCTTTGCAGAAATGTTGGGATTTCTAATCTTTCTCCATCCTCAACATATATGTCGATTTCTTTTTCAACTTACTTTAATAGATTCTATAATCTATAAAGAAATAGAATAGTTAAATATCTTTCACTCATATACTTTTTTAGGACCACCCCCTTTCCCTCTGCTCTAACACTCGTTGATCAAATGTACTGCAGAAGTCATGCGATTTCCAATCTTTCTCCATCATAAATGTATAGGCCTAGGACACATCAGGAGTCAATCGGCCTTAAATCCTACAACCAACCATCATAAATGTCAGTGTTCTCTTTAAACACACTTTTTTAAATTCTCACAGCTATAAAGAAGTAGAATTATTTATTACCTTATACTGATATAATTTTTTGCGATGCCCTAAGCCGAAGCTAACGATCGGCAACCAAACACCTTATGGAATCCTTACAATTTCTATTTTTACTTTTTTTTTTTATATATATATATATATATGCAACATAAATGTCAATATTCTTTTTAAACATGCTTTATTAAATTGTGAAATCTATAAAGAGTAGAATTGTTAACTATCATCAATTTTAAAGATGATATGCAAAGATTCAGCACAAGTTCACAAAGCATGAACAAACAAGCAGTGGATACTAATCCCCTAAAAGAGTGTATTAATTGAACACCAAGTTCAGAAACATGCACAGAGAAAAATTGTGTAAATCCCCTAATGGTGTATTGATTCAACACAATGTCTCACAAGGAAACATTTAAAAAGTGTCGTCTTCAAAAAATATTGAAAAAAATATATGTGATTCTACTCTCCAAAAAACACCAGAAAGTGAAAAAATTATTGGCTGAAATGAATTACAGCGACCACAAAAAATTATCAAAATTAAGCATATTTGGCGATTCACACTGTTAGGCGATTGATTTTGAGTACTTGGCAGAGAAGCAAACCATGGTTTCGTTCGTACATGGCAACCTTGGTGCTAACGAACTTATTGCCTAACAGCGCGTGAATTGCCAAAAATGCTTAATTTTGATAATTTTTGGTCGCGGTAATTCATTTCAGCCGATAATTTTTTTACTTTCTGGTGTTTTAGGAAGAGTAGAATCACATATATATTTTTTCAATATCTTTTGAAGACGACACCTTTTGAATGTTTCCTTGTCAGTCAAAATGTGATGACAGGAGTGGGAATCTGAACGGTGAGAGTTAGCCTACATTGGGAGTAGTGCTGCACCGAGTAGCACTTTGGCCGAGTACTTGGCCTTACTACTCGGTCGAGTACCGAATACCGAGTAGTTTTAAGAATGAATAATTGATGTACATATGAAGAATTTTGCACATCTTGATATTAAATAAAGGCCTTTTGAACACAAAATTAAGTTAAATGGCAAACAGCATGTTTTCATGAAATGTTTCAGAACTTTTGTAGTGTATATACACAATTAGGTTCATTGTTACATTTGATACTTTCAGCTTAGTGGATTATTAAAACCATAATAACTGATAACTTCATTCTTTATTGTATAGTCTTTCTCAGATGTGAATCATTCTCAGATAATTCTTAGAGAATATAAAAGTTCCTATACACTCGAGCTTAATTTAAGATGCATGAAATTTACATATGAAATGAGAACATTAAAATAAATATTTTATCTTTTCAAACATGATAGATTTCATTAATCATCAAATTCTAGAAGATTAATAAAGATGGGTGGTTTGGGGCCATAATTTGCAAAACAACAAATTTGATTATTCAAACATATTTTTAATAACATTTTAGTGTTTACCTTTTTCATAATTATTTAAATAAAAAATCAATCTTTTCTTACAGTTTTAAAAGTGTCTTATTTTTATTTGCACAAATATGTAACCGAGTACCGAGTACTCGGCAAATTAGTCCAACACCTGTTAATCTGGAACACCTGTTTTGTGTTCTGTTTGTTTATATCCACTTTCTTCCACTGTCCTGAAAGAAACCCAATTGATTGATTACACACACTAACGCTATAATAGAGAGATTTCGCAAAATTATTTTTTACCTTCCCTGTAGGAATGCAAAAAACACATTTTAAAGCTTAAATCAGCTCCAAATGGTCTGTGTGTCTGTTTTCAGTATATCTCAAGAACAAATAGTAGCAGAAATTCCAAACTCGGGATTTTAAATGTGTATCATATAGGGATGCTACAGTAAGCTTTTCGTTGAGATGAAGCAAATGGTTCGTGTACAGGCACAGGGACACTCAAAAGTATTCAATTACATTACGTCTGTGGGGGAAATTGCAGGTAAGTAGAGTTTAACATCTATAGACTGCACTAAACGAAATGAAATGAATATATATATTTTTTTAATAGAGATAATCAACTGGGAAAAATTTTGTGTATGTAGGAGCCTCGCCTCCCCCCTGGGGGGGGGGAAAGTCGCCCCTTGAGGGGAATAAATTTTCATGATGGGTATCTTTCAAAAGAGCTCCCCAATAACTTTAAAACGAATGGTTGAACCATCGATCTGCGATGATTTAAAATAAAGTTATAATTTTTTTTTCATTTTTAACAAAAAAAAAAATATTTTTTTTTAATGTAATACTGAGAATAAATTCAACTTTTTTTATATATAAATTTAGTGTTATACTACTTCTCTAATATGGAAATCGTCTGAATTATCATAAAAGATATATTTTTTAAATAATTTTAATAAATTATGTTTTAAAAACAGAATTATTTTTTAATAACAAAATTAAATTCTATATAAATGTAGGTGCATCAATGAAACGGAGGGATTGAGGGGGCAGTAGCCCCCTCGCACAGAACTAATTATCATATAAAACTCTTCCGAAGCCTAATTTGAATTGTTTAACACAGGTTTACATAACAGTACTCGTTATCTTACCTCTTAATCTGCAACCTGTATTTATAGTATGAAATTTCAGGGTAAGAGAAATTCGTGTGAGTGACACACCAGGTTATTTTTTTTATTTATTATCTAGTGAACACAGCACAGCATTACAAAATGAGTTTGGGATTTGATTGCTTAATTTGGGTTGTTTAAATGACATTAAATAGCATAACAGCTACAACAAAAATTTAGGACCACTTATCATAATTTGAATTTTTCAGGAATTTAAAAAAAATCACAAGTAACTCATGCAATACACTACTTTATCAGGAAAAAATAAAATATTTTTGGAAGAATAAGCATTTTTTAAAAGCTTCCAAACTGCAAAATTGTCAGTAAAATCCCTTTGTATATGCTGTATTCTGCAGAAACATCAAATCGTCTCAATTATAAATATTTAAAAAAAATTATTTACGAGACAAAATTTTAGGTAAAATACATTTTAAAACAATTAAAATTCAGACGTTTCAAAACCCGTCCGGGTTTCCTCATCACTATCACTACAAAATAATTTGCATGCAAATTATTTTGTTTGTAAATGTATTTTAACTATTGTTTTTAAATGTAATTTATTTTAAAACATTTAGAATTTAGACGTTTCAAAACCCGTCCGGGTTTCCTCATCAATATCACTACAACATAATTTGCATGCAAATTATTTTGTTTGTAAATGTATTTTAATTAAAATTTTGTCGCATAAATAAAATAGTTTGTTTTTAATAATATGCTGTATATTTCACAAAAGTAAAATCATCATAATTTTATGAAAAATAAACATTTACTAATGAAATTGATATAGAACTTTCATTATGAAATTTAGTGTACATATTTTTCCACAAGATACCAGATAAGATTAACGCATGACAAGATAAAATATTTTAAGGCACATTTAAAAAAAAAAAAAAAAAAAGGAGGGGTGTTACGGATGGCTTTTTTAACATTATCATAAAAAGCATGAAAGTATTTTTATGACAACCATTTTTAATCTGGTATATTAATGAATCATTTTATTTATGTAAGTGACTAAATAAATACAAATAAATAAGTAAGCCAACCGAAATACAAGATTAAAATAAGGTATATTTACGTTTAATGAAAAATACAGTTTCAACTAATATATTTGATAATTACAGTGCAATAATAACTAAATATTATAAAAATTTAATACAGCAAATGTGAACTACTTTGTGCTGTAGAAATAAAAAATTTGAAGTCTTTACAATAAAACCACTGTACGCAAATTAACGTTTTATTCTGTATTTGTAAGTGTTAGCGATGGTCTACGATTACGAAGACGAACCCATGTTGAGTTGATTTGATAGATTCATAAAAACACAGAATAGACCATATTCCCACTTTGGGTTCGAGGCTACAAGAATATCAGCTGGGTAGGGAAACAATCCTCAACTCTACCATAACAAAGCATTGTGGCTTTCAAATTTTTATCTTGCAATATTATTTATAAGAGTTACAGATTATATGAAATTGAAGTAAGAGTGATATATTGGTACCTTTGTTTTGTTTTTAATCCAGTTTTAATAATATACTTTAATATTAATCAACATATGTAATATTAAATGTTGCCATGTGAACTGTGGCGATGTTAACAAATTTAAATGGATGTTCCATTTAATAAATTCCTTTATTAAAGTGATCGAAATTCTAATTATTTAAGCTTTGATGTCTATATATATGTGTGTGTGTGTATAAAATGTTCTTATTAATCTTTTATTCATGATATATATGTGTGTGTGTGTATACATAAAATGTTTTGCAATTTTACGATATGGAATAGTCTTAACTTTATCATTCGATTCAGTTGTTTACATTTCTCTTTTGTTCTTATTTGAACATTATTATTAAGTTTCACTGCAGAAATATTTAGGAAAATGTTATGCGTAACAATAAAATGACATCTTGAATCTAATTTGTTTACAAAATATCGGTCACGTGTTCGGCGATTTTACCTACGGTGACGTCACAGGAATATTGTCCGAAAATAAGGCTCCTATATATACGAGCTGGCGCATCCGACATTTTTTTGCCTTAGGGTTGCCGCATGTACCCAGCGTGATAAACAAACGGCATCCATTGTTTCTACCGTCTTGCTCGTAATTTTAGTGAAATAAACTGCAATATGGGAGGTTGTTCAGCAATAAACTGCTGTAAACACTCCAGAAAAGGATACAAAATGTTTAGGTTTCCTTCGGATAATGCAAGAAGGAGAAAATGGGCTGCGAATTGTCGTCCAGATTCTTGGATCCCGGGACTTAATGCACAGCTTTGCATAGTAAGTTTTATTGTTATTCACTTATACTTTTCTTTGCATTTCTGACATTTATAAAGTAAAAAATTTAAAAAAAAGTATTATTTAAATCTAAATATGTATTTTAATATCCGTAAGTTATTTTAAGAAACGCTTTTTTACTGTGTGTTTGTAGAGTCTTGGCGACGTTTTTTTGGTTCGCCAAAGTTGTCTTGTTTCCGTGTCCTGATAGTATTAGGTCGTTGAAAAAACTTTCCAATTTTAATTGGTACGCTCTTTTTTTTTTCCCCCTTTCAAATGTTATGAATTATTTAAGAAACAGAAACAGATTACTTGTGTTGCTTATCATTTTTGGTCGATTTTATTTTTAGATGAAAATTTCTTAAAACCACCAGTGAAGCGATAAAATCGCCAAGCAGAAATGCTGTCCTCTTACGAGGCAAAAAAATGGCGGTGATGCGCCGGCCTATTATTTATTTAAGGGGCTCTATCCTAAAAGAACGATTCATTGAGTAAGCTTTGGCTCCTCCTACAGTAGTTTCGTCTGACCAATTGCTGCTCTCTATTTGCTTAATCTTCGTTGCTGGAAGTCTTTCATAAATCGCGGAAAACACACGCCAAAGCGCCAAGCTGTTGGTTGCAACGTTAATCGCCAAGCGAAACGGAAATGTTGATGACGCAGGTGTAAATCACGTCCGGTTAAAGTTTCCTATATTCTGTAAAACATCTAAATTTAAGGCTCATATATTGAATAAATGTTATAAAATTAATTTGTATAGAAAATACGATTCATTCTTATTATTTTCTCTTTCTCAAGCAATACGTAACTGTATTATATTGTAAAAGAAGGTCAAAAATGGAAGATCTAAATATAAAGGTATGCACTGTCATAAAAGAAGAGGCATATGTGTGTGAGTTGTGTAGTGAAGTTTATCCCGAAAAAGCACTTTTAAGCAGACATCTACGCATTCACACAGAAGAAAAGCCTTATACATGTAAAATGTGCTCTAAAGCATTCTCCGAGAAGAAAGATTTAAAAACGCATTCACGCAGTCACGAAGTTGAAAAGCCATACGCGTGTGAAATGTGTTTTAAAAGATTCTCTCGGAAGTATGATTTAAATAGGCATTCACGCATCCACACAGGAGAAAAGCCATTCGTGTGTGACATGTGTTCAAAAGGATTCTTACAGATTAGTGATTTAAATGCGCATTTCCACACTCACACAGGCGAAAAGCCGTACGCGTGTGAAATGTGTTTTAAAGGATTCTCTCGAAAGGGTGATTTAAATAGGCATTCTCGCGTCCACAGAGGCGAAAAGCCATATGTGTGTGAAACATGCTCTGAAGGATTCTCTCGCAAGAGTTATTTAAATGTTCATTCACGAATCCACACAGGCGAAAAGCCATACGTATGTAAAATATGTTCTAAAGGATTCCCTCAGAAAAGTGAATTAAATGCGCATTTCCGCACTCACACAGGCGAAAAGCCAAACGCCTGTGAAACGTGTTTTAAAAGATTCTCTGGAATGGGTGATTTAAATAGGCATTTACGCACTCACACGGGCGAAAAGCCATACGTGTGTGAAATGTGTTCTAAAGGGTTTCCTAAGAAAAGTGAATTAAATGCGCATTTCTACACTCACACAGACGAAATGCCGTACGAGTGTGAAATGTGTTTTAAAGGATTCCCTCGGAAGGGTGATTTAAATAGGCATTTACGCACTCACACGGGTGAAAAGCCATACGTGTGTAAAATGTGTTCTAAAGGATTCTCTCAGAAGAGTCATTTAAATGTGCATTCACGAATCCATACGGGCGAAAGCCATACGTGTGTGAAATATATTCTAAAGGATTCTCAGGAAAGCATGATATAAATGCGCATTTACGCATTCACACAAGGGAAAAGCCATATGTGTGTGAAATATGTTTTAAAGGATTCTCTCGGAAGTATATTCTAAAAAACCTTTACGAATTCATGTAAAGTGTGTTCATGTTTAAAGCCGCATGTTTGTAAAATATGTTCTAGAAAGTTTTCTGCGAAGGGAAATTTAAATAGACAAACTGATACAGGAGGGACAGCTATGCTTTTCTAAAAAAAAAAAAAAAAAACCTAAATGAACATCTACGAATACACACACACACAAAAAAAAAAATGTGATGTGTGTGTGTGAAATAGGTTTTAAACCATTCTCACTGAGGTGTGTGGCTGGCAACCAGAAGAAAATCCGTATGTATGTAAAATTTGTTGTAAGAGGTTCTCTCAGAAGAGTAATCTGAATATACATTTATGTACTCAGAAACGGAAAAGATGTATGTGTCTAAAGTGTGTTCTAAAAAATTTTTTTGAAAAAAAAAAATGATCTAAATACGCATGTATACAGAAAAAAATGCTATATGCATGCAATGTGTTGCAAAGAAATTTGTAAGAAGTGTTATCTAATTAGATGTCCGTGCGCTCATATAGGGGAAATTTTGTTTCAAATGCTTTTCTCCAAACAAATATCATAGCAACCATTTACGTATTCACAATGAAGATAGAGAGAAGGAGGAATATCACGCCGCAAATTCCTGGTGAAAAATGATTCTTAACGATTTTCATTGAAAACATAAGAGACAGCGTTAATTTTATTAATATCAAATCATTTAATTTACATGTTTAGTATAAGAGGCTCGAAAATATTTCGCCCTTGGATGTAACATTGGATATTCTTTTGCAAAAGTGATAAATAAATCTCTAGAAAAAATAAAAAATGTTAGAATAAATGTAAGAATGTGCAAGAAATGGCAATCATCTATCCAAATCATATTTAAAAAATAAAAATTTTACTGATTGAAATTAATAGTCCTCTTTACAAAACTAAATTCTGTCTTTGACTGAATTTTTACTTTTTTTTTTTTTTTTTTCAACTTTTAACCTTTAGAAAAGGGCTCTTCCCATTGTGAAACAGGGTAACTGCTATCACAGCCCCTCTCTAAAGGTTAATGGTCCGATTTTAATTTAATTAATTTCATTTATTTATTTATTTAAGTTTTCAAACAGAGGACAGTTTTTGGCTTATTACATTTTACTTTGCACGCTTAAAATTCTACGCAATTTAAAAAAAAAAAAAATATTTTTAAAAGGCAGAATTATATGACCACTCAAAAAAAAAAAAGGGCGGAGGGGACTACTGTGCAAGTTGTACCTGACGGGACTAAAGTGAAAGTTGTACCTCAAGGGACTAATGTGAAAGTTGTACGTCACGGGACTAATGTGCAAAGTGCAAGTTGCATAGAACGAACAAACTATTTCTTTGAACGAAAATGCCTACTAACCCTGGACGATAGGTCTAATATATCGTATCATATTATATATCGTATTTATCGTAATATAACTCAATACTTATTTCGCTTCCTTCTTCGACTCGTTTTAATACGCATTTTACATATGCATGAGCCGCCCCTGAAAAACAAAAACATTAAATCATGAAATTCATTTTTTTTACTTATTTTTATTTCATATTATTTCACGCGCACTTTTTATTTCCTAATTCAAAATTATTAAAAAAAAAAAAAAACTTTTTCGATATCGCTTGTAACGATACTGATTACTATTAATTTTCTTTTCTTTTTCTTTCAATAATAATAATAAAAAAAAGATTTTGATGAAATTCTGGCAAAAGTTGAATTTCGTTTAGGACGGTGGACTATTAGTTTTTTTTTTTTTTTTTTCTTTTTTCATATTACAACATCGCTTTCAAATTATTCAGTTATATTTTCGATAAATTATAGATTTCGATAAATGTCCAACTGTCGAAATCGACAACGCAGATTGAGACTAATAGGTCCTAAAAAATACGTTTTTTTTTTTTTTGTTGTTGTTGAAGGAAAAAAAAAATCGATAACTTTGTTTTAAATTATCACACATTTATAGTTCAACCATTCGTTTTATAGGTATTGACGAGATCTTTCGAAACATACCCATCTTGAAAATTTAGCCCCCCAGGGGGGAAACGATGCCCCCGCATGCTCAGAATTTTTTTCCTAGTTAACTACTACTATTATCAATAATTCATATTAATTTTACAATCACAAGTTTTTTTTCGTTAAAAGTAAAAAAAATCGATAACTTTGTTTTAAATTATCACAGATTTATGGTTCAACCATTCGTTTTGAAGGTATTGACGAGACCTATCGAAAGATACCCATCTTGAAACTTTGCTTCCCCGAGGGGGAAATCGATGCCCCCACATGCACAAAAATTTTTTCCTAGTTAACTACTACTATTATCAACGAGACCTTTCGAAAGATAACCATCTTGAAAATTTACTTCCCCGGGGGGGGGGGGGGGGGACCGGTGCCCCCACATGCACAAAATTTTTTTCCTAGTTAACTACTACTATTATCAATAATTCATATTAATTTTACAATCACAAGTTTAAAATAATTCTTATTATGTACATTTATACGAAATTTTGTCCTATACTGCCATGTTAAAAATTTAGAAAAAATACCATCACAGCGCCACCTTTTGAGCTATTGATCCCCAAATGTAATCAGCACCAGTTTATGTCGGGGACCAACTAAATACGAAGTTTGGTAAAATTTCGTTAAAAAAAAAAATACGAATTTTTTTCTAAGTTTTTTTTCGTTAAAAGTAAAAATAATCGATAACTTTGTTTTACATTATCACAGATTTATGGTTAAACCATTCGTTTTAAAGGTATTAACGAGACATTTCGAAAGATACCCGTCTTGAAACTTTGCCCCCACATGCACAAATTTTTTTTCCTAGTTAACTATTACTATTATCAATAATTCATATTAATTTTACAATCACAAGTTTAAAATAACGCTCATTATGTACATTTATACGAAATTTTGTCCTATACTGCCATTTAAAAGAGTAAAATCCGCTGTAAAAGGCACGTTAAAATATTTAAAAGAATTTTAAAAGGTTAAAAAACCGTTAGACAACATGTTTCGTGCTTATTTACTAGCACATTATCAGGTCTCGTCAGTTAATGAAAGCCACCGAGCTTTATCTTGTTGTTCTAAGAAAGGCTGCCATAGGGTTGCTAAGTCTTTACTCTGATTCTCGTTGATGCATTTATCGCCAAATTTCCAAATCATGATCTTTTCGTATATGTCTAATGTGTATTCGGTGTGGGGGGTTGCTGGAATTTTACTTTCCTCCCACTTTGGCTGGGCTTCTTTATTGTCGAGTAAAAGTTGCTTTAATGCCGTGTTTCCGTACAATGATTTAATGGAATGTTTATGTTCTTTAATCCTTTTACTCAAATTGCGCTTTGTTTTGCCAATATAATAAGATGTTATATTATTGATTGTGATGGGGATTGCATATACGCCGCCAACTTTTGTTTTTTTGTCACGATCGGATACTATCAGATTTTTCAATGTTGAGGTTTTAAATGCAATATTATATCCAATACTTTTAAATTGTCGTATTACGGGATAGAAACCTTTATTAAATGAGATTGCGCCAATAAATCTACTAGTTTCGTTTCCAGTTTTTAGATTCGTATTGTTAAGTATTCGTATTATTTAGTGAAACTATACTGCCATGTTAAAAGTTTGCATAAAATGCGATCACAGCGCCATCTGCTGGGCAATTGATCCCAAAATCTAATCAGCACCATTCCATGTCAGGGTCCAACTATATACCAAGTTTGGTTGGATTTCATTCATTGGTTCGTGAGATACGGTGAAAGCAAGAAACCACAGACAGACATTTTTTGAAAATTATCAATTCGTGTTCAGGACAATGCCGTAGCCAGGATTTTTTTCGGGAGGGGCCCATCACATTTCTAATACAAGGCCATCGAATATTCTATAATAATACGCATACCCAACGAAAAAAACATACGCACAAGCAATCAAGGGCCTGATTAACACAGGGACACATGGTGCCGCCCCGGGCCCTGAGTAGCAAAGAGCCCTAAAACTGGCCCTAAAAATGCCCCTTTGCCTCTAAAAATGACAAAAGTGGTATCATAAAATGTAAACTTTTGTTTTTTTAGTTTCATATACAGGTATATATATGTACTTTTGCTGATTCTTGCGCAGTACGAATGCTGGGGGTGGAGCCCACAAAAGTGTGTTTACCCCGGCCCTCACAGGAAGTTATTCAGACCTTACACAAAAAGACCCTGATTAACTTCTCGAGACCCCGGGAGCCCGCCTACTTCTCGCATTGTGCACCAATAAACACAGGTACATATATACCGGTTTATGGAAGTAATACGTCAGAATTTGCACTATATGATACCATTTTTAGGACATAAAAGGCTAAATGGCATTTTCAGGGCGTATTATATGGCCCTTGCTATTCAGGTCACATGTCTTACAGAGGCTTTGCACACAAATCTTTCGTCTATATTCTCCTATACACATTCACTCAATACCAATCATTTTATTAAAACTTTTATTTGCTAAAATTAATTTCCATGATGAATACAGATGATTGTTTCTAATACAAATGTAACATTTAATGTCCAAAGAAAGTCAATTTTATGTTCACTAACAATATCTTTAAAAATGTTTTTTGCCCTTTTTCGTTTTGTTAAAAATGAGGAAAAAAAAGGAAAACTTAGATTCAAATTAACATACATTAATAGTTCAACTGTTAGTCTTAAAGATACTGACGAGTTCTTTTAAAAGATACCCATATCGAATAACTGTCCCCCTCCGGGGGGGAGGACTTCACCCCTAGGGAGAAGCGTTGCTCCTATGTGTCCAAAATTTTTTGCCTACTTGATTATTTAGTATGATAAATACAATTCTTATTGTGTACATTTATAAGACATTTTGTACTATATCACCAAGTTAAAAACTGAGAAAAATTCAGACGGCAGCGCCACATGTTGGACGATTTTCAGCAAAAAGTTTTAGTCACTAATTTATGTCATGGTGCGGCTGCATATAAATGTATATGTAATTCTGTGCAGTGCAGTAGTTCCTGAGATACAATTGGAACAAAATATTTGTCACAAGACAGACATTTTCTAAAAATGGTCAAATCGTGTTCTGGAACTCTCAAAACATGTAAATCCATCGAAAACCGGAAATCAAAAATTTTTTTTCGAATCCAATACTTTCTTCTTTTGAATACAGAAGAAAGTAAAAAGATTGAATTCATGACGTAGGACAGTCCATTTTTTTAAATATTTTATTCTTTGAAAATAAGTTTTTTTTTTTTTTTTTCTTTTTTTTTTTTTTTTTTTTTTTTTTTGGGGGGGGGGGGGGGAGGATTTAATTCAATAACTAGAATCTCTTTAATATTCTTTAAATATTTTTGATAAACACTTAAGAAAAAAAAAATGTACATGCAATTTTGAAGTGAAAACTTTTTTATGTAATGATGAAATTGAAAACGATTCATCACAATAATTAAGAAGGAAAATTTGAACTGTTCCCATAGATTTTACACTTTTAAACTGTTCTTACCTGTTAGATCATTTAACCTTCAATTATTTTATCTCTGAAATAAACCATAACTTTTAAATTAATTTTGTTTTTTATTTTGAAGAAAGAAAAACTTTAGAATGAATTGCTTTTGTGTAACCCTGTATATTATCTGAAATCAGCAAAGTTTAAAAAGAAAAAATAAATAAATAAATAAATATTATAAACTGAAAGAAATGTGTTGTTGCAATTCCATTAAATCTGATTTTATTATGGGTGGTATTAAATTTTTGCTAATATATGATGTTTTAAAATTTATATTAGCAATAGATTGTTTAACACAGTATACAGTAATCACTAACAGAAGTGTTATCATATATATATATATATATATTGTTGCGTACTTGGGGGTTCGTGAGTTGTCCGAGAATGAAAGGCGAAACTTACAAAAATTCAATAATTTATTCACAGAAAGTTTAAAAAAAAAACAGGTCTATAAACCAAGTATCAGATTCAATTCAACCAGTAAACACATCTTAAACAACAGCTGTCAATAGCAAATCGACAGTACAAACTGTATAGCAATAATACTTACAGCAAGTCTCTTTCAAAGAGGCTCAAAACAATGCAAGCATTAGCGAAGCTGGCTGAGAACTGAAACTGACTGACTTGCCTTGGCGGGAAAACGCTCCCTATATACCCTGTAGAAAAGTGTGGAAGGTTCCCGAAATTTCTGTATCTCATTAACCAATGAGATTAGAGCTTCCATATTTGGTATATCCCTTATAAGGATTTTCTCGCCAAGGTCGCCAAAAAATCGCCAAGGTGGGAAAAAGTCGCCAAATTTAGCGCCAAATCCATTACCTGCCTTATTGGGGCTTTTTAATGCGTTTTTAAGGGAAAATAAGGCTATTTCAACGCTAAAACGACTCGAAATGCACAAAATTAACACTTTATCATCTTACTAAGCCTCTTTAAAAGAATTTATACAAAAATAAACACAATTACTTACAATTTTGTAACAATATATATATATATATATATATATATCAAAGGATAAAGTGAGGTACGATTTTAAATTATTATTTCATTATTTTAAATTGAGTGATAATTTAAAGGAAATCCCATTAAATTTCTTAACTTGAAAAGTAATTCTAAAGATTTCCCCTGTAAAATACGTTTTATGACAATGCACTTTCATAACATGAAAGTCAGAAAAATTGGCTGGATTTAAAAATAAAAAGTGCTGAGTAAACGCAACTCTCATATTCTTGTGGTTAAGTAATGCATATTAATTAATTCTGGGGATCCGGGCATGGGGTGGACTGTCAATCATTAATTTAATAGCCAATAATTAAGCAGAGGTGGAGTAAATATTCGCGCCCAAGTACACGGTATTCAAGCTCGAACACACGAGAAATCGTGGCTTTTTCCGATATTGACTTGCTTAATAAATCTACGTTAAATATTACTCTTATCATGTAAAAGCTCACTATCTAAACCCGCGGGCCCGGGGGGACGCCGCTACGGCGAATTGCCGACCATCAGCGTAGTTACGGGACATATGACGCTCAGGCTGTCTAACTTCAGGCTAAGACAGCATCTTGAATTTAATAAAGGATTATTAGTTAATCTGATGGACTCCTCATTCTTTCTAAGATGCACACATCACTGGAATACCAACCCACTTAATGTGATGGATCCCATGGTACGTTATATATATATATCTGATTTTTCCATAAAATTAAGAAGATTAGATTTTAAGAAAAATTTCTATATGTACAGTACTAAGTTGTATAGTAAATCATGTGAAAATAGTTTGCTCGCAGTGGAAAATTTCATGATTCAATTGAAAAAATATATCACTGTATTTTAAGACACAGTAAGAAATGCTAAAAAAAAAAAAAAAAAAAAAAAAAAATGTTTTAAATGGAGTTTTATTTCACAGATTTCATACTCAAATATGGGATAAAATTCCCTGAGTTTTTTTTTTTTTTTTTTTTTTGACATTTTTCAAGAAAATATTAGTGACATATTACAAAAAGCACTTCCCTAGAGAAGAAAGTACCTCTACCTCCACTTTAGAATGTCATATTATTGCTGATCATGATAGAAATTCACGTAGAAATCATTGTTTACATGTGTATTTTCATTTGAATCTCGATATAAAGCTAAACAAGAAAAATATATTATGAAAGGAAGCAAATATTTATTTTTCTAATCAATTTTTCCAGCATTTTAATAAAAATTTCTATTTTCCTTGATTTTTTTTTTTTTTTACAAAATCTAAATTCCCTAAATATTCCAGATTTTCCCTGAGAAGTATGGACCTTGTTTTAGAATGTCTCACTTTTTCATACATATTACTGTATATATACATACATATATATGAATTTCCGCATATTTACAATACCTAAATGTAACAAATTTAGTAGACAAGAAAAATGAATAATAATAAAAAAAAGTCATTAAAATTACAACTTAATTTTTTAAAATCTATAAAACCAAGATTATATATATTAACTTATTTTCAAAAAAGGATTAAATTACATTTACTTTAAAAATATATACCCAAATAATATCCTTTTACAAAATATGCACTTACGTTTTTTTTTTTTTTTTTTTTTTTTTTTGTTAAAAGTAAAAAAAATCGATAACTTTGTTTTAAATTATCGCATATTAAAAGTTCAATTAAAAGTTCAAAAGTTCGTTTTATAGGTATTGACGAGATCTTTCGAAAGATACTCATCTTGAAATTTTACCCCCCCCCCCGGGGGGTACTTCCCGCCCCAGGGGAAGAACCGGTGCCCTCACATGCACAAAATTTTTTTCCTAGTTAACTACTACTATTATCAATAATTCATATTAATTTTACAATCACAAGTTTAAAATAACGCTCATTATGTACATTTATACGAAATTTTGTCCTATACTGCCATATTAAAAGTTTACATAAAATTCGATCACAGCGCCATCTGCAGGGCAATTGATCCCAAAATCTAATCAGCACCATTCCATGTCAGGGTCCAACTATATACCAAGTTTCGTTCAATTTCATTCCTTGGTTCGTGAGATACGATGAAAAATACGAAATTTTGCGATCACAGCGCCACCTTGTGAACGATTGATCCCCAAATATAATCAGCACCATGCCCCGTCAGGTTCCAACTATATACCAAGTTTGGTTGAATTTAATTCATTGGTTCGTGAGATACGGTGAAAAATATGAAATTTTGTCTTATACTGCCATGTTAAAAATTTACATAAAATGCGATCACAGTGCCACCTGCTGGGCGATTGATCCCCAAATCTAATCAGTACAATGCCCCGCCAGGTTCCAACTATATACCAAGTTTGGTTGAATTTGATTCATTGGTTCGTGAGATACGGTGAAAACAAGAAACCACACACACACACACACACACAGAGACAGACATTTTCTAAAAACTATCAATTCGTGTTCAGGATATCCCAAAACGTGTTCATCCGTCAAAAAACGGAGGTCGAAAATTTTCGCGAATCCAATACTTTCTCTGTATTACATATAGAAGAAAGTAAAAACTTTAATGAAATCCAAATTATAATCATTTACAGTTAAAGGGAGAACATAAAAGAACTTCATAAGGTACATAATAACAACAAAAAATTTTTTTTTTACTACAGGAAAGAAATGTGCTGCTTAATTAAATAAAAATAAATTTAAAAAAATAATTAAACTAATACCAAATATCTCTATGAAAATATTTATCCACATACAAATTTCTGATTAAAAAAAAAAAAATCAACTTTTGTAGGTCAACTATTTATTTTTCTCTCTAATTTTTATTATTATTCACGTGTAATTAAAAAAATTTCATTTTATTTCTGGAAAATAAAAATGTATATAAATACGTATATATAAATATAAAACTTTCTACCGAATCTGGGTTGAAATCGGAAAAAGGGTAAAATAAATTAGAAATATTAAACCTATATTTAGAAATTTGATACCAAACGAAAGGGGCGATTTTTCTGAATCCAGGAATGCAAACAGTTTTTCGATGCGACAATTAGATTTAAAAAAAATAACTTAAGTATAAAATTTAAGTGGCAACGAAAAAAGGGAAAAATAAATTAGAAATATCAGACCTATCGTTACAAATTCAGTACCAAATGAAAGGAGTGATTTTTCTGAATCCTGAGGTGTAAACAGTTTTCCGATACGACAATTAGATTTTTTTAAATTACTAAAGTATGAAATTTAGATGGAAGCACTTCATTTCAATCTTTTCATAATTTGTAGTGCGAATCACGCAAATAAAAAAGTCTTTAACTTAAAAATTTATTTTTATATTTTATTTTCCATTCAAAGCGTTTCAGCGAAAAAATATTTATGGCGCATGCACAGGCTTTTTTTTACCCACAATTCAAAAACTAATTAAAATTTTGAAAATTTCTGTAGATATAATTTTAAGTTGGGTGAAGACCTAAGTTTCTGCCAAGCGCTGTTGAATTCCGTCCAGCCGTTCTCGAGTGATGCCGGGACAAAAAAAGCGACATACAGACATGATGACACACACACACACACACACAGGCAAAATTTTCTGAAGTCATTTTCGGCTTTCATGAGGTGTGAAACGTGAAGATATCGCAAAATTTTTTGATTCCGACAAATTTACAGACAAATCTAATTCTATTAATATAGATAAATTTTATTGTTAACTTTGAAAACTTATTTGTAAACTTTTTATTGTTCACGTTAGATAAATGTATTTATTTTCGTGTTGGGAAAAAAAAAATAAACTCGTATTTTTTTTTTTTTTTTCTATTTGGCAACAATTAAATTATGGACAAGATTTAAATGGCTAATTTTTTGCTATTATTAGCTTATTATTTTCATATTTTTATTAATTAAAAGAAAACTAAACAAAAATTCGAAATTCTGACTGATGAGCACAATGACCCTTCGGGGGGCACCTTTGTGTTAAATCTCGTGACTGTCCGAGCAACCGTTTTCGAGAACAGTGAAATATAAATATAAATATATATATATATATATATATATATATATATATATATACAAATGTTGCTCACTTAATAGTATATGTTTTTTTATTTATTTTTTATTTTTATTTATTTTATTTTATTTTATTTTATTTTTTTGCAACAATTAAATTACGGATAAAATTTAAATGGCTATTTTTTTGCTATTATTAGCTTATTCTTTTTATATTTTTATTAATTAAAAGAAAACTAAACAAAAATTGGAAATTCTGACTTCGGTGTGCACAATGATCCTTCGGGGGGCACCTTTGTGTTAAATCTCGTGACTGTCCGAACTACCGTTTTCGAGAACAGTGAAATATACATACATTTATACAAATATTGCTCACTTAATAGTATAAAATTCAGTAAAAAAAAACCTGAAAAAAAATTGATCGTGTTTTTTTTAGCATAAAAATAGTAATCAATATAAAATTTCATCCAAAACAATTTTTTAGTACATTCTTTCTTATAACGACATGTCGTAACTGTGTTGTGTCCTTAGCAATGGTTACTCTATAAGTCTTAATATTTCTTTTAGATGTTTTCTACAATTTAGCTTTTAATATACTTTTTTTAACTTAATGCTACAGAACAAAAAAAAAAAAAAAAAAAAGAGAAAAAAAAAAAAAGTTGGTTTAAATAAACAAACAACGTTAAAATGAAAGATTGTTTACCTTAAAATACGAAGTTGTCTTCCTTAGCAATGGGTATTAAATTCATTTCTCAAAATTTCTTTTGCACAAGTAAAAAGGAAAAGAAAAACATCTCGTCCCCCCCCCTTTTTTTTTAAATTATATATTTTAAACTTATTTTTAAAAATTTTCTCTTACTCATATATATACGATTGAGAAAGTATTATTTTGGGGTCAAATTTTTAAAAGTGAGTTTTGTTATATTTACACGTTTTTAGGTCCATGAATCACAAAATCAGGATTTTAGCGGCTGGTTTGTTTGTCTGTTTGTGTGTTTGTATGTTATAAGTGCATTTCAAAAACAAGTAGTAGCACCATATATAGCCATGCATATGGAAGAGAAATTATTGTTTGTGGGTCAAATTTTCGAAATTGAAATTTCTTTTATATTTACACGTACCCCATTCCAAAAATCAGGTTTTTAGCTGTTGGTCTCTTTGTGTGTCTGTTATAGGCATATCCCAAAAACAAACAGTAGCAGAATATACAAACTTAGTATTCAAAAATCTGTATCATATAGCGATGTTACATTAAATTTTTCGCCGAGATCAAGTAAATGCCCAGCAAAACTTATACTGGCGGGCTCGTTATGGCCTACTGCTGGCATCCTGCACTTGCCATCAGTTTCCGGTTGCCCCATATAACTCCAGCAGCGGGCCTTTTATGGCTGCCAGCAGTGATGGAAGCCTAAAGCAAAATGGTCGGTGGCCCAGAGGTGGCACAAACACAGATGGCCTTATGCAGACTATCACCACACGGCCAACCTCATGTTTTTCATGTTGTGGCCACAAATTATTATGCCATAACCAATTTGTATGCATAGAGGGCGCTGTGATTCTTTTTCTGTTCATTTGAAATTCCCTCGCTTTCCGCCATTTCATACGAAGTTGTTGTTCGTTAATGTAGTCTGCGGGTGCGTCTTCGAGGTTGAAAATCTTGTAAAAAGAATATATGAGTAAGTAATTCCATTATTAATTTGTTTTTGTATTATTTTTTAAATACTATTTTTTTTAAATGTTTCACTCTAAAGCCATTGTTATAACAAAAGGATTTCTAGAAATATATAACAATTATCCAGTTGATCCGTTTTAGTAAATTGTGATAGTCGCTAACCTTCTAGTATTTTATCATTGTTATTATTATTTTAATTGATTTAATAAAATAAAATTATGGATTTTATTTTATATATTTATATTATATGGACGGGAGAAAGTTATTAGAACAATTATAACTATTTATAGTTTATGTTTTATTTATTTTTTCTTCCTTCAGTGTAGTTAAGAAGAAAGCATTAGATTCGGGAAAATTTTCGACATCCGGTTTTCGATAGATTTTGCACGTTTTGGGTTGTTCTCATGAACATAATTTGAAAAATTGTCTGTCTGTCTCTTTGTGTGCGCTCAAAAATTTATGAAAGTGATAGTAGCCTAAAAAGTTTACTTCTTCCGCTTTTTTTTCCCTTTAATGTACAAACATTGCTTCCTCCACCCCTGAGGGAGAAGTATATCAGATAGAGTAAATTTCCAATATGAGGGCTTGGGGACAAAATCTCTCGGGACAAAATATCGTAGACGTAAATGAATACAAAGTAAAAAGAGTTGGTAATTATTAGTAATGATGTAAAAAATTTCATGACAACACATACCTTAGTCAGAGCACTGACATTCTGACAAACCTACAATAATTTTTTTTTATAAATTTTACTTAAAGAAGTTTAAAAACTATATTTATTTATTTTTTGTCAGAATTAGTCATAATGAATTCAATCGTGCTTATTAATTTTAAAACTTTTAATTCAAGTTTGTGAACAGTGTTCAGCTTTAATGTCAGCAATGATGTACACGACTTTTAAAATGTATTTTGAATAGTGAAAAGCAAAAGATAGAATAACTTAAAAATAAACATAGATAAAATAATGAAATTCAACTCTATGATTTATTTAATTATTTAATTATTTATTTTAATTAATTAATTAATATTTATAAGGCCCTGTGGCCCCCTCCAGAGATCACGCGTGACACAAAATCAAATTTTCAAATAGATCCTACTATTTTTCTGACGCGAGATTTTGTCCGGCGAGATTTTGTCCCGCGATATTATGTCCGGATCCCAATATGAGTATTTTTGAAAAAAAAATTCGTTAATATCTTTAAACGAACGTTATATTATACATCTGTGATATTTTAAAGCAAATTTATTGATTTTATTATTTTTAACAAAAACTAGTATGTTGTGGCACCACAAAACATGCTTTTATATTTTTTATTATGTAAATTTGCGTAGTGCAAATAATTTGTTAAAATCATTTTCCTGAATGCATGGAAACAATTTTCATTTTAAAACAGTGTTTGTCAATAATAATAATAATAATAATAATAATAAATGAATTTTGTGCCAATTTCTGAAAAAATGACTTTTTCTTCTTCTTCTTCTTCTTCTTCTTTTTCTTTTTCTTTTTCTTTTTTTTTTTTTTTTAAATAATTTATAACTTTGTTTTAATTTACCACAAATTTAATTCAGTCATTTACTTGAAAGTTATTGATGAGTTTCTTTTGAAAAATATCACCACTGAAAATTTGAAGGGCGAGCGATTCCTCAACTTATACAAAAAGAGTTTCCTGGTTAGTTGTTAACAAGTGAAATTGTTTTTCTTGAATTTTTGCATGCGTGAGAAATCCTACACACTAAATCAGAACAGAAAGCCATCTGTACTTCTTTCATAAAACAACAACAAAATGTAACTGATAATTGCTGCGTCAGCGTTGGTTGGGCTACTGGGCAGAGAGGAGATTTATTTATTCAGATAACGAGGAACTGTGTTCAGAAAATAAAATAAAAAAAGAAGAAAAATTAGTTAATTCATCAATTATTTTTAAATGAAAATTATTATAAGTATAGAACTAAAAGTTTGTAGGTGTAATATATGTCACTATCGCATGAAATGTAATGATTCATGGAGTCCTTCTATTTTTTACGGGCCTATAAATAAGTATATTTATTTATTAACAGCTTATAGATTCAAACTATTTGAAGTACGCTATTATACAAATTCTTCAATAACATATTGATTTCTATCTGAAATTATGCTAGGATTTGTGTCAACTAATTATTAATATTATTATTCATTTCCATAATCCGAATACCGTAGATAATGAAAGCATTGTATTCGGTCAAATATTTTGATATCGAGTTTTCACCTGATTTACATATTTTGAGGTCTCGTGAGTCAGAAAAGTGTTTTTTGGCAATTGGTCTGTGTGTTTGTGTATCTGTATTGTATATATGTGTATATGTTTCTGGAAATTTTCTGATTATCATATCTACAAAACTAATAAAGAACGACGAACTTCTGATTAAGACAAGTATAGTGTACAGATGATTTTTCCAACTTTTGTTGAAAACTGGAAATCTCAAAAACTGGCGATTTTCTTCAAATTTATATAAACTTTGTTTTGGATGTCCTTTTGTACTTAGTAGTTCAGGGAAATTGATAAACGACCTATAAAAATACACAAATTTTTTAAGTCTCACAAGTGCTTTCCCTTAAAAACAGCTTTATGGATTTTCTTCAAAATCGCTATATTAATTCCTTTTTAGATATCATTTCGTATGCAATTGTTAGTTTATGGTGAACAGATCAGTTTACTAAGTTTTGGTGAAAATTATCAGTGGGACAGTGAGCCGATATCTCAAAAACGACTTTAACTTTCTTCAAATTTGCTACATAAACCCCTTTTTACTCGCTCTTTAGCATGTAATACTTGCTTAATACAGGAAAATTGACAAAAGTCCTTATTAGGTGGAAGCAATTGCAAATCTAGGAAATGAGTGTTTCAAAAAACTGATCTAACGTATTTTTTTTTTTTTTTTTTTGTTAATTCGCTATGTAAACTCTTTTTGTTATATCTTCATGACGCATGTACCAGTTTGCTTTGACAGGAAAATTATTAGATTTGTAAATTCATAAATCATTTTTATGTTTTCTGACCACTTTATTTAACAACAGCAACAACAATAATAATAATAAAATACAACAGGGGTAAAATGTGTGTAGTAATAACTGATAAAATTCATGCAGATTACCATTATTATTATTATTATTTTAATGTGGGTCGGGTTGTCTGAACTTATTTTACTGTTGTCGGAACTATTCAAATTTTATTATCTAATAATTTTCTTGATAATCGCGAAACCCCACTATTGGAAACAAATTTTGTAGCCTAAAATATTCTTATACATCCATTTATTCAACTTTTTATATATTAAAAAATATATGAACATAGAAATTTTGATATTAACAAAATGACACAAAAAACGACACTTTTAAAAACTTGAATTTTTTGCATTTCATACACACGTCTATCTCTAATCTTCGCTTTATGGTAAACGTAGTTTTTAACTCGGTTATCGACCTCAAGGTTTTGAAGACAAACTGTTTTTAAGCTACTACATTTCGTTGATGACATTATGCTGAACTTGTAGTCAATTTATCTTTTCCTGATGATGGGTCAAGTTTAATTATTTTGAGTGGAAACGACTGGTGTGTTGTTTCATAATCTATAAAATTAACTTACTTTTTTCCTTCTTCAGCACTAATTTTCCTGTCATTTTACTAAATATTCTCTAAAACCTTTCTAGCATAATTTATTTTAATAAATTGAAAAAAAAAAAAAAATAACTTATCTAAAACAAACAAGAGAGAGACAGATTTTAAAACATATACTTATTGCAGCAAAAAATGTAATGAAGAGCTGGTGTTGAAAAAAGTAAATAAAGAACTTTGTAAATTTAATTTACAAAACAAAGTTGTAAAAAACATTAATAATAATAATTAATTTAAAAAAAAAAGTTTCAGGTCGAAATGATTCCACGACCATTCATTATGTGAATAAAATAGGCACGAGTGAAGTAGTTATAAATGGCGAAGTATTGCTCTTTCATACATTTTGAAATATGACTAACTATTATTAAAATAAACAAACCAAAATGAAATATTAAAAACTGGAAGTGATATTTAAACTTTTCAAAAACATAATTGCCCCATGGGATTGAAATAGTGCTAATGGCATATCTTAATACTATCTTCGGCGTGAAATTGCTGACAGAATTTTTGAGAAATGAATACATAAATATAGAATAATTATATTAATATTATTATATATTTTAATTATATTAATCATATTATAAATTTATAATATAATAAATTTATTCTAAATATAAATTTAATATAATAGAGCGAGGGATAGGAAAACTATTTTATGTAACTAAATTCTCTGATACATGGTACCAAAACTAAGATGTTTAATAGATGCTGAGTTATAGTAAAACTGTAGTTCTTGAATAATAGTAGCATCGCCTGACTACCGATAAACACACAAATTGAACCTGTCGGATAAGCCTCTATCAAAGGCAGTGGAGACCCGGGTCGAACATTGCGCGAAAGACGAAGACGCTGCTAAAGCAGCGGAGAATCAAAACTTGGTTTTATGTGATTTCAGAGAACTTTGCTTTAGTTATTAATTTTAAAGTAATATAATACATATATATATTTATTTATCTATTGATTTTCTTTCCTTTCTTTCTTTCTTTTTTTCTTTTTAAATTCATTTAAGTGTAGGGACAAGAAAGCGAAGAAATCCTGATAGTAATAAATAGAAACATTTGTAAATAAACATAATCATTGCCCCCTCCCCCCCCCCACTCCAATGAAGAAAAAAAATGTATCAGTTCTTTCAGGTTGAAATAATAAAACATCCCTTCGTGAGTCTAACAAAAAGCGTGAATGCAGCAAATTATTTTTGCTGCACTCATGCCCACATTGTTTCGCCTGATGAAGAACCTTTGGGGTATTTCGACCAGAAACAATTGCTGAATTTTTTTTTTTTTTTTAGTTTATGGTGTTTAGTTTTTTACAATGCTCTTTTTATAACAATTTTGGTTTCAATATTTTATAATTTTCACATGTAAAGTTACATTTATTTATATCAAATAACTTAACAAAATTAAACATATTAAAATTTGAACACTTAAAAAAAAAAAAAAAAAAAAAAAAAAAAAAAACATAATCTACTTCATTCCAAAAAATGTAATGGATCAACTGAATATTTCTTATATGCTGTACTAGAAATCCTGAATTTATAGCCATGGTGTATGAATCAAATACTTGTAAATAGTATTTAAAAATGAATATGTACAAAATCAAATTAAATATTGGATGCATAGAAAAAACTGGTTGCTACCTCATCAGAAAAAAGAGAGAAAAAAAAAAAGAATGAAAGAAAAAGAAAAAAAGCACTAATAAAATTAAAGGTATCACCAATAAAATAATATACTAGGTATAACCAAATCACTGCTGGCCTATTAACGGCCTTCTTCACTTACCGTCTCCGGAAGTCCGAGTCAATGTTATTCTATGGGAAACTTTCTTTACAAATAACTTATTAATCAATACATATTTTAAATTCTGTTCTCACATTCAGAAAATTCCCAACTTTTAAATTGTTGGACTTTTTTTAAAGATGTATTTTTTTAATTATTAATATTTTATTTTGAAATTGCAAAATGAAAAATTTCACATATTAAAAATTCGTATTTTGCAGCTTCAAAATGAAATATAAAAAATTAAAAAAATAATTTTTTTTAAAAAGTCCGTCAATTTAACAGTTGGGAATTTTCCGAATGTGAAAACAGAATTTAAAAATATGTATTAGTTAATAAGTTATTTGTAAAGAAAATTTCCCATAGAATAACGTTGGCTTCGGCTTCCGGTGACGGTGAGTGAAGCGGGCCCTTAATAGGAAAATATAAAGGACCAATGAAGACTGCCGGCAGTAATATAATTTTTTATGTTTGCCACAGCTGGCCCACTGTAGGCTGCCAGCAACAACATGGAAAAACTATATTTGCCACCATATGGCCCAACACTGGCCCTCTAACAATTTCCAACCTAATGTTCGTTACCAACATTACATATTTTCATCATACTGCTAGCTGCCAGCAACGACCCATTCACCGGCCCACTAACTTATTTTTAACTTACTGCTGGCTGCCAACAATGGATCGGTTGAATACGGCCAACTGATGGCCGGCGTAACATATTCCCTGCGGCAACGTTAACTTTTGCCACCGGCGGGCCAATTGCAGCTACTGCTGGCAACCAGCACTTGGCCTCATTCTGGCCGTCATTTGAGGTTTTGCTGGGTGGTTCATGCACAGGGACGTTCAAAAAAAATTCAAATGCATTATGTCTATGAGCGAAAATTTTAGTAGGTACAGTTTTTTTTAACTGTTCCTAAACCTAGTTTGAAATTGTGGTATGAAAATCATTCACCATTATTTACAGTGCTACCCAAAAGAACTAGAATATAACTATATTTGGAAATTGCAGAAAACCTGCTCAGAATGAAAATTAATTGCACTTACGCAGACACTAGATAAAGTATCTTAAGTTATATTTTAAGTGCTTGTGTTTGTATAATTACATGATTTTAGATTCCCTGAATAATAAAGTTATATTTCTAAGTGTTTATTTTTGTGTGTGTCAGCATAACTTAATAATAATAATAATTTCAACCAATTTAAATATTGCATTTTAAAGTTCATATGAGATTGCTATTTGAAAAGTTCGATTACAATTGATAAGTTTTATGGGGTGACGTAGGTAAAAGTTGTCTCAATAATTTTGAGTAAAGTTTTAAATTTAATAACGGCATTGAATTCTATATAAATATAGGTAATGTATTCCACGGAGTAAAAAGACAGGAGAAGAAGGTAATGCTGAAATTTTGTGATGTTGTTTTATAATGTTTACAGATGGCGCCAGCGTACAATACTTCCTTCTCTCTAGCTTCCGCAATGTTATTCAATGGGGAAATGTCTCGTTTTAATTATTTTTTTTAAAATAATATCAAGCTGAAAAAAGTTCGATCGAAAGCAAATCTCAATAAATAGAGTATTCTAACCAAAATGTTTTTTTTAAGAGCCATTTTATACAAATTTTGAAAGAGAGCTTTTAAAAAATGACGATCTTTGTGAACCGAAGCTAGCTAAAACAGAAAACTGGGAGGAAGAAGAATGGATGAAATTTTGTAAAGAAAAAAGATAAACTTCTTTTAGGTCCAGAAAACACGAACTCGGACATTATTTCTCTCCTGGGGCTTTTTTTTTTTTTTTTTCTTACCACTATCATAGCCTGTTTTACAACTAGGAACGAAGCATTTATTTGAAACATCTGAACTATGCAGTTTTAAGAACTTGCAAAAAAATTAAATTGCTTAAAATAAAAAGTTTAAAATGTACTCCAGCAAAATTCTTTTGAAAACAACACTATATCCGCGCCGAGGTAGGGAGTAATGACAAGTGGCGCCCATAATATTTACCAAAAATTTACATCACAGTTTCGTAGCTTTCTCCCATTGGACTTTCAACTCCTATTAATATTACTCCGTGATGTATTCAAACGGCCCATCACACAGAATTATTTGTCAAATTAAACTGTTCCAAAACCTAGTTTGAAATTTTTTAACTTAGGTTCATATTCAGTACTTGTGATCGTACCCTTTAATGTGCAATTTGTGTTTACTACATTGAAATGCAGGGTAAGAGCAAGTTGTGTGAGTTCCAAAATAGATTATTTAACTTTTTCTTAAAATGTAAAAAAACAATAAGAAAATAAAACCGTTTCCAAACGATGTATTTTGCCTAAAAACAATATTCCTTCACCCTAATAAATTTGCCATTTTTACTTTATTTTTAACGTGTGATAAGTATTAATTAAAACAGTTTATTCAAACTGTAATTTAAACATTAATCCGGTTTTAACTTGTACATTTATAAATTAGAAAAATCAAAGAAGTGGTACTTAAAAATATATATATATATATATATATATATATATATATATTTTATGTTCAAAACATAAATAAATAAATAAAATAAATAAGGTATCTTATTGCTTTTTACAAGTCTTATTATTCTTGTTATTATTGTCCGATTATTAGTTCCCCATCATACTATAGGTATGGGGAAGGTAATCGTGAAAAATTTCGACCTAGGTTTTTTGACTTTTTTATACGTTTTCAGGTGTGAGGAATCCGAAAATGAAAAAATTTGTATGGTGTCTGTCTGTAGGGTGTCGGTTAGTGTGTTAGTCCGTTAGTGTGTCAGTCCATTAGTGTGTTATTGTGTTAGTCCGTTAGTTTGTTATTCTGTTAACACGATGTCTCACGAAAAAATGATCGCAGAGAGGTCAGATCAGTTTTAAAATATTACTTTCGATACTGTCAAGAAACCTATTCACTTTCAACATTCGAATAAAAAATCTTCGTAAGTTATGAGAAATTTACAATTTTCTTAACATGGGAGAATAGGACAATAATTCACTTAAACGTGCATTAAATGGAAACTTTTTACTGTAAAAATGTCAAACCAGTTTTAAAATATCAGTTTTGATGCCGGAATGAACATCAGTAACTATAAGTATGCTAATTTGAAAATTTCGCAAGTTATTGGAAATTTACGAATTTCTTAACATGGCAGTATAGGGCAAAATTTCACATAAACGTCAATTTTGAGAGATATTTTTATCGTAAAGATATCAAACCACTTTTGAAATATTACTTAGAACACTGGCATGAATATTAATGACTAAGAATTTTCCAATTTAAAAAATTCGTAAGTTATTTGGAATTTACGATTTACTTAACATGTGAGAAAAAGGCAAAATTGAGCATACACATCCAATTTGAGGATCATAAATACATTAGAAAACTTCAAAATTATATTTATGTTATTTGTTTGAACATGATTGAATACAAATATTCTAATAGGAAAATTTCGTAAATTATTCGTAATTTACGATTTTATCAACATAGCGAAATTGTAAATTTTTCATATAAATATGAATTTTGAGGATTATTGCATTGGAAATAGTAGCATGAAAACTAAACAACAGTATGAAAACTAAACACCCTGATAAAATAAATTAATAGATTAGAATAAGATAAATATATCGAAGTGAACGGTGGATAGCTTATTAGGAGGGGATTTCATTCTGTCATTGTATCAAGCTTTGGTCAAATTCATTTCTTTTAACATGATTATAATATGTCTCGCACTAGAAATTTATGAGAACATAAATAAGATGGGGAACTGAGCAGAGTCCACCTATGCCAACTAGTTTTTAATTACTCACACAAATTGCTGAAGATTAGGAGTATCAAATCGAATTAATAACTTTGAAAATACGCTTAAATAATAATAATATTCTTTAAAAAAAGAAAGCACTTATGTTTTATTTCTGTACCTATTAAAAAATAAATTATCACTAAGCTTAAAATAGGGGGAAAAATCATTTATATTTCAATAATTTTTATGTATTGTAGTTTAAATTTTTAAATCTTCACCTTATGAAAAATCTGTTTCGTTTTATAGCATCCCTATTTACAACTTACCAAATAATAGCAAAACAACCTCCTTTTTCCAGGAACGGAATAGGGTTGTTGTTCACTATACGTTTGAGGTAGAGACAGGGGAGTGTCATATACAGTATGTAACATAGCATCCACGCCAATGAAGTTCTCCCGGCAACGACTGCCGAAAACGTGAGGCTTTCATTATATGCTTCCCGGCTCTGGTGTTTTTCACATAGTTGGTACATAAAAATATCAACCTTTACACTCAAATTTACTTAAGAGGCATCTCCACTTATCTTCCCCAGAAGTCAGAGCCAATGTTATTCTATAGAGATTTTTGTTCCATTATAACTTATTAACTAATATATAATTTTAAATTCCGTTTTTACATTCAAAAACTTCACGACTGTTAAACAATTTATCGCTTTCTAAAAATTATTTTTAAAAATTTTAAATATTTTATTTTGAGGTTGTAAAATGCGAATTTTCACAATGTGATTTTTTTCATTTTTGAGTTTAAAAATGAAATCTTAAAAATAAACAAAATCAATTTTTAAAAACCGATAAATTGTTTAACCTTCTAGCGGGCGCCCTGCTTATACGAACATGAAAGGTCGCTTGTATTTTTCATATACAGTACTTTAAAATACGTATTGTAAAGTATCTGAATATTTTAATTATACTGTAACTATTTGAAGATTAATAAGAATATTCAATTGGAACTTTTATTCATTAACAAAAAAAAAAAAAAAAAACTGAAAGGATGAAACTGAAAGCACGAAATCAATATAAAGTAATCAAAGAAACATCGGAATTATTCGAAAATAAAATAAAGAATATAGTTGATGTTTTGTCCTTTTTAATAAAAAGTGTAAAGTTAAAAGTTAATTAATTTTTAAAATGCTTAAAATAATAAAGTTTAAAACAAAAACAACAACGAATCATTTTAAAGAGCGGAAAAAAAAAAAAAAAAAAAAAAAATCAAATATAACAAAACATTACATGAACGGTCACGCATATTTTTCAAATACAAATAGCAAATATACAGCTTCATATCATTGTCTCGAGGTTCAAAAGATAACTAAAAATAGATCAATATATACTGACTGAATAGCCAAAGATAAGTGTCCAAATGCTCTTTGACTTTAAGATATACGACGGGATTTATCGCTAGTGTATCTCTCACATACGCGCGCCAGCTGGAAGGTTAATAGTTGTGAATTTTCGTAAAGTTAAAACGGAATTTAAAAATATGTATTATTTAATGAATTATAATGGGGCAAAATTTCCCATAGAATAACTTTCCCGTGGAATGACTTCCGCTTTCGGAGACGAAAGGTAGAGAGTCCCCTTAAAATGAATTCTGTATTTATTTTGAGAATGATTAAAACAATTTACAGTGAAACATCGACCCATAATAAAGCAATTTTAACAGAAAGTTTAAGTAGGTAAATAGAGTAAAGCATATTAGCAGACAACAACAAAAGATAAGTTTCAGCGTCGTTAAAGAGTTCCAAAGTATTAGAACCCTCTTAGTAATTTAAAACCTTTGCCATTTAAAATCAGAAAATCATTTTGTCATGTTTACATGTTTATAATATAAACATTCAACAAAAGCACATTTTAATTAGATATTTAGGGAAACTTTGATTAGGCAAAATAATGTAAGATATGCGTAATGCAGCTCAGGTACAAGAAAGTTAGGCACAAATATGGCAGATGTGTCTGCTCTTTTATTATACGTGCATCAGGGGAAACACAGCTGCAAGTGTAGCTTGGCTACCAATAGCATAAGGCAGTAAATTTCACGAGGATATAAAAGTCGATGGGAAATTTTGATTTTTATAGGTAATTGGCCAAAATTGACAGAAATTGTCTGATATTGAAGGAAAAATCCAGATAAGAGGAGAGATTAAAGAAAATAGCCTCCTTTCACTTCCCCTACAGCCCAGAATGTTTCAGTTATGTTGCAAAAAGCTTACAATCTTTCAGTAACGTAACACGTTTTAGTATGCTCTCTGATACCTTTCTGAAACATTCGCCCCTTTTGATTTTCTATCTGTTAAGTGATTGTAACGTTTCTGTTACGTATCGGATTTTTTGTTACGATCGCGGACATTTCTACGTTTCTGAAACTAATCGGAAAGCAATGTGAACGTTTTTAAACGTTTCGGAAATGTTCATAATGTTTCAATGTTATACGATTGTTACGTTTCTGGAACATTTTATGCTGTTAGGGTCCCTAACAGCACAAAATGTTTCAAAAACGTAACAGTCATATAACATGGAAACATTGTGAATATTACAGAAATGTTCAGTTAGCTCTCCGATTACTTTCATAGATGTAGAAATGTCCGCGATCGTAACGAAAAAATCATATACGTAACAGAAACGTTTCAATCACATAACATGTAGAACATAGAAAAGGGCAAATGTTTCAGAGAGGTATCAGAGAGCATATTAAAATGTGTTACGTTTTTGAAAGTTTGTAAGCATTTTGCAACATAACTGAAACATTCTGTGCTGTATGGGGTTATGTGATGAGTGGGCACATAAGCTAGAACATTTATACAAGTCAGTCACTTTTAAAGCTGAATGAAAAAACTGATTTTGTATAAAGAAATAATTAGAAAAAGAAAAAGGAAATTGAAAAAGAAATGAGAATACACTGATACAATAAATATTTAATAATTGAGTTTGTTATATCATCAATTCTGTTGTAAAAACACCAATTGCTCCACATTTTCATGAGATTGGCAATTTCTTTTATTATTGTAGATTTCTTCTGTTAACAAGAAATTTTTACAGCTACTCGGTACATTCCTAATTATTATAATGTCTATTTTCATTATTTTTATGTGCACACATGCACTTTAAATTATTTTTTAAAGTAAAATATTTAATTTGGAAACTGTTTCAGATTTTGCTGATTATATACCATTACACTCTAGGAGGGGCATCAGCACCAACCATAAATGTTCTGTTGCTTTTATAAATAAAATATAAATAAAAATTTGTGCTTGTTTTTATAGGATCTATTCAGACACCTTCCTCAGGAAAGAAATCTACCACCAGAAGTTAGAGAACATGCAAAAGAACTGCTTGATCTGGATGTGAATAAAAAACTGCTACAATAAAAATTACAAAGAGAAACTGGGAAAACTGTAATATTAAAAGATCTGTCAAATCTGGCCACTAAAAATAGCAGATTGAATGACCTGTGTGAAACCGTCACTTTTCTGCATGAAAAATATGGTCAGTTTTACTTTTACAGCATTATAAATTGACAACATATAATAGTAAAACAAAATGTATGCTAAAAAGCCTTATTAAATGTAGTATATATATCATTCTAATGCTTTTGACAACGGTATTAAAAAAAATCATGGTAAAATTTTCTCCTGTGGTAGGCTTCTTAAAGAAAATTTTCATCATATACAGACTTTTTTTCTGAAAAATACATTTTTCGTTTAATAATTATTAAAAGTTTAATGCTGATTTGGCTTTTTTTTTAATGAATTACGGTAATTTAAAGTAACAAAAAGCCCTGAGATAAGTTACATTTCAGACCTTGTATATTGAAAAGGTGCAAGTTTGACATTACACATTGCTAAGAAGCACTTGTTGGTATTTGGGTATATCTAAAAATATCATTATTATTATTATTTTTTCTTTTTCGTATCCTTCTTTTAGAAATTTGATTTTGAATAGTTCATAAAAACTTTTGACAGTTTTATGAAATACTTCTTTTTTTTCCTGCTTGTTTCAAAACATTTCTTTTCCTGTTTTTGGTATTCGTAGCAGGTTGTTTTTTACATCAAAAGGAACTGCAATGATACGGACATGTATAACGGATGAATGTGAATGGAATACCACAGCTTGTACTGAACTGGAAACCTGAAGGAAAAAACAGGAGGGGAAGACTCTGGAAAAGGTGGAAAGACAAGCTCATGTGGGGCATGACTGAAATGGGAATAGATAAGGAAGATGCTCGGGAAGATGAAGACAAAAACTAAAGACTGCTTCTGGTTGAAAGGAAACTTCAGCATTGAGGAAATTCCAAATCAAGAAGTTTCTCAACATTTTCCAGAGTTGAAAAAAAAAATCAGTTATAAGTTATCAAATGTTTCAAAAAAATAAATAAATAAATAAATAAAATTTCTCAAAAAGGAACAAAAAAATGGAATGCTTTTTTTTTGTACATTCAAGTACTAAGTACTTCTTGGCAGCATGACATGTCAAAGTAGTCAAATTGCTTGTGTCTTTTTGAAATACAGGATCTCAAATATAGCTTATTTCAGGGATTTTCGTCACGTTAAATAACTATAATTCATACAAAAGCAATCAAATGGATGCTTCCTTTTTGGAGTCTCTTTTGGAACTTTCATTTGCAGAATCTCATTAAAGTTTGCAATGAGTATAAGAAAAATGAATAGTTTCCAGAAAACATATAAAAATTTTTACAAATCTACTAGGAGAAAATCTACACCATGGGTTAAGGAGGTCTCAGACACTCCAAAACAGATTTTTTTGGAATACTGCTGTGAAACCCCCTTCTCATGGTATATACATTTAAAAGGATTTTTCAGCGCATACTTTGGGCTGCCAAAGTGGGATTATGGGGATACACACTCACTGTGACACTTTAAAAGTGTCCTAAACTTTTGTAACTAGATAATCCCTTGTGTAAATTTTGATAATGTATAATTTGTGCTAACTGGGGAAATTTAATGTTACTTTTAGGCATGCTTTTATGACATTATGTACTTTTAAAGAGGAATTTCCTTGAAACACAAAAATTTAATTTTCTTGTCCAGTACAACGTCATGTCGTTGAGCTTACATGTCTCTGACCACAGTTGGTTGGTTCCCTTTAACTTAGTAAATTATGACACATTTAAGAGAAATGTAAATAATAACTGTTGTTTCTAAATCATATATTTTACTCTTATTTTGTTATCAAGTTAAGTCAGGACGGGAAATTTCCGCTCGCCATTTGCAATTGAGATTTTTACTGCGGCGAGTAAAAATTTGGTCTAGTTATAGGTGTGATGTAATATTATGCTTTGAGTTTAATTCTTTTATATAGCTGATTATTTTAATTTTGAGTTCCTATTTTGTTTTCTGTTGGTTTCTTCTTCCAGTTTCCCACCCTGAATAACTGTTTCATATATATTTATGTGTACTATTTTTTTCTTTTTACTTCTAGATGCTGATATTGAAATACTGAAGGCAGTTGATGATACCATTGAAGGACTCTTTATTCAAACAATCACAATGAAGAACATTTTTGAATCCTTTCCAGAATTTGATGCAACCTACAAATTGTTGAACATGAACTTGTCTACTTTTATTTTTTTGGTGGAGGATGGCAAATGTGAAAGCGAAATAGTTGGAATAGCCGTAACGAGTAATGAACTAAAGGAGACTATAGACTGGGTCATAAAAACTTTTAAGCATAAAAATCCTGCTTCCGTTAACACAAAAGTTATTATGACAGATAAGGACTTAACTGAGCGAAACGTATTTAAGACGCATTTTGAAAATGCTAATTTGCTTTTATGTATTTTTCATTCTTTACGAACATTTGGCCGGGAAAAAACTGAGGAAAAATATGGTATAACATCTGCTCTAAGAATGTTATATATGTAGATATTGCAAAAAATGATATGTGCTCCATCTGATGACATGTTTAATGAACATCTCCGAAAATTTGATAGTGTGTACCTGTTCGGACATCTGCGCATGTCAAACGAGCACCGCGGGCTTTCGTGGTCATGTGACAATATCAAGAATTCAGTTGTTGTTTGGCTTTCGTCTGCAATAGTCGAATTGCCTAGCGGGTATATCCCCATTTTGTAACCGCGTGTTTTATCCCTAAAAGTATGTATAAGCGGGTTTATCCCCACATTATAACTGCGGGCTTTGTCCCCTTCTATCTTTTACGTCAAATATGTGTAGTGTGTTGTTTTGTACCGTGTCGTCGATTAAAAAATATGAAAAATAACTGAAGGTTATCATCTATAAATTAACACACACCAATCTCCTACATTAGTGGTCCGTCGAGCCGGAGATATCCAGCAAATTAATGAATATGGAAAAGCTAAAACGAATGAAAAGCGCCGTAAAAGGTGGCATAACAAAAATTGAATCCTTCGTTGATTTGAACTCTGAAAATATTTCTTGTTCCACAATTGAACTTGAAATAAAAATTAGAAAGCTATCTGAGTTGCAAGGCAAACTAAGTGATATCCGGATCCAATATTATGGTATTCCGGACATAAAGGACTTACTTGCAATCGAAAATAAAATAGATGAACTTGAAGATCGCCTTGAAAGAATTGAGGTAAGTCTCAATTTACTTCTTAAATCTGTTAAATTTTCTGAGAACAATTCTAGTAAAAATGAAAGTTTAGAATTTAAAAGTTCTGGTGAAGTTAATGTCCGGCTGCCTGACATCCCTTTGCCTATTTTTAATGGTAAAATTGAAGATTTTTCCCCATTTAAAATACAATTCAATAACTTAATTTCTAACAACACGAAACTAAATGATGCTCAGAAACTGTTTTATCTTCGTGCATCCTTAACTGGTGATGCGATAAAACTAGAAAGTCCTGATGATACATTTACCTCACTATTTAATGCACTTATAGAAAGATTCGAACCACCGAATATTAATTGACACTCATCTATCAGCAATAATGCATTATGAAAAAATCCATCGGGAATCCTTTAACGAACTGAGATCCCTTATTGATTGTATAAATAAAAAAATGAGAGCACTGAGTGTTTTAAATTATAAGAGAAATAATTTATCGGATGCAATGCTCATTAATATTATATTATTAAAGGTAGACAAAGAAACAAAAAAATGTTTGAATATTCAGTCAAAAAAACAGAATATCCAAAATTTGAGGAATTAATGTCATTTTTGGAAAGTCGAAGTGCTACTCTAGAAAGCGTATCTAGAAATTCCGCTGAAAAAATCGAAAATTCCTCCCAAAACGAAAACCTCTATGCTTAATTCTGCATGTAATTCAAAGGTAAAAAATTGTATTCTGTGTAAAAATTTGCATAATTTAAACAAATGTCCCGAGTTTCTTAAAATGAATGTATCTGAAAGATTCGATTTCGTAAAACGTAACAAACTTTGCATCAACTGCTTTAATAAATTTCATTTGTCATCCTCTTGTGTGTCGAAGTTTAAATGTAGCAGATGTGGAATGAATCATCATTCTTTATTGCATAAACAAAAAGAAAATAGCAGTAATTAAGACCAAAAGAGTGAGATTAATTCTACCCACCCTATCCTCAGACGCCGTTGATACCCTCCCAACACAGTAGTCCGGAAATAATGAACCCTTTCGCTTATTTTCCAATAAGAAAAGAGAGAAAAAATCTGTATTACTGAGTACGTGTTTTGTTTATGTTCAAGATAAATACGAAAAGAGTGTGAAGATGCGTTTTCTTTTAGACTCTGCGTGTAATGCGAATATATTAATTGCCGATTGCGCTAATATATTAGGATTGAAATCAAAGGTTATAAACATTCCTATCACTGGATTAAATAACTCTTCTTATAACGTTAAGAGAAAACGCATCTTCACTATTGCAGCCGAAAGCCAAACAACAACTGAATTCTTGATATGGTCACATGACCACGAAAGCCCGCGGTGTTCGTTCGACATGCGCAGATGTACGAACATGCCGCCCCGCGTTGCAATGTGCGCAGCACATTCAAAGTTCGGGTTAGAGATAAAGCAATATAATAATAAATGTTACACAATGCAATATAATAATAAACGAAAATTGAAATACAAAAATACAATTATGCACAAGAATATTATAAAGGCACATCATACAGTAATACTAAATGTAATATAATAAGGTACACACAAGAAAAAATATTTCTTTTTTAATCATTAATTGGCAAAATAGCTAATTTTGAAATAGCTCTTTTCAGTATTCCATTTTTTGTTTGAATATCAACAACTCTAACAATATTATCCCTTCCAATATAGGTTTTAGTAATGCGGCCTAGTAACCATTTTAGAGGGGGCAAATTACCCTCTTTTATGACAACCATATCACCTACCCTTTCGTTTTGTTTTTCAAAGTACCACTTAGTCCTTTGCTGTAGATTATTTAAATAATTGTTAGACCAAAATTTCCAAAATGTTTGAGTTAATTTACAAGTTTGTTGCCACAAATTTAATTTATTGGTTTGAATGTTGGTCAGTGAGGGTTCGGTGATGGCCGTTAACGATCGACCGATAAGAAAATGACCAAGGGGTCAAAATTTCCAAATCCTCTATGTCGGCTGAAAGAGGGGTTAATGGACGAGAATTCATCATGGATTCAATTTGAATCATGATGGTTTGAAAGGCTTCGTACGTCAGTTTAGCATCACCTATAATACGCTTGTAATAATACTTAAAAGATTTAATCCCAGCTTCTCATAAGCCACTAAAATTTGGTGCCCTGGGAGGAATAAATTTCCATTCTATTTTCTCATTTGAGGAGAAATTTGCCAAATTTTCATCTTGTTGGGTAACTAATTAAAAAAATTCCTTTAAGTCTTTATTAGCTCGAACAAGATTACTCCCATTGTCCGAAAAGATTTTAGCACACTTACCTCGTCTGCCGATAAAACGTTTCAAGGCAGCAATTAGTGACTCTGAAGTTATGTCAGAGAGGATTTCTAGGTGTATTGCCTTAGTTGTAAGGCAAACGAAAAGAGCAACATAAATTTTAATGGGGGGCCCCTTTTTTTTATGCTTATTTTTTATAAAAAAGGAGCCACAAAGATCTATGCCTGTACTATTGAATGCGAAGACAGGATTTATACTCTCTTTAGGCAGATCACCCATTTTTTGAGAGCATAACTTAGGGTTAGCTCTAAAACATTTGACACAATTATGGATAATTTTACGACATGCATTTCGACCATTTAAGGGCCAATATTCTTGCCTAATGTTATAAAATAATGTCTGAGGACCTGGATGGTGAAATTTCTCATGAAAATGTTTAATAACTATCTCACTGAACTTACCCTTTGGCAATATTATAGGATGTTTTTCCTTATAATTCAAATCTGAATTATGTAACCTACCTCCAATTCTTAATAAACCATCTGAATCTATAAACGGTGCCAGGGGGCGAAGCCTGCTGCTAGGAGAAATACAATTATTAAATTTTATACCTATTATATCATTCCCAAATTCTCCCTCCTGGATGGTCTTTAGTATAAAATTTAGTGCAGCCCTCTTTTCTTCTGGGCATAGGTATCCAGTTTTTCTTTCCCCTGGATGTCTTATATTACTTATAAACCTGAAAATAAACGCTAAAACATGCACAATTTTAGTAAAACTATTACTAATGGTTAAAATGTTATCAACAAAACTGAAAGGTTGGGTAGTTACATAAAAGGAAAAATTAAGTTCAGGATCATTAAGACCTTTTTTTGCCTCAGAATAATAGTCACTTTCTGGCATACTTATAATGTCCTCCTCTGAGGGTTGCAAGTCCGGTACAGTCAAAAAAGGTGGGCCGTGCCACTACATAGAACTGTCTAAATGTGAATTTGCACTAGTTCCTCGGGTCAACAAATCTGCAGGATTGTTCTTTCCGGAGCAATGGTGCCAGGAATTCGGATTACTTAAAGTTTGTATTTCTGTTACGCGATTTGCCACAAATTGTTTCCAACGTTTGGCCGAGCCCTTTATCCAGTACAATGTTATCTTGGAGTCGGACCAGTAGTAAACTGTAGACACTGTTTTTTGATCGATGATAGGTTTTATCTTGTGGGTCAGTCTTGCACTTAATAGGGCACCAAGCAACTCTAATCTAGGTAAGGAAATTTCTTTTAAGGGAGCAACACGGCTCTTAGATGTTATGAGGTTGACTTCTATATTATTTTCTGTCTGTATACGCAGATAAATAGCAGTGCCATACGCTGCCTTACTGGCATCGGAAAATGCGTGTATTTTCACTGCAAGTACCTGGTTGGAGCAACTTAGGAATTTTTACTTCAGACAATTTAGGAAGCTCTTCACACCATTTTTCCCATTTTCCTTGGACATCGGCTGGCAACTGTCCGTCCCAGGGTATTTTCTTCATCCATAATTCTTGAAATAGGCACTTGACTCTAATGGTGAAAGGCGTGAGCAGACCCAGAAGGTCAAATATCTTCCCAACTGCTTGCAAAAGGAGACGTTTTGAACTTTTCTTAGAGAACAAAAATTCTAATAAACTCTTTACTTCTAAAGTTAGACAATCCTCTTTATGTGAACAAGTCAGTCAATTTTAAAGCTGAAAGAAAAAACTGATTTTGTATAAAGAAATAATTAGAAAAAGAAAAAGGAAATTGAAAAAGAAATGAGAATACACTGATACAATAAATATTTAATAATTGATTTGTTATATCATCAATTCTGCTGTAAAAACACCAATTGCTCCACATTTTCAGGAGATTGGCAATTTCTTTTATTATTGTAGATTTCTTCTGTTAACAAGAAATTTTTACAGCTACTCGGTACATTCCTAATTATTATAATGTCTATTTTCATTATTTTTATGTGTACACATGCGCTTTAAATTATTTTTTAAAGTAAAATATTTAATTTGGAAACTGATTCGGATTTTGCTGATTATATACCATTATACTCTAGAAGGGGCATCAGCACCAACCATAAATGTTCTGTTGCTTTTATAAATAAAATATAAATAAAAATTTGTGCTTGTTTTTATAGGATCTATTCAGACACCTTCCTCAGGAAAGAAATCTACAACCAGAAGTTAGAGAACATGCAAAAGAACTGCTTGATCTGGATGTGAATAAAAAACTGCTACAATAACAAATTACAAAGAGAAACTGGGAAAATTGTAATATTAAAAGATCTGTCAAATCTGGCCACTAAAAATAACAGATTGAATGACCTGTGTGAAACCGTCACTTTTCTGCATGAAAAATATCGTCAGTTTTACTTTTACAGCATTATAAATTGACAACATATAATAGTAAAACAAAATGTATGCTAAAAAGCCTTATTAATTGTAGTATATATATCATTATAATGCTTTTGACAACGGTATTAAAAAAAATCATTCTAAAATTTTCTCCTGTGGTAGGCTTCTTAAAAAATTTTTCATCATATACAGACTTTTTTTCTGAAAAATACATTTTTCGTTTAATATTTATTAAAAAGTTTAATGCTGATTTGGCTTTTTTTTTAATGAATTACGGCAATTTAAAGTAACAAAAAGCCCTCAGATAAGTTACATTTCAGACCTTGTATATTGAAAAGGTGCAAGTTTGACATTACACATTGCTAAGAAGCACTTGTTGGTATTTGGGTATATCTAAAAATATCATTATTATTATTTATTTTTTTTCGTATCCTTCTTTTAGAAATTTGATTTTGAATAGTTCATAAAAACTTTTGACAGTTTTATGAAATACTTCTTTTTTTTCTGCTTGTTTCAAAACATTTCTTTTCCTGTTTTTGGTATTCGTAGCAGGTTGGTTTTTTACATCAAAAGGGGCTGCAATGATACGGACATGTATAACGGATGAATGTGAATGGAATACCACAGCTTGTACTGAACTGGAAACCTGAAGGGAAAAACAGGAGGGGAAGACTGTGGGAAAGGTGGAAAGACAAGCTCATGTGGGGCATGACTGAAATGGGAATAGATAAGGAAGATGCTCGGGAAGATGAAGACAAAATCCAAACACTGCTTCTGGTTGAAAGGAAACTTCAGCATTGAGGAAATTCCAAATCAAGAAGTTTCTCAACATTTTCCAGAGTTGAAAAAAAAAATCAGTTATAAGTTATCAAATGTTTCAAAAAAAATAAATAAATAAATAAATAAAATTTCTCAAAAAGGAACAAAAAAATGGAATGCTTTTCTTTTGTGCATTCAAGTACTAAGTACTTCTTGGCAGCTTGACATGTCAAAGTAGTCAAATTGCTTGTGTCTTTTTGAAATACAGGATCTCAAATATAGCTTATTTGAGGGATTTTCGTCACGTTAAATAACTATAATTCATACAAAAGCAATCAAATCGATGCTTCCTTTTTGGAGTCTCTTTTGGAACTTTCATTTGCAGAATCTCATTAAAGTTTGCAATGAGTATAAGAAAAATGCATAGTTTCCAGAAAACATATAAATTTTTTACAAATCTACTAGAAGAAAATCTACACCATGGGTTAAGGAGGTCTCAGACATTCCAAAACAGATTTTTTGGAATACTGTTGTGAAACCCCCTTCTCATTGTATGTACTTTTAAAGGGATTTTTCAGTGCATACTTTGGGCTGCCAAAGTGGGATTATGGGGATACACTTTCACTGTGATACTTTAAAAGTGTCCTAAACTTTTGTAACTAGATAATCCCTTGTGTAAATTTTGATAATGTATAATTTGTGCTAACTGGGAAAACTTAATGTTACTTTTAGGCATGCTTTTATGACATTATGTAACTTGAATTTCCTTGAAACACAAAAATTTAATTTTCTTGTCCAGTACAACAGCATGTCGTTGAGCTTACATGTCTCTTGGTTGGTTCCCTTTAACTCAGTAAATTATGACACATTTAATAGAAATGTAAAAAATTATTGTTGTTTCTAAATCATATATTTTACTCTTATTTTGTTAGCAAGTTAAGTCAGGGCGCGAAATTTCCGCTCGCCATTGGCAATTGAGATTTTTACTGCGGCGAGTAAAAATTTGGTCTAGTTATAGGTGTGATGTAATATTATGCTTTGAGTTTGATTCTTTTATATAGTTGATTATTTTAATTTTGAGCACCTGTTTTGTTTTCTGTTGGTTTCTTCTTCCAGTTTCCCACCCTGAATAACTGTTTCATATAATTTATGTGTACTAATTTTTTATTTTTACTTCTAGATGCTGATATTGAAATACTGAAGGGAGTTGATGATACCTTTGAAGGACTCTTTATTCAAACAATCACAATGAAGAACATTTTTGAATCCTTTCCAGAATTTGTAGCATTTGATGCAACCTACAAATTGTTGAACATGAACTTGTCTACTTTTATTTTTTTGGTGGAGGATGGCAATTGTGAAAGCGAAATAGTTGGAATAGCCGTAACGAGTAATGAACTAAAGGAGACTATAGACTGGGTCATAAAAAATTTTAAGCCTTAAAATCCTGCTTCCGTTAACATAAAAGTTATTATGACAGATAAGGACTTAACTGAGCGAAACGTATTTAAGACGCATTTTGAAAATGCTAATTTGCTTTTATGTATTTTTCATTCTTTACGAACATTTGGCCGTGAAAAAACTGAGGAAAAATATGGTATGACATCTGCTCAAAGAATGTTATATTTGTAGATATTGCAAAAAATGGTATGTGCTCCATCTGATGACATGTTTAATGAACATCTCCGAAAATTTGATAGTGTGGTACCCAATAATATTAAATCATATTATTATGAAAATTGGCATTCCATTAGGAGTGAATGGAGCAAAAGTACTTAAATGGGCAAAGCAAACTTCTTGAATTATACGAATAACTGAATGGAATCCATAAACTCAAAACTGAAATCAACTGTTCAGAAAAACAGTTCAATAGTGGACTATGTTGAAAAACTCTTTTCGTTCATAAATACTTTACAGAATGAACGTCAACATAAAGGAATCACAATGTTTCACAAAACAGAATAATAAAACAATCTTGTGGAGTACTTGTAGAATATGAGGGTTTTCTAACTCCAAACATATTTTTACATATTGAAAGGAAGCTAAAGACATTTGAAGAAAAAAGATATGATGTTTCCAAATATAAAAATTACTTTAATGTTAATAGTTCTCAGTGTATGATAAAAGTTACACCACAGTCATGTGAGTGCAGCTTTCACACTTCCATGATTTTACCTTGCCGTTACGTATTTGCTGTGAGGCACTCCATATGTATGCCCCTCTTTGACCCTGAATTAGTCAATAAGAGATGGACTAAGAACAACTATTTAAACTACCTACAAAATATTATACAGATCCTTCCAACATAATAACAGAAACTCAAAACATTACAGTCTCAACAATATCAAAATCTGCTAAACCAAAAAGTGTCCAAGCAAAACGTCGATTGGCAACATCCGTCACAAATGATATTGCAGATGCAACATCTTTGTTAAATGAAAGTGAATTTCAGCAAATGCTTGATTTGTTGAAAGAATTTAAAAATAATATAATCAATAGAAATTTCTGTATTCCAACTCTTCCTCGGCAATCTCCTGACCAATCCCCTTCCAATCATCAAAATCTGAACATATCGGGAACTCAAAACCTGGATGTATCTGTTCCCGAACAACCTCAAAATTTGGTATCTGTGCAAGAGCAGCCTCAAAATCTGGACATATCTGTTCCCGATCAGAGCAGTTTCAGAGCATTTGATGCAGAGCAGTTTCAAGATCTGTCACAAAATTTTTATATGGCAATAATACCAGATCATGATTACTTCATTTTGCCGACAATTGGTAACACAGAAATGTCACATGAAGTACCAACACACACTCAAGTAGAACCATCTACGTACATAACTGAGTCTACAAGTGCTTGGCAACTTAACACTTCTGGATTTAATCATCAGCATACTATTAGCGATGTAGCCAGTACTTCTAATCTTACATCTAATAATTTAAATAGTATTAAAATGCCTCCAATTATTAAAAAAAGAGGTCGACTAAAAGGTCATGATTTAACAGTGATTGGTGTACCGAAGAAAAAGAAATGTCTATTTAACAAACCATTGCCTTTTATGTATCGTACCTTAAAAGACAAAGAATTAATGTTATTGGAATGCTTTGTTTCAAAAGAACGTGCTGCCACTGCACGGCTGAGGACTATTGATGAAGAAGAAGTAAATGTTTTTCCACACACAGTGTCTTCAAGGGTAACTGATAAGCAAGTTGACATCAACCTCATAAAAAAGTATTTTTCTACAGATGCATGGAAAGTTGTTGAGCAAGTTCTCAACTTAAAACTCAAAGAGCCTAGATGGATCTGTCGAATCTATTGCCATGATCTGGCAGATAGTAAGTCGATTGGCTGCGATGGTTGCCTTCAATGGTATCACCAACAATGTATGGGAATTAAAACAGTTCCCAAAACAAAATATTGGATGTGCCTAAAATGTAAATAAAGTGCCGAGTGGAATTGACCCACTCATAAAAAGCATGCTATTTATTGTGTCTTTGTTTCTTCCTATGCTGCTAAATTTTATTAATTAGGTTTTTGAATGTGTTTGGAATGCAAATTTTTGCTTACCATTTGAATTAATTTTTCCATGTTCTCAATATAAATAAACCCCTTTTCTTCATGTGTACATGATCATATATGTTCACAAACATACAATTTTTGTTGCACACTAAGTATTTACTCTGCTGTGTAGTAGTACCAGTACAACCTCAAAATCTGGATGTATCTGTGCACGAGCAGTCTTGAAATCTGGACATATCTGTCCCCGATCCGAGCAGTTGATGCAGAGCAGTTTCAAAACCAGTCACAAAATCTTGATATGGCAATAATACCAGATCATGATTACTTCATTTTGCCGACAATTGATAACACAGAAATGTCACATGAAGTAACAGCACACACTCAAGTAGAACCATCTACGTACATAACTGAGTCTACAAGTGCTTGGCAACCTAACACTTCTGGATTTAATGATCAGCATACTATTAGTGATGTAGCCAGTACTTCTAATCTTACATCTAATAATTTAAATAGTATTAAAATGCCTCCAATTATTAAAAAAAGGGGTCGACCAAAAGGTCATGATTTAACAGTGATTGGTGTACCGAAGAAAAAGAAATGTCTATTTAACAAACCGTTGCCTTTTATGTATCGTACCTTAGAAGACAAAGAATTAATGTTATTGGAATGCTTTGTTTCAAAAGAACGTGCTGCCACTGCACGACTGAGGACTATTGAAGAAGAAGAAATAAATGTTTTTTCCACACACAGTGTCTTCAAAGGTAACTGATAAGCAAGTTGACATCAACCTCAGAAAAAAAGTATTTTTCTACAGATGCATGGAAAATTGTTGAGCAAGTTCTCAACTTAAAACTCAAAGAGCCTAGATGGATCTGTGGTATTTGTTGCCCTGATCTGGCGGACAGTAAGTCGATTGGCTGCGATGGATGCCTTGAATGGTATCACCAACAATCTACGGGAATTAAAACAGTTCCCAAAACAAAATATTGGATGTGCCTAAAATGTAAATAAAGTGCCGAGTGGAATTGACCCACTCATAAAAAACATGCTATTTATTGTGCCTTTGTTTCTTCCTATGCTGCTAAATTCTATTAATTAGGTTTTTGAATGTGTTTGGAATGCCAACTTTTGCTTACCATTTGAATTAATTTTTCCATGTTCTGAGTATAAGTAAACGCTTTTTCTTCATGTGTACATGATCATATATGTTCACAAACATACAATTTTTGTAGGACACTAAGTGTTTACTCTGCTGTGTAGTAGTACCAGGTTAGACTTCTGCACTGAAAGGTTCTAATAACATTACATGTGCAATAACATTGACAGGGGGGGGGAATCTAAGGAGTTCTAGCCTGCATTTACGTCAGTTTCAGAGAAAACCACTCAAAACTCCAAATGGCTAGACCAACATTTCAACATTTTTTTTTATTTTTTTTTTTAAGAAAGATGTTTGTTTAAATTGAGTTTTGCATTTTTTTTTTAATTATTGTTTTAGTTCTAAATTTAAGAATTATGTATTAAATGGATGTAAATTTCAAAAAAAAAAAATTCACATTAGTAGTATCACCTTTTTAATTTAAAAAATAAGTACTGTAATCTTTTAATAGGTAATGCTCAAAAAATATTTAGATTTTCAGAAAATAAATCTGTAAATTATATTTTTAAAAGTACATGATACTGCAAGTCAACAAGAAATAAATTTAGGTAGATTTTTACACATAAGGTGCCACAAAAACATTGACATGTTACTTTTTTATGACAAATTTCCAATCAGCAATTGATGCCCCATACACTAATAAGATGATTCACAAAATTTCATAGTTTTATTTTAAAAAGTCTCAGATGAGACACAAAAAGAAAAAATGCTGACTCACCAAATTTTAAATCTATACATCTAAAAATTTTCAGGATTTTTTTTTAATTTTTACAACTCCTCTACAAAAAATGTACACTGAGCAAAATATGTCCCATACGTTAATAAGGTGTAATGGAGGGTATGTGGTGTATATCTTCTGTTTCTCAAGTAAAGCTATAGCGTATACTCTCTTCCATATTCTCCCTGCCTATAGTATATATTCTCTGTTCTTTTTAAGACTACAACACTGGCTGTACTCGTATGTCACATCTCTCATATATAGGTCGCTAGGTGAAGCCACAGAGGGTGGCACGCTGCTGGTAATGGGCGGAGACTTAATTTAGATTACAGATTTAAATCTGTCAGGATTTTTAGGATTTATTTAACCTATCTTTTTAAATACTGGTCGGCATCATTTGTCTGGTGCGGCTGGAACTCCTACAATGATAGACTGACGCATCCGTCATTTCCTTCCCCACAAGACTGGCTGACGATTTATTATGGGGATTTTTCGGCAATAAATTGCACGATTAACTCCAGAAAAGGGCACCGAATGTTTATATTTTCTTTTAACCTAGAAAGAAGGAAAAAGTGGATTATAAATTGCAGATGTAACTCGTGGACAGCCGGATCAGGAGCACAACTTTGTAGCGCAAGATTTCCCTTATTTTCAACTTATTTCATTTCATTTTCAAAGTCCTTTGCCAAATTTATTATGAATGTACTATTTTTTTTTTAAGTTATTGTTTTTAAATTCTTTTAAAATTAACTTTAAAATTACATTTCTTTTAAAGTTAAGGGTTGCAGTCTTGAGAATGTTGGCGATGTTCTTAAAATTGCCAACTTGTCTGTTCCGTGATCAGAAGTTCTAGCTCGCATTGATCTGTGTAGAAGTTTAAAGGCGATAACAACGCTAATCAGGTAACCTAGTTTTTTCTACCGCTAACGTTTTCCCAGATGGGCTAGAAAATGGCGGACACTGAGGCAGCTCGTATCATATAGGAGCCTTATTTGCGGCAAAGGTCTTTTTGGCTAACCTGTGATGACTTTTAATCTGGCTCTCATGCATTGTCTCTAGGTAGTATTGATTCGTTCAAGCACACATCACCAAATTTTGGAAGGTACATTTGCCAAAATCTACATTCCAAAATTCGGACAAAATCTTCTGTCTGAACATGTATTGCCACTCTCATATAGAGTAAAGTACGCAAAGTTGCATGCAATAATTTAGAAAAAGGCAATATTAATAATATGGATGTTTCTGAGTAATTGTAATTATGTCATGACCTAAAAACGCTCAACTGATGTAGGGCCAGATGGGATAAATGTAAAGAAAATATCTCTTTTTCACGTTCACCTTCTCCTCTACTCTTCGGACTAATTCAGTGGGACGAAGTTGCATGTTCTTGTCAACCAGACATGTCTATTGAGTAAGAAGGTATAAATATTTTTATTCAAACTGCCTTTAGGGATGTCACTATTTTGCTTATATTTAATCTGTCTGTTATATCTCTCCCACTCTTGATAATCATAAGATCATCAAATCGGTTCTTTCCTATTGTGGTACTACTCAGTGCCAAAACATACAAAAAACAAAACATCTTGCAAAGAAATCCAAAAATTTGACACTGGGAAAGCAACGAACAGCACCTAATCGGTATCAGTATTCCTCTCAAATGCCTGTTTTATGTGAGCCATTTCAGAGTAACAGGGAACAACTATAAGCAGAGAGGGATAAATGTGACGATATATTTTTAATTTTTTTCTCAACCCCGGAGATGTCCCAATTCAGCCATTATCCCCAACTTTGTCTTAACTCATCAAAAAAAGTGAGTGGAAGACCCCTCCCCCATGGCTTCGGCCCTGCATAAGTGAATGAAAGGGGGAAAATGTGAATAAAGAAGACATTTCAATTATACTTGGTCTAATGACACAGGAAGTGTTGGTATACGTAAGGAGGGAGGGATCAAAATTTCTAGAAACGAGGACAGGCGGCTCACAAATGCACAATCTGGCTATGTTTGGTTGTTAAAAGTTCTCTATTTAACTAAATACATTGTTGTTAAATTTATTAATAATTTTGTGGCTATATCATTATTCATATTGGTATATCGTTTTTTAATACAAAGAATTTCTGCTCAGTAAAAAAAAAAATTTTGAAAAGGTGAAGATTTTGCATTAAACTTTAATAACTATGGCATATATCTATTACGACCAGATTTTATAATTGAATTTGAAGACTAAGAGAATACACATATGGTGTACAAATTTAAATGTTTAAAAATTTAACACTGTCTCCTTCCATTTTTCATAACAGCAAAATTCATTTTAAGCATAATCCGTATAAAGTTGTCCTTAACTACAGTTCTTAATTTAAAATATGTGTTACATAAAACTTACCTTTATCATTCAAAACTGTATTATACACTGCTTGACAACTGCTAAGGAAAAACTGATTTGTGCAAAGTAGCGTTCCCGACAGTCAAATAATAACTGTAAAATTAAATGCAGAGGGTGTGTTAGAGCAGAATCTGCTATCTGTATAAAAGGCAATACACACAAGCTCTTCATTCATTGAGAATTTTATGCTGTTAGACCAAAATATCGTCACAGGTTGTTGAACTTATATCTGTAAAATTCAGTGTAATGTTGCATTAAGTGCAAAATGTCTGCAAGACATCATTTGAGTACTTACGATCGTGGACGAGCAGTTGGACGGCTGGAAGCAGGTCAAAGTGCCACCACTGTGACCACGGCAATGAGAGGGGCAAAAAGTATCATTTCGCGTTAAAAATAAAGGCTGCTGAAGGTAGAAATGCTATGCGAAAGCATGCCAATGGTCGTGGAAGGATCACCACACCTTAAGAGGATCGATATGTATACCTACCCAGCAAAACTTATACTGATGGGCTCGTTCTGGCCTACAACTGGCATCTTGCACTTGCCATCAGTTGCAGGTTGCCACATGTAGCTGAATCAGTGGGTCGCTTACGGCTGCCAGAATTGAACACAGCTTGCAGTGAAAAGGCCGGTGGCTCAAAAGCAGATGTCCTTTTGCAGGGTACCAGCACACTGCCAACATTATGTTTGCCCTGTTGCGGCCACAATTTATAAGGCCGGTACTGGACCATCACTTGCAATTCGAATGCATAGAGGGCGCTGCGATTCACCTGCTGTTGATTTGAAATTCCCTCTCATTTCACTTCGCCATTTCGTGCCAAGTCTGCGGCGTACAAGATACGAAAAGGTTAAATGATCTCATAAAAAGTGTAAGAGTAAATGATTCATTTTTTAATTTCGTTTTGTGTTTTTTTTTTTTTTTAGTATTTTTAGAAGACTTTGATTTCAACTTTTATTAATATATTAGGATTTCAGGAAAAGTACAGCAAATATCTCGTTGGTCCGTTAAAAATGAGTTATGAAAGTCATTAATTTTCTAATTATGTTTTTATTATTTGTTATTATTATTATTTTAATAGAGCTAGTAAGTTTATGGATCCAACTTTATATTCGTATAATATAACTGTGGGAAAGTTATTAAGACAATTATAAATTTGTAATATTTTTATTTTATTTATTTTTACTTTGTTCTGCATGTATAAGAAGAAAGTATTTGATACGTAAAAATTTCCGACTCCCGTTTTTCGGTTATTTTACAAGTTTTGATATGTTCTGAACACGATTTGACTTCATTAAAAAATTATCTGTCTATCTTTGTGTGTATCAGTAATTTTTTGAACGCTATATTCTATGAACAGTTGAATACAATTTAACTTAACTTGATATTTAGTTGGACTTTGATTTAAACTGGTGCTAATTGCATTTGAGGATCAATCATTTCAAAATATGCCGCTTTCATCCAACTTCCCCAGTTTTTAACATGGCAGTATGAGAGAAAAATTTGAATAAATATACATAATGAGAATTAATTTTTAGATGTGAAATAAAATAAATAAATGTTTATGCTAATAATAGTCAACCAAGATTTTTTTTCTTCTTTTTAATCCAGAGAGCATTGCTTGAAAAAATAAATAAGTAAATAAATATATCAATCTTAAAAATTATACATTCTGTATATATTTGACTAGATTCTTATATATATATATATATATATAAAGTATTTTTAAAAATGTACTTGTAAAATAGTAACCGGCATTTTAAAAATTCCCATATGTTAGAAATATAAATAGAAAATGAAGTATTGCCATAAATTAATTAAAAGGGAAATAGCAAAAAGTACAATCAAAATAAGTATTAGACTTTCTATTATATCCCAAAGAAACGTTTCCCAAGCATGAAATAGTTTTGCTTTTTCTGCCAAAAGTGTTTCAATACAGAAATTTGTATCATATTTCTTATATTATTTTTGTGATTTTATAGAGCAGAATTTTTTTATGGAAATTAGTGGTGGCAGAAAAGCGAAACTCTTTCATTCCTGATCACCAATATGATTCCAAAAGTCAAGAATCGTGAAGGTGGTCCTATACTAGTAAAACTGAATCAATTTATTCATATTTCATGAATAACAAGTGCATTATTACCTTTTAAATTCTGAAATTATTATTATTAACACAGATAACACTCACAAACTAATAAAGTTTTCGCTGCATAAAGATGTGAGATAAAATAAATAAAAAATAAATAAATAAAAATAAATTCAATTAAATAAATAAAGACAAGACGATAAAAGAAAAAAAAAAAAAAAAACATTTAGATTAGAATAATTTTCTGTCAAATATTATATACTTGTCACAGACGTTAGTCTTTGAACTGCATTATTATTATCACTATACTGCATCATAAAATTATATATCCTGTTTATATTTTGTAATTAAAATGATCACTTTTGACTGCTAAACTTTAAATGAGTAAGACACACTGAGTAAACTTTAAATGAGTATGACTATAAATTTTAAAAAATGTTTACTCAGTGTCTCTGTAATTCTACAATGGTTTTCAACTAAAAGTAAATAATCGATATTCTTTACCTTCATCCCGTAATTTTATTTTTTCAAATTGTTTTATTTCTCAACAAATAATAATATGAACTAGTATCGCCCAGTGGTCGAAACTCGACCTTTTTTTTTTTTTTTTTTTTTTTTTTGAAAAGCGAGGCAAAGCAAAGTTATTGCCTTGTCATAAACGGAATGCAGTTGCAACACAGCTGCGGCAATTGTTCAGCTGAATCAACTGAATCATCAGAGTTTTACTTACTATAACTATTTCTCTCTGTAGATGTTAGCTTTTCCTGAAATGAGAGAAAATCGCAACGTGAAAACGCCCCTTGTTGTGTGATACAGCCCAGAAGCTAATAGGTACAATGTCGAACCAAGGCCCAACGAAGTATCAAATTCTGTTAAATTAATTCGATTGGTTCATAAAGTACAGTGTTTGAACAACAACAAAAAAAAAAAGATATTTTTCAAAAATGGTCGAATTGAGTTCGGGAAATTTCAAAACGTGTGACTTTATCGTAAACCGAAAAACTAAAACTTTTCTGAATCTTACATTTTCTACTTATATATGCAGAGGAAAGAATGATAAATCCACTTTTTAAAAAATAAAAATAAGTAGTCAATTTCACTTAATTAAAATGCAAGGAAATCTCAAAACGTGTAAATTCATCGAAAACCGGAAATCAAAAGTTTTTATGTATCTTCTACTTGCTTCTTCTACCCAGAAAAGCTAGCAATAAAGACACTTTTTTAAAAAATAAGTAGCCAATTTCAGTTAATTGAAACGTAAAGAAAGCTCAAAACATGTAAATTCAACAAAAAACGGAAATCGGAATTTTTTCTGTATCGTCTACTTATACATGCAGCAGTTTGTAGCAAATCCATTTTCCTTTTATTTAGTATATTAGTTGAATATTTATTGTTTAAATATCAGCCTTTGAAATGAAATGTTTATGTTCACATTCGAAACTGGAAGTTTGCAATTTTTTTTTTTTTCTGGAGTTTTGTGATTTTAAATTAAACTTTTATCAATTTTACAGAAAAAATAACTCAATCAAACACATGTAGACAGTATATATATATATATATATATATATATATATATATAATTATTATTATTATTATTATTATTTATATATATATATATATATATATTTATTATTATTATTATTATTATTATTTATATATATATATATATATATATATATATATATATATATATATTCGATACTAAGTGACATATATAAAATAAAAAAAGTGTAACACAGAGCACCTCAGTCTTTTCTAAGATCTGTTTTTAAATACCAGTAACATTTATATATTAGTTGTCTTAATTTAAATGGTCAGTTTTAGGATGGACATTTGGAAAGTCCACTCTTGATTATATACTGAAAATGATCTTTTAAAACTGGATTTTATATTTCAAATCTACCACCAATAAAATTTTTTGTTATAGACAGATAAATGAATATTCAAAGTTTTATAATGACACCCCGATAAACTTTAAGGGGAATTTATTTTTATATATTAATAAAAAATTACAGTCACATCAAAAATTTAATATATGAACAGATTAAAAAAAAATTTTTTTTGTATAACCAATATTGGTAAGTAATTTAATGTAAAAAAATGGAACACTACCTTGTCCAGTCCCATTTTTTTTACTTTAAAAAAAACAAACAAACTGTAATAACAATAAAATATTTTTATTTACAATTATTTACATTATTTATATACAATAGATTTTATAGTACATGATGGAGGAGAAGAAGAAGAAGATTTAAGAGGGGAGGGATTTCACCAATTCTTTCATGAACTTAGTTTGTTGTTTTTTAAGTTCTATATAGTGTTCATACAATGTATGTAATTTAAAATTGAGATCTATTGAGTAATTAAGGTTGATAAGTTTTTTCATATTTTTTCCTACGTCATTAAATTTTCTAAAGGATTTTCTAGATTTTCTTTTAATTTTAAGACATAATTTTTTTGCTAGGGGATATTTAATAGCACTTACATTTCTTCTTCCTCTTCTCCTGGTGATGGCGGCAGAGGAGGGTCCGGGTGAAGTGGCCGCTGGGACCGGTGAGATGGCGGCAGAAGAGGGTCCGGGTGAAGTGGCCGCTGGGACCGGTGAGATGGCGGCAGAGGAAAGTCCGGGTGGCGTATCTCCGAAATGTTGGCGCATACAGGTCAACCTGGCGAATTTTTGTAGCTCGCGCCAAAACCCTCTCTGTCGCAAAGCAACCCGCCTTTCCACTTCATTCATGATTCGTTAAGGATTCGAGCAATCTTTTTTTTTTTTTTTTTTCCCAAGAGAATAAACTATTAAAAATGTGTCAGTGGAGTTTTAGTATCGTAATTCTTAAATAATATATTTAATGCAAAAATTTATTAGAAATCCTCCACCCTTTAAATTTAATTTAGCAAGATTAATGAAGAAATAAAATTGTAATATTCTAATTTTAAAGCTTTTAAAATTGTTCTTGAAATACATTTATTTATTTATTTTACTTTCTCTTACCAACATATATGGTAGAGAAAGTATTGTTTTGGGGTCAAATTTTCGAAATTGAATTTTTGTTATATATACACGTTTTGAGGCTCCCTGAATCATAATTGTTAAAAATGTGTCAATGGAGTCTTTGTATCGTTATTTTTAGATAATATAATTTAATGCCAAAATTTATTAGAAAACCCTTTAAATTTATTTTATCAAGATTAATGAAGAAGTATATTTGTAATATTATGATTTTAAAGCTTTTAAAATTATCCTTGAAATACATTTATTTTATTTTATTTTATTCTGTTTTATTATTATTTTTATGATTATTATTATTTACTTTCTCTTCGTCAAATAAAATTGTTTCTAAACCTATTTTAGATTATTTGAAAAGTACATTAAACTTTACATTCTTACGCTATTGATCTTAAGCTTTAATGTGCAATCTGTCATTATAATATTGAAATGCAGGGTGAAAAAGAAAGTCGTGTGAGTGACACACCAGATTATCATTATTACGCATCATTATTTAGTTTATTTTACCCATATATTGTAAGAAAAGTTTTATTTTTGATTCAGATTTTCGAAATTGAGTTTTTGCTACATTTGCTTAAATATCATGAAACAAAAAATTAGGTTTTTAGCGGTTGCCTGAATGTGTGTGTCTGTGTGTTTGTTATCACCATACCTCAAGAATAGATATTGGGACTCGGATGAAATATTAAGTAATTCGTGTGCAGTGACTAAGAAAAGAATTCAAATTCATTAAGTCTATGTGTGAATTTTCTGGTAAATACAATTTAATATTTTTGGATGAAACAAAAAAAAAAAAAAAAAAAAAAAAAAATTGAACATTTATTTTATGTGCATGAAAGAATGTTTCGTATACAATGTAGAATGTATAGCCTTTATTAGAAGTTTACACAGAACCCCACAAAAGAATTCAGATATATTCATACAATGGAATTGCTGAAAGGTCATTTCATGTCGTGCTATGTGTTTTAAATTCTGTGCTAAATTAGTACACTATATTGTGTTTGTAAAATATATAGTAAATATACAGGTCTACCCCAAATTAAATAAAAGCATTTCTTTTTATAAATAAAAATCAATGTAATAAATGCAATTAAAGTTTAATTAATTTAAAATTATTCTCTTATTCTAATTTACTTTATCTTATCCGTAAAAGGTCGCGAAAGTATTGTTTTCGGATCACGTTTTCGAAATTGAATTTTTGTTACATTTATATGTTTTGAGGTTTCCTGAATCCAAAAATTATGTTTTTAGTGGTTGGTTTATGTGACTTGTCTGTGTGTATTACAGATATTGAGTTTGTAAAATGGATGCATCAGTTTTTAAATATCACTTATGTCATTGATAAGGACAATATTGCTTTGGAACAATGTAAGTTGTAAACTTCACATGTTATTCAAAATTTACGTTTTCTTTTTAACATGGCAAAATAGAGCAAAATTTCGTTTAAACGTCCATTATGCCAATATTTTGTCGTAAACATGTCAGACTAATATTTTAAAATATATTTTTTAATACACTTCATTAAATATGAACATTCTAATTTGAAACTTTAGTAATTAAATATTGTGTTTCCTTCATTTGACAAATTAGGCCAATACTTCCCACGAACTTGCAATATGGGAATCAGTTGTGTTGGAAATTAATGTACGAAAACAATCCTAATAAAATTAGTCATTTAATTACGATAAATCAAATTTATCGAATCGGATAGAGGGTAGCCTATGAGGTGCGGCATTTCAGTCTGCGACTGTGTTGAGTGTTCTATCATACTCATTCCTTTTAATATGAATACATTTCGCTCTCAATAGAAATTAGTAACAATAAATATAGGATGAAAATGGTTATGCGCATCATTATTACTTTGATTTGTATAACATATTAAGTTAGATTGTTTATGATTACTGAAAAACAAATAGAATAGCATTAATAAAATGTTTAACGTTTTATTTTATAACTTTGTATGTTGGGGTTGGGGGGGGGGTAAAGAATGAGAAATGGACATGTCCGAGGAGGAAATTATACTTAGAAAATTTTATGAATTTCAACCATAAAATTTAACACGAAATATCTATTTTATTATAATTAAGATGCTCTTTAAAAATACATAATAGATAAATATAAGGTGATAATTTATGAAAATTCAAGCACTGCATCGTAAGAGAGATATTTTATAAAGTCATACATTTTAAAAATTTAAATACAAAATGACAATAAAAATAGTTGAAATGTAAAATGGCGTACTACTGATTTGGACTTATGAACATTTTTCATGCATTTTACTAAGAATTTGTAATTTGTTTGAACAATTTTTACAAACTTTTTGGCCTTATACATGAAATCGGATCTCAATGCTAATATATTAGCATTATTATTATCTACTTCTCTATTCGGATAACTATTTCTTAATTTCAAGATATGTTTCGTTTTGCGATTTAAATCCTACATTAATAATCAGAAGAAAAAAAACTAATAACAAAAAAAGAAAGAAAAACGCCGGATGTTTATTTATACAGGTTAAGCGGCGTGAAGTTTCTCTTTGCACTTCCAGATTTGGCGAAAATCGCATTCTCTGGCGAAAAATTGTGAATTTGTTCTGCGTGCGCCAACAGTTCGGAGATACGCGTCCGGGTGAAGTGGCTGCGGGGACCGGTGAGATGGCAGATGAAGTGGCGGTGGCTGCAGCGGCAGATGAAGGGGTGGTTGCGGCGCCGACGGATGAAGTGGCTGCTCTCAAAAATTCCCAGAAGCTCGGCTCGAAGTGAGTCGAGGTAGAGGGGCGGGAATGATACAGTTCACTCAGAGAGATCAACTGGGGCCCGCCAGAGGAAGTAGAGGCAGACCCGGCAAATGAAGTGTTGGCAGAGGACCCGGCAAACGAAGTGTTGGCAGAGGAAGTAGAGGCAGACCCGGCAAATGAAGTGTTGGCAGAGGATACCGGGCAGAGGGACCGGGCTGGCGTAAGAGTTCTTCCACGCTCGGTAAATCCGGGCTGCTGGAGCGGGAGGAAGAAGCGGAGCCGGCCGAGGAAGCGATGGGACCGTGCTGACGGGACTCCACGCTCGGCAAGTCCGGGCTGTTGGGGCGGGAGGAATCCGACAGCACTATTTGTTCGGGTACGTCCAGGTGTACCTCCAGTCCCCGGTAGTGGAATTTGAAGCGGCACAGGGGGCAGCGTGCGCTCGAGTGATCCGCCGCGTATTGCAGGAGGCTCTGGACGCACGCCGTGTGGAACGTGTGTCCACACCCGAGGATGAAACTGTTGAACTCGAACAACACTTCGTAGCAGACGGAACACTCCATCTCGACTGAATCAGAAAGCGGAAAGCCTTAGACTGTCGCGATGCCCCGCCTCCGCGTGTCGGGAGGAACCAATGGGACTCCTCGATCTCGTTCTCTGAGACTTTTTCCCCCCTCCGCTTCGGATCTCGTTCTCTGAGACTTTTCATTGAAAATATTTATAACTTATTATTATTATTATTATTATTATTATAGGATAAAAAATGACACCAGCGATCGACTTTTTATTCAGTTTCCATGATAATTTAATAAAATTTCATCGTTTATATATTAATAAAAAATTATTTATTTATTATTATTATTATAAATAGCTCTTCACTGGGGACATTGTGATTTTATTTGAGACTAAGGAATAGGGGCCGAGAGAATTGAATTAAATCTCAGGATGACTAAACAAATTAGACTTTTTATTCAATTTCCATCAAAAAAAATATATTTATATTATATTGTATATATATATATATATATATATATATATATATATATGTATGTATGTATGTATTAATAAAACTTATTTATTATTAATAATAATAATATATATATATATATAATAAAAAATTACACCCCGCTTAACGCTGTTTGCTATTGTGCGACGCATGTCTAAAAGTGACTTTAAAAAGTTTTATGAGGGTCCTGGCACCAAATTCTTTTTACGGGTGACTGTACAGTAAGCGGAGTGCTCGATTTCAGTTCACAGCTTTGGTCTTTTTCACGCAGTTGTTATACAAAATTCAATATTACACTTAAATTTCTCTAAATAAATCATGGTTCATGAATGATTTAAGTAAAAATTACAGGGTCTATCAGAGTTGTGCCATGAAATTAATCATTATATGTTTACCCGTCAAATCTGCATTTGCAAACACAGTGATATTGCCAACAGATATCATGTGGGAAATGCCGAGTTGATAATCAGCCAAGGTGGCTCAGTGGTAGTGCATCTGCACTGTAAGTGTAGTGCTCAAGTTTGATTTCCAGCTCAGGTATGTTTCGCATAGTTTGTACACAAAATTCAACCTTACATTCCAATTTCTCTAAATAAATATTCATAGCTCATGAATGATATTTCTAATTAAAAATTATATGGTTTATCAGATTTGTGCCAAGATTAATTTTACAGTGAGGCATCAACAGGAAAGAGACGTTGCCTGTTTACCAATTTATAGATGTATCAAAATAGTCGATCAACTATAAAATTAAAAAAAATATATATAAAATTCTAAAAAAATACTATTTAAAAATGCATACTACCCAAATACAATCGAACCTTGTTAACGTGAATCTCAAAAGAGGGAAAAAAATATTCATGTTTTCAGTAGTTCATGCTATCAGTCAGTAGTGGTACCAGAAATTCCCCGACAGGGGGGCACTACATAAAGAGAGTTTATTATATGAGTATTTATCAAAAACTGCAATACTGTTAATAATATTACTGTTAATATTTAAACCATTCCATTTGTTAGTACTCCTTGTGGTTTTGGAGATCATCGTGCCACAGACAGGCATTTTCTAAAAATATCGTGGGCAAAATGTGTTCTGGACCTCTCAAAACATATATATTCATGGAAAACTGGAAGCTGGAAATTTTTACGAATCCAATACTTATATACTTTACGAATATAGAATGGAAAAACTGGAATGCTCCAAATTTGTAAAAGGAAAGAAAAATGCTGCTAAAAGTAGAAAAACTGAAAATTTTATGTCCCCCCCCAAGAGATTTTAGGAGTATGCCCTGATGGGGGGGGGGGGGGTGTTCGTCCTCCTGACCCCCTAGCTGGCGCCACCACTGCTATCAGTAAACTAAGAAATCAGTTTTTATTAGTAGTATACTGTATGCATTGTGTGTATTAATCCATAAACATTTTCTTCGTGCTTTGACTATAACCCGCATTCGTCATTTTCCCGTTTTCATCGTTTTTTTAAACGCACACTGTGAAAAACGATGGATCGAGGTTCTACTATATTTATTTAACTAACTTCCTGACTAGCTAGACATTTGAAACTTTCAGAATAGCTTAAAACACAATAGCATTGCATTTTTTAAATACTTTTAGCAAACTGTTTCAGGTTTCCGCTGCCTTAGGCAAAGTTTATTATATGGTTCAAGATTCATGTAAAAACTTCCCGACTTGCTAGACATTTCAAACTTTCAGAATAAATCAGAACACGGTAAAAATGCATTATTTAAATACTTATAGCCAACTGTTTCGGGACCCTGCTACCTTCGGCAGCATTTATAATATGATTCGACAATCATGTAACTTCTCGACTAGCTAGACTTTTGAAACTTTCAGAATAGCTCAAAACACACACAATAACAATGCAATGCATTTTTTAAATAGTTTTAGGCCAACAGTTTTGGGTCTTCACTACTTTCGGCAGCGTTTATATGATTCGGCTGAAAAATTAACTTACATCCAGACTAGCTAAACATTTGAAACTTTCAGAATAGCTCAAAGCACGATAACAGTGCATTTTTTAAATACTTTTAGCCAACAGTTTCAAGTACCCGCTGCTTCAGGTAGTGTTAATATGATTCAACAGAAAATTTAAAAACATGGTATATAAAAAAGATCATGTAATTATTTGTCAGTGATTTTGCTCATGCATCTGTTTACAATTATGCAGGATTGCTGCCACCAATATATTTATCAACTCTATTTTTGTTTATAAATCTTTGTTAGTTTTCAATCACATAAAAATATTATAAAAGATTGCTACTTATATAGTGGTGGGGAAAAAATACAGCCATCGGCAAATCTGAATGTGCTTGAATTATCAAGAATTTTAATATACTAAAAAAACTCGCTGCAAAACAGATGAACGGCAATGAAAGGATACGAATATTTTTTTTCGCAGGGGAGGAACATAAGGGGCCTCCAATAAAAGAAATGGAAACAGATTGCTTGCTAACAATCTGTTAAAGCTCTATCAAGCACAGCAACTTTTGAAACAACCAATTTTTGAGCCAACTTTAGTGCCTGTTTTTCCTCAGCGAAGCCTGTTTTTCCTCAGTAAAGGTTACAGCAGACGGGTGAAAAGTTGGATGAAAGAAGTCTATCTTTTGACGCTTATCACTTTTCTTAGCGCGAATAAAATACGCAATGATTATTATTAAAATTCCCTTTCATTTGTGTAAAATATCGTATTATTATTTTTATTTTGATCTTTGTTACAACTATTGTCATAACGCTATACAAAAATAAAAACGATTAATTCAAAATTCTTATTATTTAACGGTAAAATAAATGTTCTTAACGATAATATATCTTGTTAAAATCTCCACTTTAAGCGATTCCCATGCTCTGCCATCTTGGAAATATGACGTATCAAAATAGCTCATTCTGATTGGATGAGTCCGTGGAAAAATTGCGTATAGGGACAATTTTATCAAGACAGCTCTGAAAAAGTTGGGCAAGTTCGGTGTGTGCTATCACACTGGGAGTAGAGACAATTTTTTTTCTTGTTCTACCTAATTAGGTTTTTTTTTGTTTTATAATTAGTAAATGCAAAGTTCAAGTATGAGTTTGAATTGAATGATATAGGGTTCGAATCCAGGTTGTGTTCTATGGCCTAGCCATTTGGAATTTTCAATGCGATTTCTGAAACTTACACAAACATGAGCTAGAATCCCTTAAAAAAGATTATCAGTAAAAGAACCTCACTTAGACCCATAACATTATTAAATGTCATTAACCCAAATACCTCCACATTACCCTATTTACACAAACAAAATTTATTGCTGTCTGCACTCAAGTGCTTCCATATCTTTACTATGTAACTAATGACGTAATCATAGTGAAGGGAAATGGATATTTAATAGCAGGAGACTTGGCGTTGGAATATTAAAACAGGAATAAACTACTACATCAGAAACGCCAAAGAAAAATTATTGAGGTGCATACAGCTGTATGCACCTCAATAATTTTTCTTTGGCGTTTCTGATGTAGTAGTTTATTCCTGAAATGGATATTTGCCTATAATAATGAGTGATAGCAAAGTACCGTTCAGTTTTGCTGGTGCACGCTATAAAGTCGCCAAAAATGATAGTGCCTACACCAAGTGAAATATCCTTACTGGTAACTTTTTACCGCCACATTTTCAAAACAAAATGTGGTAATTTCTTATCAGTCACATCTTTTTCCTAATACATCAAAAATGGATGAGAAACCAAAATCAATAAAAATTTGGGATTTGCCCGAACAGAGGAAGAATCTATCAGTTTATTTCAAGCAAAAGATATTTAGCCTAAAACTGCTACTTGTGATAAAAAATTCTTAGAACTAACTTTTATTAAAAAAATTTATATGTATACTGTGTGCTGTCGTTAATAAATTTTGCTTGGCGAGATTTGCAGCATGATTAACATTTTTGCTTGGTGAGATTTGCGCTAGTGAAATGGAGAAGTACCGATAATAATAAACCTTAATTTATTTTTAAAAAAATAATAATTAAGCAATGTGTCACTTGTTCCTAGTCATTAAATAATTTGAAAGAGCCTGACATAACTAAAAACTCAAAATCTACAAGCATTTTCATTAAAATCATTTCTGAATTAGAGAACTGTGGATATTAATATGAAACAAAGTTAATATATATATATCTGTGTGTGTGTAGGAAACTAATTTTACACCTATTTACATTACATAAAACACATTACGAAAAAGATTTTATGTATATATATATATATATGCTCATATCTGTAAGTATTAACTATAACATTTTTAAGCTGCTGAATTTTATTAATGTGAATTTTTATTTGCAAAACATTATATACTTATACAGCCATTTATTTACTTATTATTTTAATTATTCTAACCAATGAATGTTACATAAATTACTACAAATGAGAAAAATAGTTTATCGAAAATTAAATCAGTTTACAAAAGCTTTGTATAAGCTTTCAATTGTTGAAAATAACCTACTAAACAATTAAAATAAATGTTAGTTTTCATATACTATGCAAATATAACAATTTTAGAATTTTAAAAAATAAATGCTTAAAATATTGATTAAATGTTAGTTGATGCGTATACATAAGTATACTTAAAGAGTTTTTAGATTTCATCCTAGTACACAAAGAATGTACACTTGAAACTAATTGTAACTTATTTACTAAATTAAATTCAATATAGATAGTAAATGAAAGATAACATGTAACATCTCTGAAGCCAAAAATATAAGGTACAAATGCATTAATATTTCTAAACTAAGTTTAAAAAAGCTGCATATAAACAATCTATTAGAAAAGAAAAAGTTCAACTAATTTTTTTGAAAAACAAAAACTGTATAAAACTTTTTGTATAATTGTAAATATTATCTTATTTTGTATTTTATCTCTCTCTGATAATACACAGGGAGAGATATTTCTTGTAAATTAATGTCATTTGAACATTTTGGTATTTTTTATCACGGATTGTTAGGGGTCAATTCTGAGTACGTCCGAATGCGATAAAATGGGCGATACGTTTGTTAGTGACGTCATTTTGACGTCATCCACCTATCCCATAAACCCAAAGCAATTCTGGGACCAATTTTATCGCATCCGATTATTCCGCCAGTTACGATATATTCGCAAGTGAATATCACCGTTCAAAAAAGCGTGATAAACTTGTTAACGCATCCTAAAATTCATCCATCGTCCATTACAATACATGCGTTTGCTCATTTCTTTTATTTTCTAAAGTTTCTTGTATTTTGAATGTTGGCTTTTTACTATGTAGAATCAAAATTTTAAGGATTTAAAACTGCAGATAAGTAATTAATTTATTTTTGTTAAGTATGAATGTATATATTTAAATTTTTGAATGCAGTGTAGAGTGTTTGTTTATTACTTACTTTTTCAATTTTTGGAAGTTCTATGACAAATTTTGTTTTCTGATGATGACGACGAAGATACTTTTTTTTTGTGGTTTTTCTGTCCAGAAACATTTCGGAAAGAACAGACTTTTTTTCTCTATATGGTGAAAAAAAAATTTAAATGTCGTTTTTGCCTTTCAAGAATTTGTGTATTGGATATATTTTCAGAGATTGAGTATCGTCTTTCATTCGAGACTGATAGGTGAGTTAATTTTTACACTTCTCTTCTATTATTTTGTATAAAAATGAATTCTTAATTAGATACTCCGGATCTGAAGTATGTTTGAATGCCTCATCAAATGTAAGCAAATTATGCACATACGCTAAAAGCCTGGTAAAAGTACTTATATTCCGTTGTTCTTACATGCAAATAATATTTATGTATTTGTATATATATTCCCCGTACATATAAGGCATATTAGTGTTTTTACCTGAACATATTTCTTATTCCAATACCTCTTCATATCATATGTTTATGCTGAGATATCTGTAAAGATTTTTTTCGAACAATGAAAATATTTTTATAAACTTTTATGAAGTATTTTACTTTTCTAGGAAATTGTACATAATCTTTTTATTACAGGAAAAAAATAAAAAATAATAAGCCACACTTGTCCATATCAAATTATGTAATTGTCTGCAATATCGTGTGATTTAATTAAATATTTTCGTGTGGGAAAGTTTTCTTAACTTAAGAGTTTGTTTTTAAATCTACAAATGCTTTATAAATTAACTGCTATTATGTGTTTATTTTATTAGAAATGTTTTTAAAATTACAGCAGTTCAGTTTAAATTTTTTATTACAATTCATTTTATTCTTAACATTTTAAACATTCATGTCGTAGAAACAAACACTAACTATTTAGAATGGTTACTGATTTAACTATATTCAGTTTATTTTTAAATGTTTTATTATTATTAACATTGATTTTTATTTGTTTTTGTCTTCACATTTTTTTTTTTTTTTTAGTATAGTTTACTGTCTAATCATCATTTTTTCCATCAACTTATTCTTTTGTTGTCTAAAACATTTTTAAAAAGAATGTAAATACAGTAAAATTTACACTTAATAAAAAATTTGAAAAATGAACTTTCATATCAGCTATAATGAACTTAATATCCTGTTTTATTTGCCTAAGGCAAAGTTTTGAAGCTTATTTAGAAGATGTTACGAAATTAAGTTTTTCCAAGATTTGATAATTGTCACAATGTAATTTTTATTAAATCATGAAATGTAAAACAAATAAGGATATTATCATAGTGATGCTTTTTAAAAGTGATAAAAGAATTTAAACAAAAAAATTGAAACAAACTATCTGGGACAGTGACTTATTACCTGGTAAAATTTGATAAATATTTATCTAAGATTTATAATAAATGCAGTGTGCTTTTTATGAACCATGTAAAGAAAATAAGACTGGGGGGGGGGATATTTATAATGTATGTGCATTTAGCACAAAATTGCGATAAAAAATATCTAAAAAGCACAAAGAAAATGCTTTTGTCTTTGTGCATCTACCCGTACGAAAAAGAGCAACGGAAAATGCGATTGATGCAGTAATGCCCATATCTCATATTTCTGCTTTAAGTGACCATGATTATTTAGAAGAAAATAGCAGAATTTTGAGGGTGAAATTATACAATACTAAGGACTCGCAATTATTGGACCTAACAGATTATTATAGCAAGCATGTATTAAATCTTATTTTTTTTTTATGCTCGAGAAACTTTTACTGTGAGTGAACCAAGGAAGAGGTACATAAGATTAGTCAGTAATTATAAATGTAGAAAAAAATGATGATTATATCACAATTTATTACCTGTAGAAAGCCATGTGAAAGATTGTGTTTTACGTGAAAGGATGCTCGGTAGTTGAGACACAACGCTATCTGCACACTGTAAATAATTTTATTACATATTATTATTTTCATTTTTGTACAATTATTTATATTTCTTAATATATATTTACACAAAAAGATGCTCTATAGACTGCACTGTAAGTACTATTATTTGAAATCTTTTAATTATTTACATAATGCATGAGCCGAATTTGAACCTGGCACCTCACTGAAATGTAAAGTCTGACAAAAATGCTTATTAGAAAAGACAGAAGGACACAATTTTACTCTAAACAATTTTATTTTACTTAATCATTTTTACTTTTAGTTGGATATTTACTTTTGTTTTCTTTATTTTAAAATTTTAGATGGACGTTCAATACATGGATAGCCAAGGTTAATCTGAATCGGCCTTTTAGTGAGACACCACCAACAGAAGTCGAGTACAAAAAAAATTGGACCAGAAAGAACAGGAAAGTGTCTGCTTAGAAAATATGCAAGATCTCAAGAAGTAGAAGTACAACCCTTATGATCCTCTATACTCAGTTGTCACGTTCTCACTTCAGATCGTTCAAATTTGTGAATAAGAAAGACAAAAGCCTGGTGAGTGGTTTCATATTGGGTGGTGTTTATTAAAAAGCCACCTGATTGAGGCACCTCTCCCTGGCAGTCAGTGCTTTGGAAATGAAGAGTGGACATCAGTAATATAGACGTGTCTTGCTGTACAGGTAATAATAATAATATTTTTTCTCTTTAAATTAAATAAAGTTCAAATTGAATTATATTGTAATTGAAAGTAATTTTAACTTATTTTCTATATAAATGAAATAAAGAGAAGTATCTGTGTAAGTATTGGCTTCTCTGTTTCTCTAAAATTTATTCTTTTATTTTAGTTGAACCTCGTTAACGAGAACACTGTTAATATGAATTACTTTTAATATGAACTGTTTCCGCAATGGCACAATGCCCATAGCAGGAACTACTGATAATATAAACAAATTTTTTATCCCCTTGAGATTCACGTTAATGAAGTTCGACGTATATATGAATATTCATAGAGGTAAATGAGTTTATTTTTTTTTAGTAATACCGATTTTCAAGGCTTTACCTCTATTTTTAAAATTTTGCCCCTCCTTTCTCTTCCTCCAAATAACTTCACATATACGAGAATATCTGCAATTGATTCCTTACACTCAAAAACATAATAATACTATGGTGCTACCATTCTGCATACTTGACCATTTAAGTGGAGGCTGTACCTCATCTTCTGTTGAACATTACAGTATTAACAAAATGTATCACTTGCTCTGTTTTTGCTATTCAATGTTTAAATTTGTGTAGATGCTGTCTGAAAGGTGGAGCTGTTATGTTGTAATTTTCCTTACTTATAAATAAAGCTGTATCCCAAGATCTAATGTACTCAACTATACCATTTTTAATTTGTATGTTTAGTGAATGAACATTTGTTTTACACTTTCGAAAGTATCTACAATTGTTTTCTCACATCCCAAAACCTAATAATACCATGGCGATACTATTCTCATTCTGCATGTACTATCCTCCAATATTTAGGTAGAGCCTATATCTCAACTTCTATTGAACATTACAGTATTAATAAAATGTATCTCTTGCTTTATTTTTGTTACTCAGTGTTTAAATTCATATGGATGTTGTCTGAAAAGTGGTGTTGTCATGCTGTAATTTTCCTTGTTTCTGACAAAGCTTTATCTCAAAATCTAATGTGCAGAACCACACCATTTTTTCATTACTCTTGTTTAAATTTATGTGAATATTGGTCAATAGATGCTGCTGTTATGTTATAATTTTCTTTGTTTCTGAAAAGCTTTATCTCAAATTTTAATGTACACAACTACATCCTTCCCCCCCCTTACTCTTGTTAAAATTTGTGCGTATATTTGCCAAGAGGTATTGCTGTTATACTACAATTTTCCTTGTTTCTGAAAAAGCTTTATCTCAAAGTCTAATGATACTAATTACACTATATTTTTTGTAAGTTATACTTAAATTTGTCAGTATATCCCTATCACCTGAAAAGTGACACAGCTTTTATGAAAAAGCTATAGCATAGAACCTAATGTGCTTAAATACACATTTTTTTAATTTGTGTATATAGTGATTGTAAGGTGAGTGTATTAATAAAATCAGACTTTTGTCTATAAATTTGTCAGAATCGAAAATTTTTGCGATATCTTCACGTTTCACACACCATGAAAGCCGAAAATGACTTCAGAAAATTTTGCCTGTGTGTGTGTGTGTCATCATGTCTGTATGTCGTTTTTTTTTTTTTTTTTTTGTCGGCATCACATGAGAACAGCTGGACGGAATTCAACGGTGCTTGGCAGAAACTTACATCTTTAACTAACTTAAAATTAAGACAAAAAGGAAAAGACAAAAACACGTTTGTCCGGGTATCACTTAAGAACGGCTGGACAGAAGTCAACGACGTTTCACAGGAATTTAGGTCTTTACCCAACTTAAAATTATATCTATCAACTTTTCAGAAATTCTCCCCCTGGGGGGCAAAAGACAAAAACACGTTTGTCCGGGTATCACATGAAAATGGCTGGACGCAATTTAACAGCGCTCCGCAGGAATTTAGGTCTTTACTCAACTTAAAATTACATCTATCAACTTTTCAGAAATTACTCCCCTTTCCCCCCTGGGCAAAAGGCAAAAACACGTTTATAAGCATAACTCGGCTCCTAATTATTTCACAATAAAGAAATTGCACTTGGGGAGACTAGACATGAGTACAAATAATACATTATCTGCATTTAGAAATTTTCGATTTTTAAGGGAAGGGAGAGGGGAAATATTGAAAATTCCTGATTTTTGAGTAGATCTCTGCCAAAATTGGAACAAATAAATTGAAAAAAGGCTATGCGACTTCATTAGGATATTTCCAAAAACACATTTTTGCTTTTTTGGGGTCTGCGGTCACGAAATTTGGTACATAAATTGTTTATATCTATCTGACCCTTATTGTAACGGGATTTTACGAAATCCCCCCTTACCCCCCTAGTGCCGAGAGGGCTATAAATACATGTAAAAACAAGTTTTCCCATTTGCATTCGCCTTAAATTATCTTAGATTGGTGAACTTTGGTGCGTGGATGTTGATTAGGTGTACGCATTATGTACTGTGTATAGATTTCGCAAAACTTCGAACTTACCCACTGGGGAAGGGGGAACAAGAATCGGGTAAGTTGCTGCCGAAGACAGTGAGAACATGGACTCTTCACGTTGCAAGCGAGAAAAATCTCTACCAAGCACAGCGGGAACTTTAACTCAGGTTAATTAATAATGATATAGGATTTTGGCAACTCATTTCACTATTGTGTCTAGCGAAGCGGGCAAAGCCTGCTAGTTTTATTATAAATAATATAAAAAAAATTGACTATCATAGGCAAAAAAAAAAAAAATCATCACCAGCGACAGAGGGTGCATGTATTAAGGAATAACTTCGATAAAATTTAGACTCAAAATAGTTAATCCATCATGGAAAATTACCAATTTCTGTTTCAATGCATCTAAAATTGGCAAAATCCTAAATTGCTTTTTCTTAAACTTATGGTCAGAATGAACTTCTTAATTTTTGTTACTAGAAAATTTAAGTGGCGGCCAAATACTTTTAAATTTGTTGAGGCCTGCTTCTGGTATTTGGAAATATTATTAGAAAATTATTTTAACATTTATGCATATTTTACAGATATTCAATTACTATTCATATTCATAACATAGAATAACTTTTTCAATTCTGGAGATAATTATGAATCACCCTGTACTACATATGTATTCATCATAAAATTATATGTCTGCATGAAATTGTTGGTTTATGATAACATATTACTCGAAAAGTTAAATTTATACATTAAACACAGAATTCATTTATGTTATGTCAGGGGTTATTTTATTAAGGCCATTTAGTTGTGTCTTTATAAAGTTGAAATTCTTAAGAATGGCACATTCACAAAATTTCATTTTATAAAAAGGATCCCACTATAAATTTCTTTCTCCTCCCAAAACTGTTTTCATCACTTATACTAAATGTCTATATAATTGGGGTTTAAATGAAATGTTATTTTGGTAATAAAGGAACACTTTGATTGTTAAGTATAAAATATGAAAGGTGAATATTAGAAAAATACTAAAGACAAGAACCCTACACAATTATTTTTTTGTTTTAAGAAAGGTTATAAATAATTCATCATTCGAAAATATTAGTAAATCATTTTCTTTAAGCACTTTGGTTGTTTTTCTGATTACCCTCCCCTGACCACACCACCGCGTATTTGGATTCTAAGTCATGCTTATGCAGGGTTAATACTCAAATATGAGAAAAAAATTCCCTGAGTTTCCAGACAATTTTCAAGAAAATATTAGCAACATATTACAAGAAACGCTCTTCTAGACAGGACAAAATACAGCTACTTTCACTGTATGATGTCATATTACTGCCGATCATGATAGAAATTCAGGTAGAAATCATTATTTACGTGCGTATTTTCATAATACCTAATGATTTAAATTTTGATACGAAGCTAAACAAGAAAAACATAACTCAAGAGAAAAAAAAAACATTTGTTTTTTTTCAGATTTTGTAACTGATTTTCCCTGACTTTCAATGAAAATTTTTATTTTCCCTGACTTTTTTTTAACAAATTCCAAATTCCGTGAGTATTCCCTGTTTTCCAGGTTTTCCCTGAGTATGAACCCTGTTATGAATAAAACGACTTGACATTCTGCACTAGTTACAAGATATTTAAAAGAAATCTGAATCAGTAAATAAACATAAGTAAAAATTATAATATGATTTTAAGTATTTTTTTCCAAGTTCGTATTTAATGTGATGAACCATTAATGCATTCGAATTATTATGTACAATTCTGGGAAAGAACTATAACATACAATTTCCAGCAATGTTTACGGTATAGCAACATATATGCATGATGCCATAGTATATTATCAGGATTTAGTAAAACGTATATCAGTTTTATTACACTAATTTTTAAGGAAGTGAAAAAAGATGAATTCACTTATTACACAATATAATAAACATATTCAAAACGTTTTGTAGATTTATATTAAAAATGTTAATACTGGTAAGTGTACACTAATATAAGTGTAAGCTAATATTTAACTATTAAAATGAGGTATATATTAGACATACAATCATAATTTTACTAATGGTAATTGATTAAAAGCAAAAATAAATTAAATTTAAACTTACAAAATTAGACTTTCGTTCGTTTTTTGTAAGCAATATTTGCATAGAAGGACAATCTAATGCATTGCCTAATATAAAAAAAAGCACTGTACACAAGACTGTCCCACTAGCTTTTTGCCTTTCCTCAAAGATTAATATTTATCACAGTGCTTGGTATAAAGCATTTCTTCCAAAACAATGATTTCAGAAACTATCTATTCAATTTTCTGGAAAATTTTGTAGAAATGACACTAGCTCTTCTACATCAAAAATAGTTCGTTGAAAAAAAACTTAGACATGCAGTCCTTATAAATAATCAATGGCACAATTAGAATAAAAAAACATCGCAGGATACAAAATATGGTGATACAAATACTTTCAGTATAATTCGAAATATAAGAAAAATGACGAAGATTCTCTAAAATATAATTGGTACGTGATATCTTTGCATTGATGTCATTTCAACATACTTTGCATCGTTGTCAGCCATTACTGTCAAACTGCTACTGTTTACTAAACAACATCATTTTGATGAAACTTTTCCATTGGTTATATCGGAATATCTGCTATCGTAATCGCTGAAAATGATTGACAGTTGGGAGCACGGAGTAATATTAATAGGAGTTGAAGGTCCAATGGGAGAAAGCTACGAAACTGTGATCTAAATTTTTGGTAAATATTGAGGGCGCCACTTGTCATTCCTCCCTCCCTCGGCGCGGAAATACTGTTGTTTTCAATAGAATTTTGTTGGAGTACATTTAAAATTTTTTATTTTAAGCAATTTAATTTCTTTGTAAGTTCTTAAAACTGCATAATTCAGATGTTTCAAATAAATGTTTCGTTCCTAGTTGTAAAACAGGCTATGATAGTGATAAGAAAAACAAAAAAAAGCCCTAGGAGAAAAATAAAGTCCGAGTTCGTGTTTTCTGCACTTAAAGTAAGTTTATTTTTTTTCTTTACAAAATTTCATCCATTCTCCTTCCTCCCAATTATCTGTTTTAGCTAGCTTCGGTTCATAAGAATCGTCATTTTTTAAAAGCTGTCTTTCAAAGTAAAATTAGTCTAAAATGGCTTTTAAAAAAAACATGTTGGTTAGAATACTCTATTTAATGAAATTTGCTTTCAATCGAAATTTTTTCAGCTTGATATTATTTTTAAAAAAATAATTAAAACGAGACATTTCCCCATTGAAAAACATTGCGGAAGCTGGATAGAAGGAAGGATTGCACGCTGGCGCCATCTGTAAACATTAGAAAACAACATCACAAAATTTCAGCGTTACCTTCTTCTCCTATTAAATATTACTCCGTGGTTGGGAGGAGCCGTAACAACTCTATCGCATGCTAAATATAGCACTCTGGCTTGTCGAACTTGCGAAAATGGTGGTCCAAGAAACTAGCGTCTGTGGATGCAATGTGGTACTATGGAGCCGAACCAATCAGAATTCAACTTACACTGAAAGTTTATAACACCATTGTTGATTGGTTATCAGTTCTTATAGCAACCTGTTAGCGAATTGGCGATAAAATGAGTAGCTTGCTTTTGCAAAATTTTTTTGACATTCATTCTGTGGATCTCGCCAGCGATTTGTTTACAGTTTACATCGTGGAATATTTACGTTACACATTCCTCCTGACATCTCTTTTGCGCACTTTGCAAAAAAAAAAAAAAAAAAATAAATAAATAAATAAATAAGAAAAAAAAAAAAAGTTGAATTCATTTATCTTTATTAGAAGTATAATTATTTACTTTTCTTGCAATATTTTGGTATCATTTTAGACTAACTTAGAAAATATAATTAGTTTTGCATATTTTAAATAATAATCATATTTTTATCATTAAAATGTGTTGAATACTAATCAATTACATCCGCATTTAATATAAAATTCTAATGTGATTTTAGATTGTTGTTCTTTCATGATTAAATTGAGTGCTTTTAAACTTTTGTGTTTAAATATGTAACTTTATTTAGTCCTTTAACAAGTCTGTCTCTAAAGATGTTAAAGTTATTATTATTATCTTAACGCTATTTTTTTTTTTAACTTCTTTTTGATGATGAAAATGAAAGTACTTAATATTTAAAATTATTGAGCGAAGAAAAAAAATATAATCTGCACATTACAGTAGGCTACTCAATAAATTGTAAAATGTTACTTTGACTCATTGTTTTTTGCTTTTTAACATTTTTAGTTAGAATTCTCAGTTCGATTTTAAAAGACAAAAGCACATTTGTGGCGATAAATATTTCCCTTTGTAAAAATCCTTAAAACCTGCGGAAAAATGTTTACAAAGTTTTTTATGTAGCCATTGTGAAAATAACTTAGATTTTATCTAGTCTAAAAGTAGAATGTATGCACTTAGAATTATTTTGTAAATGACCATATAAAAACATTTAACATTGCATATAAATTGTAAAATTCAGAAAAATATTTTAAAAGTAAGCTTTAAATATTTACTTATTCTTTCTAAGATTTTATATTTTCTTTTTTGCTTTCTGTTAATGAACACAAGATCATGGTAAATACCTACATATATCATTTTGTCATGTGTTTTTAAACTTAAACAGTACATGGTAAGAAATTAAGTACTTAAAGTATTATTATACTATGGCATGTCTGTTATTTTTAGGGATGAAACGGATAGAAATTTTGCCGGATATCAGATATCCGGAGCTCTTTTGCCTGTCGGATACGGATATCCGGCATTAGTTTTGTTTTTTGTATGTTTCTTTTCTTTTTCATTATTTTAAAATAATAAAATATAACCCACCTTTTAAAAACATTTTAAATATAATTTATTTAAATATATTTATTTAATATTTTATTTATTTGTGCAATATTGCCATAGAGAATAAAACTTTAAGCATAACATAGTACTTATTCCTACACTTGCAATTTGTGGTGAAAAGCATTGTAACAAAGAAATAGGTTTTGTTCAGAATTATAAAACTAAAATTTATTATTTACATATTTTTTGCAATATTAATATTTTAAAAAAATGAAACAAAATACAGTAACCGCCGCTTAATAAAAATCACTGGTTAATAAAATCAGCCGCTTAATCTGATCAAATTGCCAGGATTGGAATAAAATCAATGCAAACCATCTTTGAAACTGCCTCTCAATAAAATCAGTATTGCCGGTTAATAAACTGAAAAATTCTCATCAGAAGCAAAATACCATTTATGCATGCTGAGTAAATTCTTATTTACACTCCGATTTTTTATTTTTAAAATAAAAAATAAATTAAATACAGAAATCCCTCTGTTATCTCTCTTTGTCGAAAATTTACAACATTAAATTTTACATTTATAGCAATTAAAACACGCCCCATCACATTGACTTAGGAACAATTTCAAGGAATATATTCTTCAAGGTGTAATAAGTTAATTTGTAATAAGTTACAAATTTGATTTAATTCGCCAGTGATTATTTTATTTTTAATTATTTAAAGACAATTTCTAATTCTTATTTTGAAATAAGTAAGATGTTTAAACGAAAATATTTTAAAGAAAGGCGTGAACTTTTAGCAAAGTAATGATGATTTTCCTCAAAGGGAAGCGCATCGTAGCTTGGGATGTGTTTAATTCTTTTATTTTGAAGAAACACTTCAATAATTATCTGTTAAAAATTAATTAGCATTGTTTATTAATTTCATTATTTGGTATCTTTTAAAATTTCTTTTCAAATTCAGGGAAGTAACACCTTTTTATTGTGTACAGGAACGTTAGCCGGATATAAAAATCAGCCGCTTAATAAAATCACTTTTGCTCAGAACGAATATGATTTTAATAAGTGGCGGGTACTGTATTTTACTAATGAAATCATAGTTACAGGGTTATTTTCATAGGAAAACTAATATATTGTGGCCATCATAAATCTTTTTTCTATATTATTCTGTACTAGCAGGCTTTGCCCGCTTCGCTGGTCATTATATTGAAATGAAGTCTCAAAATACCATATCATTGCTGATGATAATAATAATAATAAAATCATTGAAATCAGTCAAAATCTAAGTTAAAATTCTCGATACCTTCGATAGCGGTTTTCCCACTCGCCACACTTAACAAAATAATGCATGTTGCATACACATACCTAACCCACATATTAAAAAATCGGGATTCTAAGATTATTTGAAGCAAAGTTATGTTTTAAAACGTGTTTTTTAACCCCCCCCCTGCCCTCTCTTAAAGGAAAGGAGGGGGAGATTTTGCAAAATATCCTTATATTATGAGTTAGATATATATAACATACCCACACATGGAAAATCTCTCCTTCATAAGATAATTTACTGCAGAGTTACACATGAATACATGTCCCCCCCACCCCTTATGGGGAGGTGGGGTGGAGTTTCACAAAATCACTTTGTAGTGTGTGTTGAATACGCATAAGCAGTCCATGCATCAAAAATTGCCATTCTTAGATAGTTTGGAACAGAGTTACGCATGGAAACATGTTTTTAATCCCCCTCTAACCCTCAAGGGGGTGATAGCACGGAATTCCAAATAATCCCTTTGTAGTTTGTTTGTGTTGAGTACACATAACCAATCAACCTATAAAAAAATTGCTTTTCTGAGATAATTTGGAGCAGAGTTACTCTTTAAAATGTGTTTTTGCCCCCCCCCTCCCCCCCGCCTTTAAAGGGGGAAAAGGAAAATTTCACAAAATCGACTTATAGTGCGTGTTGGGAGTGCATAACCAGCCCGCAAGTAAAAAATCGTCTAAGATAGTTTGGAGCAGAGTTACGCATGAAAACATGATTTTGCCCCACCCCCAAGGGGGATAAGGTGGAATTTTACAAAATCCCTTAGTAGTGTGTGTCTTGAGTACGCATAACCAATCAACATATCAAGAAATCGCTATTCTGAGATAATTTGGAGCAGAGTTACTCTTAAAAGCGTTTTTGCCCCCCTCCCCACCTTTGAAGGAGGGGAGGGGAAATTTTTGTAAGATCCCTTTATAATGTGTGTTGGGAATGCATAAACAACTCATATGTAAAATATAAGCTTACTGAGATAATTTGAAGAAAAGTTATGCTTGGAAACATGCTTTTTGCAACACCACACCCCTAAGAGGGGAATAGGACGGAATTTTACAAAATCTCTTTTTAGTATGTGTCTTGAGTACGCATAACCAATTGCCATATCAAAAAATCGCTATCCTGAGATAATTTGGACCACAGTTACTCCTATAAGCGTGTTTTTGCCTTCCTCCGCCCTTAAAGGACGGGGGGTGAAATTTTGTGAAATCCCTTTACTGTGCGTGTCAGGAAAGCATAAACAACCCACATATACAAATTAATCTTGCTGAGATAATTTGAAGCAAAGTTATACTTGGAAACGGGTTTATATTGCCCCCCACCCCACCCCCAAGGGGAAAGGAGGAACTTTCGCAAAACCCCATTGCAATAGGTGTAACCCCCTCCCCCCCCCCCCAAAAAAAAAAAAATCACAAAATACCAAACATGAGGTTTTGGAAATATTCTGAAAAAGACTCTTGGCGATTTTCTATATCTTTGTGCTGTTATTGGTACAGTTTTCCTCAAAAACCCGTATTTTGCTATTTCTTTTTTTTGCACTCAAGTCTAGTCTAGTCTCTCTCTGCAATTTCTTCACCTTGAAGCAATTTGGAGCCAAATTATGCTTATAAGGGGTTTTTTGCCTTCTGTCCCCCCCCCCAGGGGGCAGCGGGGATATTTCGCAAAATCCCGCCATAATGGGCATCAGTGTCCTAAAACCAACATGCTCACCAAAATTTGCAAGTCTATCTCCCATAGAATCGCCACGGCTGTGTTGAGTCAGTGAATCAGTGATTTTACTCTTTTATTCCACACCCAACCCCCAAAGGGGTAAAAGGGGGGGGGGGTCTTTCACAAAATCCCGTTACAATGGGTGTTGGACACACATAAATAAGCCACACACTAAAATTTGTGACCTCAGCTCTTAGATTTCCACGGATAAATTTAGCGCTAAAAGGAGGGATCAAATTTGCCCCCTCGTAACTCCCCCCCAAAATCGAAAATCGGAAAAAATCAAAAATGAATTTTTGCAAATACCTTCAAGAAGACGCTTGGCTTTTTTTTTTAATCTGAGCTATTATTGCTAGAATTTTACTCGAAAATCCATGCATTGCTAATTTTGCCTCCGAAAATTCTTTTTACCCCCTCTCCCCCCTTAAAATCCAAAATCGCAGAAAATGATTCTTTTGTACTTAAGTCTAGTCTCCCCATCTGCAATTTTTTCACAATGAAGTAATTTGGAGCCGAATTATGCTTATAAAGGTGTTTTTTACTTTCTGCCCCCCCCCCCGAAAATCTCACTTTTACCCCTTACCCCCCCTTAAAAATCCAAAATCGCAGAAAATAATTTTTTTGTATTCAAGTCTAGTCTCCCCATCTGCAATTTCTTCACCGTGAAGTAATTTGGAGCCGAGTTATGCTTATAAAGGTGGTTTTTGCCTTCTGCCCCCCGGGGGGTATTTCGCAAAATCCCGTCCTAGTGAGCGCCACGGTCCTAAAATCAACCTGATCACCAAAAATTGTGACTCTATCTCCCATAGGATCGCCACAGCCGTGTTGAGTCAGTGAGTGAATCAGTGAGTTTACTCTTTTATATATATAGATAACAGCATCACTTACAGTTTATACAAAAATTTGCCCATAGCTTCTCACAATAAATATTTTACGTATGGAGTTTGGTGCAATTTTAATCAACAGATGCTGAGATATAGGCTTATGAAACATCATCGGGTAAACTGCAGTGCTGTAATGCTACCTGTTAGCTGATATACACTCAAAATAAAATCACGATAGTGCTTCATAATGGCCGACTCTCTCACATACCAAGTTTTGTGCAATTATACATGATACAATATGATATGCGATACAGCTTTCACGTATTGGGGGAAATTTAAGTATAGCAGCGCTACCTATCGGCCATCATGCACCAAAATTGAATCAGCATAACTTCTCATAATACCCTTCCAACATAAAGTTTCGTGTAATTATGCGCATTAGAGCACAAGTTATAGCCTTCCCTAAAATTGCAGAAAGTACTGTATAACAACACCACCTGTTGAGTTGGCACCAAAACTTGATAGACACTAATATATACCAAGGTGCATGTACATATAGATTTACATGAAATTCTGTGCAGTAGTTCCTGAGATATAGCCTTCTTATAGGTTGCAGAAATCGCAGTGCGCCAGAACCTGTTGGTGAAATTACATATAAATTTATATGTAATTTAATTTTTTATTTTAATTCCAGAACTACTGCGTAGTTGTGGAGATATAGTTAAACAGAATTTTTCTCTCACACACACAAACAGACATTTTTAAAAAGTGATCAAAACAGGTTCTGGACCTCTTAAAATGTGTAAATGCATCGAAAACCAGAAGTTGAAAATTTTAATGAATCCAATACTTTCTTTTGAGACATTCATAAGAAAACATAAAAGAAAGAAGAAAAAGAAAACAAAGCTTCAAACTAGTGTGTTATGGCCATCACAAAACTTTCTTCTATATCACTATATATAACTGCTACATTCTGTTTAACATGCACGGAAGAAATTTAATCATAGCTTCTCTCAATACAGAGTTTAGATATGGAGTTTAGTGCAATTTTAATCAAAAGGTTGAGATGTAGCCATGCGGAGAATCACAGAAGGTGAGGAAAAGCGCCACCTGTAGGTCAATATACACCCAAATTAAGCCAGCTTTCATTCTCATATTATTTATCTTGCATATCAAGTTAAGTGCAGTTAAATGTTATAGATATTGAGATTTAGTCTTCCTATAGACAGAGTAAATTGCAGCATAATATTGTCATCTATCGCCCAATATGCACCAAAATTGAATCAACATGATGTTTTATAAAAATGGCCCTCTCACATACAAAATTTTGTGTAATTATACACAAATAAATCTCAATGAACTTCCCTATTCACAGGAAAAATTGAAGTATAGCAGCATCACCTATTGGCCGATGTGCACAGAAATTAAACATGTTTCATGATAGCCCTATGGCATACTTAGTTTTTTTTTTTTTTTTTTTTTTTTAATTACACACAATAGAAGCTGAGATAGTCTTCAATTAAATGAGAGAAATCACAGTATAGCAGTGCCACCTGTTGAGTGACTTGCATCAAAAACTGATGTGCACTTTTTTTTCCCTGTGTATAAATTTATATGAAATTCTGTGCATTAGTTCTTGAACTAGAGCTGCTACATAAAATTTTTACCAGCCAGACATTTTCTAAAAATGGTCAAATTGTGTTCTAATCCCCTCAAAATGTGTAAATACACTGAAAATTGCAAGTAAAAATGTTTTACACATCCATTATGTCCTATTTAATATAGAAGAAAGTAATAATTCAAAACAAATTTATATATTTTTTTCTTTGTATACATTTTATATTCTGTACAGATAAGAAAGAAATTCTTAGATTATTTATTAAAATTTTGTAAATTTCAAACCATAACTTTTCAACATAAGGCATCGAGGGGGGGGGGGGTTAGACCACCCCTTCCAAAAATGCAGTCTTTGTCATACTAATACCCAACCAATGCCAAATTTAAAAATTCATAAATATAGGACTGTAACTTTTCATGATAGACACCATGGGGGGGGGGGGGAGGACCCTCACCCTTCCAACAGTGCTTTCTTTGTCGTACCAATACCTAACCACAGTGGCGGATCTAGAACATAACTTTATTTATTTATTTATTTTTTTTTTTTTTGGGGGGGGGGGCTAAGATTTTTCAAAGTGTTATTCCAGATCAAAGAAAAGTTTACAATTGTAATAGTCAGTTGTGAATGTTAGTACTTTTGCCCCCCCCCCCTTCTTTAAATCCGCCACTCACTGTAAACATCCCCAAATTAAAATTTCGTTAAGTTTGGACCATAAGTTTTCGAGATAAGACACCGTGTGCGTACGTGTTCGTGTTTGTGTGTGTGTGGGGGGGGGGAGAGACTCTCCCTCCTTTTAACAGTGCAGTGTTTATCATCCCAACCAACCCCAAATTTACAAATTTTTAAAATTCTGACCATATTTTTTTCGAGATCAGGCACCATGGGGGAGGTACGGCCCTTTCTCCTTTTAACAGTATGTATTCTTTGTCATACTAACACCCAACCCACCCGAAATTTAAAATTTCGAACCATAACCTTTCGACACAAGGCATCAAGGGGGGTGGGGTCAGACCACCCCTTCCAACAGTGCAGTCTTTGTCATACTAACACCGAACCAATGCCAAATTTAAGATTTCGTAAAGATTGGGTTACATTAGGTATTATTAACTTTCAGTCAGAGCATAATTAAAACATAAGCTTAACAGTTATTGTTTGTTTTACACTCAACAGATAATTTTCTTTAAAGTTTAAGAACAATATCAATAAAAGATTATAAAGAACATAATTAGGCCTTTGACGGTTGATTTTCAACCTGACACCTGGAGTCTCATTCATAGCTTTATTGTGTAGGGGTTTAGTTGTTTTTCCAGGTGCCGGCCCCTTCCCTACACTAGGCTATGAATTCTTCGACCATAATAAAATGGATAGGTTATTCATCTTTTATAGATTATTGACTTTAAAAATGAGGTCTTTTATCATGTAAACAAAATATATGATAATGATATTCTTACATGTACAGTAACTTGTCATAAATCCTTATTAAAAGGTTTAAGTTATAATAGCTGATAGTATTACAAAAAACTTAAAAAAAAAAAAAAAAGTTTACAAAAAACTATCTTTATAAATAAATAAAAATATGTTTTTGCCTAATAAAATCAAATAAAATCTCATGAAATTCTCTTTAAAATGAGGGTCAGAAACTTTTTTATCTCATAAAACATAAGAATGTGTTTATTTAAGCTTTAAAAAATTCTGATTTTTCAAAAAATCAAATGAAATAAAGCATTTTTAAGAGTATTTTATCATTTATTTCAAAAGAAAGAATGATTATCAAATGTTTAATTGAAATCTGAAGCTGATTGGTTAAAAAATTAAAAAAAAAAAAGTTGATTTTACAAATATATAACTTTTTAAAGCATGTGTGGCATAAAATAGTCTACCATTAGCCTTTAACTAATTCAATACATATTATAAATTATATTATTAACAGGACTTTGCACAGTACTTTAACTTTTTAATGCATAATTTGCTGCAAATTAACATTTATAGATATTGCATTAAAAATTAAATAAATAAAATACAAGTTGTAGATGATAAATTTGTCATTAAGCTTACTTTTATTTGTTCATACACTGTATTTTAATATAACAATGAGAATTCATAATCTAAACCTAGGTTTTTTTTTTTTTTTTTTTTTTTTTTTTTAATTATTATTATTTATTAATTTAACAGCATCCAGCTTCAACTATGCTACGCAGATATGTAAAATTAATATTTACAAGAAGATTGTTAAAGACATTTGACAAAATTGTTACATTATTATTGTTTTTGAATTTTTCAAAATAAAAAAAGCCTTAATAAAATCAATTATAAAACTGATCTTTTTTTTTTTTTTTATTAACAAAGGATATATACAAAATTAAACAGTTAAATATTTAGAATTAAACATGTACAAGTAACAAGCAACATATTATTATTATTAAACGTTTTACAATATCTAGTATGTTTTAAATTTACCTTTTTCTTACTCAAAAGTAAAAATTAAACATAAAATTTAATTTATCAGGAGATAGCATATTTACTAATGTTATAACGTTCAAATAAAAATTATTCCTTTTTTTACTGTTTACCAAACATTAATATATAAATATACAATAGATAGCTTAATATTGGATCGAACTATCTTACAAAAAAAAAGGCACAGATTACAATAGAGAAAATGATAATGATACTAAGAAAGGACAAAATCGCTTAATGTGGTCGTAAACATAAACATAGAAGAAATATATCGCCAACGCCAAGAAGCCCATTTTCGCTAACATGATGGTAACAGAGGCTCTCTACCTTCATGGTTGGTAATCATTTGTCTTAACCAATCAAAGATGCTGTCATAAAAGAATATAGAGAAGAAATGCAAGAAAGATTTTGATTGGTTCGGCTCCATAGTACCACATTGCATCCACAGACGCTAGTGTCCAAGAATAGCTCTTTTGGTCGCATGCGATGTGATAACAGATTTCAGTGACGTCACAATTCGCCGACTTATCGCAACGTACGTACCCAGAATTGACCCCTTAATAAATAAGATAAATAAATATAAACAGAAACACAAGCACATGCTAGGTCAGATGTTTCTCTCTAGCCAATCATTACGGTTTATCGTTTAAAATAATCGATGTATTGGAAACCGGAAATCACAAACTTGCGATCAGGTATTGTCATTTGTGAGCGATTGAAATTGTTTCGTTTGGAATGAAACTTTCTTGGCGTCACTCGATTGCGAGCGAGCGAGCGTTGCAGTCTGGATGTAACTGTAAGACTCTGCTTATATTAGTTATATTATCCATTCTGAAGAAAAGCCATATGTGTTAGTCATACCCGTCATACCTTTTACGAAATTTTTTAAAATATACATTTAAATAAATGTCTGCGCAGCGCATGCTAATCTACATATTGATTTAAAAAAAAAAATATTTGGGACAGATTCAAAGCTACTTTAAATATATTTAAAATATGAATACATATCTACCCACAAATACGAGTAAAAAACTACATGTGTGTCAAGATTGCTCTAAAGGATATTCTCGAATAAGTGATCTAAAGTGTCATCTTCGAATTCATACGGGAGAAAAGCCATATGTGTGTGATGAATGTTTTAAAGGATTTTCTTATAAAAGCAATTTAATAGCACATCATCGCGTTCATTCAGGAGAAAAACCATATGTGTGCGAAGAATGCTCGAAAGCATTTTCGAATATCAGCAATCTAAGACACCACCTTAGTACTCATACAGGAGAAAAAACATATGTGTGTGAAGAATGTTCTAAAGGATTTTCTCGATTAGATCATCTAAAGAGTCATCTTCGAATTCATACAGGAGAAAAGCCATATGTGTGTGAAGTATGTTCTAAAGGATTCTCTCAAATAAATAATCTAAAGAATCATCGTCGCGTTCACACAGGAGAAAAACCATATGTGTGTGAAAAATGTTCTAAAGGATATTCTACAAAAAGTAATCTAAACAGTCATCGTCTTGTTCATACAGGAGAAAACCCCGAAAATTTCCATGTGTGTAATGAATGTTCTAAAAGATTTTCTCTAAAGGAACATCTGATGCAACATATTCGCATTCACACAGGAGAAAAGCCATACGTGTGCGAAATATGCTCCAAAGGATTTTTGAATAACAGCAGTCTAAAACAACATCTTAGTACTCATACGGGAGAAAAGCCATATGTGTGCGAAATATGCTCCAAAGGTTTTTCTCTAAAATCCAGTCTAAACACACATCGTCGCACACACACAGGTGAAAAACCATATGCGTGCGAAGAATGCTCCAAAGCATATTCGGATAAGAGCTCTCTACGACAACACCTTCGTATTCACACAGGTGAAAAACCATATGTGTGCGAAGAATGCTCCAAAGCATTTTCGGGTAAGAACCATCTAAGAAAACACTTTCGTACTCATACAGGAGAAAAACCATATGTGTGTGAAGAATGTTCTAAAGCATTTTCTGACAACAGCACTTTAAGAAATCATATTCGCATTCATAAAGGCGGAGTAAACATCTCATTATAAAAAGTAAATTGGCGCCGTGACGGTTTTGTAAAAATGGAATTACAAAATAATTTACCTAGAATGTAGGTAATTAAAGAAAAAAAAAAGTAAAAACAAGAATAAAATACAACTCATGGTGTTGACATACAAAATTTTAATTCATTATTATTTTATTTAATTTATTTTTAAATCATGAATCATCTGGTTGCGGTTACCCGTTATGAATCCTTTCCAAAATGACAAAAAAATTATAAAAACCGCCGAAGGTTTTTTAGGATAAGCCTATATTAAAGTAATTTAAAAAAAATGAACATAAAAACCGATGTAAGAGAATGAAATACAGTTAATGTATGACTTTATATGGAAGAATAGATTAAAATAATTTAAGTCGTATTAAATTAAATTATGTTTACAAAGAATGCTTTACATCTGGTAATTATTTGGCATAGCCAGTTTGAAACGTACTTTGCAACTGCAGTAATACTTCCAGCCACTAATATCGCACCATTTTAATTTTTTGACATCAAAAAAATCTATATAATATTTCTCTAACGTGGTCCAGTTACAATTATATTTTGTGATAATACGATAATGGTCTAATTAATAAAATACGCAAGGAAAAAAAAAACGTTTAAGCACGTGCACTCAGCTCAATGATCTAATTAATAAAATACGCAAGAGAAAAAAAATGTTTAAGCACGTGCATTCAGCTCAATGATCTAATAAGGAAAAAACGACATTTGTGTTCCTCCCAGTTGGTATTATGGTGTTCTATCTATCCTCCCTGGTGCATTTTATGAGATGGCCCTGCAAGCGCACGAAAAGCACTACAACTTTTCTCTCTGAAAAAGTTTTGTTTTGGATTCTGCCATGTTGGAAAGAGAGAAGTGTGTTCGCTTGTAGATAGTTCTTCGTTATGTTAATAAATAGTTTATTTTTCTACATTGGAGTCATTAATTCAAATACGCCGACACGCCATTACATAACTGAGTGTTAAGCAACACACTTCAGTGGTGACCCGGATAAACTGTTCTTATTTTGGATTATAAGTGTTTTCGTTTCTGTTTTCAACATGAATGAAACAGCTGCAGTGAAAATCCCTGCATTCATCCCTACGGACCCGGCCCTGTGGTTCACGATGGTAGAATCAACATTTCAACTAGCTGTGCCGAAACCAATAACGGATTCTAGAACAAAATATAACTATTGTGTTGCGAATTTACCTCCAGAAATTGCAATGACTGTGCGTGACGTAATAATTTCACCTGATAATTCCGATCCATTCAAAAACTTAAAGGACGAAATAATTCAACATTGTGGTGAAACAAAATCGCAGGAAATTCGCCGATTATTAGCTGGTGAACAACTAGGGGATAGAAAACCGTCAGAACTACTTCGCGTCATGCAGAGAAGAGCTGAAAACCATAAGGTATCCGACACTCTTTTGCTCGAACTATTCTTGCAACAACTGCCTTCAAATGCGCAATTTATTTTAGCATCAGTGCAAGACCTTACACCCATTAAAGCTGCCGAAATAGCTGATAAAATTTTGGATGTATCTCCACCACAGGTAAGTGCTATTAGTACAACTAATTCTTCGAGTGCTGATTCCGAAGTTTTAAAAGAATTAAAACTTTTAAGAGAAGAAGTGGCTTCATTGCGACGTTCCAGAAGTCATTCTCGTTCACTATCTCGATCTAATTTTCGGCACAAAAGCCCAAAAGTTAATAAAGAATTTTGCTGGTATCATCAGAAATTTAGCTCTAAAGCTAAAAAGTGCGTACCTCCCTGTACTTTTTCCGCGGGAAACGACTACGGCAAGGAGTAGCGGCGACATACGCCTCGCCTTCCACTTCTCGTCGCCTTTTTGTACGAGATAAAAGAAGCAATCTAAAATTTTTAGTGGACACAGGAAGTGACTGTTCATTAATTCCAGCATCAAAAATAGACAAAATGTCTATTCCAATTCAAAAATTTGTTGCAGCTAATGGTACTTTAATTAATGTATATAAACGTAAATTATTATCTATTGATCTTGGTCTAAGAAAACAGTTTGTTTACCCTTTTTATGTTTGTAATGTTTCAACCCCTATTTTAGGTGCTGATTTTTTACATTACTTTAATTTAAAGCCAGATCTTAGAAAACGTTCTTTATTTGATAATGTCACAAGCTTAAATTCTCATTGTGTTGTACATAATTCTGATATATATTCAGTGAAATCTATCATAAGTAATGATATTTTTTCTAATCCTTTAAGTGAATTTCCTAACATCAGTAAATCTCCTAGCCCAAACCAAATTGTGAAACATTCTGTTATGCATCATATCGAAACTTTTGGCCCACCGGTATACGCTAAACCACGTCGTCTAGCCCCCGACCGTTTAAAAATTGCAAAAATGGAATTTCAGCATATGTTGGATTTGGGACACATGCGTCCATCCAACAGCAATTATGCTTCACCTTTGCATATGGTTCCAAAGAAAAACAGCGATGACTGGCGACCTGTTGGAGATTACAGAGCACTAAATGCTCACACTAAAAAGGATAAATATCCCATCCCCAACATTGCTGATTTTACTAGTGAACTTCACGGAACCACAATTTTTTCACGTATTGATTTAGTTAAAGCTTTTCATCAAATTCCGATTGCTCCCGAGGATGTTCACAAAACTGCCATATGTACACCTTTCGGACTCTTCGAGAGCACTCGGATGCAGTTTGGTTTGTGCAATGCTTCCAGCACATTTCAGAGATTTATTGATGAAGTTACAAGAAATTTAAAAGGTGTTTATCCATTTATAGACGATATTTTAATTGCATCCAAATCCCTCGAAGAACATATTGAACATCTCAGAGCACTATTTTCCAGACTTGATCATTACGGCCTTACAATTAAGCCCTCAAAATGCATATTTGGTGTTCCCACTTTGGAATTTTTAGGTTTTACAGTGTCAAAAGATGGTCTTTCACCAACTTCTGACCGTGTTGAAGCCATTTTAAAATTTCCAAGACCTACAACTATTACTCAACTTCGTAGATATTTAGGTATATTTAATTTTTACAGACGATTCATTCCCAGAGCTGCTGATATTTTAGCACCCCTCGTTAAATTCCTCGAAGGGCACAAAAATAAAAGGAAACATCCGCGTTCCAATGCCAAAATTTCAATGGAGCAATTAGAATGGAACGACGAAGCAAATTTTGCATTTACGAAATCAAAAGAAGCAATTTCTCATGCAACGCTTCTAAAACATCCTATTCCTGGTGCCCAATTAAGCTTATGGGTAGATGCATCAAACGTCGCTGTTGGTGGCTCTGTCATGCAAATGTCTGATAATCAATGGGAACCTATAGCATTTTATTCTGGCAAATTAAGTAAGTCTCAAAAGAATTGGTCGACATATGACCGTGAACTTTACGCCATATATTCCTCTATAAAGAAATTTCGTCACTTACTAGAAGGTAGAAACTTTTTCATTTACACTGATCAGAAACCCTTAATATACGCTTTCAAACAAAATCCTGAAAAGTGCAGTCCTCGACAGCTACGTCATCTCGATTATATATCTCAATTTTCTACCGATATCCGATATATGAAAGGTTCTGAAAATCATGTAGCCGATGCATTATCTCGCATAGAGATCAATCAAATTTCCCCAACTGTACTTGATTTTAAAGAATTTGCTTCTGCACAATCAACTGATCAAGAACTTCAAAAACTTTTGCAATCCAATACCACATCCTTACAATTAGAAAAACACTATTTTCCCCTTGAGGATATTGACCTATATTGCGACACATCTCAAAAACATCCCCGTCCATTCGTTCCACAAAGTTTGCGAAAATTGGTTTTTGAAAATTTGCATTTCCTTTCACATCCAGGTATGTCAGCCTCCATAAATTTAATTGCTAAAAGATTCGTATGGCCTGGCATGCATAAAGATATCAAATCTATGGTTCGCAGTTGTGTTAATTGCCAAAGAGCCAAAATAACAAAGCACACCAAGTCACCAGTTGGAACATTTGCCCTACCGGATGCCCGTTTTGCCCATATTCATTTAGATTTCATTGGCCCTCTTCCCCCATCAGATGGAAATCAGTATTGTTTAACAATCATTGACAGATTTACCAGATGGCCCGAGGTAATTCCGACCCCTGATATGACTGCAGAAACAACCGCTCGTGCCTTATTGCATGGTTGGATCTCTAGATTCGGATGCCCAGTCACTATCACCACAGATCAAGGTCGTAATTTTGAATCTACTCTATTTCGAGAACTTATGCATATCTTAGGCTGTAAGCGCATTCGGACTTCGGCATACCATCCCCAGTCAAATGGAATTTTAGAACGCTATCATAGACATTTAAAAGATGCTCTTAAGGCACATAATCACACTAAATGGACTGAAACCCTTCCAATTGTTTTACTAGGTTTGCGCTCAGCTCTTAAAAATGACATTAATGCAACACCTGCACAATTAGTATATGGTACCACTTTACGATTACCCTCTGATCTTATTACTGATAAAAAACAAATTGACCAAACGATTGATCCCAATTATGTTTCCAACTTGGTACAAACAATGCAGACACTTAATCCAACTGCTACTTCCTTACATAGCAGTCCTAGTGTTTTCGTAAATCCTGCATTGTCGAATTGTACACATGTATTTTTAAGATCAGACAAAGTAACTCGTCCATTAACACCGCCGTATACTGGACCTCACCTTGTCATAAACAGAGATAATAAAAATTTTGTCATTGATATAAATGGTAAAAACACAACAGTTTCTATAGATCGCGTAAAACCCGCCTATAGATGGTCAGATACTGTTGTGACAAATAACTCTGTTCCTAACCAAGAACCATCTGAGCCAACGCCTGTCAACAAATCATTCGAAATACCACCAGAGCCGACTCCTGTCAACAAAACACGCTCTGGACGTAAAGTCACTTTCCCAAAATATTTGGTGACTGAATATGTAATATAGTTTTGTATATATATTATCTTACACTTTTTTAATATTATATATTGTTCATTGTATTTCTATTTTGCATTACTTACTATGTTACTATTACATATTATACTGTATCAAGCATTTATTGTATTGAACTTTTGCATTTTATCGTTCACCTTGTTCACTGGGGGGATACTCTATGGTGTTCTATCTATCCTCCCTGGTGCATTTTATGAGATGGCGCTGCAAGCGCACGAAAAGCACTACAACTTTTCTCTCTGAAAAAGTTTTGTTTTGGATTCTGCCATGTTGGAAAGAGAGAAGTGTGTTCGCTTGTAGATAGTTCTTCGTTATGTTAATAAATAGTTTATTTTTCTACATTGGAGTCATTAATTCAAATACGCCGACACGCCATTACATAACTGAGTGTTAAGCAACACACCTTAGTATAGTGGTCTGCGTCCCTGACTTCTATACAGTCTGGCCCAGGTTCAAATCCCGGGTAAGATGGATATATTGTCCTTGTTTATGTGTTTCTTGTAACTGTTCTTGTTCTAATAAAAACTTATATACCCTTGTGGTGGTCTTCTGTGAATTTCTGTAAAAAAATATGCAACAATCGAGACGAAAGTCATTGTAACTATAGGTATCAATATATGTCATATACATACAACAACAAATGACATTTCTCTGGTGAGATTATTTTCAAAAGTTGCCTCTTCGGTATATTTGCAAGCATCATTTTTAACACTTTAAAAATTATGCAGATTGTGAATTATTATCATGAATTGACTAAAAAACGGCAATGGTAAAAAGTATAATCAATATATAGGAATTAGTTTTTTAAAACAAAAATCATACTAAAATAATTAAATGAAAAGTCATTGCATCGGAGCGACAAAAATTTAAATGACATCATGGGGGTCCAATAATAAAATGGTGTTGTCTACGGAAGTATGAAACTGGGTCGTCAACCATGAATTTTATTTTGAGACCTTTCTTCGATTGATTTTGGTTTCACCATTGCACAGTTTAATTTGATTCTAATAATAATTTGGATTCTGGTAAATTAAATCTGAATTATTTGATGATATTTTTGATTTTCAAATTTTAAAGGTAACTAACAATAAATAAAGTGCGAAAATTTCGCACGGGTTTGCTAGTATTTTATAATTGGATACTCAATATCTTCGAAATAAAATTTATATTACTGCAGTTGCTAAACAGTATGAATGTTCTAAATTCAGGTATCATCTGTGTCAAACCTGTATACGCTACACTAATCCCCAACCAAAAATGAAAAGTGAAGCCATTTTCTGCTGTTTATATAAATATTTTTTGTACTGTTTTTATTCTCTGACCTAATAAAAAAAAATATCTGATTCAGTGTTTTTGAGATCTCAATTTCAGAATAGCTTATGGAAGATCCAGTTTTTGTTCACAGACAGGACAGGGGAAGTATAAATCAGTGAAATTCCTCTTAAAACCAAACCAAGTTTTTATTAAAGAGAATGGTTGAAAACATAGAATGGAAATTTTGTGCAACAAGCCTGCATGAGGAAATATGTGACCCTTGAAATTTGAACTTTTTCAATGAAAATTAATAAACAGAAACAGGGAGTGACAAAACTTGGAACAGTGGTAAATTCGTTGGCTTCAGACAGGTAGGTGTATTTGGTTCAGAGGCTAGAGCCCCTTAAATAAAATACAGGGGTTGGACAAAAATATGGAAACCTCTTGTGAAATGCATGTTTGAAAAGAAAGATTGATTTTAATGAAATATGTAGGAATCGCTGGCGTTTTAGCCTACTGACGCCACCTATACAACTTCGTAAATGCGCTGCACAGTTCAGTCGTTGTCGGAGCACTGTTATATGAGGTTGGCATTGCATTATGTCAGAATTAACAGACTTCGAACGTGGGCAAATTGTTGGAGCGCGTATAGTTGGTACTTCCGTAAGCAATGCAGCTGAGGTGTTTAGTGTTTCAAGAGGTACTGTATCGAATATTTATTCCGCATATTTGAAATGCGGAAAAACATCATCCGCTAAATCACAGCGCGGATGAAAGTGTGTGCTGAGTGATCGTGACAGACGATCATTAAGAAAGATTATAACGAAAAAGAAGAAGACCACAGCTGCAAAAGTTACTATTGAAATGAATGTCATGTTACCAAAGCCTGTGAGTACCAAACCAATTCGAAGGGAGCTTCATAAACAGGGAATTGCTGGCCGTGCTGCAATTGAAAACCATTCATCAGTGATGTTAATGTCCGTAAGAGGAAAAAGTGGTGTTTAAGTCATAAAGATTGGACTATAGAGCAGTGGAAGAGAGTCATATGATCCGATGAGTCTTCTTTCACATTGTTTCCCACTTCTGGCCGAGTTTACGTCTGTAGAACGCCATCTCAAGCCTATAATACAGACTGCTTGTTGCCAAGAGTGAAACATGGCGGGGGTTCTGTGATGGTTTGGGCAGCCATATCGTGGTCCTCTTCTGGCCCCATGATAACTCTGACAAGGCGCATTACTGCCAAGACTTATGTGAACATTTTGGCCGATCAAGTCCATCCCATGGTATAAACTTTGTTCCCCAATGGTGATGGTGTCTTCCAAGACGGCAACTCCCCTGTTCACACAGCTCACATTGTCCAGGACTGGTTTTCTGAGCACGAGGATGATTTTTCGCATCTCCCCTGGCCACCACAGTCACCAGATCTGAATATTATCAACCTTTGTGGTCTACATTGGAGCGGAAAGTGCGTTCTCGCTATCCACCGCCAACATCGTTATCTGAACTTGCCACCGTTTTGCAGGAAGAATGGTACAATATTCCCTTGGCAAACATACAGGAACTGTATTTATCCATTCCGAGAAGACTGCAAGATGTTTTGAATGCCAACGGGTTTCCTAAACCATATTAGGCAAGAAAACATGTTTTTTTTTAAGGTGTTTCCATATTTTTGTCCAACCCCTGTATATAGGACGATGCATCGCCGCCATTTTTTTGCCTCAGAATATGACAGCATTCCCGTTTGGCGTCCTTATCGCTTTATTGTAATTTTAAGAAATCGTGATCTGAAGCTACCATCGGTCAACAAAAGCAATAAGCAACAGTATTTCTAACAACATATGTTTTTCACATTACATTATCAGGATATCCTGTGGATATATTAGAAATAGGACTGATGTGTTATATATGTTTTTTTAAGACTTTTTCTGTTTCGTTGACAGAATGTCGCCAAAACTCAAGTACACAGTAATAAAAATTTTTCTTAAATCGATTTATCAATATTCATATAAATATAATGAAAAGAACACATTTTTCTGTATTTTTACATAAACACATTAGAAATATAAAGAAAAATATAAGTAATGTTGTATCATTCTTCTTAAATTATCTTATGTAAATCTGAACAGAGCCTCCTTAACTAGATGCCTTCCACGCGCGGCGAATCCCAATGCTAAATTAAGCAACATTTAAAAAACAAAACTAACGCTAGGTGACAGCACCTACGCAGAGCAACATTTTTCTTCCGTTTCATAGTTAAGTTCTATTTTTCATCTAACAATCTAGCTATTATTTAAATTTAAAGTCCAAAATTTCATTTTTTTTTCTTTTAATTTGAAAAAATAATGTGAAAGTGCTTCATCGTAAATATTTTCCATAAAATATTCAAATATTTAAAAAAGTATAGGGTTTAATTTTTTTCGAAAGTGGACAAGACCTATTTTAGCTTTTCAACTAATTGAATTACTTTAAATTTTATTGATAGGAAATATAGGGAACGTATCAAATAAATACCACCTTTTTTTTTTATATTATCAATTAAAAAATGAAATTTAAAATTAAATAAACAAAAACATGGCATGTCTATCACGCTATTAAATTATTTTTTATATATTTATTCAATAAAAATATCAAAATTTTTTTTTAATTTAGATATATGAAAATTTCGTTTATATAAATTAAAATCTCTGAACTTTAAATGAGTTTCAGTTTAGAATGAATGATTTATAATGATAAATTATTAAAATCATGTCTTTTTTTTTTTTTGTCATATTCTTTACGTTACATTTTTACCTTATTAGTTGTGAATTATTTTTCTGAAATTGAAAATTTTATATTATTTATAAGAAAAATAGACCAGCACATTAACGAGATAAGTTAACATTCAGTAATAAAAATTGGACAAGAAAACAATCTGTTGTCTAGTCCGTCACAATAAATAAATAAATAACCATTAAGATTTAAATTTTTAAAATTAAGGCTTTCTTGAGTATAAGTTTTCTCTCTCACCAAGGTTTTTTTTTTTTTAAATTCAAGATTTTATTAGCTCCACCAGTTCCGAGAGGGCATGCTTTCGAAACTGTTAGACATTTTCAAAATAAAGTTGTGTTGTATTTACATGTTTTGAGGACTCCTGAATCGAAAAATAATGTTTTTAGCGGTTGGTCTGTGCGCGCTGGTTTGTCTGTCTCGGATATACTTGGAAAATGCTGAAAGTGTATTTCATTTTGTGTTAGGTGTTTCTCATATAAGACTAAATTTAAGTGTACAATCTGATGTATGTGCACATAGTTTTTGAAAACATACAGGGCTATCCAAAATTAAGCTAAACGTTCTTTTCTATAGAATGTAATTGACGGAAGTGTTTTGCTAAAATTGAAAAAATTAAAAAAGAAAAATTAAAAAAATTATGTCGACGAATACTGCTGAAGAAGGAAAATTAATTTTTCGAGCCAACAATGTAAAAAATGTATTTTTTTTAAGTTCTATTTTCAACTCAGGTTTTTGAATAAAGTCACGTTTTGAGGTTCCCTGAATACAAAAAACAATTTTTTTTTTTTTTGTTTTTAGCGATTGATCTATATGCATATTTGTTATCAGAATAACTTAAAAACAGACAAATGCAGGAAATTCACAACTGTATCACAACAAATATTTGATAAAGATTAACAAATTTAAGGATAAATTAATAACATCCTTGAAATATTTTTACTTCCATTACCCTATTACCGTAGGTAATGGAAGCAGTGTGTTCGGTCCAAAAATTCGATTTTTCAAATCAGTACTCATGATATTTAATTTTTAAATGAATTTTTAATTCCATATTCCATTTGTGTGGTAAAAGGTTAATAAAAGTAATGTTTTGAATCTTAAAATTCAATATTTTTAAAAAGAATAAAAGTTTTCTATTTTTTCATTTAAAGATTCCCAACACTTTTGCTTCGATTTAACTGAGAAAATCAAATTTTTATACGCATTTTTACACAAGTCTTTAAAAAACAGTGGTATTAAAAAATTATAAATCAATCTTGTTCCTATATTGGAGTGTTTTATAATTTTATTCATAAATTACTAATGTAATTTATGAATAAAACTATAAAATACTCCAATATGGAGTTATTTCAAAGTATGATAACTAAGAACAAGTTATTTTTCTGCATTCCTACATGAATAAATAAAAATTTCATTTCATTTTGTAATAAGCATAACTATTTTATTTGTTAAATCTACCTTACTAACAGTGTTGTCAACCCTTCGAATTTTTATATCATAATTTCTTTTAAATTTATCTTCGTCTTAATCAAAGAATTTACGATAATAAATAAAAAGAATGTTTTTGTGAAAAATATTTTTGATATTCAAAAATCCGGAGGGTTGGTAATTTTGCACTAATTATTTATGCAGTTTACATACCTTCTTTTGAAATATTTGCAAGCCATTTTTTACGCATTGCTTGGTATTTCGTGAAAACTTATATTTTCACGGCGACTGACCGATTTATAAAATGGAACGACGCAATAAACCATATCATAAAAAAAAGAAAAACCTCTCACATTTGTTAAATTAATAAAACATAAACCATAAAGAACTCAATTGAAACTCAATTGAATGGCGGGAGATAAACAGAACTTTATGTTCGGTATCAAGCGCCATCTACTGGCTATGTTCTTCTTGTACTGTTGCCAAGTTTTCGAGCAACTCGACAGGCATCTACTTAAGTAGGCTCTGATCTGAACGTTTTATGTTCTTTCCTTGAGTGATTACAGCATTTTATCGTTAAGCAAATCTCATATCGTACTTTATTTAGCTAAAACTATGAAATATAATAAAAGGATTACTCTAAAGTAACTATAAGACGATAAAAGAAATAACTGCCGTTTATTTATCAATGAAACTCACTGGGTACATGTGGCAACCCTAAGGCAACAAAATGCCTCATGGCCAGCTCGTGTATATAGGAGCAATATCAGAGGCGGCTCAAATCCCAGGATGGGAAATTACCACGGTTGAACACGATTGGACAATAGTGTCGTTTGTTTAGATTGAAAACCAACTCTCTGTAGTCTACTTTGGCCCGCTCGCTGCGTTGGCTTTGAATGGAAACGATTGAGGTATAAATGCGGAACGCGTGTACGTTGGTTTCGTGTATAGGATTATAGTATATTTATTTGAAGAATGCATTTTTTTTTCCTTTCTTTCTTTCTTAAAATGGATTATAAATGTTATGAATGTGACGAGGAATTTTGTTTAAACATTACTTAAGAATTCATTAGAAGCGACTTCATAGAACTAAAAATTAAGTATATATATATATGACGGAAAATGATTAGGTTTGCACGCACCCCGTTAAATTATGAAATAATTTTAGGATCCTTGTTTCCTTTCCAATAAGTAAAATTATAACGATGATTCCAGCAATTTTTCCTTACACTTTCCCAGGAATATCTGACTTTATATATCAATGCTCAATACCAGCTCATTTAAAGTGCTAAAAATAGTTTAAATAAGATTTACTTAAATGTTAATGTTAACGTTTTACAGAATTATATAAATATATATATTACATACAAGACAATTTATTATCAATTAATTATTTGAAAATATATTTTTAGTAAAGTTGTGAAAAATTATTAAATTAAACTACCGAAATGCATTAATGTGCACTAAGCAACCAAAAAAATAAATAAATAAAATAAAAAACCGCACTACAGAAAAATTGACTAACTAAAAACTAATCATTGCAACAAGTAAAATTGTTATGTTTGTATAATACGGAAGTCATAATATGATACCTATATATATTTTTGATTTCATAATTCGTTTTATTACACTCTAGGAAGCATTTAATAAAAATCTACATAAAATTTTCTTTTAAAACGTAATATAATAACCATATACTTTGTATTCTATCATGATTTATTATATGAAATGAACAAGTGCTATTTTAATATATGAAACAAAACTATTTATTTGTTAGATCTAAGCAATTATTTAATAAAAATATGTATTCTGGATTGGATAATTCCGCCTTTATATTGAATTACTGCTTTAATGCGCAATGGCATAGTATTTTATAGTTTTTTAACATGAAACTCAGAAATTTCACTGTACCAAATATCATAAATATTTTTTTTCTAGTTCTTTCAAAGTTGTAGGCTACAAATTTTTAATCACCCCCCTCTTTTATAGACTAAACATTTTCGAGCGAATTGAGATTAGGACAATTTTATGGTTTAAAAAAGAAGAAATTCTGCGATATTCTATGTAGGATTTAATTTAAAAAAAAAAAGTTATGATAACTTACAAAATTATAGACGCTCATGAGAATGGATAAGTAATTTTAACAACATGAATGAGACAAATGTATTACAAGCGCCATATAACAAGGTGCATTATCATCTTGAAGTGCTGATTATGGAAGAGACTGAAATACCCCCAAAGTAGTCTCTCAGATATCAATTTTTTAATGGCCAAGTTTTATTTCGGGTTAATTGATCCCTTGAACATGAAAATTTGCCAGATTCACCGAAAAAATATGCATTTTTGTATAACAATGTACGGGGGATATGTCATTGTTTTAAAAGTGCGATTTTCATTAAGTGAGTCACATTTTCGTGATCAGATCTGCTTGTTTCCGTCAGTTTGAAATAAGTTAAACTTGACTCATCAGAGAGAACAACTTCAGCTCAATAATTAATTGATCCTTTTTTAATTTTTTTAACCCTCTAATTTCTTGCTTTTCTGATTCTTTTCGTTAAGAATGAATTTTTTTCAGATTTTCTGGCAATTAAACCTGCTTTGTTTAATTTTTATTTCACTGTATTTAGATAAATTATGTTACTAAACACTTTTTCTGAATCCCTGCTATGTTCTAAATGTAATACAAACTGATATTTTAAGCGCTGGTTTTTTAACTTGCGGTCGTCACGAGTATATGAGTAACGTGGCGGTAAGGACATATGTGCAGTTTAAACAGCCAAAAAACATTATATCTTGCTAAATACCAGATCACTAATATTTGTTAACGTTTAATCATTTTGACATCCCCCGTATTAAAATATTTTTTTTTTATTTTCGTTCTAAAATTAATGTTTTCTGTGGTATTATTAATTGCCTTATTCTTGCCATTTTTGAAACACTTTCTAAAATTACAATTTTCCGAACAATTACATCTTGTTTTTAACACTTGGCTCAATACTAAACTGCACGCGGAACACAACGTAATAAAATATGTTCAAAAATTTACATTTGAAACAATAAAGTTAGCGATTACAGAAAGAAAAATGGAAAATTTCCAAGAGCGGTTTTTTTTTTTTTTTTTTTTTTTTTTGCCGCTTAGTAATTGTTTATTGCAAGATGGAAAGTGAATTTATAATCCTTCTAAGGATTTATTTTTGTTATCTATCTATCTAATGGGCTTAAAAAAAAAAAAAAAAAAAAAAAAAAAAAAATTATCAAAATAATAATCATATGCAAAAGCTACACATACACAATCTTTTAATTCTTTAAATTCATCTGTAAACAACAACTGTTTTTTACTATTCAAATGCATCAAATTTTGAAAATTTTAAGTCACAAATACTGAAAATAGTTACTTCAGAAGTAAAAATGGTTTGTATTTAGATATATTGAATTTAGATTTCTACAGAAGAATACTTAAAGCAGTGTATTATAAAAATGTATTATGACTTAATAAAATTCAAAATAAATAATGAATTACTGATAATAATTTCAAATTAATGAAGTCAGAAATGTAAAATATGCAAAGTTGAATATTCGAAAGCTACTGCTGTTTATAAAAACAGTTTGAAATATAGAGCATTAGTTAGAGTATAATATTCTACATTACTATTATTTTTTAAAATCAGATTTTAAATAACTTTAAAGCTAAATAATACTTATTGGTATTTTGCCGCATTACAAAAATCAGACTTAATTTCCACCCCTCTCCCCTTAACTTCTGTTTAAATCTTGTTAAAAAAGAGAGGGGGGGAGATTGAACAAGCTTTCTAACTACCCCCATTAGCACAACAATATTGGCCAATGTCGTATAATGAGATTTTACAACATTGGTCCATATCGATTTATCGACATTAGCCAGCGCCGAATGGCAAACTTTTTTGCCGAGATTGGACAATGTTGTCATTTGAACATTGGCCAATGTCGATCTAAGTCGGACCGGCCAATGTCAGCCTAGACCAGACCGGCCAATGTCAGCCTAGACCTGACCGGCCAATGTCGGCCGAGACCGGACCGGCCAATGTCGGCCTGGACCGGACCGGCCAATGTCAGCCTAGACCAGACCGGCCAATGTCAGACTAGACCGGACCGGCCAATGTCAGCCTAGACCTGACCGGCCAATGTCGGCCTGGACCGGACCGGCCAATGTCTGCCTGGACCGGACCGGCCAATGTCGGCCTGGACCGGGCCGGCCAATGTCGGCCTAGACCATGCCGGCCTAGACCGGACCGGCCAATGTCGATAAATCTATATTGGACAATGTCTAATTTTACACCTTTTTCCAGCATTGCCCAATATTAAGAATAGAATATTGGCAAATGTTGATTTATGCTGGGTTGACAATTGCCAATCTAAGATGCACTAGTCAACATAAATTTGCAGATATTTTCTACTATAATTAACCCTTTCAGGACCGTGTATAAAAGGTCTATCAATAAACTTTTAAAATACTTCTTTGCATATAGAATCCTCATACTGAGAAAATATTTAAACAAATTTTTTCAGTATTTGCTATCTTCAGATACATTTCAATTTAATATATAACCATTGCACACCTAAAAAGTCTGAAGTTGGTAGATAGGCCTTTGAGCCACTGTCTTTGAAACAGTTAAATCTTAAAAATTTAAATAAATCTGGTATTTAGGTGTTTATTATTTATTTTGTAGTAATAAATTATTCACATTGTTTGCAGAACACAGATAAACCATTGGGTATTGCTACCATAGCAACATAGCTACAGTTCTCACCAAAAACACACATGGACGCCAAATTTCTTATGTAAAATATCGGATTTTCTATTTTTTTCAACATTTTTTGGGGAAAAAAAATTATTTTCAAAATCTAGTTAAATCCTTTGAAAAATTAAAAAGAGCGAATAATACCGTATCTCAGCAACAACCAAGGAGCATTTTATTTTATGGAAAATTTTTTTTCCGAAACTACTCATTACCTAATGAATTCTGGTTTCACATTCAGAAAATTGACAATTGTTAAATTAACACTTTTTTCTAAAAAATGATTTCACAAAATTAAGGTTTTATTTTATAGCTAAAATAAAAATATAAAAATGGCACGAAATTGTTTTATTTAATAATAAATTAATTAATTAAATTAAAATTAAAAAAAATGACTACTCACTTAATCACTGGATTCTCTGAATGTATAGCCAGAATAAAAACATATTAGGTAATGCCCAGTGGCAGAAACACCGCGACAGGGTCGCGGACACAGAAAAACGGCTTGCGGACAGTGTTTGTCTGCAACTTTCGGATAACAATTCACTTATAAAAATTTCTGTTTCAAAACTAAAACTAATACTTGTATTATTTATATTGTGTTGTGTGAAACATTGCTATAAAATATTTAATTGAATGAGATGAATTGAATGAATACAATTGCTTATACTATATCGTTTTGTAATAAAATTGTATTCGTGTATTGTTGCACAAGATCCCCACTGATGTTAAGCCCCTCCTCCCCCCGTCCCCATGAGCTTTCAGGCTTTTTGAGTGTAAGCCATTTTCACCCCTGATTACACGCAAATTTTGCAGACAGATTATGAAATTTTAAAAGCCTGTCGCAGACAGCTTCAAAACTTTCTGCCAGTGGCGTAGCGTAGGGGGGGCAAAGGGGGCGCATGCCCCGGGCGGCACTTCGCTGGGGGCGGCAAATTTTGATATCAGTCGAGTTTTTATTGGCTCAAATTTTTAATTTATAAAATTTTAAATCTTTTTTTTTTTTTCTCTCTCCAAAATTTTCCCGCTTGCTCTTGTGTTAACCAGAAAAAAAAAAAAAAGCGTATGTGTGTGTTTGTGCGTGGGGGGGGGGGGGGCTAAAACAATTCACTGAGACAAAAAATTGTAAAGAAACATCGATGGCTGTACAATTAATCTATTGAAGACATCTTTCCTCTCTTTTTTCTTAGTTTTATTTAGGAAGGAAAACAATCAATAAGCAGTTCTCCTATCTCCATTCCCCATCCACCCTACCCCACCCATATACACGTGGCGCAATCATAGAAAGCAATATATATATTTTAATATATATATATATATACATACATATTAATTTTTACTGCATCTCCGTCTTCCTGGTTGCGTATTTACAGAACATACATTGTTTCGGAACCACCTTGGCGATCTTTTCTTTTGGCAGGGATAAAATCGCACCATGGTGTCTCGCGAATGGCAACACAGTTGACCTCAAAGCATAAAAGATGGGCGTGTTCAGTTAAAAGACGTTGATTTTCCAGACAGATGCATTATTGTTAAAACAGATGATGATTCTTCCGAAATAATTTTTAAAAAAATGTTCTTTATACACATAGACAAATTGACTACTTATTATTTAAAAAATGGATTTATTACTATATCTTCTATAAAAATGGATTTATTACTGCATATATAAGAAGAAAGTATAAGATTCAGAAAAAATTTTGATTTCCGGTTTTCGATGAATTTACACGGTTTGAGATTTCCTTGCATTTCAATTAACTGAAATTGACTACTTATTTTTTATAAAAATGGATTTATTACTAGATCCTACATATATAAGAAAAAAGTAGAAGATACGGAAAAAAAATTCAGTTTCCGGTTTTCGTTGAATTTACACGTTTTGAGAATTCCTTGCATTTCAATTAACTAAATTTGACAACTTATTAAAAAAAAAAAAATGGATTTATTATTTTATCTTTTGCCTATATAAAAAAAAAAGTATAAGATTTGAAAAAAAAAAGATTTCCGGTTTTTGATGAATTTACACGTTTTGAAATTTCCTTACATTTCAATTATCTGAAATTGACTACTTATTTTTATAAAAGTGGATTTATTACTAGATTCTGCATATATAAGAAAAAAGTACAAGATAAGGAAAAAATTCACTTTCCGTTACACGTTTTGAGATTTCTTTGCATTTCAATTAACTGAAATTCACTACTTATTTAAAACTAGTATGTTGTGGCCCCCACAAGACTTTCTTCTACATTTTCCTATACATATTCATTCAGTAACAATATTTTAAAAAAAAATCGATAACTTTGTTTTAAATTATCACAGATTTATAGTTCAACCATTCGTTTTAAAGGTATTGACGAGATCTTTCGAAAGATACCCATCTTCAAAATTTACCCCCCCGGGGGGTACATCCTCCCCAGGGGGGGGAAGCGATGCTCCCACATACACAGAAATTTTTTCCTAGTTAACTACTACTATTATCAATAATTTATATTAATTTTACAATCACAAGTTAAAAATAACTCTTATTATGTACATTTATACGAAATTTTGTCCTATACTGCCATGTTAAAAAGTTAGAAAAAATGAGATCACAGCGCCACCTGTTGAGCGATTGATCTCCAAATGTAATCAGCATTAGTTTATGTCGGAGACCAACTAAATACCAAGTTTGGTTAAATTTCATTCATTGGTTCGTGAGACACAGCGTCCACAAAAAAGTGATACAGACACACAGACATTTTCTAAAAACTATTAATTCGTGTTCTGGACATCCCAAAACGTGTAAATCCATCAAAAAACGGAGGTCGAAATTTTCACGAATCCAATACTTTCTCTATATTACATATAGAAGAAAGTAAAAAATGGATTTATTATTCTATCTTCTGCATATATAAGAAGAAAGTATAAGATTAAAAAAAATATATTTCCGGTTTTCGATGAATTTACACGTTTTGAGATTTCCTTGCATTTGAATTAACTGAAATTGACTACTTATTAAAAAAAAAAAAAAAAAAAAAAAAAAAAAAATGGATTTATTATTATTCTATCTTCTGTCTATATAAGAAGAAAGTATAAGATTGAAAAAAAAAAATTAGATTTCTGGTTTTCGATGAAGTTACACGTTTTGAGATTTCCTGAACTCAATTTGACCATTTTTAGAAAATGTCTGTCTTTTTGAGTTCGAACACTGTACTTCATGAACCAATGGACTTAATTTAACCGAACTTGATATTTGGTTGGACCTTAGTTTGAATTGGTTCCAATTAGCTTTTGGGCTATATCATCCAACAGGGAGCGCTTCCGCGTTGCGATTTCCTCTCATTTCAGAAAAGGCTCAGCATCTACAGTGTACCAAACATACAGGTATGTATTAAATACATCTCTGCTGATTCAGTTTGATTGCATATCGGCCAACAAGTGGCGCTGTTAAATTACAATTTAATCCCATTTTAGGGACTACAACAAGCTTCTATAGTGCATAAATTTACGAAACTTGCTGTAAGAGATGGTTATTAGGTAAAACTATGATGATTCATTTTGGATGCATATCAGACGGTAGGTGGTGCTGCTATTCAGCAATATTTTCCGTTTACGGGAAAGTTATATCTCAGCTTCTATCCTTTATAAATGTACCAAACTGGATGTTTGAGTACATATTATCAAAAATTATTTTTATTGTTAATATTTTAATGCGGTTTCTCCTTGCTATATCTCAGCATCTGTTGATAAAAATTGCACTGAATTTTATGAGAAAATATATTCATTAAATTTTTTTTTTCATGTTAATCGATAGGTGGCGCTGTCATCTAAAATGGTATAGTAGAAAGTATTGGATTTGTGATTTTTTCCCCCGGTTTTCGATGAATTTGTACGTTTTAAGACGTTCCAAACATGACTCGCTCATTTTTAGAAAATAATTATTTGTCTGTGTGTGTAAATTACAGTATCTCGTGAACCAATAGGCGGAATTTAAACACGATTAACAATTGGTTAGACTTTGTTTAAATTGGTGCTTATTAACTGTTGGAATATATCACCCGAAAGGTGGTGTGCTATGTTGTGATTCATTCCATTTAAGTTAAGGCTATATCTCAACTTCTGTAGTGTATAAAAGTACCAAACATGGTATATGATATGGACATTATGTAAAACTATTCTATTTTAATTTGGGTGCATATCGGCCAACAAATGCACTGTGTTGCAATTTAATTCTGTTTATGAGAAGGCAATTACTTTGCTTTGAAAAAAAGTGGTCGAGTTTCGACCAATGAGTGAAAATATATTTTAATAAAAAAATTTTTTCCAGTTTTTAAACATTTTAAATTTTAGAAAAAAATATCGCAAATTCGTAAATTTCTAATTTAATAACCCCAGTAGTGGGCCAGTTGGTAAAGCTCGGTTCAGTTTAGAACACCGAAAGCGAAGCAGCACTGATCGCGGTTAGTGCTGCGGAGGGGGGTTGCTCTTTTAATCCGTGGTACTGGTCTACGAAAGAGGCCGAGGGTGAGACGACGTCTGGTTCTTGTTAAACTAAGCTGCACCGTCAAGTACTGGCCTTCCTGCGTAGGTCGTCGGCTATTAAAACGCGAGTGACATCCCTCCGTAGAGAATCAAAATCGTAATGCCATGTCTCCGGACCGTCACCAATAGCCCAACGTTCAGTCTAGTGCGACGTTATTCAACCAATCTAATTTTGCATTTTATCCGCTTTAGGAAATTTTATAAGTATAATAGTCGTATTTTCTCCGGGTGTAGAAAGAGGGCGGCAAATGTGGCATCTGCCCCGGGCGGCAGAAACCTATGCTACGCCGCTGCTTTCTGCCACTGGGAGGTAATGAATAATCAGTAAAAAAAAAAAAAAAATCCCCAATTAAAATAATTTTTTGCACAGCCTTGGCTGTCCAGGACGCCAAGTATGTCCAATTCAGCAATTTAGGATCGGGGGAAATTTTGTAGAAAAATATGCAAATAATATCAATTTGAAAAATGAATTACAAAAATCACTGTTAAAATCGTCCCCCCATTTTTTGAAAATTTCCATATGGATTGGGAGAAATGTTGGGAGTTAAAACATTTTCTGTGTCCCTGTGGCTGTCAGCGAGATAAGACATTGCATGCTCTTAATTCTCTATTGTTTACAGCAGATAAATCAATTTTTTTTTTTAATGCTTACACCGATTGACTACTGAATCAATCTAAATTTAGATATTGCCAGGATACTTTATATCTATGTATCATACTCTTGATTTTATATATGAGCAAAATATTTTATTAGACATTAGAAGGAGCTAATTTCAATAATATATATATATATATTTTTTTTTTCCTATAGAATAACCCCTGATAAACATGGATAAAAAAAGAAAAAAAGAAGAAGAAGAAATACAGTTCTAAAAATAATATTTATCTTTGTTATTCATTTTTTAATGGCACAGACTTTTCACTATTCTCAGCTAGGCAACACATGTAAAATGAAAGTTAATATATGTATTTACTTTTCTTATGTTTATAAATTCTGGAATATAAAGGAGTTAAAATATTAAAATCCAGAAAACTTTTCATTTTCTTTCCAGTATTAAAGATTGTGTATTTACTACAACCTTACAGTACTTTATACCTACTGCATTCATCAAAATATTTTACAATTTATAAACTAAAAATTTTTATATTTCTACTTAATTTTACATTAATACAATTAAGATTATTTCTGTTACATACAAAATATGTCAATGAAACGGTGAACTGACTTAAAGAATACTTTGGAATAAAGAAATATTTTTTCATGTTTGAAAACTAATACTTGGGAAAAAAAAAAAAAATCTATGTTAATCTATAATAATAAAAGGAAAGGTTTGTCTGTCTGTCTGCCTGTCAGTCTGTCTGTTCTTTTATACGTTCAGCCCCTACTGAACGCAGAAGTACAAGAATTGACATACTGATGCACTGGAGCCTTTCCGAGTTCCTCCTCGAAACAGAATTTAAAAATTTTAATTAGTTGTGGAGATATTAATTAAAATGTTAACTCATGTCTAATCTAAAAGTGATCTCAATGACTGAGAATTCACCGCCATTGCATAAAAAAAGATATTTTAACAGAGTTAAAATTAGAAAAAGTGGAAAATAAATTAGAAATATATGTCCGATCGTTACGATTTCGGTACCAAATGAAAGGGGATTTTTTTCTGAATTTAAGCGTGCAAGCGGCTTATCGGTACAACAATTAGATTTTTTAAAATTAACTAAAGTATGAATTTTTTGTGGCAACATCATTTCAAATGCCAGACGAACGTCTGGAAAAAGGAAATGATAGTAACCGATCAAGATGTCACGTGTTTTACAGTGGAGATAAAAATTGCAATTTTAAAACTTTTTCAAATTTTTATTCACGTTACATTTGAATTAATACTCGGCTTAGACAGCATATTATAAAGCTACTGTTCAATTTTCATGAAAATATCCGGATAAACAAAAAAAAAAAAAAAAATAGATTAAATTTTCTATTATATTTTTTTAAACTGAGATATGCCGTTGAAATTGCGTAATATTTGGTTTTAACGCCCGATAATTCGATTCTGAATATTTTTGAAAGTGTCGAATATTTAGGAAGGGCTTGAGGGGGGGGGGGGGCGAAGGGAAAAAAAAAGAGTTACAGCGTTTGAAATTGGTATTATTAGGTTCTAAGGAAAGATACATCGATTGCGAATATTTTCAAGTGCAAAATTATTAGAAGGGACGGAAAGGGGGGGGGAAGGGTCAAAAACGTAGAAAAGGAACGGTTGTTTCGGAGAAAACAACGGAAAAACCAGAACGCCTTTATTCTTTTATATTTTGCAGAGTTTCGAATTCTGATATTCCTTTCACATTTCATACTATTGATTTTTAACAGTATTTAGCCCGGAATTACGCAAGTTTCGGAGAAAACCACGTAAAAGTCAGACATAAGTCGTTTTATAATAGTGTTTATATCATTTTTGTATCTCAGCTTCTAATTAGCATAATTTCGAAAGTAAAATGTCATTTTGAAACTTATTTGAATTGAATTTCGTGAGTAGACGCCACAAAATTTTGTCACCTTCCATTAACCGACTACCGTAAGTAATGGAATTCGAGATTTCACGTGATTTACACGTTTTGAGGTCTCCTGAATCGGTTTTCTTTTGTACCTCAGCTACTAATTAAAATAATTTCATAAGTAATACATCATTTGAAAGCTTTGTTGATTTAGAATCGAACAGTAGATTACAGAAATTTCTACCGCCAGATGGCGCTGTAATATTTTAAAATTTCAGTATTTCAAATTCTAATTATTATTAAACTATTTTTAATACATCACTCGAAAGATATTTTAAAGTACTTTTATATTATCGAAGGTGAAATTTGAGATTTCACCCGATTTACACGTTTTGAGGTCTCCTGATTAGGTTTTCTTTTGTATCTCAGCTACTGATTAAAATAATTTCATAAGTAATACATCATTTGAAAGCTTTGTTGATTTGGAATTGAACGGTACATTACAGAAATTTCTACCGCCAGATGGCGCTGTAATATTTTAAAATTTCAATATTTCAAATTCTAATTATGATTAAATTATATTTAATACTTCATTCGAAAGATATTTTAAAGTACTTTTATATTATCGAAAGTGGAATTCGAGATTTCACCCGATTTGCACGTTTTGAGGTTTCCTGATTAGGTTCTCTTTTGTATCTCCACTACTAATTAAAATAATTTCATAAGTAATACAGTCGGCTGCAAAATTATTCGAGCACTAGCCAATAATTCCTATATTAAAAAAGTACACTTAAGACTGTTTTGTTAAATAAATCCTTGTCGAATCATGTTCTTAGACTGACTAAGAACATGACTCGATAAGGATTTATTTAACAAAGCAGTATTAAGTGTACTTTTTTTAGACAGGGATTATTGCTAGTGCTCGAATAATTTTGCAGCCGACTGTACATCATTTGAAAGCTTTGTTGATCTGGAATGGAACAATATATTACAGAAATTTCTACAGCCAGATGGCGCTGTAATATTTTTTAATTTCAATATTTCAAATTCTAATTATGATTAATTTATTTCGAAAGTGGAATTCCAAATTTCACCTGATTTAGAATTTTAAGGTGTCCTGATTAGGTTTTCTTTTGCATCTCAGATAATTGAGTTCGACCGTTCAAAATTGGTATATGTAGGTTAATTAGGAGGGGCTGGAAGGGTGGGGAACGAATAGGTTTCGCGCAGCGCGCACGAGACTGCGTTACCGAAGGCAAGTGGGGACCCGGTCCGACTTTTTACCTGAAAAGAAATGATTATTTTAATTTTCTTTTCTTAAGAATAAAAGTCTGATTTCAGAAGGAATGTGTGCGCGCGCAGCGCGCATGGGACCCGGTGCGAGTTTTTACCCGATGGTAAAATATTTTTTTTTTTAATTTTTATTTTCTTAATAATAAAAGTTTGAGTTGGTAAAGAATATGCGTGCACAGCGCACGTATATCCTCACACGTGCGCGCAAAGTTTATGAGTAATAACATGAAATTTTGAGAAATCATAGGATGGTGAAGGAATACACGCGCGCAGCGCACGTGTCTACACTGCCGAAGGCAGTGGGGACCCGGTGCGACATTTTTTTTCTATCAGAATTTGTTTTTTCTTTTTTTATCACATAATAAAAATTAATGCAATTTTGAGAATTCATTAATTATTGTGATTCATTTAAAAATAGTGACCAGCGAAGCGGGCGTAGGCTGCTAGTATATAATATAAAGATTGAAAATTTAACATGCTAGTTTGATTGCATAGTGTGTATCATATTTAAGACTTAATAAAATTACTGAGATTTAGAGAAAAGATTTTGTTAAATTGAAATGAAGTCATAAAACTTAATTTATAAGATTTAGAATAATCAAAAACGAGAGGATTAGCATTTGACGATGAACCCTTTTTTCCCCTTTTAATTAAAAAAAAAAAAAGTGTGATGCGTAAATTGAAATAACTTCATAAATTTTGTTTAAGAAAATTAAAATTTATTTACACATTTGTTCCATCGTAATCTGTTTATCTTTTTTACTCTATATTCAGGCGATTCAACACTTCCAGTTAATGTTCTCCCAACAGAATGACACATTGCTTGGGAACTTCATTTTCACACTTGCTAGAAAAATATAAAAGACAGAAATCAGAAAATAAGCACATAAATAGTCTAATTATTCACATAACATATTTTTACTGGTTTCTATTTTTTTCAACAATAATAGAAACTATTTTTAATATCATTTTTTTGTCTTATTTAAATTAGTTGTTTTTTTATACAAATTCATAAAAATCCTATACAATTGCCCAAAATAAAGAATTTCATTGCGAAAAAAGAGAAATTTAGGCATAATATGAATTTACTTAAAAAATGTATGATATTTATAATAATTATTCGGTATTTACTTAACAATTTTAAATATAACTGAAAAATGACATAACATAGTGTCATCAACATGATTAGAATTCTGTAATTAACATTCTTGTTCGTCACTTAATGTGATCCCACCAGTGACCAACAGGTTCTGCTCCAAAGCTAGAAAACTAGAGGTGCTGGATTCAATTCTAGGTTATGCTTGTCAACCTAGCTATTTGGAGTTTCCCATTGTTTTCACCGAAACTAGTTTAAATATGGGCTAAGATCTTTGAGAATGATTCACCCCCCCCTCCTCTTCTATGTAAGGCATTGCACTGTAAGCCTAAAATCTTGGTGTTGTCAATCAGCCTTAACCCACACAACCAACAACAATTTTCACTTCAGGAATTACTTAAATACTAAAAAGATTTTATTAATAAAATGAGATATTAATAACTAATTTTCCCCCCTCCGGTGTGATTCAGCATCTTTCAGTTGTTATATTAATGTCTTTAATAAAATTTTATTTTAACAGGTTAATATGATATATTCAGCGGGTGTAGGAAAGAGAAACACCAACTGAATATACTAGGGTCCTAAGTCCAGAAGTAGAAAGTGCTTAAATTACATCCAACCAGCAGAAAAAAATGGTTTGGAAAGTTCTAAATCAAAATTTTTTAAAGTTTTGGAGAAAACATAAAAACTTAACGTCTAGGCCAATAAGTGTGATCTCAGTTCAAATCCATAACCTCTCATATACCAGCTCTGATAATGGAAACTTTCAGTTACTGTTGGGGGCCAATGTCAATATTAAATATTTACCTTTCAGGTACAGTTTTAATGAATGCAGCTGGTTTCTATTTTTAAAAAAACTGTAAATACAACTTAATATATATATATATATATATAGAGAGAGAGAGAGAGATTGTGTATTTAAGATTTTTTTTAAGGGGGGGGGGGGGAGAAAGAAGGAGAAAGGAAAAGAAAAAATATCATCAATGATATTTTATTAAACACTATTTTTTCTTTAAATAGTTGTCACAAATTTTACTTTACAGAAAAAATAATCATCTAGAAATTAGTAAAATGTTCTTGAGACTTTTCCCAAATAATCAGGATTGAAATTTAGTTTTTATTTCAATTTTCTTACATAACTTTAAATACGTTTACAGTGGAATTTGCTATGAAGGACAGAAAATATTAATAACAATGCAATTTAAATATTTTTTTAATTCAGATTTCATTGTATTTTCTGATTTTTAAATTTCTCATACAGAAAAATTCCAGAGTTTGCCAAGCCTTGATTTTGTGTACTTAAAAATCAAAGATTTTCAAGGACTTTATTAATTCTGCTTCGCCCTTGAGCCAGTATGCTAAGCTAATAAGCTGTCATCTATATAATTTAATAAAAATCCAACTGTGTAAGACTACATAGTTCATCCCTTACATTGAAATATTCTCTTATTTAAATAAATAAATAAATAAATAAATCTCAAAGGTATAACTATTTTTTTCTCCCATGACGAAATGTCGACATTTTCAATTTTTATTATTTTGAAATATGTAACAGTATCAGGCAATAGCAAGTACTTGATAAAGTACATGTTACAATACAAACTAAAGAGTTGTTTTTAAAAACAGGAATTTTTTTTAACACCTAAAAAGTTCTTACCACAAATTTTAAGTACTACAGAGCAATTTTAAATGCAAATTATGAACGCATGCAATATAAAATTCAACAAAGTATTGTAACATCACATTCATTTTCAGGGTGCACACATGAGCTCAGAAAACGAATTTCTGACTTTCCAGGTCCATTTTTACGATAATTTAGTTTGTACACAAAAGATAGCTCACGACATAAAAAATAGCCCATAACATAAAATACAACATAGTACATTTTAAATTGCATGCTCAAAAAATATTTTCTAGGTTTATATCATTACTTTTTCCCCCCGTTTTTAGGGTAATAATAATAAATGCATATTTTCTTTTTTCAATAATTTTAAATTCCCTGATTTTTCCACGTTTTTCAGGTTCTCTATGGCATGTGAGAACCCTGTATAAAATCAGATGAAGTCAAAGCTTAATCCAGAACAAATTTAGTGCCGCATTAAGGCACATTCACAAAGTCAACTTTTGGCAATAAAGGTCAAAATGCACAAAATCAACTTTCAGCAAAGCAGCACATTTCACAAAATCAACTTTTAGCAAAGAGGCACCCTCACAAAATCAATTCTCAGCAATAATAACATGGCACATTAAAAAGTTTTATATGCTTGGCTGCATCGAACACATAAAAATACCCTCAATTTGAATATTTACTGAAGACATTGGTAAATATTAAAGTAAACACTTTCTTAATAATGTACATAAGAAATAATTCGCTTACATGTATATTTATTTTACAACTATTTCTTTCTTTTTCTTTTTTTAATTACATCTTAAAAATAACGCATTTCAGTTATTTGTTCCAAATCATTATTAATTTTCACAAACTAATTTCATTTTTTTTCCACTAATTATTTTATAAATTTACAAATAGGGTTCCATTTTTGAAAAGCTGGATTAAATTCTGGAAGTTAACTGATGGTCATTTTTCAAAAAACATGCATGAAAATAAGACAAAAAAAATTATAAAAAAATTAGCATTGAATAAGAACTTTCTTACCTGAAATATAATTTGACGTTATCAGATCACAGGAATCACTTCCATCATCAGATTGTAGTTGAACATATTTCGTTTTATCATTAGCAGTATTGGAGAAGAATCTGCCATTAGAAAACAATACACAGTTTAAATAAAGCAAAAGAAATGATACAGTTGAACCTCCAAAATGCGGAATCGGCAGGATCGCGGCAATTCCGGATTTTAGAGATTTATTAAAAATTTATTTTTTATGATATTATAATTACATACAAAATGAAAGGGGCAATTTTTCTAAATTCAGGGGCACAAACAGTTTTTTAACGCAATTAGACTTTTTAAAATTAACTAATGTATGAAGTTTAGGTGCCAACACTTCATTTCAGTCATTTTAAAAAGTATGTGGTCCAGTTTTACAGTCAAAATATTGAGATAAAAAATACATATAAATTTTACAGATTAAAATTAATAGTCCTCCGTACTAAACTAAATTCTGTCACTGACAGAAATTTTACTTACTTTTTTTATTTTTATTTTTTTAGCTCCTTTTCCTACCTCAGATTAAACACATTTTTTAAGTTTTTTTAGCTCAGGCCAAATACTAATTGTTAGATAATTGTTTAAATAGCGACAGGATGCTTTTTGGATATGTTGAGGTACTTTATACACATTTTTCAATGACAAACATAAAATTGTTGTTTTTTGACTTGTGTCAATCTTGCTGTGGTTCAGTTTATAAATGTTTATAAGTTTCATTTGTTACCAAGCCTAAGAGCATTTTACCCACACATACAGAATTACTGTTTTTACACTATAATTAACAGATTATTAAAATAAAAAGATCAAATATGCTACTCATTTTTTTTTATGTGCTTAAGTGTATAACTTAAAAAATGAAAAATGATAACTTTAATGCTGGGATAATCACTTTAAATGCAGTCGAACCTTGTTAACATGAATCTCAAGGGGGATAAAAAATCTGTTAATGTTATCAGTAGTTCATGCTACTAAGAACTGATCTTCATATAACTAAGCTAATCTTCATTTTGACGGGCATTGTGGAAACAGTTTATGTTAAAAGCAATTCACGTTAACAGTGTTCATGTTAACAAGGATCAACTGTATTATTTAAACATTAAAATTAAAGTCTTAAATTTCTCCAATTAGTTTGAAATTTTGTCATTACTTGCATCAGAAATTCTACGTGACCTACATATTTTTCATGCATTTTTGTGCAGCTGCACAAAAAGTAAAAATGATTTTCAGTTTTCAATTTTGCTATTAATTCGCTTTTTGTCAGTTTATTTAACGGTTTCCCACTAACAGTATTTTAAAGTCCAAAAATAATTTATAAAATAATATAAAATAATTATCCATAGTTACATCCTCCAATAAAAGATTTTGAAAAAAGATAAAAAAAAAAAAAAAAAAAAAAAAAAAAAAAAAAAGAGATTTGATAAACAACTAAATTATCATCAAGCATAAAATTAAATATAATCTCAGGATACCGATTACATGCTTAATTGAAATTTAAATAGTAAATAATCAGTCTAGACTTGAACCTAGAATTCAGCAAACGACTTGCTGGAAAAAGTTTAACTTAGACAAATATTCAGGATTTTTTTTTTTTTTTTTTTTTCTTTACAAACAGCAATTTCTTTAAAAATCTCAATATAAAAAAGAACATCATATTATATAATAATAATTAAAAGAAAAAAAAAAAATCTCTTCCGGTTCGCTGGGACATTGAATTTCACAATTTTGATTTCACTGATTAATATGATGCATTATTATTTAATAAAACAAACCACTTTTTTGGGGGAGGGGGGGGGTTACAGTACAACAATGAACATTTTGCCTTCAGGTTTACATATTAATTATTTTTATACTTTTTTATATGAAATCCAACGATCCTTTGAACCGTAAGTACAAAAAAAAAAAAAAAAATCTATTTTCTTAGAACAAGTTTTTTTTCTTTTTTTTTTTTTTTAAATGTAAGAAAGGAACTCATAAATCAATATTTAAAAGAAAATTTTTCAAATTAATGGAAATCTGCTTGAATATTACGGCAAAGAGTAGTTTCTATTTAAATATGTGTATTTTTTCCCCAACAAAAAATAAACTGTTGAGTTAATAGTTTAACACTCATATAACGAAACGTAACTGACAAAAATATATTAAAGGAGATTTAAGAATCAATTCTCATTATAGTACTTATGAAAGTAAACCTATTCCTCCTAATATTAAAAATTCTTGGAATCAATGATTAAATTTACGAAGCGTAAATTATGAATACTGTGGTAGTGTAAAATGATACATTTTTTTTTTTTTTCATTTTACCTTTTTCAAGCACATATTTTTTGAAATGCGTAATCCGTATGTTATATTCTAATTAATAAAATTATAACTTGTAATAAAAATATATGGAAATAATTAACCTCATTAATACTCCCCTAAATAACAAATAAAATAAATACAGCACATCCTTTCATAAAAGTCAAAATATTTTTATTTAGAAGAGTATTCATATTTGGAAAAATCAAAATAATTACAAACAAAATAATGCAAAATTATTTTTTTAAACTTGACTATAAGAGGAGAAAAATATATTGCTTATTCTACTAAGCCTAGATTGCAAAAGGATGCTATATTTCAAATAATGATATCATTTAAATAAACTATGATAACTGACAATGCTACGATAGAAAAAAAATGTTTTAGGGAGTCATACTATTGTAACAATCGCAGCTAATGTGGATAACAAGTCGGATCGTACACTCCGCAGCAAAAGTATCCGAGAACTAGCAATAATCCCTGTCTGAAAAAAGTACACTTAATACTGCTTTGTTAAATAAATACTTGTCGAATCATGTTCTTAGACAAACTAAGAACATGACTCAACAAGGATTTATTTAACAAAGCAGTATTAAGTGTACTTTTTTAAGACGGGGATTATTGCTAATGCTCCGATACTTTTAATGCGGAGTGTACGATCCGACTTGTGATCTACGATAACTGCGATTGTTACAATAGTATGCCTCCCTTAAAATGAACATCACATTCACGGAGTAATATTAATAGGAGTTGAAGGTCCAATGGGAGAAAGCTACGAAACTGTGATCTAAATTTTTGGTAAATATTGAGGGCGCCACTTGTCATTCCTCCCTACCTCGGCGCGGATATACTGTTGTTTTCAATAGAATTTTGCTGGAGTACATTTAAATATTTTTATTTTAAGCAATTTAATTTCTTTGTAAGTTCTTAAAACTGCATAATTCAGATGTTTCAAATAAATGCTTCGTTCCTAGTTGTAAAACAGGCTATGATAGTGATAAAAAAAAAAAAAAAAAAAAAGCCCTAGGAGAAAAATAAAGTCCGAGTTCGTGTTTTCTGCACCTAAAGTAAGTTTTTTTTTTTTTTTCTTTACAAAATTTCATCCATTCTCCTTCCTCCTAATTGTCTGTTTTAGCTAGCTTCGGTTCATAAGAATCGTCATTTTTTAAAAGCTTTCTTTCAAAGTAAAATTAGTATAAAATGGCTCTTAAAAAAAAAACATGTTGGTTAGAATACTCTATTTAATGAAATTTGCTTTCAATCGAAATTTTTTCAGCTTGATATTATTTTTTAAAAAATAATAAAAACGAGACATTTCCCCATTGAATAATATTGCGGAAGCTGGAGAGAAGGAAGGATTGCACGCTGGCGCCATCTGCAAACATTAGAAAACAACATCACAAAATTTCAGCTTTACCTTCTTCTCCTGTCTTTTTACTCCGTGATCACATTACCTTTTACCAAAGAAAAACTGTTACTGGGAGAGAAAAAAAATATTAACCTATATCATTTTTGAAGCCGACGCTACCTCGATGTCGATGGGTTCATCTTGTTTACAAATATTTTACCAAGAAGGCGGCTTTCTCTGATTGGCTACAATGCAACTGCCATTTTTCGGTTCGTTTTTTTTATCGACATTGGCCGTCATTGGCCAGTGTTGGCCAATGCTGTTAAAACTCGCAATATACATAAAAAGTTTCCCATACGTTTACAGAAATTAAAACATTATTAATATGTTTTCTATACTCTATCAATTTAATAAAAAGCAAACTATGAACTAAAAGTTGAAATATCAAACTTTTATGAACTTTCAATAATGTATTACTAATATTGGCCAACAATGGCCAATGCTGGCCAATGATGGGCCAACGTTGGCCAATATTGTTGTGCTACTGGGGTATTGAATAGTCTCTTTAAAGGGAGTAGTAGGGTGATTTGGGGTTACGTTTTATTCTTCATTTTTAACTGACAACATTATTTACTGAACCTAACTCAGAATTTTTTTTCTTTTTAAATATTTTGGGTATAGCATGAAATAACTTTATATATATATATAATACTCTCAATATCCAATATATAACACTGCAATGATAGTCAACAACAGATTTACTTTGTTACATTTGCAAACTATACATAACTAATGTAATTAATATTTTCTTTACTGATCCGTGATTAAAATAAAATCGCACTTTTTATTAATCAAGTTATTATTTTTTTAATAAAATATTTCTATTGCTAATTCAAATTTAAAAGCACAATTTGTTACTTTAACAGAATAATTCTATGCACTGAATATATACAATTCAACGGATTATATTTTGTCCAGTTTCCAGTGGTTTTTTTCAATGTCCCGAACATTTCAGAAAAAAGATGACAAAATAACAACATTGGTAATGACCCAAACAATTAACTTTAGAATTCATATTCCATATTCCAATTTAAATATTCTTTTTTATCACATTTTATCTGTCTCCCTGTTTTTCTATATTGTATGAGATACTGGAAAACTGAGATATCCACATTTGAACAACAACAACAAAAAAAACTTCAATGACTTAAATTCATGAACAGTTTAATGTATTTTAAAAATGTTTAAAAATTTTTCGCTTAGTTTGCATGAATTATTCATAAAGTTAATACAACCCTAATCTAACAGCGCATCTCATCCACAAGATATCCTCCGGATATCCTATAGATGAAAGTACATCCAAGGGACATCCTCAGGATAAAATAATAACAGAAAGAAGATAGCAATAAAACGTTAATTGGAAAAGAGAAAGGAAAAAATACTACCGCAGAATTGATAGAACACAGTTTGTGGAACAAGATATTGGAGAAGAGTGATACTAATATTTAATAAAATCCCAATAAAAAGTTTCCATGTGTAACGTAAATACAATAAAACCTTTTTTTAAGCTTATAAAAAGCACTCACCTTCTGAGGTGTTTACGAAAACACAGTAACGGTGGAGATGACGATGTACACAGAAGACAGAAGACATTCGTTTTTTCTCAAAAACACTTAAGTCACTTAAATCAAAAAACTGACCCTAAGAAAAAAAAAAAGTAAATTAGCAATAAAAATTTACATAAGAATAGTGTAATGTTGAATAAAAACAAGTATAAAATAATCGAATATACTTAGCTTTTCATCGTACTGTTCATCGAATTCGAAGCTGAAATAGCGAGAGCCAAAATATCGTTCTAAATAGAAGAAAAGTAAATCGGCACTGAAAAAAAATATAAACAGCATAAATTGAAATAAAAAAAAGTTCAAAATAAACAGAAATACTTATCGTTTAATCGTATTGTTCTTAGAATTCCAAACCAAACTAGCGAGAGCCAATATATTCTCTAAACATCCCGCTGCAAAACTCTGTAGGGTTGCATAGATTTCTTTTCCGACGCCAACAGTGCTTCCGATCACTGAGCTGAAGAACAACTGGAGCAAATGCTTCCAATACCTTTACACAGTGTTCGTGCTTGGCAGTGTTTCAGCAATCATTTGCCGTGCAGAGTCAAATCTTGCACGTCAGGACATTTGTCGGGTCGTCTATTACTATTATACTCTTTAAAGAATTAAAATTTAATATCAAGTTTAGCATATGGTTGTTGGAACAGACAACCTTTACACAATTTTACTTTGAAATATAAAGATATGAAATGTTTTCTGCCGTGCAATTCTCGGAAGACAAACCTTCCAAAAACGACACGCAAAAACCAGTCTAGCATTTCCTCCAGTTGTTCTTCAGCTCAGTGCTTCGACCATCCAACCCATAGACCTTATATACTAGACCACGCCACCAATAGAACTGACCATTATAGCGAATGTCTTCAACATGAGGGTGTAATCTGATACCTCCATCCTTTGTTCTGAGTCTCGGAAGTCACGTGAACTTGACCTAGGGGTGATTCCTCTGAAAGCTCTAAGAAAGCTCTCTCTCTCTTTTTTTTTTCCCCGTATGCAAGCATAATCTCATACTTCTCTGACTGAAGTAAGAATTCAAACGCAATTTTTTCGCTTGCAAAATGATTTATCATAATTTTTTTTCCTATGTAATTAATCTATGAAAGTTTAGCTTTCCATCCATGTGTAAATCTAAATGCTAAAATAAAAAGTGCGTGCACAATAAAAATATTAAAAAACACAAAATTCGTTCCTACAGGAAAATAACATAGTGATCATTCTTCATTCTTCCTCCAGGCCAACATCACGTGACAATTTTGCTGGGGAAGCTCGTTCATGATGCAGTCAAATAACGAGGGGGAATGCGTAGTCTAGTATATAAGGTCTATGATCCAACCACTGCCAAGTACATAGCCAAAGACCATAGATCCAAAGACTTCAACTAATTAGTGTATTCGTCGGCCCTCCTCAGGACTGTGGCGCTGGTAGTCATCTCGAAAGCAGTGCTGCCCGATTGATTGAAATTTCCCTCAAAGTGGGAAATTTTGATGCGATTTTAGATATTGAAGGAAAAGAGAAACTTCTTCACAAAAAGGAAATTTTACTTTGTCAGTTTTTAAAGCATTTTTTGTTAGATTTTTTCCCTCCAGCTCTAACTGTCCAAACTAAGGCTAGGATTGCGGTGCCGCGTTCTTAAGTCTTATCTTAAATGTTACGAACTTTCGTAGATGGGCGTGGTTAAGAACGATCTTAACTTGGTATTGCGGTGCCTCAAGCGTAAGTCCTCCGCGTGTCCTCGTAAGAGAAAGCCAGCCAGCCAGCCAATGGGAGACGCTGAGCGAGCTATGTTGTGATTGCGCGCGCATCCAGTTACGATTCGACTTAAGATAGCTCTGAGGTTGTCGTAAGATAGTGAGGAACAGCAATACGACACAAGCGATTAAACTTAGAACAGTAACAAGGGAACTTTTTTCCTCTGATTGGTTCTTCAAATTACGTAGTACTAACGCAAATTTCGTCATTTCACGCATGCGTCTTGAATTTTGATCAACGAATCCCTACCGCGCTGCGGTGTGTAAAATGTAAACATAAACATCTTCAATAAGATAATGTAATTTATCCAAGTTAGTCTATTCTCAAAGAAATCCCCCCAACCACAAGTTAGTCTATAGTTAGAAGTAATCTAATCGAAGTCTGATGTTAAAAATAAACAAATGAAAAATAACACAAACAGATTTAAGATTTCGTTTTGATAATTTATTCTTGATAATATGGTACTTTAAAACTACTCAAATACATGCTTGTCACGGGAAACTTCGTTTATTTTCTTATATTTGTGTATGTTTATCTTAAATATAATACCTTAAACCTTGATTAAGCTATAGTTCTAGAAAATTCCTGAATCCTGAGTATTTAGTTTAATACAGCATAGATGTTTTATAAAATTAAATATTGGAGACAAAATACGTTCATAGTTTCATAGACGTTGGCGAATTTTTTTTTTTTTTTTTTTTTTTTTTTTTTTTTTTGGTCTTAGTGAATGGCTTATTTGGAATAAGTGTATGATTGTTATAATAGTAAGCAAAACTTATCTGACTAACAAGTGCATGCTTTATTAAAGTAAAACTAAGTGCAGTATGTCTTACTTAGTTTTTCATATCAAGTTTGTACAGAATCGGAAACTTTTTATTTATTTTTACTTTTTTTTTTAAGGAAGAAGTGCAAGATAAAAGATAAAGTTTATTTAAATTAATATATTAAACATCTACCACTCAGTTTTTTTTTTTTTTTTTTTTTTTGTGCTTTTCCTTTTTGCTGGTGCAAATCTAGCCAAGCAAAACTTTATTGGCGACAGTGATGCATTAATGGATTATTATTTAATTTGTAACCTAGGTTTATTTATTTTTTAATTTAATGTTAATTTACATCCGTAATTATGGATATGATAAAATAAATGTTGTATTTAGCTTTAAGCAAAATTTCAGAAACTTTACTTCTTAAAAAAAAAACTTAATAAATGATAGTTTCCTTAATTTTCTTATTACTCCAAGTGTTTTGAAACAATTACTTTCTTAGGTGCTTAAAGACAAGTGTCTGTTGTATCATTTTGACGAGTGAAATGGAAAAGTACTTTTTTTTTTTTTCTCCCAATACCTGAATTTTTTTTTTTTTTTTTTTTAATTTTATGAAGTCTGTGTCATCTTGAACATTTTTTTCATTTTGACAGTGTTTGTTTAATTTGCCAAAATTATTTCATATATAATTGCATTTAGCTTCCACACTTTTTAGCTGTTTTTAAATAAAAAACACACTTCTTTATATATTCTCTTAACAAATATTTAGAGTTAAGAAAAAATTTATAAATACTTACTCAATTTTGGTGTAATCCTTTTTATTTCACTTTATTTTATTTTAATATAATGGGATTCTCGCAATCCCACTCTCTAATGTGAACCTTGTTTTGCCTGCATTACTTGGTTACCACAGAAAAATTTATAGGTAGCATAAGATTGGTCAATTTTAGATATAAGAAATTATTGTTCCCCAAAAAATTGCTTTTCCAATTTTCTTTAAACTTGCTGTATAAATTATCTTTCGTATGCCTTAAGACATATGTATTATTTTTCTATCACAGAAAAATTGTTAGGCAAGTGATTGATTACAAGGCTGGAAAATTGGTACAGAATTCATACCACAAGTAAATGAAACAGAATTTTCTTCTTATTAAACCGATTATTTAATAGGTAGAGAAATATTTTAAATGATTACTGCTATGAGCTCTGCATTAATTTTATAGCCTCGGTGGTGTCATTTATGTCTTCTGACCATATTACTTCCAAAATAGTTTATAATAGTCAGGGGCGGTCCGACGGAATTTTGACACCCGTGCGAGTATCCATATCAGCACCCCCCTCCCCCCAAACTCGAAAAAAGGTGATTCTTGCAATTTAGTGGCCATAAATTATGCATATATATATATATATATATATACTTTCTTCTCAAAACTCTCGTGTATTCATAGAAAAAAAAAACTAAAAGCAGACTTTGAGGACTGCCGATAGAAGTAAAAACTAAGTAACTTGTGTATTGTATCGTCGAGCTATTAGATTATTTTCGAATTATTTTTGGTTTGTAATAGAAGTGTTTATGATCTGTATTATATGGTTCGGCACAATATTTGTAGCCACCCATATTAAATGAACTAAGCCTTATATTAGGTAAAAATATTGATTAAAAAATAAAAACAGGAGACTTGGCATTGGAATATTAAAACTCGAATAAATTACTACATCAGAAACGCCAAAGGAAAATATTGGAAATGCATACAGCTGTTTCGGCAGCCTTAAGCATGCCGTCTTCAGTGCAAAAAGGATCAATTTCGCACTTCCTTTCGGATCCTTTTTGCACTGAAGACGGCACGCTTAAGGCTGCCGAAACAGCTGTATGCATTTCCAATATTTTTCTTTGGCGTTTCTGACGTAGTAATTTATTCGGGTTTTAATAAAAATATTGATTACTTATGAAATTATTTTAATTAGTAGCTGAGATACAAAAGAAAACCGATTCAGGACACCTCAAAACGTGTAAATCTGGTGAAAACTTTCGATAATATAATAGAACTTTAAAATATCTTTCGAATGATGTATTAAAAATAATTTAATCATGATTAGAATTTGAAATATTGAAATTTTAAAATATTACAGTGCTATCTGGTGGTAGAAATTTCTGTAATCTACTATTCGATTCCAAATCAACAAACCTTTCTAATGATGTATTACTTATGAAATTATTTAAATTAGTAGCTGAGATACAAAAGAAAACCGATTCAGGACACCTCAAAACGTGTAAATCAGGTGAAATATCAAATTCCACTTTCGATAATATAAAAGAACTTTAAAATATCTTTTGAATGATGTATTAAAAATAATTCAATCATAATTAGAAATTCAAATATTGAAATTTTAAAATATTACAGCGCTATCTGGTGGTAGAAATTTCTGTAAGCTACTGTTCAATTCCAACTCAACAATTTGTAGGCAAACATTTGATATAGCTTTAAAAAACAAAAATTCTCAAAATTGTAAATAAAAAAGTCCCGAGAAAATGTTCGTCCTTTTAGCGCCTTTTCATTTGTGCATCGAGCGAGAGCCCCGTGCGACCGCACACCCCTTGTTCCGCCCCTGATAATAGTCAATACTGGAAGGTGAAAGTCATGTGGTTGTTAGAAACAAGATTAAAAAATAAATAAATAAATTGTGCAAGTCGTATTATAAGACATAGTATGAAGCAACGCTGAAGTTATTTGAGATTGAATCTCAGGTAGAATATTAGATCAGTTTAGTTGGTGCTAGAGTCCTGCACGAGTTAGGGTTTACCCGACCCGAACCTGACAAAAAAAATTTTCATCAACTCGAAAACCGACCCGAACCCGCAACAGAGAATTTTTTGCGACCCGAAATATAAATCAACATTACTTATTCATCTAAAAGTCATGCAAAACAAGGTAAAATGATATAACATGATATAAAATAAAGTAAATTTTCATTGTCACACAGTTGGTAAATAAAAAAAAAAAAAAAAAAAAAAAAAAAAACTAGTATGTTGTGGCCACCACAAGCAGGGCCCGACTTAGACTACCTGCAGCCCCGGGGCAAGCCTATTCTGGGGGGCCCCCTTGCAGTGGCATAAGAGGTCTTTAGGTTGCAGAATTTCTGTATTCGCCTGTAGGGGGGCCCCTTCCAGAAGGGGGGCCCAGGGCATTTGCCCCGTATGCCCTGCCGTAAGTCGGGGCCTGACCACAAGACATTCTTCTATATTTTTCTGTCAAATTCACTAAGTGCGAATAATTTATTAAAACTATTATTAAAAAGTTTAAAGTGATGAATGCAAATAATTTTCATCTTAAGGAAATCTAACACTAAATATCCAAAGAGAGACAGTTTTATCGTCTGTAAATAACTTCTTAAACAATGCATTTTTATAATGGTTATCTCGCATATCATGGTTCGTACAGTTATATGGCATAGAAGTTGAGATATAGCCGTCCTGTTATCGATGAAATTTGCAGTATAGCAGCGCCACCTATTGGCCAACAAGCATTCAAACTGAGTCAGCATCATGTCTCATAATCGCCTTCTCACATATTAAGTTTTGTTTGATGATACACAATAGAACCTGAGATATAGCTTTCCTTGTAATTGGGGAAATCGCTGAGTAGCAGCGCCACCTGTTGAGCAGTTTACACCAAAAGTTGACAGGCGCTAATATATATTAAAGGGCACCTACATACAAATTTATATGCAATTCTGTGCAGTAGTTCTTGAGATATAGACTTTCCTTAAATTGCGGAAATTGCTGTGTAACAGTGCCACCTGTTAGTTGATAGGCATTCAATTTCAATCAGCATATCTAATATTGGTCTTCTTACATATCAGGCTTTGTTGGATTATATACGCAATGAAACCTGACATGTAGTCTAGACCTCTCAAAACTTGTAAAACCGTCGAAAACCGAAAATTTTTGCTAATCCAATACTTTCTTCGATTGAATATAGAAAAAAATAAAATAAAATGTAATTACCGATTGTATTGAGTTAAAAAAAAAAAAAAAAATGTTTAATAATAATGTTTGAACATTTATGTGAGTTGTGAACTTCAAGATTGCAAAAATATGCTTCATTTTCAGTGTTAGTAGATCGTTGTTTAATGCTTATATTCTGAAAAATAAATAATGTATATGTATATATATATATATCTTTATTTATTGCTTTTCTTCAACGTGAATGTTTATTATAATTTGGGTAGCAGGGATATATGATACGGAATTCAACACGATTTGACCATTTTTAGAAAAGTGTCTGTCTGTCTGTGTGTGTGAAGCAAAATTTTGTGGGAACTGTATCTCAGGAACTACAGCACAGAATTTCATACAAATTGGTATGTAAATGCACCTTGACATAAATTAGTGCCTATCAACTTTTGGTGAAAAATTGTCTTACAGGTTGTGTTGCCACCCTGCTTTTTCAAAATTTTTAACATGGTGATGTAGGACAAAATTTTGTATAAATGTGCATAAAGAAAATTATTATTTTCTTCTATATTCAATAGAAGAAAGTATTGGATTCGTAAAAATTTTCGACCTCAGGTTTTTGATGGATTTACATGTTTTGAGAGCTGTAGAACACGATTTGACTATTTTTAGAAAATGTCTGTCAGTCTGTCTGTGTGTGTGTGACAAAATTTTGTGGCTACTGTATCTCGGGAACTACTGCACAGAATTTCATACAAATTGGTATGTAGTTGCACCTTGACATAAATTAGTGCCTATCAACTTTTGGTAAAAATTGTTTTACAGGTTGCGTTGCCATCCCGCTTTTTCTAAATTTTTAACATGGTGATATAGGACAAAATTTTGTATAAATGTGCATAAAGAGAATTGTTTTTTAATAATCATTATGAAATTTACAAGAATTATTTATGATAGAGATAGTCAACTGGGAAATTTTTTTTGTATGTGTAGGAGCCTCGCCACCTCTCTGGAGGGGGGGGGGGGAGTCCTCCCTCGAGGGGAGTAAATTTTAAAGATGGGTATCTTTCGAAAGCTCTCGTCAATACCTTTAAAAGGAATGGTTGAACTATAAATATGTGATGATTTAAAAGAAAGTTATCGATTTTTATTTTTTACTTTTAACGAAAAAAAAAAATATATATATATATAATAATCGCAATTTTTTAGTTTTTATATTGTTACTGAGTGAATTTGTATAGGAAAATATTGAAGAAAGTCTTGTGGTGGCCACAACATGCTAGTTTTTTAGTAATCATTATGAAATTTACAAGAATTATTTATAATAGAGACAGTCAACTGGGAAAAAGTTTTTGTATGCCTCGCCACCCTCCTCGAGGGGAGTAAATTTTCAAGATGGGTATCTTTCGAAAGGTCTCGTGAATACCTTTAAAACGAATGGTTGAACTATAAATATGTGGTAATTTAAAACAAAGTTATCGATTTTTTTTACTTTTAACGAAAAAAAAAACTTGGATTTTTTTTTTTTTTTTTTTTTTTTAAATATTGTTACTTAGTGAATTTGTATAGGAAAATATAGAAGAAAGTCTCGTGGTGGCCACAACCACAACATACTAGTTTTCCATTTGCTGATGGAAATGCCAGACTAGACGAAATTTATTAAATGAATCAAATTTTTGTATTTCTTTTGCAATGGGACATAAAAATAAATATTCTTGTAAAACACAAATTGTGTATGAGAAATCACATTGTCAGATCATGTCATCATTATAGTTTCATTATATCATCATATGTTTTTCGTAGCAAAATGCATGTATTAATATTTATCTATGAAAGTCCATATATTTTCCCTCATTACTAAAACTTTGAATTTTAAAGTCTTCTATCTAAGTACTATAGTTATTAATAGCATTTTAAAAAAAAGCTGGATTACATGCTATTATAACTGCATGCTTATAGAACTCACTCTTAAAACACTAACAAGAATAAAATCATAAGCATTCAGTGGAAGTTCAAACGAGGTCATATCTTCCCTCAAAAACCAAATCACTTTTCAATGACTCAATTACTCAATCTATTTTGTCTTCCCCCTACCTCCTTTCATTTCAGATATTGAAAAATTTAAACTAGAGAAGTGCGTAAGTTTAAAATATAGGTATATTAATAATACCCTTTTTTTTAAATTGGCAGAAATACACACATATATTATATGTACATGTTTATTGTATTATTAAATGACTAATAATACAATAAAGAGCACTACTTCTTAATTTAATTTTCCGACCATATCATTTGTGTTTTTATGCTTTTATGCACACACACATATATATATCATATATATATATATATATTATGTGTATGAATTTAAAAGAAAGTTATCGATTTTTTTTACTTTTAACAAAAAAAAAAAAAAAAAAACTGAAAAAAAATCGTATTTTTTTTTTTTTTTATATTGAGGACTTTTAAATGGACTTTTTTTTATTATTATTATTTAGTGTTATACTACTTCTCTAATACAGAAATCGTCTGCATTATCATGGAAGATAATTTTTTTAAATAATAATTTTAATAAGTTATTTTTACTGAGTGAATTTGTATAGGAAAATATAGAAGAAAGTCATGTGGTGGCTACAACATACTAGTTTTATATAGGAATTTTTGCTAGTGTTCGGACACTTGTGTTACCGACTGTACATGTATTTAATTGAAATGATAAAAGCTACTTGTTTTCGCTGATATGTTTTACCGGTTAAAAAAGTAGGCTATCAACGAAAATTAATTTTGCCCAAAATAAAAATTTGCCAGTTTGATTTCTTACTCATCAAAACCCCTCGTCTTTGGTTTTCACTTCACATTAAGTCAAATTTTACAATATTTCATCATAAGATTTTTAAATTTGAGAACACATTCTTTCTGTGCGTGAACTTCAACGAATAGAGAAAAAAGATATCAATTCAAAATTATACTTGAACTTTGTATTTAAGTATTTATAAATTGTGAAACAAACAAAAACATATTTAGGTAGAATCAGTGAGAACTGTTTATTTGTTTTAATATGGTTTAGTTAGCTATAAGCTGCATTACTGATAATTCACTACCAGCGTTTTATAGTCAATCTTCTTAGTATATTTTATTAAAAATTCGTGACAATTCAGAATTGCCGAAGACCATACTTTTTTTTTTTTTTTTTTTGGTCATTATTCATAAGCAGCATTTTTTGCAATATGTTTAAACAATTAAAAAAAAAGCATAGATTTCTACACAAAAATAGTGGTGGAAAAAGTACAGGTGGTGGCAACCCTGCATATTTGGAAATAAAAGCATGATCAATGACAAACAAATTAAACTGGTGAACATATTTCAACTGCATTGGGAAGTTAAAAAAATAAACTTTCACTCAATACACCATAAAAGTATATAAACATAAAAAAAAATGTGTTAAGTTTTATCTGCATAAGGGAAAAAAGAGAATTTTTTGGAGGGGGCGATACACCCCCTGAAAATTTTCAGTGCCAATGCATGTTAAAGTAAATATTGCGGAAATGTAATGAAAGTATTTAGCCATTATCTTGTGTACATGCATAAAACTGATCCATACCTATTTAAAAAATGATGTACCTGTAAGTATATAACATACAGATTCTATTATTATATAAAGACATTTTGTTGTTGTTAAATTTGATTATACAGGGTTCATAATCAAATATGAGAAAAAATTTCCCTGAGTTTTCCAGACAATTTTAAAGAAAATATTAGCAATATATTACAAGACACACTCCTCTAGAGAGGCGAAAATACTTCTAATTCCATTGTATGATGTCAAATTACTGCCGATCATGACAGAAATTTACATACTGTCTGGCTCTCATAAGAACAGCTCTGGGTATGGTTGTAAGAAAGGAAGAGGCAACTTATCAGAGGTAGAGCAAGTTTTAAGTGTGGGAGAAAGGTTGTCATATTTGGCGTAGTTATCAAAATTCTTTTCTCCCTTTTCCCTCTTTTTTAAAATCTTGTATAAATAAATTCAGGAAGCATTTTAGCAGTTTTATACAAGAAAATGTAACAAGAAACAAATAAGAATTAGAAAATCTTTCCTTTCGAAATTGCAAGAGCTCTAAATACACAACCTGTCTGAACGATTTGACAATAGGAAATGCGGTAAGTCAATCGCTGAACGGAACGATTGAACGAGAGGAATGTGGCGAGAAATTTCAGTGTTCGCGCGAAAAGAAAATACCGGACATCCCTAAAATTAAGTCGACTGATCAGTTACCCTGGCAACTGGACAGTGACTAAACCAGTTCCAGGGTCGTTCTTGTCTCGGTCGTACAGTAGAAATCATTGCTCACATGCGTATTTTCACAATACTTAATCATTTGAATCAATATGAAGGCTAAACAAGGAAATTATATTATGAGAGAAAGGAAATTGTCGTTTTTCCAGGTTTTATGATCAATTTTCCCTGTTTTTTTTTTTTTTTTTAACAAAATCCAAATTTTCTGAGTATTTCAGGTTTTCCTTGATGTAGTATGAATCTTGTTTAAAATATTTGTATTTATCTAAGAGAAAAAAATAAATAAACACTTCTTTATTTAATGAATAAATTTTTAAAATATATAATATTGCATGACTCCATAGGCCTATTTAAAGCTATCAATTAACCTTGCTGTGGTAATGTGGTCTTAAAAAAGTATAACTATAAAACAATTTATTTGATACAATAATAATAAGTAGTAATAACTGCCAGAATTGCATTTTACGTTTAATGAAAAACGTATAACCAGTAACAGTGAAATCTCAATAAAAGATATTTTAATAAATATCATCCATTAAAATTTTTGAAAATGTGTTAAATAAAGAGAGTCTAAAATTTAATTTTTATCTTTTAACCAAAACGCCAATAACATGCACTATGTACGGAATACACACTATCAAAAGAAAAGGTTATTTAAGTATATATATAATTTGAATAATTTAATTCCTTTACAACACTCAGCAAATGAAAGATAAATGAAAATACCAACATATGAAATTTTAAATGAGATGTATTTCGAATCAGAGGAAAAGAGTTGATATATCAAACAACCAATTAAATGCCAAGTTTAATATGCAAAAATTAATAATTTAAGAAATGCATAAAATTAATACTAGGAATAAAAGTTGAATATATAAGTTAGTAATGCAATAAAATAAGAAATACTATAAAACAATTAAAAAACAGCCTTTTATATCTCTAATAATCAAAATAATTTACAAAATTTAGAACTATGTAATACAAATAATGAAAATAAATAAATAACAAACTTACTTATAAATTAAATCAAGATCATTCTTTCACTAGAATATCATATTTAATATATTACTGATTCTTTAATGGATTACATACATATGTATCTTTTTTTTCAATAAAATCAATCAAAAATTGGAATTCCTTATAACGGTGGGGTACAGTTTAAGAAAATAAACTTACTGCAATGCTCTAAATTAATACATAATGCAGTAGACTTATTCACTTTAACAATTTACCCCATCTCCAAGAATCTCTTAATCCTGAAAATCGCTTTTCACAAACTAAATTCATGGTAGCTTTTCATAATATGCGTTTTAAGAGTTCATAGGAAAAATGAAATTTTTTTCAGAACTAGGTAACGAACGTATTTTTATCATAATGACATATCTCCGTTTCTTTCTATCCTCACTTGCAATATTTAATTTCCATTTGTTTGTTTGTTGCACTTGCACGAAGGTTTGTTGTTATTTTCATATCAGCGTCCGTGTTTAGGCGCATGCGTAAAGTGACGTACTACCTGCTTATCTAAAGAACCAATCAGAGGAAAAAAGTGCCCTTGTTACTGTTCTAAGTTTAATCGCCTGTTTTGTTTACATCGTTTACATCTTAACATCGAGCTTTAATTTAGGTATATCTGCTCGAGTATATCTGCTCGATGCATCTTAAGACAGAGTTAGTGCGTAAGATAGTGTTGAACGAGGCACCGCAATCCTAGCCTAATTTCTCTATACGCTGAGATCTTAAAAGCTAAACAGTGCAATTTTTTCATCTTTTGTAATAATAATCTAAAATATTCTGAAAAAAAAAATACATATATATATATATTGATTTAGTTTTATTCGTTAGTCATTCAAAGCACTCCCTGATTTTCTCAGAAATACGCGAATATTGAATAGGAATCCTTAGAAAGACACTTATGAAGGGCATTTTCCCAAGCCTAGGTACAATGCATAGGGCTTTTAGCTACATTTTTAATATTGAACTTCAGTAATCATTTGCTGTCTTTCTTTTCCCCCTATTGAATAATATGAAGTTTGCAATTAAAAAAGAATAATATTTATTTAAAAGACCACTAGACGCCCTGAAATTGTAGATAATTTACCTTTACCCTTACACAATACCACATTGAGTGCAAGTCTTCAAAGCCTTGCATGTTGAGCAATTGAGCGAAATTTTATGCCAAAAAGGGAAACTTTTTAGTGAAATGTGGGAAATTTTAAAATTTCGATATGACAGCACTGCTCGAAAGAAGTCATTTCGAAATTCTGAAGAAAAGCCATATGTGTTAGTCATATTGCGAAATTTTCTAAAATATACATTGAAACAAATATCTGCGCATGCTGATCTGCATATTGATTTTTAAAAAAAGTAATTATTTGGGACAGATTCAAAGCTACTTTAAATATATTTAAAATATGAATACATATCTACCCGCAAATACTGGTAAAAAACTACATGTGTGTCAAGATTGCTCTAAAGGATTTTCTCGATTAAGTCATCTAAAGGGTCATCTTCGAATTCATACAGGAGAAAAGCCATATATGTGTGAAGAATGTTCTAAAGGATTTTCTCATAAGAATAATTTAAAACGTCATCTTCGCGTTCATACAGGAGAAAAGCCATATGTGTGCGAAGAATGCTCCAAAGCATTTTCGAATAACAGCAGTCTAAGACAACACCTTAGTACTCATTCAGGAGAAAAACCATATGTGTGTGAAGAATGTTTTAAAGGATTTTCTCGATTAAGTCATCTAAAGGGTCATCTTCGAATTCATACAGGAGAAAAGCCATATGTGTGTGAAGTATGTTCTAAAGGATTTTCTACACTAGGTAATCTATACAATCATCGTCGTGTTCATACAGGAGAAAAACCATATATGTGTGAAGAATGTTTTAAAAGATTTTCTTCAATAGTTAATCTATACAATCATCGTCGCGTTCATACAGGAGAAAAATCCGAAAAACTTCATGTGTGTAATGAATGTTCTAAAAGATTTTCTCTAAAGGAACATCTGATGCAACATGGTCGCATTCACACAGGAGAAAAGCCACATGTGTGCGAAATATGCTCAAAAGCATTTTCTCTAAAATCCAGTCTAAACACACATCGTCGCACTCACACAGGTGAAAAACCATATGTGTGCGAAGAGTGCTTCAAAGCATTTTCGGATAAGAGCTCTCTACGACAACACCTTCGCACTCACACAGGTGAAAAACCGTATGTGTGCGAAGAATGCTCCAAAGCATTTTCGGGTAAGAGCAGTCTAAGACGACACCTTCGCACACATGCACGAGAAAAAGCATATGTGTGTGAAGAATGTTCTAAAGCATTTTCTGACAGCAGCACTTTAAGAAATCATGTTCACAATCATAAACGAGGTTTAAACATCTCATTATAAAAAGCAAATTGGCGCCGTGACGGTTTTGTAAAAATGGAATTATAAAATAATTTACCTGGAATGTAGGTAATTAAAGAAAATAAAAAGTAAAAACAATATCAAAATACAACTCATGGTGTTGACATACAAAATTTTAATTAATTATTATTTTATTTTATTTATTTTTAAATCACCAATCATCTGGTTGCGGTACCCGTTTTGAATCCTTGCCAAAATGACAAAAAAAATTATAAAAACCGCCGAGGGTTTCCTACGATAAACCTATATTAAAGTAATTAAAAAAAAAATGAATATAGTAAAGGATGCTAGAGAATAAAATACAGTTAATGTATGACTTTATCACTGCCCACTGAATACTAGCTGCCTGTCCGATGCTCCGAAATAAGCGGAATCCAGTGTGGTAGCTAGTTGGGCGAGTAGTTGTTCGAGGGCGCTGCAGTCATACAGTCGGCTGCAAAATTATTCGAGCACTAGCTAATAATTCCTATATTTAAAAATTATACTTAAGACTGTTTTCCTAAGTAAATCCTTGTCGAATCATGTTCTTAGACTAATTAAGAACATTATTCGACAAGGATTTATTTAACAAAGCTGTATTAAGTGTACTTTTTTTTTAAATCAAGGATTATTGCTAGTGCTCGAATAATTTTGCAGCCGACTGTATACAGATATTCTTAGAATAGCAATGGATATTGCTATGGAAATGTATATAAAAAATGTTTTTTTTTTTTATACTTTTAAGTATTATTTTCTACGGGAAAAGGGTTCTATTTTTATTTCTTATGGATGTAGAAAAAACATCATGTTGTTATTCGCTTTTAGAAGTAAATATCTTTAAGAACTAAAAGATGAAATTTTTTTCAAGTTCAAATTCTTTTCTTTTTCCTTTCTTTCTTTCTTCTTCTTCTTTTTTTTTTTTTTTTTTTTTTCTTTTTAATTGTTGAAATATTTTACATTTTTAATTATTTAAAAAATGTCAAAGGGAAATAAATAATCAGAAGATTATTTAGTTTGTCAATTAAATAATTTATTGCGTGAAAATTTATAGATTATGCTATGATTACAAATAGAAATCAGATATATCATCGTAATAATTATTTTAAAGCATCGAATTATTATTATTATTATTTTAAAACATTTTTTTCATATTAAATATAAGAAAGTATTCGATTCTTAAAAATTTTCGACTTCCGATTTTCGGTAGATTTAGACATTTTGAGAGGTCTAGAACACGATTTGACCATTTTTACTTTTTTCTATATTCAGTAGAAGAAAGTATTGGATTCGCAAAAATTTTCGACTTCCGGTTTTCGACGGATTTACATGTTTTGAAAGGTCTAGAACACGATTTTACCATTTTTAGAAAATGTCTGTCAGTGTGTGTGACAATAATTTTGTGGCAAATGTATCTTCGGAGGAGCTCAGAATTACAAATAAATTTATATGTGGCTGCACTTTGACCTAAATTAGTGCCTATCAACTTTTGGTGTTAACCGCTCAACAGGTGGCGCTGCTATACCAGGCTTTTTGCAGTTTCAGGGTAAGCTATATCTCAGGTTCTATTGCGTATAATCAAACAAAACTTGAAATGTGAGAAGACCACTATAAGACATTATGCTGATTCAATTTGAAAGGTTATCGGACAACAGGTGGCGTTTCTATACATCGATTTCTGCAATTTGAGGGAAAAATATATCTTAGGAAGTGCTGCACAGAATTACATAGAAATTTATATGTAAATGCGCTTTGACACAAATTAGTGTCTGTCAACTTATGGTGCCAACCATTCAACAGGTGGCGCTGCTACGCAGTGATTTCCACAATTTAACGGGAGGCTATATCTAAGCTTCTATTGCGTAAAATCAAACAAAACTTGAAATGTAAGACCATTATGAGATATTATGCTGATTCAATTTGAATGCTTATCGGACGACAGGTGGCGTTGCTATACAACGATTTCCTCAATTTAAGGGGAGGCTATATCTCAGCTTCTATTGTGTATAATCAAACAAAACTTAAAATGTAAAACCATTATGAGACATTATGCTGATTCAATTTGAATGCTTATCAGACAGCAGGTGGCGCTGCTATATAGCGATTTCGCAATTTAAGGGAAAGATATATTTTAAGAACTACTGCACAGGATTGCATACAAATACGCATGTAAATGCACTCTGACATAAATTAGTGTCTGTCAACTTATGGTGCCAACCACTCAGCAGGTGGCGATGCTACACAGTGATTTCCACAATTTTAGGGGAGGCTATATCTCAGCTTCTATTGCGTATAATCAAACAAAACTTGAAATGTAAGCCCATTATGAGACATTATGCTGATTCAATTTGAATGCTTATCGGACGACAGGTGGCGCTGCTATACAACGATTTTAGCAATTTAAGGGGAGGCTATATCTCAGCTTTTATTGCATATAATCAAACAAAACTTAAAATGTAAGAGCATTATGAGACATTATGCTGATTCAATTTGAATGCTTATCGGACAATAGGTGGCGCTTCTATACAGCGGTTTCGCAATTTAAGGGAAAGCTATATCTTGGAAACTACTGCACAGAATTGCATGCACATTTATATGTAAATGCACTTTGACATAAATTAGTGTCTGTCAACTTTTGGTGCGAACCACTCAACAGGTGGCGCAACTACACAGTGATTTCCACAATTTAGGGGGAGGTTATATCTCAGCTTCTACTGCGTATCATCAAACAAAACTTAATATGGGGAAAGGCCATTATGAGACATTATGATGATTAAATTTAGATGCATCGATAACGGGATGGCTATATCTCAAAGTCTATGGCATGTAACTGTACGAAACTTGATATGTGAAATAACCATTATAAAAACGCATTTTTACCTTAGTAAAAATTTTCGACTTCCGGTTTTCGACTAATTTACACGTTTTTAGAGATCTATTACATTAAATATTTTACATTTTTAAAATGTTACAATTATTATTGATTGCTTTATTTATTGATTTTTTTTTTTTTTTTTTTTTTTAATAGAGTAATCTAAAGAATTATAAAGGTTTAAAAGTCATAGATTTCGGATATAATCAATATTTTATTTATTCATTTATATATTGCAAAGTACTCTTATTTGTAATTCAATAATGCAATTTTATGTAAAATTTTCTTTGACTTTGCTTTTTTCTACATTTCAAATCAACCGGAATCTTGTGTAATGAAATATTACTACCTTTTACAAATTTAGATTTGTAGTATGCCACACAATAATAAGCCATAATAAATAAACGATAACAAACAGTTACTAATATAAATTAAAAATATTTTTATGTTTTCAAAAATCAAGTACTAAAGCAGAAATTCTGTACACTACAACATACGATTGCTTTCATTTTCCAGTAAACGAAAGCAGTGACATTTAGTGGATAAAGTGCAAATTAGGCCAAAACAAGTTTTTCAGGCAATACGACAGGCAGCTAGTATTCAGTGGGCAGTGACTTTATATGGAAGAATAGATTAAAATAATTTAAGTCGTATTAAATTAAATTCTGTTTACAAAGAATGCTTTACATTAGGTGATTATTTCCCATATAGCCAGTATGAAACGTACTTTGCAACTGCAGTAATACTTCCAGCCACTAACATCGCGCCATTTTAATTTTTTGACATCAAGAAAATCTATATAATATTTCTCTAACGTGGTCCAGTTACGATTATATTTTGTGAAAAGATACCATAATTATCTAATTAATAAAATACACAAGGGAAAAAAATAATGTTTAAGCACGTGCACTCAGCTCAATGATCTAATTAATAAAATACGCAAGAGAATAAAATAATGTTTAAGCACGCGCACTCAGCTCAATGATCTAATAAGAAAAAAATGGCATTTGTCTGGTCAGATTATTATCAAAGGTTGCTTCTTCGGTATCTCTTCTCAAGCACCATTTTTAACGCTTTAAAAATTTTGCAGATTGTGAATTATTATCATGAATTGACTAAAAAACGGCAAAGATAAAAAGTATAACCAATATAGGAATTAGTTTTTTAAAACAAAAATTCATACTAAAATAATTAAATAAAAAGTGGTCGCCATCGCGGCGACAAAAATTTGAATCGCATCATGGAGTCCAATAATAAGATGGTGCTATCTACGGAAGTATGAAACTGGGTCGTCAACCTTGAATTTTATTTTGAGACCTTTCTTCGAATGATTTTGGTTTCACCATTGTAGAGTTTAATTTGATTCTAATAATAATTTGGCTTCTGGTATATTAAATCTGAATTATTTGATGATATTTATGATTTTCAAATTTTAAAGGTAACTAACAATAAATAAAGTACGAAAATTTCGCACGGGTTTGCTAATATTTTATAATTGTAAAATACTAGCAATCGAATGTGTTACCGAACTAATTAATGATGGCCCATATATTCCTCTGCCCCATTACCCCTCTTCTCAAGAATTAAATAAAATTAAATCTGCTATAAAATCTTGCCCCTTATTATTGAACTCGACTAAATCTCATCTTATCCCTTCTATTGCCAATGGCGCCAGATTTTATGTTTTACCGAAAGTTCACAAACCCAATATTCCATTTCGTGCCACAGTCTCTAATATCGGTACTGCTTCCTGTAATTTAGCTAAATTTCTCACCACAATTTTTGCTCCCCTTCTTGCTGCTAATAGTTATACTGTTAAGAATTCCATAAAATTTGCAAAAAATATTCAAAACTGCACTCACAGTCACACTAATCTCACTATGGTTTCTTTTGATGTAAAATCTATTTTCACTAATGTTCCAATAGGTAGCGCCCTCTGCTATCTCGGAAATAGATTAAAATAGTTTCATTTCACATCTTTTGAAATACAAGAATTAATTTCTCTTACCTGCATTTGTTTATCACAAACAACTTTTTCTTTCCAAAATAAATTCTATCGTCAGTCTGAAGGTTTAGCCTTTGGTTCCCCTCTCTCCCCAATTCTCGCAGGTATTTACATGCACTATTTCGAAAGGAAGCTTTTTAAGAAAATATCTTTTCGTGTTTGGAACCATTACGTTGACGACACCTTCACACTTATCGACATATCTCGTCACAATATTGACCATGTCTTAGAAATTTTAAATTCAATTGACCATAGAGTAATATCCCGTTCACATATGAAATAGAAAATATTGGCTCCCTTCCATTTCTTGATACCCTCTTCTCTCGCACTGTAAATGGATTTTCAACCACCGTCTATCGTAAAAATTTTGCAGTCTCCCTTCCTCCCCATGCGCGTTCATGTCACCCACCTAAACAAAAAATAGCTGCTTTCTATATTTTTGTAAACCGTGCCCTTAAGATTTGTTCAAATCCTATTTTATTAAAATCTAAAATTAAATACCTGAAAGTCATTGCAATTGACAGAGGTTATGATCCTTCCATTATAGACAAAGCTATTCAAAAATTACAACTCCCTCGTATTTTTTCTAATAAATCAGTCTCTTCTAATATCAGTATTGATTTAACCTATTTACCTAAATCCAGTCAAACCATAGCTAAAATTTTAATCAATATGATTTTAAAATAATATTTTCGCCTTTCAAAAAACTCACTTTTTCTCAGTTAAAAGATCCCATTGATTTGCATAATTCTTGGGGCATTTATAGTATTTCCAGTCAGTGTGGTTTATCATATATTGGCCAAACTAAACGCAGTCTTTAATTTCGTCTAAAAGAACACATGAATTACATACGCAAACAAGAAACTAATAAATCAGCTATTTCTAAACATTGCTGGGGGGAAAATCATAATTATAAATATAATTCAGCTAAAGTAATTTGTAGACCTAAATCCATTCATGAACTCGATTTCTTTGAAGCTTTTCATATTTATAAAAATTTTACAAACCTTGTAAATTGTGATTTCGCTGTTCCCTATTTGTCTGATTGTTGGAAATTTTACATTCAGTCCACATTTTCTTAATTTTTCTACTGTTTACACAACTAACATTCTTAAATTCCTATTGGCCATACTCCCCACCTTACCCGTAACCCTATTGGTTGAACTAAATTCGGTTCCTGTCCTATATACACGAGCACTTCTCCAGATTCAGAATTCTTTTTGCACTGAAGACGTTACGCTTAAGGCTACCGAAACAGCTGTATGCATCTCAAATATTTTTCTTTGGCGTTTCTGGCGTAGTTGTTTATTCGGGTTTTAATATTCCAACGCCAAGTCTCCTGGTATTATTATTTTATAATTGGTTACACAATATCTTCGAAATAAAATTTATATTACTGCAGTTGCTAAACAGTATGAATGTTCTAAATTCAGGTATCATTTGTGTCAACCCTGTATACGCTACACTAATCCCAAACCAGAAATGAAAAGTGAAGCTATTGTCTGCTGTTTATATAAATATATTTTATACTGTTTTTATTCTCTGCCCTAATAAAAAAATATGATTCAGAGTTTCTGAGATCTCAATTTCAAAATAGCTTTTGGAAAATCCAGTTTTCGTTCACAGACAGGACAGGGGAAGTATCAATCAGTGAAATTCCTTTTAAAACCAAACCAAGTTTTAATTAAGGAGAATGGTTGAAAACATAGAATAGAAATTTTGTGCAACAACCCTGTATGAGGCAAGATGTGACCCTTGAAATTTGAACTCTTTCAATGAAAATCAGTAAACAGAGACAAGGAGTGAAAAAAACTTGGAACAGTGGTAAACTGTTTGGCTTCAGACACGAAGGTGTATTTTGTTCAGAGGCTAGAGCCCCTTAAATAAAATATGTAGGACGACGCAACGCCGCCATTTTGTTTTGCCTCAGAATATGACAGCATTCCCGTTTGGCGTCCTTATCGCTTTCTTGTAATTATAAGAAATCTTGATCTGAAGCTACCATCGGTAAACAAAACCAATAAGCAGCAATATTTCTAACAACATATGTTTTTCACAGTACATTATCAGGATGTCCTGTGGATATATTAGAAATACGACTGATGTGTTATTTATGTGTTATTAGGACTTTTTCTGTTTCGTTCACAAAATGTCGCCTAAACTCAAATACACAGTAATAAAAGTTCTTCTTAAATCGATTTATCAATATTCATATAAATATGATTAAAAGAACATATTTTCCTGTATTTTTACATAAATAGGATAGAAATATAAAGAAAAATATAAGTAATGTTGTATTACTCTTCTTAAATTATCTTATGTAAATCTGAACGTTTTATGTTCTTTCATTGAGTGATTATAGCATTTTATAGTTAAGCAAATCTCTTATCGTACTTTATTTAGCTAAAACTATGAAATATAATAAAAGGAGTACAATAAAGTAACACAAGACGATAAAAGTAGACTGCCGTTTATTTATCAATGAAACTCACTCTGACATGTGGCAACCTTAAGGCAACAAAATGCCGGATGCGCCAGCTCGTATATATAGAAGCAATATCAGAGGCGGCTCAAATAAACACCTGTAATAATGCCTCCGAGCTGAGCCCTACTTCATGGAAGATCGGCCGATTTTATCGAATCAACACTTTATATGATACATGTTGGATAGTTGGATCGTGGGGATTGCATGAAATCGGCCAATCTTCCGTGACGTAGAGCTCAGCTCAGAGGCATTTTTACTCAAACCCAAGATGGGAAATTACTACGGTTGAACACGATTGGACAATAGAGACGCTTGTTTTATATTGAAAACTAACCCTCTTTTGGCTGTTTCGGCCCGCTCGCTGCGTTGGATTTGAATGGAAACGATTGAGGAATAAATGCGGAACACGTGTACGTGTATTTCGTTTCGTGTATAGGATTATATAGTATATTTATTTGTAGCATGCATTTTTTTTTCTTTCTTCCTTTCTTTAAATGGATTATAAATGTTCTGAATGTGTCGAGGAATTTTTTTTAAACATTACTTAAGAAGTCATTAGAAGTAACTTCAAAGCACGAAAAATTAAATATATACATACAGTCGGCTGCAAAATTATTGGAGCACTAGCCAATAATTCCTATGTTTAAAAAGTACACTTAAGACTGTTTTGATAAGTAAATCCTTGTCGAATCATGTTCTTAGACTGATTAAGAACATGACTCGACAAGGATTTATTTAACAAAGCTGTATTAAGTGTACTTTTTTTGGCAAGGATTATTGCTAGTGCTCGAATAATTTTGCAGCCGACTGTATATATATATATATATATATATATATATATATATATATATGAGGAAAAATGATTAGGTTTACACGCACCCCGGTAAATTATGAAATAATTTTAGGATCCTTGTTTCCTTTCCAATAAGTAAAATTATAATGATGATGATTCCAGCAATTTTTTCTTACACTTTCCCAGGAATATCTGACTTTATATAACCATGCTCAATACCTACTCATTTAAAGTGCTAAAAATAGTTTAAATAAGATTTATTTAAATGTTAATGTTAACATTTTACAGAATAATATAAATATATATATTACATACAAGACAATTTATTATCAATTAATTATATGAAAATATATTTTTAGTAAAGTTGTGAAAAATTATTAAATTAAACTACAGAAATGCATTAATGTACACTATGCGACAAAAAAAAAAAAAAAAAAAAAAAAGCCGCACTGTAGAAAAATTGATCTATACCTTTTGGTTTTGTAATAATTTAATAATTAATGATTGCAATAAATAAAATTGTTATGTTTGTATAATACGAATGTCATAACATGATACTTATGTACATTTTCGATTTAATAATTCGTTTTATTACTCTCTACGAAGTATTTAATAAAAATCTACACAAAATTTTCAAAGTTGTAGGCTACTAATTTCTAATCCCCACCCTCTTTTATAGACTAAACATTTTCGAGCGAATTGAGATTGGGACAATTTTCAGGTTTAATAAAGAAGAAATTTTGTGATATTCTATGTGGGATTAAATTTTAAGTAAAAAAAGTTATGATAACTTACATAATTATAGATGCTCATGAGAATGGATAAGTAATTTTAACAACCTGAATCAAATAAATGTATTACTACACCCATATAACAAGGTGCATTATCATCTTGAAGTGGTGATTATGGAAGAGTCTGAAATACCCCCAAAGTAGTCGGTCAGGTATCAATTTTTTTATTGCCAAGTTTTATTTCAGGTTAATTGATCCCTTGAACATGAATATTTGTCAGATTCACCGAAAAAATATGTATTTTCGTATCATAATGTACGGGGGGGGGGGGGGGGATATGACATTGTTAACCGACTTCAAAAAAGAAGGAAGGTTCTCAATTCAAACAGTATGTTTTTTTTATGTTTGTTAGCTCATAACTTCTGAACGGATGCTCCGATTTTGATAATTTTTGTTTTGTTGAAAAGGTCTGAAATAGGTCCCATTGTAATATCTTGACGATCTAAAGGAAATACAGGGTGCCCAAAAAAATCAGTCCTAACTCTTTTAAGTGCTAAACGGCTGCAGCTATAGTGATAAAAATGGTATGTAAGTATAGCAAAAGGGCCATGCAGTACAAGGTTTAAACCTCTTGCAGCACCACCTGGTGGAAAATAGCGGAGTTAGTTTTCCTATCTCGAAAACAGTTCTAAAGAAAAAAGTTAATTACAATGTTGAAAAGTATCATCGATTTAGTACAAAAAGATAATTTAGACATTCATGCTAGCTTTCCTATCTCGGAAACGGTTCAAGACAGGGGGAAAAAGTGAATTATAAAATTGCAGAGCATCATCGATTTAGTACGAAAAGATAGTTTAGACATTGATGCTAAAAATACAATGCTAAAAACGCGTATTTGTTTGTTTGCAATTTTTTACACTATGCACACTTGAGCTACATTGCGCACGTTGTAGCGTAGCTGGTGAGACATACGCTATATAGTTCAAAATACGGTTACTTGATACTTTTTGTTTTGTTGTAAAGATCTTGGTCTGAAGTAGATCCCATTGTAATATTTTGTAATCTAAAGAAAGTAAAAGTAAAACGCCATCTGGTGAAAAACAGCGGAATTAGCGCTTCTATCTCGAAAGCGGTTTAAGATGGGAGAAAAGTTAATTACAAAGTTGTAGAGCATCATCGATTTACTACAAAAAGACAGTATTAAGACATTATTGGTAAAAATAGAACGCTTAAAACGTGCAGTTTTTTGTTCGCAATTTCCTACACTGTGCACACTTGAACTACGTTGCACACTTTGCAGCATAGCCGATGACACGTATACTCTGTGGTTCAAAGTACTGTTACTATAAGCGGTCACATCGATTAGTGCAAAGTCGTTTTCAACCAACTTTAGAAAGGAGGGTGTTCTTAATTCGAGCTATGTGTTGTTGGTGTTTGTAAGCTTATAACTTCGTAAGAGATGCTCTAATTAACAGACTTCAAAAAGGATGAGTTCTCAATTCAAAGCGCATGTTTTTTACTTTTCTTACCCAAAGGATCGAGAAAGTATTATTTTAGAGTCAAATTTTCGAACGTGAGATTTGTTACATTTACATGTTCTGAGGTCCCCTGAATACGAAAATCATGTATTTAGCGAATGGTCTGTGTGTCTGTCCGTCTGTTTGTTATCAGAATATATCAAGAATAAATAGTAGCAGAAATTCTAAACTCGGTATTCTAAATGTGTATCTTATTGGGATGCTACACTAAGCATTTCGTTGAGATGAAGCGTATGGTTCGTGTACAGGGATACTCAAAAGTATTCAAATACATTACGTCTATGGGGCAAATTACAGGTAAGTAGATTTTAACATGTATAGACTGCACTAAACCAAATGAAACGAATATGTATTTTGTGCAATAGAGATAGTCAACTGGGAAAAAAAAATTGTGTACGTAGGAGCCTCGTTTCCCCCCCCCCTCGGGAGGCGAGTCCCTCCTCGAGGGGAGTAAATTTTCAGGATGAGCATCTTTCAAAAGAGCTCGCCAATACTTTCTAAACGAATGCTTGGACCATCGATCTGCCATAATTTAAAATAAAGTTATCGATTTTTTTTCATTTTTAACAATTTTTTTTAATGTAATATTAAGAATAAATTCAACTTTTTTTTTGCATATTTAGTGTTATACTACTTCTCCAATATGGAAACCGTGTGCATTATCATGGAAGATAATTTTTTTAAATAATAATTTAAATAAATTATTTTTACTGAGTGAATTTTTATAGGAAAACAGAGAAGAAAGTCGTGCGGTGGCCACAACACACTAGTTATTTGTTGTTAGTGGATGCACTTTACTAATAATATTTTAACACTTCCTGAAAAGCTGTTCGGGAATTGAAATAAATTCCTCATAGAGATATGGTAAATAATGTATGTTTTAACGTAAATATTCATCGCTTATTTTTTGACTCTTCTTAAGCCTAATTTGAATTGTTTAACATAGGTTTACATAACTGTACTTGTTATCTTAATTCTTAATTTCCAGGTAAGAGAAAGTAGTGTGAGTGACACACCAGATTATTTGTTTTTGTATTTGTTTGTTAGCTCATAACTTTTGAACGGATGATCCGATTTTGATACTTTTTGTTTTATTGTAAAGGTCTCGGTCTGAAATAGAGGTCCCATTGTAATATTTACAATCAAAAGAAAATACAGGGTGCCCAAAAGTCGGTCTTGACTCTTTTAACTGCTGAAGAGCTGCAGTTATAGTCATAAAAGTGGTTTGAAGGTATAGTAAAAGTAAAGTTGACATGTGCTACTCGATTCAACCGCCCACTGCGGCAGCTGGTGGAAATGAATGGAGTTAGCGTTCCTGTCTCGGAAATGGTTCAAGACAGAGGAAAAGAGTGAATTATAAAATTGCAGACCATCATCGATTTAGTACGAATGGATAGTTCAGACATTAATGCTAAAAACAGAACGCTTAAAACGTGCAGTTATTTGTTCGCAATTTCCTACACTGTGCACACTTGAACTACGTTGCACACTTTGCAGCGTAGCGGATGATACGTATACTCTGTGGTTCAAAGCACTGTTACTGTAAGCGGTCATATCGATTAGTGCAAAGTCATTTTCAACCAACTTTAGAAAGGAGGGTGTTCTTAATTCGAGCTATGTGTTGTTGGTGTTTGTAAGCTTATAACTTCGTAAGAGATGCTCTAATTAACAGACTTCAAAAGGATGAGTTCTCAATTTAAAGCGCACATTTTTTACTTTCTCTTACCCAAAGGGTCGAGAAAGTATTATTTTAGAGTCAAATTTTCGAATGTGAGTTTTTGTTATATTTACATGTTCTGAGGTCCCCTGAATACGAAAATCATGTATTTAGCGAATGGTCTGTGTGTCTGTCTGTTTGTTATCAGAATATCTCAAGAACAAATAGTAGCAGAAATTCTAAACTTGGTATTCTAAAAGTGTATCATATAGGGATGCTACACTAAGCATTTCGTTGAGATGAAGCAAATGATTCGTGTACAGGGATACTCAAAAGTATTCAAATACATTATGTCTATGGGGCAAATTACAGGTAAGTAGAGTTTAACATCTATAGACTGCACTAAACCAAATGAAACGAATATATATTTTGTAGAGATAGTCAACTGGGAAAAAAAATGTGTATGTAGGAGCCTAGTCTCCCCCACCCCTCGGGAGGCAAGTCCCTCCTCGAGGGGAGTAAATTTTCAAGATGGGCATATTTCAAAAGAGCTCGCCAATACCTTCAAAACGAATGGTTGGACCATCGATCTGCGATAATTTAAAATAAAGTTATCGATTTTTTTCATTTTTAACAATTTTTTTTTTAATGTAATATTGAGAATAAATCCAACTTTTTTTTGGATATTTAGTGTTATACTACTTCTCCAATATGGAAACCGTGTGCATTATCATGGAAGATAATTCTTTTAAATAATAATTTAAATAAATTATTTTTACTGAGTGAATTTTTATAGGAAAATATAGAAGAAAGTCGTGCGGTGGCCACAACACACTAGTTATTTGTTGTTAGTGGATGCACTTTACTAATAATATTTTAACATCTCCTGGAAAGCTGTTCGGGAATTGAAATAAATTCCTCATAGAGATATGGTAAATAATGTAAGGTTTAAGGTAAATATCCATCGCTTATTTTTTGTACATTAATGAAATGGGGGTTGAGGGGAGCGGCAGCCCCCCCTCACACAGAACTAATTATCATATAAAACTCTTCTTAAGCCTAATTTGAATTGTTTAACATAGGTTTACATAACAGTACTTGTTATCTTACCTCTTAATTTTCAGGTAAGAGAAATTAGTGTGAGTGACACACCAGATTATTTGTTTTTGTATTTGTTTGTTAGCTCATAACTTCTGAACGGATGATCCGATTTTGATACTTTTCGTTTTATTGTAAAGGTCTTGGTCTGAAATAGGTCCCATTGTAATATCTTTACAATCAGAAGAAAATACAGGTGCCCAAAAGTCGGTCTCGACTCATTTAACTGCTGAACAGCTGCAGTTATAGTCATAAAAGTGGTTTGAAGGTGTAGTAAAGTGGGCATGTACTACGCGATTCAACCGCCTACAGCGGCAGCTGGTGGAAAAGAATGGAGTTAGCATTCCTATCTGGGAAACGGTTCAAGACAGAGGAAAAGAGTGAATTATAAAATTGCAGAGAATCATCGATTTAGTACGAAAGGATAGTTCAGACATTAATGCTAAAAACAGAACGCTTAAAACGTGCATTTGTTTGTTCACAATTTCCTGTTTTGTGCTCACTTGAACGACATTGCATATGTTGTATCGTAGCGGGTGACATTTATGCTATGTAAAATTCAAAGTATGGTTATTGTAAGTGGTCATATCGATTAACGCATAGACGTTTTAAACCGACTTCATAAAGGAAGAGGTTCTCAATACAAACCATGTTTCTCATTGTTGTTGTTGTTGAAATTTGTTAGCTTTTAACTTCGCAAGAGATGATTTAATTTTAATACTTTTTTTGTTGTATTGATCTTAGCCTGAAATAGGTTTATTATGATTTCTTTAAGTTATAAACAAATTACAGAATACTCACAAAAGTCCGTTCTCACTCTAACTGCTGAACGCATGTAGCTACTCTGGTAAAAGCAGTATGTAAGTATCGATGTTGAAACTTCTGTCCGTCACCTGCAGTGCATATTTTGCTCTTTGTTTGAACTTTACGCTGCGCAATTTGCAGCGCAGCGGGTGACACGTATTCACTGTAAAGTTGAATATATATGCCTAACGGAATGTTTGGTTACGAATACAGCGTATCCGTTCTTTACATTTCTAAAGATTTTTTAACTTGACGTATGTTCATTCAACAGATAGTTTTTTGCTCATATCCGATAAAGGCAAGAAAAGTGACACAACTTAAAAATGCAGCATTTGAGAAAAATCAACTTAAAAATAAGTTGACTAGAATAAAACTAGCACAACTGTCTCTCAAGTGGATAGCTTTCTAAATGAAGATGTAACTTTTTTGTTTACATTGGGTGCATTTCATGTATTTTTCATTGACATAAACCATTTTTTGAGTTATAACTTTTCTCGGAAGTTGTGATTTGTGAAGGTGCCGCCGAACGTCTTTTGATGTTCTGCTATATGAACAAGTTTTCACTGAAAAGAGAAAAATAAAATCTTTTTGTAAAAAAAATAGAACCGACTCCAAAAAACAACTACTATTCAAACAACTAAAAAGAAAAAAAAGGGTATGAAATGAAACTGTAAATTGCGCCTAAAAGTATAAAATAATTTCCTTCGCCAAACAACCTATAACACTACATTTAATCATAACTTTTGAAGTCGGCGCAAAATTAAATAAAAAATGATAACTTTATTCAATAAAAAAATCAAATCCTATTCAATATACACATCTCACATTGTCACCTGCAAAACGCAGCCGAAAACTACTTTGATTCAAGAAAACAAATAAGATTTCGTAAGCAGCAAAAGTTGGCGAAGATGCTAGTATCTGACGTCCTTGGTGAAAGAAAAATCGCAAAATTATCTGGCAAACATATTTAATTTCTTTGGGATATCATGATTAGTTTGATAAGGTATATTAAGAGAGTAATCAAGAATATGAAACAATACATCGTACAATATATATTATGAAAATATAGCGTGTACGTTTTGATCGCCAAATCCAAAAGCCACCAAGGATGACAGTTATCAAAGTTATACCAAATTTGTAAAGGAAACTCTAACTTCGTAGAAACATAACTACCGCATTGTGAAGAACGTTCACTGTTCTATGTAGATGTTACTAATGGACCAATTATATACAGTGATAAAATAATAAAGGAAACATGGAAAGGGATCATTCGAGCCAACAGCATTTGTTACTACCGATCGAAAAACAAACCTTTAAAAACTAATTAAATTTTATTTAATTTTGCGCCGACTTCAAAAGTTATGATTAGTTGTAGTGTTATAGGTTGTTTGACGAAGGAAATTATTTTATACTTTTAGGCGTAATTTACAGTTTCATTTCATACCATTCTTTTTTTAAGTTGTTAGAATAGTAGTTGCTTTTTGGAGTCGGTTCTATTTTTTTACAAAAAGATTTTATTTTAAAAGTGCGATTTTCACTAAGTCAGTCACATTTTCGTGATCAGATCTGATTGTTTCCGTCAGTTTGAAATAAGTTAAACTTGGCTCATGATAGAGAACAACTTCAGCTCAATAATTAATTGATCCTTTTTTAATTTTTTTAACCCTCTAATTTCTTGGTTTTCTAATTCTTTTCGTTAGGAATGAATTTTTTTCAGATTTTCGGGCAATTAAACCTGCTTTCTTTAACTTTTATTTCACTGTATTTAGATAAATCATGTTACTAAACACTTTTTCTGAATCCCTGCTATGTTCTAAATGTAGTACAAATTGATTTTTTAAGCGCTGTCTTTTCAGCTTGCGGTCACATCGACTGGATGAGTAACGTGGCCGCTAATGACAAATGTGCAGTTTAAACAGCCAAAAAATGTTAAATCTTACTAAAAACCAGATCACTAATATTTTGTTAACGTTTAATCCTTTTGTCATCTCACGTATTAAAATATTTTTTTTTGATTTTCGCTCTAAAATTAATATTTTTTGAGGTACATTATTAATTGCCTTATTCTTGCCATTTTTGAAACACTTTCTAAAATTACAATTTTCCGAACAATTACATCTTGCTTTTAACACTTGGCTCAATCCTAAATTGCACGCGGAACACAACGCAATAAAACCTGTTCAAAAATTTACATTTGAAACAATAAAATTAACGATTGCAGAAAAAAAAATGCAAAATATCCAAGTACGTTTTTTTTTTTTTTTTTTTTTTTTTTTGTCGCTTAGTGTAATTGTTTATTGCAAGATGTAAAGTCAATTTATAATCCTTTTAAGGATTTATTTTTGTTGTCTATTAACCTAATGGGTTTAATATATATATGAAAATAATAATAATATACAAAATCTACACATACACAAACTTTTAATTCTTCAAATTCATCTGTAAACAAACAGATAAATAAAAAGATTTTTTACTACTCAAATGCATCAAATTTTGAAAAATTTAAAAGTCATAAACACTGAAAATAGTTACTTCAGCAGTAAAAATGGTCTGTATTTACATATATTCAATTTAGATTTTTACAGAGGAATACATAAAGCAGTGTATTATAAAAATGTATTATGACTTAATAAAATTCATAATAAATAATAAATTACTCACGATAATTTCAAATTAATGAAGTCAGAAATGTAAAATATGCAAAGTTGAATATTCGAAAGATGCTGCTGTTTTTAAAAAACAGTTTCAAATATAAAGCATTAATTAGAGTATAATATTCTACATTACTTATATTTTTTAAAATCAGATTTTAAATAATTTTAAAACTAAATAATACTTATTGACATTTTGCCACATTACAAAAATCAGACTTAATTCCCTTCCTCTCCCTCTAACTTCTGTTTAAACCTTGTTGAAAAAGAGGAGGGGGGGGGGGGAGATTGAACAAGCTTGTTAACTACATTTTGCAAATGAAAATGCAAAACGCATAATATATATGTAAGTTTTTACATACTAAAAAATAATTTTATAATTTCACTTTCACTCTCTCTTATACAGGGTGTATCGGAAATGCTTCCACAAGCTCAGAGGGTGATAGTACTCATCAAGACGAACAAAAAATGCAATGGAACATGGGGTCACAAATGACATTTAATGGGAGAAAATACGCCTGTAAATGGACAAATTGAGATAAGAAAGAAACACTTCAGAAAAACAACAGAAAATCATTTATTGCACAGAATAAGTACAAAACAGCTCGTGATGTAAAAAAAAAAAAAAAATTTCACAACAATTGTTCAACGTGTCGACCGGGGACATAAGAAATCAGAGTACATGGACGGAGGACCGACTGACGGTCGCGCTCGAAGATTCTGCGAGTTTCATGGATTTCTGCTTCAGTGGTCACAATACGCGCTACTAATTTTCTGGTGGCTTATAAATGAGGGATTTCATCTGTCCCCAGAAGCAGAAATCCAAAGGTTTAAGGTCCGGCGAACGTGGAGGTCAAGCGACAGGGCCACCACGTCCAATTCATATTGCCGGACAAACTCCATCAAGGTGGTTAAAAATGTCCATAGAAAAATGAGGCGGAGCACCATCGTTGTACCAAATTCGTTTCTGCACGCCGGCTTGTGAAGCAGAACGAAAACCTGGTGGGATATTCTGCGGGAAACTCAGGTAAGTTGTACCATTAAGACGGTCAGGCAGCAAGTACGTACCCACCAGGCTATCACCAAGAATGCCGCACCAGATGTTGATACCGAACCTTATTTGCGCATTTCGTGGGACACAGGCGTGAGGATTCTCTGTAGACTTTACTCTGTAGACTTCTGTACACTCTGTAGACTTCTTTTATTTTACCCCCGCTGAGTAATTGTAATAAGTGTTGGAAAGGTAAAAATGCATCAAACATCTTGTAAGTAATTTAACATTTTTAAAAGTTGTCAGTTGAGAAAATTATATTATTTTTATATAGTTTAACAGTTAACTAAAAAATCCTATTTGCATTCCCATATACATTATAAATTTTAGCCTAATACATTAATAAATTTTATCAAATTGACTGTGCCACTTTAAATACAGATATTTCAAAATTCTGCGTGAATATATATGGATAAATTTTTAGGAATTTTTAAAATGTCGTTTAAATATGAGTTTCTTTATTTTTGAACTTATTATTGAACTTGCAATATGTGTAATTATAAAAATTTTAAGTTTAGACCTTTTTTTATTGTTGTTATTTTAGAATTATTTTAACAGGGCTGAAACAATCCTGCAATAATTCTCAGGATTTTTTAAATAGTATCACAATTCTCCCTGCAATTTTATCTAGCTATCTTTTTCTTTCCATTATTATCAGTATTCTTTATCATTTTAAACTCAACATTTTCTTTCAGTTTTTAACTCAACATTTTCTTTCAGTTTAAATTAACTAACATTGCTCTTAAAAATCAGCAAATACATGATAAATGAAAAGGGTCTGATATTTAAATAAAATATTTTATGGAAAACGCATATCATATTGTGTTTTTTTTTTTTTTTTTTTTTTTTTTTTTTTCCTTTCACTTTTATAAAAGTCTTAAATGTTTCTAACTTTTCTTTACAGTTTGTCGCTTTCTTCTTTTTGCTCTTTATATAGCAATATCACTTTATACACAAATATAGATCCGACTAGCTAGACATTTGAAACTTTCAGAAAACGATGACAATGCATTTCTTTAAATACATTTTTTAGTCAACTGTTTTGGGTCCCCGCTGCGTTCGGTAACGTTTATATGATTCAATATATAGTTTATTTAACAAACTTCCCGACTAGACATTTGAAACTTTTAGAATAGCTGAAAACACGAGAACAATGCATTTTTTTAATACTTTTAGCTAATTAATTGTTTCGGGTCCCCGCTGCCTTCAGTAGCATTTGTATGATTCAACAGAAAATTTAAAATTATGGTATATAAAAAGTTCTTTTTATCTTGCAATTATATAAGATGAGTCTATCCTGCAAATTCATTTTGAATTAATTCAGTACAGTCGAACTTTATTAACATGAATCTCAAGAGGATAAAAAATTTGTTCATGCTATCAGTAACTCAGAAACTAATTTTCCTTTTCACGGGGATTGTGGAAACAGTTCATGTTAAAAGTAATTCACGTTAACGAGGTTCGACTGTAATAAGTACCAAACTTCGGATAAATACCATAAAATGCAAGAAAACAAACTCGCAAGTTTCTTGCATTTTATGGTGCTTATCCAAAGTTTTGACCTTATTATTTAAAAACACCAGTTATTTGGTATTATTTATTAATGAGGTTCAAATGTATTTCAAAGTTATTGTATTGACAAATTTTCAAGTGGTCGCCAATATGAAACAAAATGGCAGGAGCAAGTTGCTCACTAAACTAATTCAAGATGTTTGTAAGATAAGTTTACTGTTCGAATTTGAATCAAATAAATTCAATATTTCAAAAGTTATTGTTAGAGTTGCACCGAATAGTGATTTTTACCAAATAACGAATACCAAATATTCGGTATTCGGTCGAATACTTAAATTTCAGTGTAAATTATTTTTTATACCCAGAATGGCTTAATTATTTTAAATATTGATTGCATGTAAAAAGAATACAATGGACATTAAAAAGTATCAACATAAAATCTAAGTATTTCGCATTAAAAGATAATTTTTATAGTCATAATAGAAATAAAATGTATATTTTAAATCATTGATTTTTTTTTTCTCATGTACAATTTTGAATTTCATTAAAGTAATTAGACTAAAAAGAGCCAAATACATTAAATAAGAATAAACAAATTTTCCTTTTTTTTTTTTTTTTTCAAAAAATAATCTTATTTTACGTGTAGGCTATATACACATAATACATAAAACATTATAATGATTAAACATCAGGAAAGAAGACTTCAATAATATACATAAATATAATGAGAAAGCACCACAGAACTGGTGTTTTAAAGTAATAAGTACAAAACTTTGAATAAGCACTATAAAATGCAATAAACTCGCAACAATTGTTTCGGGTTGAAAGAAAACATTACCCTACGTCAAGCGAACAAAGTAATCAAAGCTGCATATATATAAACACAAAGTAAATGTAGTTTTATATGCTGTTACAATTTCTCCTTCATTAAACTATAATAAGTGACTATTTTGAAATATATTACATTTTAATGCAGACTATTTTTATTTAGATTAGAAATTAAGATAGAAACTTTATTAGACTGGCATTTTTTACTTATTTAATATCATAATATTGATGAATAATAATTAAAAAAAAGGAAAACAGTTTAATTTAATAAGATAAATATTTTTACTAATTTCAATATTTTAATTTAATTTAAAATTTAACTCGACCTCGACTATTTGGTTGTCGAATATCAAGATATTCGGTCGAACCGAATATTCGGTGCAACTCTAGTTATTGTCACAACAAATTTTCAACTAGCAGCCTGATTTTAAGTGGTCTTTACCTGGAAATAAAATGACAGATCAAGTTGCTCACTTTATTAATCCAAAATAATTTCACTGTCCAACTTTTGTGCAAAACAGTTCAGTATTTCCAAATTTGTTGTGATGAAAAATATTCAGGTAGAAGTCTTAAAGTACACCTAATACTGCTTTGTTAAATAAATCCTTTGTCGAGCCATGTTCTTAGTGACTAAGGAAATGACTCGGCAAGGATTTGTTTAACAAAGCAGTATTAAGTGTACTTTTTTACATATGAATTATTGCTAGCACTTTTAAAAATTTTGCTGCCGATTGTAAGTTCACTGTCCAACTTTGGTTTGAATTGATTCAGTGTTTCAAAAATTGTCTAGATAATAAATTTTCAAGTGGTAGCCTCATTTCAAATGGCCCCGCTACAGTCAGAAGCGAAATTAAGCAAAGCACACATCCACTTTTTTTATTTATATTTTTTAGTTTCATCGCTAATTTTTATCATAACTTACTTTTTTATAAGCAGCATACGACTAAGATCAAGACTCGACAAATATTTTCTTAACAAAACAGTATTAAGTGCTCATCTTTTAAATAGGAATTTTTGCCAGTGCTTCAGTAATTTTGCGGTCGACTATATGGATTGGAATTTATAAATAAATAAATAAATAAATAAACATATATATATATATATATATATATATATATATATTGGTGGATAATTTCTGTGAAACCGTAACTCTCTCACTTCGATATACTGAAAAAGAGTTTATTCATTTAACTGTTGATTTAAATGAATAAACTCTTTTTAAATGAATAAACTCTTTTTAAATGAATAAACTCTTTTTAAATGAATAAACTCTTTTTCTTTACAAAACACTTTCAAGAAATTATTGTGGCTGTTAAATGGCAGTTTTTTATACTTGAAAATGCAATAACTGGTAATGAAATACTTATTAAAACTTTGGTTTGTAATAAGAAGTAAGAATAATTTGCTTGGCTTTTACTGGAATAAAATAAATTGATGCGCTATATAAGGATGAATGCAAGAATAAGCTTAAATTCATACATTTATCTTCATTCTATAAGAAATGAGATATGTAATATTTTTAAACAGAGTGTTAAAACTCTTGGTGTAAATTAAAAAGTAAGATAAAGGCAACAATACAAGACTTTGTACGAAACCTATTCATGCGGTGATGCACTATTATTCACTTTCTGATTTTGAATAAGTACATGTTTATTAAAAATGAAACATCCGGAGTGATACTGCTGTACTTTTAAAACATTATGTAATTAACGGTTGTGTAGATAAAATAAGAAATGACGTTAAATAATGAAACAGAAAATTATAATATAGGGTGTTCTAGTAATTATATACACTATACAAAAGGTACTATACACTATACAAAATACTATATACAAAAAGGTATAGCTCTATCTAATTTCAAATTAATTTATAAAACAATGACGATTTTTCCTGCCAGGGTAATTCAAACAAATTTGATTAAAATATTTTATTTGGATTTACTTATGAAGTTCAAGAAATTATTTTACTGCTTTGAGCTTGCTTTTTTCATATATCAAGGGAGAATTAATGTCTCAAAAAAAAAATTATATATATTATTTTAAGTATTTATACATGAAAAATGAAAGATTAATATAGGGACTCTGAAAAGTATTTGAATACAGTGTGGTTTAAAGCATATTTTAATATATTTCCATACTGCACAATACAATGAAAGTAACATTATTTAGATGCAAAATATATATATATATATATATATTATATTGCTTATGATTGGTTTGCAGAGTGCAAAAAATTTTTCAGGTACATTGTGGAATGAAAATAGAAGGTTAAATGATGATTTTTTTTTTCAGTAAAATGTAATTGTTTATTTATTCACATAGATTAAATATATGTCCAGAAAACTCTTAATTGGAATATGAATTAATACATATAAACTAGCAAGCGTTTCGCATTTTCCCATGAAAAAGCTGTGGAACATGTAAAACGTAGAAAATTAAAAAATATTTAAGTGCCTCATATTCTTTGTTAAAAAAATATTACAAAGCGTAAAAAAAAAAAAAAAATTAATAATAATAATAATAAAGGAGAAGCCACATTAATTTTTACATAAATGACCTGGCCTGTGTTCAGACCAGAGCCCTTAAAAAAAAAAAAAAACAAGCTAATACTCTACCATCTCTTCTGTTAACTTTATTATTAAAAATTAAGTAATGAATAATTTCATATGTAACTGTTATTTCGATTTTTGCTGAACTAGAGTAAAAGTGAGCAGGTCAGTATTAAAGCTTGGGGCACAAGCGCAACTTCATCTAGTTATTTTTCATTCTTGTAAAAATTTGTTTGGCCTTTATTTAAACGTGTGTAAAGTATATAAACAAAGTTATGACTCAAGGGGGTACATCATAGATCGTCAAGGTCACCCAAAGCCCCTGTTATTCTATGGGTAAAATTGTTTATAGAATTGCACATTACCTAATTATTATTTCTAAATTCCATTTTCACGTTCTAAAAATACACAACCATTAAATTAGTACTCCTTTTCTAAAAATTTACTTTTTTAAAATTTGAATTTTGAGTTCAAAAATGCGTTTCACTAAATACATTTTCCTCATTTTTTAACCGTAAAATAAAACTTTAAAATTTTAAAAAATCAATTTTGGGGAACGAGTACTAATTTAACAGTTGTGGATTTTCTGAATGTGAAAACAAAATTTAAAAATTTCAATTTGGTAAAAAATAATTCTATAAACAAATTTTGCCATAGACTTGCATGGTATCTGGTGACTAGAAATGGGAAAATCACAAAAGGAGTAAACAACTTTTAACTTTTCTATACCATCATAATGTGATTATATTTTTAAAAAAAGATCACTTGTAATTCTGCATCTATTCACATAAAGAAAATATGAAATCTATTTCATAGGAGTATGAAGGCAAGTCAAATATTGAATGAGGACATCACTTGGTGGAATAATAGTTCATTGGGCCAAAGGACCTAAGTTTGAAAGCTAGATTCCATAAAAAACTGATTTACATACATGAGTGCTGGCAATGAATGAAATTTAAAAATATAAAATATTTTGTGCGAAAAAATAAATCACAGGGGAAGTTTTTTTTCTCTTTGTGCCGTACTCCAGATAACTTTAAAAATAATATTTTAAAGCTTTTTAATTATTAAATTATATATATAAAATAATCTACAGTTTTAAAATAATTTTTTGAACTCTTTCTGTGAATTTCACAAAAAACCCATTATGTAGATTTGATTTTGCTTAGACGGACATGTGACACTAGTATTAAGTTTAAAAAAAAAAAAAAAAACATCGCACTCACTAAGGATTTCATTCAGCCAGCATCTATGTTTGCATAAATCTAAGAATAACATGGGTAATTTTTGGATGTAATATGAATGAAAATGGACATGTTTATATTATGTTCACATGTGTCCATTTTACGTTATTTTTTTCAGCTAAAAGTCGTACTTATGACGTAACAGGTGAGGACATTTCTACTTAATATCTACAAAATCTGATGAAATATAGACTGAATCTGGCTGTAATATGGACATGTCTAGATTACGTATTTTGACTTAATCTGGATGAATTTGTGTTGTCTGGGAAAATGCCTGATGCGCCAGCTCGTATATATACTATATATTATATAGGAGCAATATCGGAGATATTATATATTATATTGGATATATTATATTATTATCGGAGATATTATATATTATATAGGATATTATATATCCTATATAATATATTATATAGGAGACAGCTCAAATCGAGGATGGGAAATTACCACAGTTGAACACGATTGGACGATAGTGTCGCTTGTTTTAGATTGGAAACCAACCCTCTTTTGGCTGCTTTGGCCAGCTCGCTGCGTTGGCTTTGAATGGAAACGATTGAGGAATAAATGCGGGGCACGTGTACGTTGATTCGGTTTCGTGTATAGGATTATAGTATGTTTATTTGTAGAATGCATTTTTTTTTTCTTTCTTTATTTCTTAAAATGGATTATAAATGTTTTGAATTTGACGAGGAATTTTGTTTAAACATTACTTAAGAAGTCATTAGAAGCGACTTCATAGCACGAAAAATTATATATATATATATATATATATATATACGTATGAGGGAAAATGATTAGGTTTGCACGCACCCCGTTAAATTATGAAATAATTTTAGGATTCTTGTTTCCTTTCCATTAAGTAAAATTATAATGATGATTCCAGCAATTTTTCCTTACACTTTTCCAGGAATATCTGACTATATATATCAATGCTCAATACCTACTCAATTAAAGAGCTAAAAATAGTTTAAATAAGATTTCACCAAAACAAAATTCAAACTGGTGTACAATCAATATTAGGTTTAAAAACTTTTTTACACACTATAAATTTTAAGTCAGCACAACCGGTTTCGAAAGAACGTAGCCTTTCTTCATCAGGTGCAAAAGAACACGTGCTACTGCCTTGGAGGGAAAAGCAAGACTGAAAGCAGTGCAAAATCCAGAGGGGGAAGAAGCAACACAAACAACCAATAGGAATATTCCTAATTTTATTAAATTGCAGTGTTCTGTTCCTGTAACTGGTAGAGTATCTAAAGCCTTATTTCGCTCTAAATTTATTCTCTTAAATGCTTGTATTCAAGATTTTCGTCAACATATCGCCAAAATTGAGGAAGAGCTTTATGAGCTTCATCTCTACCTTGGTAAAAACTTCAATGATTTTGCTTTTTCGGAAAATGATAATTATTTATCCTTACATTCACTTAATTCTGCTCATCAACGTAATTTAGATTCTAAGTTTTCTTCTTTGTGTAAAAACCAAAAAACCTCTCGTGAAGTTAACAAAGTTCATGAAGAAAATTACATTGTTTAATTCAAAAATTTCTTTAATTCAATTACATAATTTCCTTCATTATATTTATAACATAATAATAGTTATAATAAATTAATTCTAATAAAAAAAATAATAATAATAAATAAATGAATTTTATTAAATTTACTTATTAGTATAATATTAAATAAATAAATAAGTAAAATAAAAATTAATAATTAATTGATTATTCCTTCCCTCCCTCACTTTTTTTGTGTGTATTCCTCTCTGGCTGGTCCTGCATGATACTTCATATTAGTTGTTTGTGTTGCTCTTCCCTCTCTAGATTTTGCCCTGCTTTCAATCTTGCTTTTGCCTCCAAGGCAGTAGCACGTGTTCTTTTGCACCTGATGAAGAAAGGCTACGTCCTTTCGAAACCGGTTGTGCTGACTTAAAATTTATGGTGTATAAAGGAGTTTCTAAATCTAATAATAAATTAGATTTATTTAAATGTTAATGTTAACATTTTACAGAATTATATAAATATATACATATTACATACAAGACAATTTATTATCAATAAATTATTTGAAAATATATTTTTAGTAAAATTGTGAAAAATTATTAAATTAAACTACAGAAATGCATTAATGTAATTGTTTATTGCAAGATGTAAAGTCAATTTATAATCCTTTTAAGGATTTGTTTTTGTTATTTATTAATCGAACGGGCTAAAAAAAAAAAAAAAAAAAAAAAAAGATTTATCAAAATAATAATAATAATATACAAAAGCTACACATACACAAGCTTTTAATTCTTTAAATTATCTATAAACAAACAGATAAATAAAAAGATTTTTTACTATTCAAATGCATCAAATTTTAAAAATTTTAAAAAAGTCACAAATACTGAAAATAGTTACTTCAGTAGTAAAAATGGTTTGTATTTACATTTATTGAATTTAGTTTTCTACAGAAGAATACTTAAAGCCGCGTATTATAAAAATGTATTATGACTTAATAAAATTCAAAATATATAATGAATTACTCATGATAATTTCAAATTAATGAAGTCAGAAATGTAAAATATGTAATGTTGAATATTCGAAAGCTGCTGCTGTTTTTAAAAACAGTTTGAAATATGGAGCATTAGAATATAATATTCTACATTACTATTATTTTTTAAAATCAGATTTTAAATATTTTTAAAACTAAATAATATTTATTGACATTTTGTTACATTAGAAAAAGCAGACTTAATTTCCTCGCGTCTCCCCCTAACTTCTGTTTAAATCTTGTTGAAAAACAGAGGGGGGGGGGGAGATTGAACAAGCTTTTTAACTACATTTTGCAAAATGCAAAACTCATTAATATATATGTAAGATTCTACATACTAAAAAATAATTTTATAATTTCACTTTCACTCTCTCTTTATACAGGGTGTATCGGAAATTCTTCAATAAACTCAGAGGGATGATAGTACTCATCAAGACGAACAAAAAATGCAATGGAACATGGGATCGCAAATGACATTTAATGGGTTAAAATCGAGACAATGCGTCTGCAAATGGACAAATTGAGATAAGAAAGAAAAACGCTAGAAAAACAACAGAAAATCATTTATTGCGCAGAATAGGTACAAAACAGCTCGTGATGTCCGAAGAAAACAAAAGTTTTACAACAGTTGTTCAACGTGTCGGCCGTGGACATAAGAACATAGAGCACATCGACGGAGGGACGACTGGCGGACACGCTCGAAGATTCCGGGAGTTTCCTCGATTTCTGCTGCAGTGGTCACAATACACGCTACTACATCTTCTGGCGTCTCATAAATGAGGGATTTCATCTGTCCCCAGAAAAAGAAATCCAAAGAATTAAGGTCCAGCGTACGTGGAAGCCAAGCGACCGGGCCACCACGTCCAATCCATCTTGCCGGATAAACTCCATCAAGGTGGTTACACACGTCCAGAGAAAATTAAGGCGGAGGCGGAGCACCATCGTGCATGTACCAAATTCGTTGCTGCACAACGGCTTCAGAAGCACAAAGCAAACCTTGTAGGATATTCTGCAGAAAACTCAGGTAAGGGAAACATACTATTGTAACAATCGCAGCTGTCGTAATCGTAGATCACAAATCCTAGAATTTTCAATCGACTCACAAATTATGATACTATTGTAACATTTATGGCTATCACAAATGGCGACGCTCAGATCGCAAATTTGTGATTTCCGGTAACAGGCAATTCGATTATTTTAATGATTGCCTTCACTGATTGGCCGGTGTGTCCGGTGTGCCGTGTGCAATGCAATGCTTATATTTTTTCCGTATTTTTTATCTTCTTTTGTTATTTTTTCGTAAATCATGTTCAACTGTTCCAGTTTTACAAACATTTGAAAAATAATTTTATGAGATATTTACCAATTTTTAAATACGAATGAAGTGAATGATTACATTTGATTCTAATGTCATTGCTCTATATATTAAAAAAAAGTTACTATCACTGGCGTCAAATTTTTTTTTCTGCGACAGCATCTTCGAGCGGAGGGTAGGGTCCTTCACGTCATGAGAGGTATCAATGTGTTCCGAATACTCCAAGGAAGACATTTCAGCTGCTTAGAAATTTCTATCATTTTAATTAAAGAAGTTATCTCTATATGTTAAAAAAAAAGTTACTATCACTGGCGTCAATTTTTTTTGTCTGCGACAGCATCTTCTAACGGAGGGTAGGGACCTTCGCGTCATGAGAGGTATCAATGTGTTCCGAATACTCCAAGGCAGACATTTCAGCTTCTTAGAAATTTCTATCATTTTAATTAAAGAAGTTATTAACTAAAAACGACAAGTTTATGAAGGTACTCTATTTGCCATCTTGAAAGTTCCTCCCAGTGACGTTGTTCTGCTGTCATGAAGTCATTTTACACGGGGACATTAAAATATGATCCATGGTTGTGCGTAAGTAGGTAGGTAGGTTCGATTTAACATCGCACCAGTACTGCGCTCTGGGTAATTGGCGACGGTCTGGGACGCACCCCTAGAGATGTTCCGGTCACATGCCATAACAATTTTGATACTTCCCGGATGGGATACCCCCCCCTTCCCCCCGCTTTGGTGATCCCCAGAGCTATAGTGTGGGTGGGAACACGGAGGACTTTGCAGTCATGACAGATTTTACGTGAACCAGCCACGATTAGTGTACACAACGGTCTTTGGCCGGCTCAAGTATCGAATCGGCAATCTTCCAGTACGTGCTCGGCGCCTTACAGACTAGGGTACCGCATCTCGAAACCATGGATGTAAAAAAGAAAGGAAATAAATATCAACTTTTCTTCTCTACTTTCAGAAAATTACTTTTCTTACACGGGAAAATTAAAATATGATCGATGGTTGAAGGTAGATTGTGTTTGACGTCGCACCATTACTGCGTTATGGATAATTGGCGACGGTCTGGGACGGACCCCTTTGGATGTTCCGAAAACTTGCCACCACAATTTTGGTCCTACGCGAAGGGGATGGTCTCCCGCTTTAGTGGCCCCCAGAGGTATAATTTTGGTGGGGACGTGGAGGATATTGGGGCCACGACATATTTTATGTGCACCAGCCATCATTAGTGCACACGACGGTCTTTGGCCGGCTCGAGAACCGAACCCGCAATCTTCCAATTTCGAAGGGGTACTCCGGTCCGGATCTAAGGTGATAAAAAATAAATAAAAAGGGTCATATACTAAAACTGTAATGCAAAATGGTCTAGATATTACAAATTTCCTTCCATTAAAAAATATATATAAATATTATATATTTCAATTTGATATTGAATATCAGAATTTCCATAATAATTTTCTGCTTTTGTCTTGTAATATGCACTGTTAATATTCTTTTTCAGTGAAAGAAAACAGCGAATAGGCGGGCAGAGCTCTGCATGTGTTAATCAGTAAAGATTGTCGGGGGGTTGGTGAGCGGAGCGAGTAGCGGGCAGAGCCCCCTAGTTTCTGTAAAAAATGTCTCTTGTGTGATGTATAAGTAGATAAAAAAAATATAAATTAAAGCTATATATTAGCATAGTTAAACTTACACATTTAGTACTTTTCCTATTTTCGTAATAAATAGCTCATTCAACAGTGCTTTACTTATAAAATATTTTTTCCTTTATTTATGTATTTTGTATAATTCCTTCACAAAATGGGAAAGAGAGGGGTTAGTCTAATTTTTTCAATAAAAACAAAGTGTCAGTAAGTAATTTTGAAGTTGTTTAAAGCAATATATTTAAAAATATTTCCTTGTAATCTTTCATTTTCTAACATCAAAAAGCAGCTTTTGAAAATTTGAATCTAATTAATGTCTTTATACATCTGTTATCTAATATTATATACACACATATATATATATATATAATTACACAATCACTACAACTATCATTCTACTCATTAGTGTTTGAAAAAGTTATTTTTTAGTTTGATGTTAGTTTTAAAAAAGTGTATAGAGCATTATTATTAAAGAAAGAACCCTGTCAACACAAATTCATGTAGATTAGGTCAAAGTACATAATCTGATATGTCCATATTACAACTAGATTTAGTCTACATTTCACCAGATCTTGTAGATATTATATTGAAATGAATTTTTATGTAATAAGTGTCTTTAAGCAAAAATAAATAAATAAACATTTGAACGTAATATAGACAAGTCCATTTTCGTGCATACACCCAATACATACCATTTTACACTTAAAAATTATCTACGTTATTTAAAGATTTGTGTAAACATACACTACGGGAGGCAGCGCTACAAATAGGTCAATTATTTTATACCGGTTGATAATTATACCAATGTTTGTTCTCGTCTTCCTCATCAGACATTCGACCGTCAGCTGCTTCAGTAGCGGTGGGGGTAGTAGTTAGAGAGGGTCAAAGTCGTAAAAAAAAGTAAATTTTAAAGTTATTTTGTACCGCTCCAAACTTGGTTTAGGGGATTATTTATACAATATACAATAGGAAAATAACCGTCAGCCACCTGGGAAGTGGTGGATTATACGTCAGTCACTAGGACGAACCTGGAAAAAATCTTAAAAAGTAAAGTTATTTTATACCGCACGAAACTCATATATATGACTCTTCATGCATCAAATAATGGGAAAATAACCGTCAGCTGCTTTGGTAGTGGTGGAAAGACCGTCAGACGAGGCCATAAGCGTAGCGAAAATTATTCTGTTAGACGAGGCCATAAATGTAGCGAAAATTATTCTGTTATTATTTTTTATAAATTTATGTTTTAAAAAATAGTTGAAATTTACATCTGTTCATTGCGATTTTATTGTTTACATTAGGAAATATAGCTGCGGATTACAGAATCACAAAGTCTAATGTTCTTATTATCTTATCTCTCAATTTGGAATCCGTCTTTACAGAATTGAAATGTAGGGTAAGAGAAAATCGTAAGGGTGCCACACCAGATTATTTCTTTAAATGTATTTATTGAAATTATTTTAGGTACTGTTTCTATTAGCATTTCAAAAGGTAAATTTTGATGCAAACTTAGTTATTGAAAAAACGTACTATATTAAAAAAATTGCAAAAAGTCTGTAAATCACTTTTTTTTTTTTTAATGAAAATTTTAAATATTTCTAACTTACTTTTAAATTAGGTCAGTTAATAGAAAAATGCTTCAACTCCATACTTATACAGATGCGCTAACAAAATTATCCCCCCCCCCTCCCCTTTTAAGAATATTTTCTGAGTTTTCACAATATTTGCTTAGATTTTATTTAAGATTAACAGTAAAAATTTGGCTAATTAATTATGTAAAATGTATATCATGTATTTCTATAGGTATTTGACAAATCATCGAAATTCAAAAGTATTCATGTTGTTACCCAACTTTAAATGAAAATATATATTATACATACAATCATAAGTGGAATCTTTGTGAATAAGGTTTTGGGCTATTTCTATGAAAGTGGCTAGAAACAAACAGTTATCAGTTCTGTTAAAAGTTAATTCGTCTGATTGATTTTTGAAAAGTCGTCACATCAATGATGTTTCTTGAAATACGTAAATCAACCAGTATGATTAAAAAATATTCCATTAAAATGCATTGCTTCAAGCCACCTGTATGGAGATAGCCGCATAAAATTAGTCACTATCATGAGCCACCACTGATATATATATGTACAAACACAATAGTCATTTGAAGAAAACCTGATCTTTTTAGCACAGTTATAAGAAATAGAAACATTGTTATAATCAATCATATCATATGAAGCTGATAACTAATGCCTAATATTTTATGGAAATTTTAACTTTTTCTTTTCTTCTTGTTATGGGCGCATTCGAAAATATTTCCCGGTCACTTCCCGAGTTGGGAAATGACGTAACGCGGGAAGTTCGGGAAATGACCGGGTTATTAAGTACTTCCGAACACATTTCATCTTCCAGGGAAACAAAAATATAAACAAACATGGCGGAGCATAGAAGAAAATATATATTTAGAAAAATAACCTCAATATTTAGAAAAATAACCATTCACTAATTCAAATTGCGCTAAAATGAGCACCGACGAAGCATTCAATCCACGTGTGTTGTGTCACGTGATTCAATTTCCCACACTTCCCAACAAAATATTTCGGGAAGTTCGGGACAAGTCTGGTCGACCGGTCAAAAGCTTTCGAACACCACTGGCAACTGACCGGGCTACCCGGGAAGAACTTTCGAACAACTTTTCTTCTTCCCGGTCGACCGGGCTTCCCGGGAAATACTTTCGAATGCGCCCTATATGTAACAAAGCACAAAACATTCAACATTATTTATTTGTATGCATATTAAATGCAAATGACACTTCAAATAAAAATCAGAGCTAAAGTAATTAAAAAATTGAAATTACAGATTTAATAACATACAGATTGGAAGATATTGATTCAAAGATACTTATTGCTGAAAAACATTTGGTATAAAAATATCTTACTTATTTAAAGTAGTTGTGTAAAATATAGCTGTGCAGAATGTTCAATAAAATAAAACACATATAATACAAACTTTTTTATTTACAATGTAAAAAGTAACACATTTGTTTCTACAGAACTTATACACAATAGCACAGACAAAGTTCATATTCAGACATTATTCCAGAAAAAAATAAGCACCGATGGCATTATACGAGCTTGAACCTGGCACCTCCTGTCTACCAGCTTTAAAAGAAGAAACACTCCGCCATTAGTGCAACCTAAAAAATTTTTGGATGATCTGTAATTGTTTTTATTAGTCAAATTATTAGCAAACATCCCCTCCCCCCAAGATAGTATATTCAGGCATACAATAAGTCAGTTTAACAGCAACATGCATACACATAAAATTACATTTTAAATAAATTAAACATACAATTTCTAAAACTAAAAAAGACTGTAATCTTACTGCTATTAATCAAAAATGGGTAATTATTTTATTCACATTTGGTTCAAAAATATGCAGAAAATGAACATTATTTATCAAACCGAATATAAACAGATTTCTTGTTAATAATGAAATTTGACTACTGCTATATATACACAATAACAGAGACGACATTCACTTTCAGATATAACAATAAAATTTAGGTAAAAAACATTTTTTTTTAAATAGAAGCTTTTTTGAAGAGCTTTTGTGAAGCTCTAAAAAGCATAAAATAAAAATTTATTCTGGAAAAGACACGCGCTATAAACAAATGAAAATTTCAACACTAAGAAAATTCTAGAGAAAAATATAGATAGTTCATTTTTGCAAGAGATAAAAATTTTTATATTTTAAAAATATTTTAAAAAGCTTTCGAGACATTATTTAATTTATGGCTTATCAAATACTTATATAAAAACTAAAGACTTAGAATATTGGTCTCGAAGGCTTTTAAAAATATTTTTAAAATTTAAAAATGTTCATCTCTTGCAAAAATGAAATATCTATATTTTTCTCTAGAATTTTCTTAGTGTTGAAATTTTCATTTGTTTATAGCGCATGTCTTTTCCAGAATAAATTTTTATTTTATGCTTTTTAGAGCTTCACAAAAGCTCTTCAAAAAAGCTTCTATTTTTAAAAAAATGTTTTTACCTAAACTTTTATTTTTTGCTTTTTAGTTACAAATAAAACACGTTTATTTATTTATTTTTTTATTTTTATGATTTTTTATAATAATTAAATATTTTTATTAAACTTATTTACTGCTTAAAAACATTATATGAGATCATGTTATTGCTTAACATTATTTTAATTAAGGCACATTTGGTTATATGTTGTTATTACTGTTATTATTATGTTAATATTATAATACAAATCAAACTGCAAACTGATATTTAATCTAATTTATTCGAAAATGAGATTACATGATGTGTACGAAGCACAAATGAAATTACAAACTAATATTTAATCTAACTTGTACGAAAATGAGGTCGCATGATGTGCGTTAGTCACAAATGTGTCACATAAGTTGCAAAATCAGTTTAAAAAAGCCAGAAATCAGTTTAAATTCAAGAAAAATCAGTTTCCTCCATCATAAGGTGGTAAGTTACGAAGACGGATCATTTCTGCTAAAGCATCTTCCTTGCAAATCTCTCCATCGATCAAGCCGTTTGGTGTAATTTCATCCATCTCGATACCAACGAATGACTTACAACGACTCAATGCAACAAATGTCTGTCCAGGAGCAAAGTATTTGCTTCCCAAATTCACTGCTGCTTTACTGATGGTACATCCCTGCAATTTTTGAACAGTGACAGCATAACATGGAACCATTTGCAACATTCTTTGCTCAACAATTCCGTATCCAAAATTCGTATCAAAATTGACAGTAATTGATTCAATTTCTTCCACCTGCTGGGAATTTTATATTTTTATGACCACTTTAGTAACGTCATGTTCATTAAGCTATTGTTGTCGCCATCCTGGGAATTTAATATCAAAAATCGACCCCATTGTACCATTTACTAAGCCTTTGGTTATATCAACATTGTATCGTAACATCACCCTTAAACCTCGATACAGTACCGATGTGCGAGGAACGCCAGCAGTTTTATTAATATTCGCTGGAATGATCCTTTCCAATGGGACATTGATTGCACGCATGTATTGTTCTACAAGTCGATTTTGTGCAACAATTTCGAATCTTTCAATAGTAGGGATCATATTTCTCATGACTAGCTGATTATGGTCTTCTACCATTTTGACAGTTGGCACAATTCGAATGGCTTCTCCATAATCAAATTCCCCTTCTTGCTTACTATTTTCAGCTTTACTTACGAGAAGCCCATATTATTCAGTGGTGAAGTTTCCTTCATGTAGGTTATTAAGTAAATCAACGAAAGTATTATCACCTCTTTGTCGAACTATTTCTTTCAGCTCACAAAAACTGAATTGATGGAACAAATGTAACAATCCTTCAATTTCCTCCGGTTGAATGAATACTGGAGAGGCCAAAACAGGAGGAAGTTGCATAAGATCCCCGAAAAGTAAAACATTGACACCGCCAAAGAGATCGTTATAATCACATTTGAGCTCTTTCAAGCGACAGTGTAAATGGTATAGCATTCTACATGGAACCATCGATATCTCGTCAGTGATAACAAATCCGTATATGTCTCCAATATTTTCGCATCATTTCTAACTAAATGCCAGTCAGTTGTTTGTATGCTGGTATAACTCTGCCGTTCTGAACAGCAAATTTGAAGACAGAATGAAGGGCTCGACCTCCAATCAACAACGCTGCTACATCTGTATAGGCACAAACGTTTACATAACATTGACTTACATTTGGATGCAATATAAAGTTGAAACTTGGCAACAGTTCAAGTGGTAGACAGTGCCACCTGGCACAGATTCGCGACTTTTTTATTTAACAGACACCAAAAATTTTTAAAAGTGGAATATGATATGCATAAAAGGCGATTCAAATTGAAGAAACGTCGATTATATTAATCATATATCACTTCGTAATATTATAGGTGACAGTTGAATAAAAAAGTGACGCAATCTGTACCAGGTGGCGCTGTCAACCGCTTCAACTGTTGCCAAGTTTCCGAGCAACGCGACAGGCATCTAGTTTAGGATTCTATGCTCTAACCAACGGAGCTAACGAGGAATGCAATGCGTTCCTTATATTTACTTTAAAGGGGAGGTACATTGTTTTTTGGCGTGTCACGAAGACACGATGAGAAATTCCAATTTCAATAAAACAACTTCTACAAAATTTATTTATTTTTACTTACATTTTTATTTTGTGCTTTTTGTAACCGAAAAATTATTAGGATACTGTGTACCCAACGAAACATTTCCTTTTATCAATTGACACTTTTTCTATTAATTATTTGCAAAAAATAACACCTCGGCTCGGCAAGGATCGAACACACGACTCTCGCGTTATCAACATGACGCTGTAACCAGCTGATTCATTAAGAGATAAAATAAGCTGATTATTATTATTTTTTTAAAATATATATATATAATGGAAGCGTCTTGGTTTTTTAACGTGGCAAGAAGCCGCTAACAAATTCAATTTCATATAATAGTAATATATAATATATATATATATATATATATACATATATATAAAGCTTCTAAAAATATTTTTTTATGTATTTCTTACTTAAAACATTTTATTTTGTGCTTTTTTAATATCTAAAATGTTTTGTGTTTTCCAATATCTAAATTTAAAAAAAAAAAATGCTTTATAAAAATACTCTTCAAAAAATTCTTAGTGTAAGCTTTTTTTTTTTTTTTTTTTTTTTTTGTATTAGTTGACACCTTTTCTACTAATTATCTGCAAAAATTAACATGCTGGACCTTCCGGTGACCGAACTCATGACCATCGCGCTATTAACGTGACGCCCTTACCAACTGAGCCAAGGAACGACAAACGAAATTGCTTATATTTACTTTAAAATGAAGGCGCCCTGTTTACTAGCGTGACACGAAGACACGATGACCAAGTCAATTTCAATTAAAAACCTTCTAATAAAAAACACTATTTACAAAAGAGAGTAACGCAAAAATTTCATTTTAAGAAACACACACTTTACGTAGATAATGTTATATAGACAAATTTGTGATACAATTCGAGGTAATGAGCAATTTTTCTCTTTTTTTAAGCTAGATTGGTTGTAATTTTTGATCAGGTATTGTGATAAGTGTGTTACTTACTATTTCTTACTTTAATGAGAAATATTTTACATCATCAAAAACCTAGTGAGTTATTTATACTTGTAGACCTATTAAATACATCACAAGTACAACATAATGCAGATGAAATTGACAATAGATTTGTGTGGTATAAACTCATAAAAACTATAAACTATAAGACATAATTCTGAACTATATATATATGTTTATTACACCTCAACTCGTATTTGTATATTAACTGTAACCTGTTTTGTAACTGGCGGTTGTGTAAGTATCTTTCGTGCGTGTATGTGTTTGTTTACTCCCATTAAAGTTGTGTGTTGTGTTCTAAAGACGGAATCTTAAATCATGCTACCAATAATAATAAGATATTATTTACGCTCGGTTGTATCATAATGATACATAACAATTTATGGCGGCAGCGGTTAAAAGTTAGTACTTCACTTTCTCAAAGTTTCGTTTTCACCGGCGTTCGTTTCGTTTTAAAGGTAAACAATGACAACTACCACTACAGCTTCAGCTTATCGTATTTCACCGCCAGAATCTTTCCCATTTTCAACGCCAACTGAGTGGCCGAAATGGAAAGAAAGATTTTTACGTTTTCGCACAGCTTCAGGCTTAAACAAAAAATCCGAAGAGGAGCAAGTGGATGCTCTCATTTATATAATGGGTGACAAAGCTGAGGATATTTTTCTATCGCTCAACATCTCGGATGACGATAAAAAGAATTTTCAAACGATAATCGAAAACCTCGATAATCATTTTGTTGTGAAACGAAACATAATTTTTGAAAGAGCTCAGTTTAATCGCAGAATACAGAAAGAAGGTGAGTCTGATAACGATTTTTTTACTGATTTGTATGCCCTAGCAGACAAATGTGATTATGGTAATCTCCATGACGAGTTACTCAGAGATCGCATCGTTGTCGGGATTACCGATCAATCTCTTAGTGAAAAGTTACAACTCGACTCTAAATTAACTTTGCAAACAGTTATCGATAAGGTTCGTTTATCAGAATCAGTCAAACAACAGCAAACTGTATTGGTAACCAATGCATCTATCAATGCTGTAATGCATAAAAAGAAAATAGTAACACCACATAATTTCACTAAAAAGAGTACTCAATGTAAAGATTATAAATCTCCTTCTGATGTTAAGAATTGTAAATGGTGTGGAAAACTACCTCATGATAGAAAGTTTTGTCCTGCCAAGAATTCCTTTTGCCGAAAGTGCAAGAAAAAGGGGCACTGGGAAAAAGTCTGTCAAGGTTCTATGAAACGAGTAAATGAAATTCATTGTGAGGCTGGATTCATAGGCCTAATGGCTGATAATCAGAATGATGATGATTGGGTAGTTCCTATCAAAATATTGGGGAAAACCATTAGGTTTAAAATAGATAGTGGTGCTGATCACACTGTGATACCTAGTAATATTGCTCAATCCATGTTCAAAAATGCCCATATTAAAAGTACAAATAAGGTAATTTATGGTCCAGATAGAACACCATTAAAATTAATAGGGAAATTAATTGAAAACATGGAATACAATGGCAAAACCTGTAGGGAAGAAATCTATATTATACGTGATCTTCAAACATGTTTGTTAGGTAAACCAGCAATCAAAATCTTTGGCCTAGGTCCTAACATACAGCCACATTACGTACAAAGTATCAGTAGTTTTGATCCTGTTCAGGAATTTCCAAAGCTATTTCAAGGTCTGGGACTGCTGAAAGGACATTACCACATTGAATTAGTTGATAATGCTAAGCCTTATGCTCTTACATCTCCACGCAGAATACCAATACCATTGTTAGACAAAACAAAGGCTGAAATTAAAAGAATGCTGGAAATGAATGTAATCAAACCAGTCGAGAAACCCACTAATTGGTGTTCCTGTTCACCTGCTGTGGTTGTACGAAAAAAAGATGGCAATGTAAGAATTTGTGTTGACCTGACAGTACTTAATAGAAGTGTTCGGAGAGAGTGGCACCCACTACCAACTACGGAATACAATTTATCTCTTTTGGCTGGAGCCAAAATTTTTTCCAAATTAGATGCTAATTTTGGATTTTGGCAAATACCTCTTGATGAAGAATCATCCTATCTCACGACCTTCATCACACCTTTCGGAAGATTCAGATTCTTGCGGTTACCTTTTGGCATTTCATCTGCCCCTGAACACTTTCAACGGAGAATGTCTCAAGCTCTTGAGGGTCTTTCGGGTATAATATGCCATATGGATGACATCCTAGTATGGGGATCCAATCAGAAAGAACATGATGCACGCTTAAAATCAACATTGAAACGTCTTAAAGAAACTGGAATAACTCTAAACAAACGAAAATGTTGTTTCTCTGTCAAGTCTATAAAATTCCTAGGACATGTAATTAATGAGTCGGGAATACATCCAGATCAAGAGAAAATTCAAGCCATACAAAATTTCAAATCTCCAACAAACAAAACAGAGCTTAAGCAGCTATTAGGAATGGCCAACTATTTAGCAAGATTCATTCCAAAATTTGCAGATACTGTGGCACCCTTGATTTCATTACTGTCAACAAAAAATCAATTTGTTTGGGATGCACCTCAAGAAAATGCATTAAAAAAGCTAAAGGAAATACTGTCATCAGAACCGGTACTTACAATTTTTGACCCAAACAAACAATCAATAGTGACAGCAGATGCTTCCTCGTATGGACTTGGTGCTACGCTATGCCAGAAACAAGAAGATTCTTCATTGAAAGTGATTGGCTATGCGTCCAGAACTTTAACTCCAGCAGAGAAACGCTATGCTCAGATAGAAAAAGAAGCACTGGCACTCACTTGGGCATGCGAAAAGTTCAGCAATTACTTGATAGGTACAAAATTTCTTCTAGAGACTGACCATAAGCCCCTCGTCCCTATATTAACAACTAAATCTTTAGATGACCTTACTCCACGTATTCAAAGATTGAAGATGCGTTTGATGAGATATGCCTTTAACATTTTTCATACTCCAGGAAAAAACTTGCTCGCAGCTGATGCGTTATCAAGGGCACCTGACCAAAAGGAGGTTCCAAACTTCGAATTAGAAGAGGAAGTTCAAGCCTTCATCAATCAAATTACAGAAGTCATACCCATCGTTCCAGAAAGACTTTTGCAGCTGAAATCAGAACAAGGAAAAGACTCAACATGTAGGATGTTAATCACTTACACCCAAGAGGGATGGCCAGAAAAGAATAAAGTAGAACCATCATGTCTACCCTTTTGGCATTTAAGATATGAAATTTCACTTCAAAACGCCCTGCTTATGAGAGGAGTACGGATAATTGTACCAGAAAATCTTCGACAAGAAATCTTAAATAAGATCCATGAAGGTCACATGGGAATAAACAAATGTAGAGCTTTAGCAAATTCTGCTGTTTATTGGCCTGGCATCAGCAAGCAAATAGAGCAACTAGTACGAGAATGTCCATCATGCATACAAGAAGCCCGAAATTGTTCTGAACCTCTAAAACCAACAAGTTTCCCTCAAAGACCATGGGAAATTCTCGCCATGGATCTTTTCAAACTTAATTCCAACTGGTATTTATTGGTGACTGATTTTTACTCTCGTTATCCGGAAGTTGCAAAACTAGATAGGCTCACATCCAGTGAAGTTATTCTACACTGCAAGTCAATTTTTGCCCGACATGGAATATCTGACATAGTCAGATCAGATAATGGTCCACAGTTTGAGGTTACCAAAACAGCTGAATTCCAACAATTCTCAAGAATATATGGTTTTAGGCATGTCACATCTAGCCCTAGGTATCCTCAAAGCAATGGTTTTGTCGAGGCAGCAGTCAAGATAATCAAACTCAGATTTAAAAAATCCAAGGATCCATATCTGGCTTTGTTGCACTACAGAGCTTCTCCTTTGAAGAACGGTTATAGTCCTGCTGAATTATTGATGGGACGGCGTTTACAAACTACATTACCCACAGCTATTTTAGTACTGCAACCAAAGCTGGTAGAGAAAGAGAGATTGGAGAAAAGGGAAGAAAATAGAATAAAAACTCAAGAAAAAGATTACAATCGAAGACATAATGTCCATGAACTTAGACCAATAAATCCAGGGGAACATGTGTGGATAACAGATAGAAAAGCTGTTGGTACTGTGGAAAGAGACGCAGAGACACCAAGATCATATATTGTAAGGCAAGGACAACATATCCTGAGAAGAAATAGAAAGCACTTAATTCCGGGTACTAAATTGCAGCCAAATCCAGTGGAACATGACTTAAATGATCTTCAAGATATTCCTTCAAAAGATGTTTCTAAAAATAAAGTACCCGTATCGAGGAGATCAAGCCCTTTACAAGTAACAAAAAAGAAAGATGAATCGGCATCCAATCAACATTCCAATCAGCAACCTGTGATCTCGAAAAGTGGTAGAATTGTAAAACCCCCTAACAGACTAAACCTTTGAAAAGGGGAGATGTGGTATAAACTCATAAAAACTATAAACTATAAGACATAATTCTGAACTATATATATATGTTTATTACACCTCAACTCGTATTTGTATATTAACTGTAACCTGTTTTGTAACTGGCGGTTGTGTAAGTATCTTTCGTGCGTGCACGGATTAGGATAGGGATTCTCTTTTAATCCGTGCGTGCGTGTATGTGTTTGTTTACTCCCATTAAAGTTGTGTGTTGTGTTCTAAACACGGAATCTTAAATCATGCTACCAATAATAATAAGATATTATTTACGCTTGCTTGTATCATAAAGATACATATTAATACAATTTGCACCAATTAATAATTTTGAAATATCACTTTACTATAATATCATCAGGAAAAATTCACGTATTTGATTTAAATCTTTCTGTATAAAATATTAGGAAGCATACATTACTTTGAAAAAATTTCCTTTGAAAAACTTGTATTAAAAGGTAAGGAATAAAAACTTTGTGTTTACGTTCACATTATAATAAGTACATACAAGTCAGAACAATAACAATTGTTTTCAAAAATTTATACTTCCAAACAAAACCAGGATATTTTCAGTTGTAAAAATTAAATTAATTGAAAAATTTTTATTTAAAGACTCCCATATTATTATTTTACAGAACAGAGTTTCCAAAAGTTTAATATCATCATTTCAAACAATTTAACTTGTAAACAAACAATGTAATACTTCTAAGTTTTAAATCCTCCTTATGTATATAAAAAGAAAACGAAATATTATATCTCTTTCATAAAAAGAGAAAAATATCTCAATCTGTGAAATATTAAAAATAAATACTACACTTCGATTTTATTTTACGACAAAAAAATTCCAAGTTTGTTTGCATTAAAAGTGATAAATTTTATCGCATCCAAACAAAACGAAAACATATTTCGCTTTCTTTTTAACAAAACATATCAATATTATTTATAATAAAATACGTCTAGTAAAACAATTGAATGCAAAAATTTATTTCTCTCACCTTTATCGAATTATAATCATTATAATCCATGATGCTTCTACTCGCAGTCGTCGCCATATTGTTTACTTTCCTTTCAGCATCAGCATCGACAAAAAGTGATGCCAGACTAGGGATTTTGTCCCCATTTTGGGAATTTTTAAGGCTTCTGGGGACAATTTTGGGGACCAAATGTTTGTGGGGACTTTTCTGAGGAATTCTAAAATTTTTGGGGACAAATCTGGGGAGTTCAACCAGAGCCTCCTTAAGTAGATGCCTTCCACGCGCAGCGAATCCCAATGTTAAATTAGGCAACATTTAAAAAACAAAACTAACGCTAGGTGACAGCACCTACGCAGAGCAACAATTTTCTTCTCTTTCATAGATAAGTTATATTTTTCATATAAAAATCTAGCTATTCATTTCAATTTAAAGTCCAAAATTGTATATATTTTTTTCTTTTAATTTGAAAAAATGATGTGAAAGTGCTTTATCGTAAATATTTTCAAAAAAATATTCAAATATTTATATTTAAAAAAGTATAGGGTTTAATTTTCTTCGGAAGTGGACAAGACCTATTTTAGCTTTTCAACTAATTGAATCTAATAAATAACACCTTTTTTTAAAATATATTATTAATTAAAAAACGAAATTTAAAATTAAATAAGCAAAAACATGGCATGTCTATCACGCGATTAAATTATTTTTTATATATTTATTCAATAAAAATTTCAATTTTTTTTTTTTTAATTTAGATATCAGATGAAAGTTTTGTTTATATAAATTAAAATCTCTGAACTTTAAATGAGTTTCAGTTTAGAATGAATTATTTATAATGATAAATTATTAAAATCATGTCTTTTTTTTCTTTTTCTTGGTCATGTCCTTTACGTTGCATTTTTACCTTATTAGGTGTGAATTATTTTTCTTAAATCGAGAATTTTATATTATTTATAAGAAAAATAGACCAGCACATTAATGAGATAAGTTAACATTTAGTAATAAAAATTGGAGAAGAAAACAATCTGTTGTCTAGTCCGTCACAAAAAATAAATAAATAACCATTAAGATTTAAATTTTTAAAATTAAGGATTTCCTGAGTATAAGTTTTCTCTCGCACGAAGTTTTTTTTTTTTTTTTTTTTTTTTAAGATTTTATTAGCTTTACCAGTTCCGAGAGTGTATGCTTTCGAAACTGATAGACAGTTTCGAAATAAAGTTGTGTTATGTTTACATGTTTTGAGGTCTCCTGAAACGAAAAATGTTTTTAGCGGTTGGTCTGTGCGCATCGGTTTGTCTATCTCGGATATACTTGGAAAATGCTGAAAGTGTATTTCATTTTGTGTTAGGTGTTTTTCATATAAGATTAAATTTAAATGCACAATCTGATGTGCACATAGTTTATTGAAAACATACAGGGCTATTCAAAATTAAGCTAAACGTTCTTTTCTGTAGAATGTAATTGACGAAAGTGCTTTGCTACACTTTTTTTTATGTCGACGAATACTGTTGAAGAAGGAAAATTAATTTTTCGAACCTATAATGTAAACAAAGTATTTTTTTGAAGTTCTATTTTCAACTCAGGTTTTTGAATAAAGTCACGTTTTGGGGTTCTCTGAATACAAAAAGCATTTTTTTTTTTCTGTTTTTAGTGATTGATTTATATGCATATTTATTATCAGAATAACTTAAAAACAAACAAATGCAGAAAATTCACAATTGTATTTTAAAACTCGTATTAGGTTTCAATTTGAAAAAATTGATAAAGATTGGCAAATTTAAGGATAAATTAATGACATCCTTGAAATATTTTTACTTCCATTATCCTACTACCGTAGGTAATGAAAGTATTGTGTTCGGTCCAAAAATTCGATATCGAGTTTTCCCCTGATTTATATTTTTAAGGTCTCATGAGTCCAAAAAAAGTAGTTTTTGGCAATTAGCCAGTATATGTGTGTGTGTGTATATGTGAGTGTATGGATGTGGAGAATTTCTATTTCAAAAAATCAAGTCATCTTTCTGTTATACCTGATAATTTTTCAAATCAGTAATCATGATATTTAATTTTTACATGAATTTTTAATTCCATATTCCATTTGTGTGGTAAAAGGTTAATAAAAGTAATGTTATGAATCTTAAAACTTAATATTTTTAAAAAGAACAAAAGTAGAAATAAAAATGTTCTATTTTTTCTTTTCAATATTCCCAACACTTTTGTATCGATTTAACTGAAATAATCAAATTTTTATACGCATTTACACAAGTCTTTAAAAAACAGTGGTATTAAAAAAATATAAATCAATCTTGTTCCTATATTGGAGTATTTTATAGTTTTATTCATAAGTTACTAATGTAATTTATGAATAAAACTATAAAATACTACAATATAGAGTTACTTCAGAGTAACTAAGAACAAGTTATTTTTCTGTATTCCTACATCAATAAATAAAAATTTCATTTCATTTTGTAATAAGCATAACTCTTTTATTTGTTAAATCTAACTTACTAACAGAGGTGTCAACACTTCGAATTTTTATATCATAATTTCTTTTAAATTTATCTTCGTCTTAATCACAGAATTTACGATAATAAATAAAAATAATGTTTTTTGTGAAAAATATTACTTATGCAGTTTACATACCTTGTCTTGAAATATGAAACCGTGAAAACTTATATTTTCACGGCGACTCCGATTTACAAAATGGAACGACGCAATACACCATATTATATTTAAAAAAAAAAAACTCCCACATTTGTTAAATTAATAAAACGTAAACCATGAAGAACTCAATTGAATCGCGGGAAATAAACAGAACTTTACGACTCGGTATCAAGCGCCATCTACTGGCTATGTTCTTCTTGTACTGTTGCCAAGTTTTCGAGCGACTCGCTGGGCATCTACTTAAGGAGGCTCTGGTTCAACTTTCTGTCAATGTTAGCAACGTAATGATTTATCCCTACGACCAGGCTATTTTCAATAGCTTTATTGTCATTTGGGGATTTTTTTTCAAAAATTGACTTCATTTGGGGAAAAATCTGAGCTTAAATCTGCTTGAAATACTTTTTTGAAAAAAAATTTATTTTCCCTTTTTAGTAGAAATCAAGTTGGGGATTTTTTCGAAAAAAAACCCTGATTTAGGGAAATTTGAAAACCTGTTAGGGGAAATAATTTTAGACCATCTGGCATCAGGGTCGACAAGCTTGTCACTAGCAAAGATTCTTGCGACAATTTCTTGTCACTTTCGATAAGGAAAAAGGAGACAAGTTGTCGATGCTATATGAATAAACTACCGATATGGCTCCTCCCATCGACAGTGACGACAAAATGACGTTCTTGTCTACAATCTACAGTTGTCGATTGGAATATGCTTGGGCCCTATATATACTCCCGTGTGATATGGTCATTAGCCATATGTCTTACGAAATTTTCTAAAATATACATTTAAAAAAATGTCTGCGCATGCTGATCTACATATTGATTTTTAAAAAAGTAATTATTTGGGACAGGTTCAAAGCTAATTCAAAAAAAATTAAAAATATGAATACATATCTACCCGCAAATACGGGTAAAAAACTGCATGTGTGTCAAGATTGCTCAAAAGGATTTTCTCTAATAGGTGATCTAAAGCGTCATCTTCGAATTCATACAGGACAAAAGCCCTATGTGTGTGAAGAATGTTCTAAAGTATTTTCTCATAAGAATAGTTTAAAATGTCATCTTCGCGTTCATACAGGAGAAAAACCATATGTGTGCGAAGAATGTTCTAAAGGATTTTCTTTTAAACACAATTTAATAGAACATGTTCGCGTTCATTCAGGAGAAAAACCATATGTGTGCGAAGAATGCTCTAAAGCATTTTCGATGAACAGCAGTCTAAGACAACACCTTAGTACTCATACAGGAGAAAAACCATATGTGTGTGAAGAATGTTCAAAAGCATTTTCTCGACTAAGTAATCTAAAGAGTCATCGTCTCGTTCATACAGGAGAAAAACCATATGTGTGTAAAGAATGTTCTAAAGGATTTTCTCAAATAAATAATCTAACAGCACATCTTCGCATTCACTCAGGAGAAAAACCATATGTGTGTGAAGAATGTTCAAAAGCATTTTCTCGACTAAGTAATCTAAAGAGTCATCGTCTCGTTCATACAGGAGAAAAACCTCATGAGTGTAAAGAATGTTCTAAAAGATTTTCTCTAAAGGCCAGTCTGATGCGACATGTTCGCATTCATACAGGAGAAAAACTCGAAAATCCTCATGTGTGTAAAGAATGTTCTAGAAGATTTTCTCAAAAGTGTCAGCTAAAAAAGCATTTTCGCATTCACACGGGAGAAAAGCCATATGTGTGCGAAATATGCTCCAAAGGATATTCTCTAAAATCCAGTCTTAGCTCACATCGTCGCACTCACACAGGTGAAAAACCATATGTGTGCGAAGAATGCTCCAAAGCATTTTCGGATAAGAGCTGTCTACGACAACACCTTCGTACTCATACTGGAGAAAAACCATATGTGTAAGAAGAATCCTTGCCAAAATGACAAAAAAAACTATAAAAATCGCCGAAGGTTTCCTACGATAAACCTATATTAAAGTAATTTTTAAAAATGAATATACTAACCGATGTTAGAGAATGAAATACAGTTAATGTACGACTTTATATTGAGGAATAGATTAAAATAATTCCAGTCGTATTAAATTAAATTCTGTGTACAAAGAATGCTTTACATCTGGTGATTATTGCCATAGCCAGTTTGAAACGTACTTTGCAACTGCCACTAACATCCCACAATTTTAATTTGTTGATATCAAGAACATCTATATAATATTTCTCTAACGTGGTCCAGTTACAATTATATTTTGTAAAAGTATACGATAATGATGTAATTAATAAAGTACTTAATGGAAAAAATAAAGTTTAAGCACGTTGAATGATCTAATAAGAAAAAAAATGACATTTGTCTGGTTAGATTATTTTCAAAGGTTGCTTCTTCGGTATCTTTGCAAGCATCATTTTTATCATTACTTTAAAAAGTTATGCAGATTGTGAATATCATGAATTGACTAAAAAACGGCAATGGTAAAAAGTATAATCAATATAGGAATTACTTTTTTTAAACAAAAAATCTTAAAATAATTAAATAAAAAGTCATCGCCATCGGGGCGAGAGAAATTTAAATGGCATCATGGGGGTCCAATAATAAAATGGTGCTGCCGACGGATGGATGAAACTGGGTCGTCAACCATGAATTTTATTTTGAAACCTTTCTTCGAATGCTTTTGGTTTTACCATTGCACAGTTTAATTTGATTCTAATAATAATTTGGCTTACGGTAAATTAAATCTGAATTATTTGATAATATTTATGAGTTTCAAATTTTAAAGGTAACTAACAATAAATAAAGTGCGAAAATGTTTGCGGGTTTGCTAGTATTTTATAATTGGTTACAAAATATCTTCGACATAAAATTTATATTACTGCAGTTGCTAAACAGTATGAATGTTCTAAATTCAGGTAACATTTGTGTCAACCCTGTATACGCTACACTAACCCCAACCATAAATGAAAAGTGAAGCCATTGTCTGTCTATATAAGTATTTTTTGCATTGTTTTTATTCTCTGCCCTAATAAAAAAATATCTTATTCAGTGTTTCTGAGATCTCAATTTCAGAATAGCTTGTCGAAAATCCAGTTTTCCTTTACAGACAGGACACAGGAAGTATAAATCAGTGAAATTCCCCTTGAAACCAAACCAAGCTTTAATTAAAGAGAATGGTTGAAAATATAGAATGAAAATTTTGCGCAACAAGCCTCTACCCATACAGCACACTTACATCTCGCAAGAACATCACACTGCGACATTGCATAGATGTTCTGTTACATCTCTGGAAAATCTCAAATGCGTTCTAGGGATGTGGAAATGTCTCAGTTTTGTGACATCGCATGCTACATCTCCAGTACATCAAATGCAATATCTCCGGTATGTCATATGCCACATCTCTGGTATGTCGCATGCTACATCTCTAGTTCATCGCATACTGTATCTCTAGTTAATAACATTAATATCTATAGCATCAGGGAATATTATTAAGACCATTGATTTTTTTAGAGGTTAAATAAAATAATATATTTTACAATGTTTTTGAAATAAGACAAAACAGTCACAATCAGAAAAAACAGTACAAATGAAAAGATGGAAATGTTATATGATCTCAGAAGTAAAAATAACATCCTTCAGTGATGTTTTGAAGGCTTAAAAAAAAAAAACATATTTTCTCTCTCTCTCTTTTTTTATTATTATATAAGAAATAATTTTTTTTAATTCAAATTTTAAGAATACAAAAGAACGATATTTGAACAATATTTTACAAATTTTTCATTGAAAATTTTGGAAAATTCCGCCAGTGGGTCCTGGTTTTCGGAGATTTTTCAGAAAAGCAGTGGACATAATTTCTCAATAACTAATGCACCAATCTTAGTGAAATTTTATACAGTTCTTCAAATTAAAATTTACTAAAGCTTGAACATTTTTTTTTTTTTCTGGCAGAGTTGTATGATGCAAAAGAAATAAAATTTTTAGTACTTTTTACCATCACGTATACCCTTGTAAGAAGTTGAAATTGGAAAAAAGAAAATTTTTTCTTTCAAGCACTAGTCAATTTAATGAAAAAATATATTGAGACAATTTACTGTTTTTAGCCATCGATATCTATGTAACCAACAACAATCTATGTATCAACTAACTATGTTTCCAAAGCATCATTTGATGGGATAGTTTTTTAACTACGATAATAGTATAAGGAAGTGTTTTTTTTTTACGTTTCTTATTCTGATTGTTAATGTTTTGTCTTGTTACAAAAATTCAGTAAAATAAATTATTTTATTTTGACCTCTAGAAAAAATCAATGAAGCTAATAATATGCCATGCTACTATAATGCTATAAAGCTACAGATGAGTCATTCGATGAACGAGAGAGTGGTTGGCGTTCTCAGAATACGAAAGTCAAGTTTTTAACGGTTATAGTTTGTGTATCTGTTATCAGCATAACTTAAAAAAAAAAAAAAAAAACTTGCAGCCAACCTAAATGTTTTATTTTGAAGTTTGTACGGTGTTGATACTTGCATAGTTTGATCAAGATAGATAACTTTCAAGGAATAATGCATGGGAAAGCTATCTGAATAACTTGGAATAAATTTTTTAATTTAATAACAGCATTGGAATTCTATATTAATGTCGGTACAATTTAAATGAGGATAAAGTGCAGTCACAGAATTATTTTTTAATAAAACTGCTTTTAAACCTCATTTGAAATCTGTTTAACGTATGTTTATATAGAGTACAGCCAACTCTGAGAAAATCTCAAAATTCGGGACCAAGATTTCTGCAGATTAAAGGTCATTGTTTTGCTTACACAAATTAAAGTACAAATTACATTAACGAATTAATTATTAAAAACAAAATTAATAAATAAAACATAAATAAATAAGAAAAATGCAGATCTAACACATGCAGTTGTAAAAAAAAAGGTAATTATAAACATGTTTATTTTCCAAAATTTTTTTTATAAAAAGAGAAGTTTTCCTCACGATTTTACAAAATTTGATTGAACACTTGCGAAAATTATTCTGTTATTATTTTTTATAAATTTATTTAAAAAAAAAAATAGTTGAAATTTACATCTGTTCATTACGATTTTATTGTTTACATTAGGAAATATAGCTGCGGATTACAGAATCGCAAAGTCTAATGTTCTTATTATCTTCTCTCTCAATTTGGAATCTGTCTTTACAGAATTGAAATGCAGGGTAAGAGAAAATCGTGAGGGTGCCACACCGGATTATTTCTTTAAATGTATTTATTGAAATTATTTTAGATACTGTTTCTATTAGTATTTCAAAAGGTAAATTTTGATGCAAACTTAGTTATTAAAAAACATACTACGTATATTAAAAAAATTGCAAAAAGTCTGTAAATCACTTTTTTTTTTCCTTGAAATGAAAATTTTAAATATTTCTAACTTATTTTTAAATTAGATCAGTTAATAGAAAAACGCTTCAACTCTATTCTTATACAGATGCGCTAACAAAAGTACCCCCCCCCCCTTTTTTTTAAGAATATTTTTCTTAGTTTTCACAATATTTGCTTAGATTTTATTTAAGATTAACAGTAAAAATTTGGCTAATTAATTATGTAAAATGTATATCATGTATTTCTATAGGTATTTGACAAATCATCGAAATTCAAAAGTATTCATGTTGTTACCCAACTTTAAATAAATATATATAATATACATACATTCATAAGTGGGATCTTTGTGAATAATGTTTTGGGCTATTTCTATGAAGGTGGTTAGAAACAAACAGTTATCAGTTCTGTTAAAAGTTAATTCGTCTGATTGATTTTTGAAAAGTCGTCACATCAATGATGTTTCTTGAAATAGGTAAGTCAATCAGTATGATTAATAAATATTCCATTAACATGTACTGCTTCAAGCCACCTGTATGGAGATAGCCGCATAAAGTTAGTCACTAATAATTAAATACACAAAAAATATTTTAATTATGTGCTAAAAGAAAATCAAATTCAGTTCTCAATTCAGTTTTCTGTATAAAAGGATTGTAAAAAATTAATGGCAATTCTCTAGAAATTCTCTGCTACTCTTGATTACTTTTTAAGTACTGGAGGAAAGCAGGAAATTATGCACTATGATGCCTCAATATCATCACGTGTTTTTTTTTTTTTTTCCTTTTACATGTCTGTAAGCATCTAAAATAAAAAATAATAATATTAATATTCTTATTATTGCTTTGATTTTATTATTATTATTGAATTCCTAAAAAAACAACAGAATAATCAATATGCTTCCTTAGTTCAACTACAGTAGACTCCCGATTATCGGCGGTCGGATTATCCGCGGTCCTCAAGGGCCTGAATTTAAAAAGAAATTTAAAAATACAGAACAAACTTATTACAAAAAAAGATCGAAGAGAGTAATGACCTTCAAGGCTTTTGGAGATATTACATGATTCTTGACAGCATTTATGGCATACACACTGCTTGGGAGGCAGTTAAGCAGTCTACATTGGTAAGGTTTTGGAGAAAAATTTTACCAAACGTGGAAAATACTTTGGTAGAGTTTATAGAGGAGGAAGAAATTTCTGCACATGATTTGGCAAATTTAGCTGAATCTGTTACTGGAGGAGAAAAAGTCAATGAAGGAAACATAGATTAATTGTAACGCCAATGATCCAGGTATTGAACACCTCACAGACGAACAAATTGCGGGCCAAGCATTAGACCCAGTTTCAGAAGATAGTGAAGAAAAGGAAGAAGAAGATAAAACTCAGCAGAGGATGAGCCACCACGCAGCCCCAGCACATGCAGATGGACTTATAAAATATCTCGCCGAACAGGACGATGTATCACTTTGTGACAAAATGCTGTTAAAGAAACTGCAGTCACGAATTAAGAAAAAGTGTTTCAGTACAAAAAAAGAAAAATGCTTCACAGATTTTTTTGTTAAAAAATAGAGCAAAATGTAAGTAGAAATTTTTATTAGTATGTTACATTAAATTGTACATGTAGGCCATGCTTAACTGTTAATTAAGTATTATTGCTCAAAAGGCTTTATGTGTTGATTTAAATCCACTTTTTGACCATTTTGCGGATTATCCGCTGATTCGTTTATCCGCGGTTGTCTATTCCCCGTTCACCGCGGATAATCGGGAGTTTACTGTATTCATTTTCTTAAATACTAATTTAGGGGTGATTGTAATCCTGTCTTAAAAATCCTGAAAGTATATGTATGTATATATATATATAAACTAGGGTTATTATTATTATTAAAGATTGTAATCAATGAAGTACTGTCCGTTTTCGTAAACCATGTCTACCTCTCGCGGAACGATCCTACTCGGAAAAGGGGTGATGCGTTGAATGAGATGGGCACTTAGCCAAATGCGCTTGAAGCCAAATGAAGCTACAATTTCAGCAGATGAAGACGATGATATTTAAAGGTAAATTTTAATTAACAATATTTTATTTAATGTAATTTATATGACAATATGCGCGAAAAATAAAAGGTGTAAAATAATCATGATAAAAAAATCTAATGATTTGATTTAAGTACGATTTTCTGTAAATTTCTGTAAAATAGAGATCCAAAAATATGGTATTTTTATTTTAGCAGTATAATTTAAAAGAAAAAAATATATTACTTTTACTACAGGTAAAGTCTACTGTAAACGTTGTTCTTTTTCTCTTCTTTTATTAATGAATTATGTAAATTTTACCTAATTTAAGTCATTTTTAATTAATTTACTACTATAATCAGTGCATGAAACAAGTGTTCAGGTATGACAGATATAGTACGAATTTAGAGATCAAGTAAGCAAATAAAAATAATTTTAACTGAAAAAAAAAAAAAGAAGAAGAAGAAAGAAAACAGGCATTTACTTTTAAGTTTACGGATTTTATTTTGCATCGAAGAATAAAACTGATCTTCTACACTTATTTAAAAATTACAAGGGGGAAAAATCAGCATTTTGCCTTTATACGAATATAACGAAGAAGTATCGTCTCAAAATTCAATAATGTCCTGAAAAGAAAAAAAAAGAAAAAAGAAACCGCAACTTATCTCTCACTCGTAAAATGTAAACATTCTCTCATCTTCTACGCTTCTACCCTATTTTAACAAAATCAATGCAGACCTCACGCATGCGCATAGGTGAGCAGGGTCACAGCTAACGAAAACAAACAATACATGCAAAGCTTTTGTAAATGTAGAAGAAATTTAAAATACAATAGATATTCCTAAATATTCATTTTTTATCTTTTATTATTATTTTTTTTTACTTCCTCTTACTCATATATATAATAGAGAAAATATTATTTATCGGCAAAATTTTAAAAACTAAATGTTTGTTATATTTACACATTTCAAGATCTCCTGAATTCGAAATACTTGCTTTTAGCAGTTGGTCTGTTTGTCTATTATCAGCATATCTCAAGAACAAATTGTAACAAAAAGTTCAAACTCGGTATTCTAAATCTGTATTATACAGGGAACGCAACATTAAAATTTTGGTTGACATCAAGCTAATGATTCGTGTACAGGGACATCCAAGAAAATTCAAACACATTACGTCTATGTGCGAAATTGAAGATAAGAAGAGTTTAACATCTATAAGCTGCAGTAAACCAAATGAAATGAATATATATATTAGGTAGGCATAAAAGCATATTTCACCTTGAATATGGTATGAAAATTATTCACCGTACGTTTACAGGGCTACACAAAAGAAATAGAATACAGCGGAACAGTATTTGGAAATTCATGTAAATGCATTTCAGGGCCTGATATATGTTATTAATACAGTATTATATTTAAGTACATATTGTTTAGAAAATATACAATGGTAAAGAAAGATGGTCAGAAATTAATTCACCATACCATACTAAGCTTTTAATCCATCTAATTAGACAATGTGACTGTTTTAAAAACAATTATAAATTACCTTTCCATTTCAAATTTGTTTCATGTGTAATACGTAATATTTCTTTTAGCATAACATGACTAAATTTTAAAAGTAAATTTACAAATGAAAGGGAAACACATAGAAATATCTACTATAGTGTGCTAACTCTAATTTTCAATTATTTTCCATAATTATTTTAATATCTGAATATGGAAAATTAAGAATTTATTATACAAATTAAAGACACATTCACCAAAATAAATAAATAAATAAATTAATTAATTTTAAAAAAATCAACCTCTAAAGTACTTGTCTTTAAAAAAAATCAAGGTACTTTTAAACATCATGAGAACTCTGCTATTCTAGTATCAAATCTCGCAATGAAGACTAAAACGATAAGAATGACTCCTCAAGTCAAATAATGTTACAAGATTACTTACCTGCATACCTACTGGGCTGAAAATTTTTGTATTTATCTTCTTTATTCAAATTAAAGATACTAGATACTGCCTGCAATCCCTCATCAAATTCAGCGACTGCAAACATCCTAAACAAAAAATATGCAAAGTTCGTTGTTTTACTTTCTAGTTCGAAAAAGCCAGAGGGAAAAATTACTAATTACACACACAAATAAAAAAAGTATTTTGTAAAATTGTACTGGTTACATTCTTTGTAAACAGATACAATTTAGTATGATAGGATTTATTTTAATCTATAATTCCATATAAAAGCAAGCAGTAACTAATAAGTACAACACTTTGAATAAACACCATGAAATGCAATAAAATCGCCTGAGTTAGGCTCTGCGAGTTTATTGCATTTTATGGTGTTTATTCAAAGTGTTGTACTTATTGCACTTTAAAACGCCAGTTCTGTAGTGATTTCTTATTATGCAATAATTGTATTTCCCTCCCTAGCATCAATTACTAATATCCATTTCTTAAAAGTACTTTCACGTAGCTTAAACTTATCAGCCCCCTGGCTGCTTTTAAATTTTTATTGCCATTCTGACGATGAAATAAAATGGCTATTGCAATTGCGTCAATAAAGACCTTAGCAAGAAACGTTCGAACTAACTCAATGCTAAATTTAAAATTTCGTAAAGGAGTTCTAAGGGGTACATGCAAATGAAATACTTCCGGTTGCAAACCCGTTTGCAAGCGTTCCAAATGTATGACTACAATCGGCAGCAAAAATATCCGAGCATTAGCGAAAATTCCTATGTAAAAAAAAACACATTTAACACTTTTTTGTTAAATAAATCCTTGTCGAATCTTGTTCTTAGACTGACTAAGAACACGATTCGACAAGGATTCATTTAACAAAACAGTGTTAAGTGTACTTTTTTTATATAGGAATTTTTGCTAGTGCTCGGATACTTTTGCTGCCGACTGTATTTGCAAAAAACTTGCAAAATTTACGTCATCGAAGTTGCAAGCGTTCCGTTTGTATGTAACCCTAAACTGAAACTGTTTCATTTCTTTGGGACAATTTTTCTCAATTGTATTTTAATTATTAAAAAAAAAAAAAAAAAAAAAACTTTGTGCATTTTTTATTTATTTATTGACCTAAAAAAAGGTATATTCACTTATTTAACTATTTTTGTCATCAATTTTCGAAAAATAATTTTAAAGTTAAAATGGGGTTTTTACTTAATATTTTTTTTTTAATCAATTATCCGAATGAATTCAAAATATGGCGTTAGCTATATTTTATCCTTATTAATAAGTGTGCTAATCTTTGACAAAATCGTATAATCCAGATAGATACAATGACAAATTTTCAGCTTTATATATTTTAAATAAAAACAAAAATGCTTGCATATATTTATTCAAGGTGTAATACAGTGTAATACAATAAATGGCGACAACGCAAAAATTGCTGTCTGAAAGAAATAGTCGTAATAAGTTTAGATCACTCTCTACAACTTAATACTTTTAATCAGGAAACAATTCTCCTTCTCATTTTGCCTGACAATTTTTTAATGTTAGTACGAAAGTTAAAATAAATACATGTTTTACATTTCACTAGCACAAAAAATTATTCCTTAGTATTTTAAAACTATTATGTAACATGCATTAAGCAATGTTTGAAAATGCAGTAAAGTCATATTTATTTTAACAAATTTACGAAAATTTAAATATAATAGTCAATATTACATCTATGTTTATGATTATTATTCTTTTAGAGTTCATCTATTTTTTTTTTTTTTTTTTTATTAAAAGGAAAAAAAAGTAATTATTTAAATTCAAATAAATATAACTTTCGTAGAGAATAAATTCTATCTCGAAATATTAATTAGTTGTAACATAAATTTAGGAAGTAAATAAATATAGAATTCATTAATTTATTATAATTACAATTTAACACACACAAAAAAAAATTCTTTAGAATTTTAGCTAAATGCATAAGCAGTATTTTAGCTTTTTCGAAAGCTAATTTAATTCTTAAAATAAATAAATAATACTGTTGATTTATTTTTCTTAACTTGCTTATTCCCAACTTCGTTTTCCATTTCATTTGTCCTCTGATAAATTACTCAAACTCAAGAACCAAGAATCGTACTTGTGATTTAAGAGACATGAATCAAAGGCCGTTCGTATACTTAACTTGTGATTTAAGAATCAGTAAAACTTTGTTTCGATTTTAATAAAAGAAAAAGAGCTAGATGTCATCCCATATGCAAAATGAAAAAGTGATTAAAAGGGGAGTAATGAGCAATACTAAATCACTGAGCAATGCTTCTAAGATGCAAATTCTGACACACTTTTAAATATTTTTGCATTTAAATTCAACCCTTAAAAATTTAAATTAAAATCAAATATATTAAATATTTATTGCAACTAATAAAATTTCTGATATTTTTTCATATGAATTAAAGAACGCAGTTCCATATTAATTTCTTAAAATATTGATATGTACTGCACAATTTTTTGTAATAGATATCATGTTTATAAAATTATTCTCATGTACCAAGAAATTATATAATAATTCTGATATTAAAGCATAAAACAGAGACGAGATTCACAAAAACACAAAAAAGCTAAAACTGAATGAAAAGGCAAAATGTTGAAATGAAATACTACAGTTTTGATGACAAAATCTATTTATTATGTTAGAGTAATGGATATATCTTTAATTTTCCATCTGTAAAAAAAAGAACAAAAGCAGGCTCGTACTGGCCCACCGGGAAACGAGGCAAATGCCCGGTGCACCCTTCACCGAGGAACTTTTTTTTTTTAATGTAAAAATTGATTTTTTCCCCCCTAGAACACTGTAAAATTATAATGGTTTTTGTTTAAAATTGAAGGAAATATTTCGGTAGAATTTATTCTCAAAAGCAATCCTGAAACTTCTTTATCTGAATGCCTACACGTACGTATTATAAAGGAAGAATGCGAGTTCTTGAATATGTTCATGTGCGCCCCACTACACTAGGCACACAGAAGACTAAGTAACAGGCGTATTGTAAGTTTCACTAAAGAGGGCGCCTTGCATTCTCCACTAAAGAGCGAACTTGTATGTTTCAACAAATTAAGCGCCTTGCATGTTCAGTGGAACACATATGTGAGCACCATTAATCAAATTATAGTTTTAAAACACGTAGCGTTATTATAAAAATCAACTAAAAACCATTACTAAATACAAATACGAAACATGACGCCTTTTTTATTCAGTGAGTACATATATTTTAAACACTACAAAAATGTAAAACAAATTGGGCATATCGCCCAATAAAATATATCGTAACTTTAGTGATAACACTATATGCGCCCCGCTAAGCATAAAAGGCAATTTTTAAGAATTTTATATGTAGCCTCCTTATAAAAATGAACTAAAAAACAAATTTTGAAAAAAATACAAAACAGAGCGCCTTTTACATTTACGGGATGGTACATGTATTTATTTCATCACTAAAATTATTTATATAAATGAAATAAAATCAATAAATAAAAACTGTGCCCCTATCAGTGGCGTAGAAATAACACTATATGGGACCGATCTGGCATGAAAGGAGCCCTCTTTTTAATGTTTTTATAAACAACAAAAATTGCTTACAAACAAATATTAAATACTCATGAAATACTAAAAAACACGCCTTTTAGCCTTAGTGAGTTGCACATATTCTTAAATTTTATCAAAACATGGATAAAAAGAAAAAAAAAAAAAAAAAAAACATGTTCTGACAATATCAAGAATAACAAATAATACAGAAAACAGGGTATCTTGCATGTTCCACAAAACAGGGCGACTTGCATGTTTAGCGAAACACATACGTGTGCCTCTCTAATCAAAATGTATGTAAAAATAAATAAAAATATAGCGTCTTTATAAAAATAAGCTGAAAACTAATACTAAATACAATAAAAAAAAGCGCCCTGTAAATAATATAGTAAAGTCGAAATGACACCATATGCGCCCCTTTAGATAAAAAAGTGTCTTGTTTTTACGGCACCCTGTCCTGTTTTAAACGGGACGCCTTTTAGCCTTAGTGAGGTGCACTTGGCCTACATATATATTTTAAACACTTCAAATATACAAAAGAAATTTTAAGTGCCCAATTAAATATATCGTAACTTTAGCGATAACACTATATGCGCCCCGCTAGGCATAAAAGGCGCCCTGTTTTCAACAGTTTTATATGTAGCCTCTTATAAAAATGAACTGAAAAACTATTTTTTAAATAAACACAAAACAGGGCGCCTTTTATATTCTGTGAGTACGCATATATAATTTAAACACTACAAATATGTAAAAAAAAAAAAAAAAAAAAAAAAAAAAAAATAGTGCTTAAAATAAAGTATATCGTAACGTTAGTAATAACATTACATGCGCCCCGCTAGGCATAAAAGGCGCCCTGTTTTCAACAATTTTATATGTAGCCTCCTTTTAAAAATGAACTAAAAAACTACTTTTGAAAAAATAAATAAATAAATAAATAATACAAAACAGGGCGCCTTTTACATCTATCGGATGGTACATGTATTTATTTCTCCACTAAAATTATTTATATAAATGAAATAAAATCAATAAATAAAAACTGCGCCCCGATCAATAATGTAGAATTAACACCATATGCGTCCGATCAGGCATAAAAGGAGCCCTCTTTTTAATGTTCTTATAAACGACAAAAATTGCTTACAAACTAATATTAAATGCTCATGAAATACTAACCAGCACGCCTTTTAGCCTTAGTGAGGTGCACATATTCTTAAATTTTCTCTAAAAATGGATGAAAAAACATGTATCCCTATCCCCTTCAAACCCTATCAAGAATAAAAATTAATATAGAATGCTTAACCCTTTAACTTTCACTACTTAATTTATTTAAAAAATTACTAAACTAATTTTAAAAATGGCTTTTAGACACGTAGCTGATTATAAATATATATATATAAAAAAAAAAAAAAAAAAAAATCGAATTGTTCCTTTTTGAGAAATTTTTGGTTTGAAACATCTATAAGTTAACCTTATTAAATTCAAATAATATTTAATTTAATAAATAAAACACTTTGTAAGTAAGCATTATCGTCTACAAAAACTCGTAAAAGTTGTTTCGGGTGAAAATAATAGTCCAGCTTTTCATTAAATGAAGAAAACAAGACATTAGTGCATCATCAAACCAACAATTCGCACTCGCGCACACAAAGAAACTTCAAGTCACTTATGCAATTAGCTTCTAGTGAAGCATTATTTGTTAAATTTTGGAATAGTGCTGATATCTACAGCCAGAAAAGGAACAAAAGTTTAAAACCTAATTAAAACAAGGGGGAAAAGTTAAAAAAACTGCTGCATAAAAATTCTTAAATTATGCCAAATGTTTGGTTTCGCTGCGAAACCAATGATCGTTAAAGGGTTAACAGGGTATCTTGCATGTTCCACTAAACAGGGCGATTTGCATGTTTAGTGAAACACATACGGTACATCTCTAATAAAGATGCATGTAATTTTTTTTTAAATATAGCGTCTTTATAAAAAATAAACTGAAAATTAATACTGAATACAATATAAAAAAAAGTGCCTTTTATATCATTTTTTTTTTCTCCGTGAATGTAAATTCCATCTTTGAACGAACTGTACGTCGCCTTATCCTTCAAAGTAAACAAAACAAGTACATAAAAAAGTCTTTCCTTTTTAGAAATTATTCTTAGTTACTTCTAGATGTACAGCTGGGGCTGAGACAAAGCATATCTAACCTACAGATTAGTATTATACGCTTTGGGACTTTGGGCTGAGAGGATGACAATGAACGTTATCAGTAATTTTCGATGTGGGCACAGTTGAGGCTTTTTCAACAATAGGGGGATTAATGTGAGCGCAGTTGATGTGTTCCCCTTTTTGTCACCTAAATGATTATAATTATAGTACATTTACATATGAAGTCTTTTTCAACAACTATTATGGTGATACATATTATTTGTTCCCACACGTTTACACATTTCAAAGAAATCCGGAACAGAAATGCTAATAATCTTTTTTCTACTACTGGGAAAACACGTGCTTCAAAATTTTTTTTAACGAATAGCTGAAGATGGGGGAGGGACATTCACTGTGAAACCTGCACATCTTTAATTCTATATAATGTAACGTGAAAAAGTGAAGGTGGAATTATCTGATTGGTATCAGCCAAGCCATGTGAAATACAAGAATTTTCATTTTGGGAAAAATAATCTAAGGTATGATTATTCATTATTATTTTTATAATTTTATTATTATTTGTTGAAGTACAGGAATGTGGAGAGATAGAGATTATATATTTGAATTCTTCCAAAATTGTGATAATTTTTTTATTTCACACTTGTAGTCCTGTAGATTGGAATTATATGCTCCCTACATTAACTTTTTATGAAGCTTTAATAAAAACTTGACATATGCTTTGAAATAAAATAAAATAATATATGTATTTCGCTTATACTCTACAGCTTATAAGATATGTTAATTGTCTGTACATTTGTTAACACTTTTTTTTTTTTTTTTTAATTTGGGCAACTGATCTGATACAATTTGCTGTTCTAGATCGTGACCTACTTGAACTTGCGTTACTGGCATATCGGGCGCTTAGTTTGTGCAGTGTTCGTTTATTTTTTATTTATTTATCTTTTCCCTCTCTCATTTTTTTAAATTATAATATGGTCATATCCATATCTCATATCATTATCAAGTTTATCTTTCATACAAATGCCATTATATAATTATTTGATGTATTTAACTTATTAATTTATTTTCTTTTAAGTTAGACTCACAACACTGAATCATAATTTCTTTATTATAATGAAATAAATAATATAAAACACATTCTAATAATTTCTTATGACATTCTGTTGTTTACAATAATCTGCGAGCAATATTTGTTGCTTGTGAAACAGCTTACATGAAAAATGCTTAATTTTTTTTTCTTAATTTTTCTGTGACTTCATTCTCCCTTTCCTTGCGGCCTACCAGTGGTTTTGCGCTCAAAGCTGGTAGGTGTGAGGTGCCAGGTTCGATCCCAGGTTGCGCTTGTCGGTCTAGTCTTTCGAATTTTCCGTGGTTTTCTCCAAAAATTGCTTAAATACGCATTTCACCCTTAGAAAGACTCCAATGGAGGAAACTCTCCCTCAGACCTAGGATACTAGTGCAGTCAATCAGCATTAATTCCAACAAGCCTTTCTTTGCTCATTGTCCATTTTTTGAATATGTTTTAAACCACAATTTCTATAGATACAGTCATCGAAACAACGTTATTTATGGTTTTTACTCTAAAAAATTATGACGCAATTTCAAAATTATGGGTTTTGTTATATAAAAAATTTATCACTGTAAACTTAACTGTGAGAGCTGGAGTAATGTGTTTAATTTCATGCTCGATCGCATATTTTAACATATTCAAATTCAAGCGGACATGGCATTTTTTTTAATGGGATGTTAGCTAGAGAGATCGTGTACAGTGTTCTCTTCTCACAAAGGAAAGTTTTTGTTTTTTATGTAACAGAAATTTTATGTAGTGATTTTTTAATACGATATATTCCATTGGTGAAACGTTAAAAAGAAAAGAAAGCTGTCTAAGGTGGAAAAGAAATATATTAAAAGCCTTTGAGAACTCTTGTCGTGTATGAAGAAATTTTTTTGTAATCACCATGGTATTGGTGAAAGATTGATTGCACTTGGATCCCAGTTCTCCTTGGAATGTCTTCCATTAGGTCTTTTTAAGGAGTCTTAGCTCCTATTCCCATATTTACACAAGTTTCGGAGAAAATTATGGAAAACTTCGTATGATTAGGTCAAGCATTTAGACCCGAGATCGAAACCGACACTACTTATACCTATTTAGAGAGCAGAACTTCTCGGCCACTACATATAATAACCTTGAATAATGTTTAGTAGTAAACTGGCGCCCTTTGTATCTAGGTTGTTGGCGCCCTTTTTATTCAAATTGCCAGCGCTCTCTTTGTCATGCCAGTACGACACTGAACAAAAGCATAGTATTTCAGCTCATATTACTAATATAAAAATATAGTATAAAAAGAACACAAAACAAAGAAATGTATTAATACTTACTTAAGAAATTTCAAGAAGGATCCTTGCAGGATCCATTGACTGCTCGTCGATATAAATAGACGCCAGACATGATTTGATTAGAATAGCAAAATCGAGATTGCGAGGCCATAGAAAACGTTCTGCGCGTGCGCGGGATCAGCAATTGGCGCTCTCAAATGTCTCAAACGGTACATCTCAGAGACAATCAACCGTGATATCTCAGCGATGTTTTTTTTTAAGACGGAATGAGATGTGATGAAGATAAGATGTACTTGAGATGTCTCTGAAACCTAGTGTGCTGTATGAGTGTGAGGCAAGATGTGACCCTTGAAATTTGAACTCTTTCAATGAAAATCAATAAACAGAAACAGAGAGTGAGAAAACTTGGGACAGTGGTAAGTTGTTTGGCTTCAGACAGGTAGGTGTATTGTGTTCAGAGGCTAGAGCCCCTAAAATAAAATATATAGGCCGACGCATCGCCACCATTTTTTTTTGCCTCAGAATATGACAGCATTCCCGTTTGGCATCCTTATTGCTTTCTTGTAATTTTAAGAAATCTTGATCTGAAGCTACCATCGGTCAACAAAAGCAATAAGCAACAATATTTCTAACAAGATATGTTTATCACATTACATTATCAGGATATCCTGTGGATATATTAGAAATAGGACTGATGTATTATAGATCTGTTATTAGGACTTTTTCTGTTTCGTTGACAAAATGTCGCCAAAAATCAAATACGCATAGAAGTTCTTCTTAAATCGATTTATCAATATTCAAATAAATATGATTAAAAGAACATATTTTCCTGTATTTTCACATAAACACGTTAGAAATATAAAGAAAAATAAAAGTAATGTTGTATTACTCTTCTTAAATTATCTTATGGAAATCTGAACGTTTTATGTTTTTTCCTTGAGTGATTATTGCATTTTATCATCAAACAAATCTCATATCGTACTTTATATAGCTAAAACTATGAAATATAATAAAAGGAGTACTCTAAAGTAAAACAAGACGATAAAAGTAATGACTGCCGTTTATTTATCAATGAAACTCCCTGGGTGCATGTGGCAACCCTAAGGCAACAAAATGCCTCATGCGCCAGCTCGTGTATATAGGAGCAATATCAGAGGCGGCTCAAATCCAGGATGGGAAATTACCGCGGTTGAACACGATTGGACGATAGTGTCGCTTGTTTTAGATTGAAAACCAACCCTCTGTAGTCTACTTTGTGGCCCGCTCACTGCGTTGGCTTTGAATGGAAACGATTGAGGTATAAATGCGGAACACGTGTACGTTTGGTTTCGTGTGTAGGATTATAGTATATTTATTTGAAGAATGCATTTTTTCTTTCTTTCTTTCTTTCTTAAAATGGATTATAAATGTTATGAATGTGACGAGGAATTTTGTTTAAACATTACTTAAGAATTCATTAGAAGCGACTTCATAGAACGCAAAATTAAGTGTATATATATATATATATATATATGTATATATATATATATATATATATGACGGAAAAGGATTAGGTTTGCACGCACCCCGTTAAATTATGAAATAATTTTAGGATCCTTGTTTCCTTTCAAATGAGTAAAATTATAACGATGATTCCAGCAATTTTTCCTTACACTTTTCCAGGAATATCTGACTTTATATATCAATGCTCAATACCAACTCATTTAAAGTGCTAAAAATAGTATAAATAAGATTTACTTAAATGTTAATGTTAACGTTTTACAGAATTATATAAATATATATATATTACATACAAGACAATTTATTATCAATTAATTATTTGAAAATATATTTTTAGTAAAGTTGTGAAAAATTATTAAATTAAACTACCGAAATGCTTTAATGTGCACTAAGCAACCAAAAAAATAAATAAAATAAAATAAAAAACCGCACTACAGAAAAATTGACTAACTAAAAACTAATCATTGCAACAAGTAAAATTGTTATATTTGTATAATACGGAAGACATAACATGATACCTATGTACATTTTTTATTTAATAATTCGTTTTGTTGCACTCTAGGAAGCATTTAATAAAAATCTACATAAAATTTTCTTTTTAAACGCAATATAATGAACATATACTTTGTATTCTTTCATGATTTATTATATGAAATGAACAAGTGCTATTTTAATGTATGAAATAAAACGATTTATTTGTTAGATCTAAACAATTATTTAATAAAAATATGTATTCTGGATTGGATATCTCGATCTCCGCCTTTATATGGAATTACTGCTTTAATGCGCGATGACATAGTATTTTATAGTTTTTTAACATGAAACTCAGAAATTTCACTGCGCCAAATGCCATAAATATATTTTTTCTAGTTCTTTCAAAGTTGTAGATTACAAATTTCTAATCCCAACCCTCTTTTATAGACTAAACGTTTTCGAGCGAATTGAGATTAGGACAAGTTTCCGGTTTAATAAAGAAGAAATTCTGCGATATTCTATGTGGGATTTAATTTTAAGTAAAAAACGTTTATGATAATTAACAAAATTATAGAAGCTCATAAGAATGGATAAGTAATTTTAACAACCTGAATCAAAAAAATGTATTACAAGCGCCATATAATAAGGTGCATTATCATCTTGAAGTGCTGATTATGGAAGAGTCAGAAATACCCCCAAAGTAGTCTGTCAGGTTTCAATTTTTTAATGACAAAGTTTTATTTCAGGTTAAATGATCCCTTGAACTTGAAAATTTGCTAGATTCACCGAAAAATTATGCATTTTCGAATCATAATGTACGGGGGATATGTCATTGTTTTAAAAGTGCGATTTTCATTAAGTCAGTCGCATTTTCGTGATGGGATCTGCTTGTTTCCTTCAGTTTGAAATAAGTTAAACTTGACTAATCAGAGAGAACCACTTCAGCACAATAATTAATTGATACTTTTTTAATTTTTTTAACCCTCTAATTTCTAACTATATATATCAGTGCCCAATACCTATTCATTTAAAGTGCTAAAAATAGTTTAAATGAGATTTATTTATATGTTAATGTTAACATTTTACAGAATTATAAAAATATATATATTACATAAAGACAATTTATTATCAATTAATTATTTGAAAATATATTGTTAGTAAAGAAGTGAAATTTTTTTTAATTAAACTACAGAAATGCATTAATATAATTGTTTATTGCAAGATGTAAAGTCAATTTATAATCCTTTTAAGGATTTATTTTTGTTATACATTAATCTTACGGGCTTAAAAAAAATAATAATAATAAGTTTATCAATATAATAATAATATACAAAAGCTACACACACACAAACTTGGTGTTTATTTTATTTATTTATTTATTTATAGAAATTGTTATCTTCATTTTAACTACAATAAAGTCTTTCAGAGATTTTGTTAAAGGTTAAGCCCCCCTCAAACTGGTTTAACAGTCTCCACTTATCTGTGGTGGACTCTGCTCCTTATTCTTCTTCTAGTAATTATTATTATTATATTTTACTGTTACAGTTTGTTTATATTTGTTACACATAACTCATCAATCAATATAGCAGACACAAATCATTAACATTTTCAATATCTTCTGCCTCTTAAAAGGCAATACTTCTATATGTAACTGTTTATTGGTTAACTCAAACCTTCTTCTCTTATGCTTGATCACAGTAATGATAAACTATATATATATATATATATATACATACTTTCTATTTTCTTTCATCACTTGTTGGTTACAAATAATTATTTATAGTGATAATTAAAAAACAAAAAGAAAGAAAGAAACACATTTGAAAGACTTTTTCTTTCTCTTCAACCTAGTTTTGAAATTTTTATCGCAAATTATTACAAACAAAAATTTTATTTTAAAACTTAAAAATAAGAAAATCAAATATTCCCATTATATTCCTTACGAAATTTTTAAAAAATACCTTATCAATATTGTTAATATAAAAATAATAAATTTATATTTTAATATCATGACCTGATAAATCAATACTTTAATTTTTGGTAAAATAAAAGTACAGCACATACATAAATAATTACGCTGTACATGAGGACCAGTTATGCAATATACACATGTTTCTTCCGAGATATTATTTATAAATACTATCAGGCCCTGACTTACGGCAGGGCATACGGGGCAAATGCCCTGGGCCCCCTTCTGGAAGGCGCCCCCCTACAGGCGAATACAGAAATTCTGCAACCTAAAGACCTCTTATGTCACTGCAAGGGGGCCCTCCAGAATAGGCTTGCCCAGGGGCTGCAGGTAGTCTAAGTCGAGCCCTGAATACTATAAATGTGTCACAGATATTTTTCTTTTGTGTGTGTGTGTGTGTGTGTGTGTGTGTATGTGTGTACTATTTAAGTCACTTGTAAGAGAATGAAGGACACATCCCCTCCCCTCCTGTTCATTAGTATATGTCAATCATAAACATGGACACGGGAAGGGAGGATCAGGGCAAACGACCTGTGCCATCGAAAAAATGGTGAGGGGAAACGACTCATTTTTTCTATCAAGATATCATGCATCAGGGGAATCGACCTCCACCCGAATATTCGATACGAAAGAAAACTTAATCTGTTATGCCATGTACTAAAACTGGCATAACCCAAAATTCTCATTCAGACGCTATTAGTTCATTAAACTATGGAGGAGTTGTCTCTTCATGCAACTTTTCTTCAAAACAGATTCAGGTTTTTCCATCCAATTGGATCCTAGTTCAAGACTAGCAAGTAATTAAAATACTTACTAAATTGCCTTTGAAGAATCAGCATATTATCAACAATAACATAAAAATTTAAAAATAAAATAATACTTACCAAAATTTGTATGGAACTGTACTACTTGTAATGGAATTATGTTAAAATTTATGTGATTAGAGAAAAATTTACTTGCATTAAATCTTACATGCTTAATTTCATGTGAACTATTTTTTAAAAGTAAGTATCCGTATGTTACAAAATTACTTCGATATAATATTATGAAAATGGTAATGCATATTTTAAAATAATCATCGAATTCCTTTTACCGAATAAGTATGATATTAATAAAATAATCAAAAATAAAATTTTAAAGTAAAATCATACTCACAAAATTTACATGTCATAAATTCTTCTAAGGATAAACATTTTCAAGTCGATATTTTGTTTATACTTTCACACAGACGAATGAACATTTGTTCCGAAAGAGAACTTAATATGTTATGCTAATATATTAAAACTGGCATAACATACAGATTCTCATTCAGACACTGCTAGTTCATTAAACTAGGGAGGTGTTTTTCTTTTCATTCAGGTTTTCTTCAAGACAGATTCAGCTTTTTCATCCGATTAGATCTTAGCTCAAGACTGGACTGGTATTTTAACTTAAAATACTTACTGAATTGCCTTTGTAGTATCACTATCAGCATATTGTCAATAATAACATAAAAATAAAATAATACTTAACAAAAATAAGCTTAATTCTTATATATCAGTTAAATATGGACAAGTTATTAACAATGTGGAGTGAAAAAACAGACACATTGAACTTTTATACAATGTACATCTTTAGCAGACAATATAGAAATAGGTTTTAATACTATTCTATTTATTTTATCTGTTCTAGGATCTGAACAGAAAATAATATAGTGTTCATCATATATATATATATATATATATATATATAAACTTTTTGGCGGTGATACAAATATAAAAATACTAATGTGAGATTAACAGCATATAAGCACAGATTAAATAAATATTTCTTGTTATGTGTAAATCATATTGAAACAAATAAGATACATCAATATCAACAAATAAATAACTAGTTTTATTACCTTATATTTATGTTGATGATTGAGCTAACAGTGCAATAGAAAATTATTACTGAATAAAATTGGTTCTATGTATTTTTTTTTTTTTTTTTTTTTTGAGATAAGTCTTTTTTTAAAGGGAAAACGATAATTCTGCTGAGAATATGAAATCAATTGAAATTATACAGACATACTGCATTACAAAAAAATTTAAAAATTACTCATACTTAACGAAAATAAATTACTAACCTGCAGTTTTAACAGAATGAAATCCTTAATAAGGTAGAAAATTCAATTCTATAACTATTAAAAAGCCTCATCTTCAAAATACAAGAAACTTTTTACAAAATACAAAAATGAGCAAAACGCGTGTAATGGACGATTAATGAATTAGGATGCGATATCAGGTTTATCACGCTCTTTTGAACGGCGACATTGCCTTGCGAATATATCGTAACTGACGGAATATTCGGATGCGATAAAATTGGTCCCAGAATTGCTTTTTTGCTTATGAGATGGGCGGATGACGTCAAAATGACGTCACTAACGAACGTTTCGCCCATTTCATCGCATTCGGAGGTACTCAGAATTGACCCCATGATCTCTTATCAAGTTTTTGCTGGGTTGGGTTTTTTTTACTTCGTACTAGTGCTGCGCAGCTGGTCAATTGGCGACGGTCTGGGACACACCCCTATTGGTTGTCCGGAGACATGCCATCACAATTTTGATTCTCCACGGAAGGGATGGCTCTCCCGCTTCGGTGACCCGCAGAGGTATAATTTTTTATGGGAACATGGAGGACATTGCGGCGACGACAGATTTTACGTGCACCAGTCACCATTAGTGTACACGATGGTCTTTGGCCGATTCGAGTACCGAACCCACAATCTTCCAATCACGAGGCCGGCGCCAAGTTTTTGCTGGAAATATTTATGTTTTATAAAGTGTGCTAAAGTCATGTCAGATCTGTGTTTTCATACGAGCCTTCTACTGTTACTGCTTTTGATTTATGAACTGTGCTACCATCATGTTAGACCTATGGCCTAGTCTGAGACTTCTTTTCTGACTCTCTGTTTTAAACTGTGCTGCCATAATGTTAGACCCACCACACATATAATTTTTTTCTAGATTGTGATTTAACAACTGTTCTTCCCTTTTTCTTTTGATTGAAAAATGAAAATGCGATTATCAGTCCATTCTCATAGGAGACTTTTATGAACATTCATATTGCTTACCATTACAGTACAGATTTTCTTACAAGACAAAGTTAGCTGTATCCAGTGTTTCTATTTTTTATGTACACAAAGCGTACATACATACGTATTACTGACCACTGCAAAACTGCAATACAGAATTCCGTGTATGTTTTCTTTTATGCAAAGCGAAGTATCTTAATTTTAAATGTTTATTTTATTAATCTTGAAAAAAAAGCTTATTTTAATTCTGTGCATTTCAAAAGAGATGACTTTTTCAAAGCATATACTTTTAATTCAGATGCTGTAGATGATCATTATTTTAAGAACTTGGTCTCCTGATATCTTTTCAGATATTAGATATACACTTAACAGCTGAATATTTGTATTGTAGTTTATTTCTGTCGTCCCGCCGCGTGAAGTTTAACGTCTGCTTGCTTCTGATTGGCTACTCTTCGAATGGCTCAAACTTATGATAGAAGAACCTTGGTTTTGAGTAGCAAAAATAGCTTTCGCTGTTAATTCACTAGAAGTGGTTTGTAACCATTAGAGTATTGACGTGCTCCTTCTTTCTTTTATTAATCAATCGCCATCGTGTCAATCTCTTACGATTGAACAGCCAGCTGGAGACCAGATGTTATGTTTTATTTCCGGGTTTCGTAAAAAGAAAAGATCCTGACGTTTAATTTTATGTTTTTACGACATGGAGAAATAGATGAAAAACTGTAAAAAGTAAAATGGGTTCCCATTCTGCAAGCTTTTTAATGGCCATATTCCTTAAAGGAATAAGTACAAAACTTTTGTACTTTAATACACCAGTTCTGTGGTGCTCTCTAATTATGTTCTAAATGTGGTATAAACTCATAAAAACTATTAACTATAAGACTCAATTCTGAACTATATACATATGTTTATTACACCTCAACTCGTGTTTGTATATTAACTGTAACCTGTTTTGTAACTGGCGGTTGTGTAAGTATCTTGTTCTGTGTGCGTGTACGTGTTTGTTTACTTCCATTAAAGTTGTGTGTTCTTAAACACGGCTTCTTAAATGAATCTTAAATCATGCTACCAATAATAAGAGTTATTATTTACGCTCGGTTGTATCCGTTGTATCATAAAGATACATAACAACACACTAAAGGGTTTTCTCAAGAAGCTTTTTGATGTATACATATACTATACATACTGAAGAAAAGCCATATGTGTTGGACATATATTTTACGAAATTTTCTAAAATATACATTTAAATAAATGTCTGCTCATGCTGATCTCCATATTGATTAAAAAAAGTATTTCTTTGGGAGAGGTTCAAAGCTAATTTAAATATACTCAAAATATGAATACATATCTACCGGCAAATACGGGTGAAAAACTAGTGTGTCAAGAGTGCTCTAAAGGATTTTCTAAGGAAAATAATTTAATTGTACATCTTCACATGCATACAGGAGAAAAGACGTATGTATGCAAGGGATGTTCTAAAGGATTTGCTATTAAAAGTGCTGTGAGTAACCAGCCTCGTAGTCATGAAGGAGACAAGCCGCATGTGTGTAAAGAATGTTCTGAACGATTTTCTGGAATAAGTGATCTAAAGAGTCATCTTCGGATTCATACAGGAGAAAAGTCATATGTGTGCGAAGAATGCTCCAAAGCATTTGCGAATAACAGCAGTCTAAGACAACACCTTCGTACTCATACAGGAGAAAAACCATACCTGTGTGAAAAATGTTCTAAAGGATTTTCTAGACTAAGTAATCTAAAGAGTCATCGTCTTGTTCATACAGGTGAAAAACCATATGTGTGTGAAGAATGTTCTAAAGGATTTTCTGGAATAAGTGATCTAAAGTGTCATCTTCGAATTCATACAGGAGAAAAACCATATGTGTGTGAAAAATGTTCTAAGAGATTTTCTCGAAAGAATAGTTTAAGGCGTCATCTTTCCATTCATACAGGAGAAAAACCATATGTGTGCCAAGAATGCTCCAAAGCATTTTCGAATAACAGCAATCTAAGACAACACCTTAGTACTCATACAGGATATAAACCACATGTGTGTGAAGAATGTTCTAAAGAATTTTCTCGAATAAGTTGTCTAAAGATTCATCTTCGACTTCATACAGGAGAAAAGCCATATGTGTGTGAAGAGTGTTCTAAAGGATTTTCTCGACTAAATTATCTAAAGAGTCATCGTCTCGTTCATACAGGAGTAAAACCACATGTGTGTGAAGAATGTTCTAAAGAATTTTCTCGAATAAGTAGTCTAAAGATTCATCTTCGACTTCATACAGGAGAAAAGCCATATGTGTGTGAAGAGTGTTCTAAAGGATTTTCTCGACTAAGTTATCTAAAGAGTCATCGTCTCGTTCATACAGGAGTAAAACCATATGTGTGTGAAGAGATTTTCTCAAATAAATAATCTAAGGGCACATCTTCGCATTCACACAGGAGAAAAGCCATACGTGTGTAAAAAATGTTAAGGGTTTTCACAAAAGTGTCAGCTAAAAGAACATCTTCGTATTCATACAGGAGAAAAACCTTAAGAGTGTCAAGAATATTCTAAAAGATTTTCTGTAAAGGGCAGTCCGATGCAACATGTTACCATTCCAACAGTAGAAAAACCATATGTGTGTGAAAAATGCTCCATAGGATTTTCTGTGAAATCCAGTCTAAACACGCATCTTCGAATTCACACAGGTGAAAAACCATATGTGTGCGAAAAATGGCCTAAAGCATTTTTTGATAAAAGCAGTCTGAGAAAACACCTTCGTACTCATACAGGAGAAAAACCATATGTGTGTTAAGAATGTTCCAAACCATTTTCTTACAGCAGTGCTTTAAGAAATCATATTCGCAATCATAAAGCAGGTTTAAACATCTCATTATAAAAAATAAATTGGCGCCGTAATGGTTTTGTAAAAATGGAATTACAAAATAAGTTACCAGGGTTGTAATTAAAAAAAAGTAAAATCAAGAATAAAGGCTGGAATTGCGGTGTCTCGTTCTTAAGTCTGATCTTAAATCTTACGATCTTTCGTAGAATGAGCGTGTTTAAGAACGATCTTAACTTGGTATTGCGGTGCCCCAAGTGTAACTCCTCGGTACGGATTAAGAGAATCTATAGGATAATAAACGAGATAGGGCAGCCAGCGCGGAAACCGGAGCTTTTTTTTTCGCATTAATTCAGCCGAGTAGAGGAAAACGATCCGATCGCCGCCTGGTGTAGTATCTTTGAAACTTATCGGAAGAAAGTGAAAGCCCGCCCTCGGCTTCTGTCATCATCCGATTTCCGAGAACGACCAATGAACCGCTACAAATTTAAACAAACGCGCTGATTGGTGAATTCTCGAGATCTAGTAGCCCTCTATATGTAAGATGAAAATTACTACCTTTCCGTAACATTCGTTTTATATCCTATAGACTCTCCTAATCCGTGGTCCTCGGCGAGAGGCCGAGCGACCTACGTTGTGATTGCGCACGCATCGAGTTACGAATCGACTTAATCGATATCTCTAAGGAGTTTCAATATATGGAGTAGGCCTGATGCGAAGTGAATGAAGCCCATAGGTTAGTAATATATACAGATCTATCATCCCCATGTTATCGAGCAAAAAAATTTGATGCCGTAAAAAAATTCTAATATCAACCATTAGAAAGTATTGAAAAGAAGAATAAAAAGAAAAATGAATTTGAAACTGTATCTGGAATCTTTTATTCACCTTTATTAAGCAAATTATTCATAAATTTTATTTATTAAATTATCCGTGTGTATTCCTGTGTGTGATTTCTTCGGGGAAAGGCAGCCATTAGAGTGAATTTCCCGAGAAAAAAAGCCTCACTTTTTCCCTCTCGCTGATCAATCTATGGTGAAGCCAAGTGCCACTCCCCCTATCTGGCCAAAAACATTGCCTCTTGTAGTATGAATAAATGCATTTCTGCATGCTAAAAAATGTTTGATGAAAGATATAATTTTTAATTTCGGCACTTGGATGAAAGTTAAATTTAAAGTTTATGTGTTAGAGATAATTCTGACCATGATTCCGTGTTTTATTTCACCTTTTACTTTTGAGATAATCGATAAGTAAGAAGCATATGTTGTTGTCGATGTTTATCAGGCGATTAGCACATGATTGCATGAGATATTGATTTTATTATCGAAATTATTTTTAAAAAATTATATTGAAAATAAAATCAAGGTTTTTATTTTATTATTTTTTGGAATTTCTACTGTATTTGTATTTAAATTGTGCTGGTAGTTCAGCGTTCGTTTGTACAAACAGGCCGGAAAACAACAAGGGCATCTTCTTACAACCGTATGCTCTCATTAAAATTTTATTGGACTTATTATATTGAGATTTCATTAATATATGATATCGATAAAAATAATATTTTTACCTCTCGTTAATGAAAAGTACCCTGTTATCTGTATATTCCTGTATGGCTGTTAAACTGTTATTCATTGAATTGAGTGTTTTTCCATCATATCCCTCAGTGACATCTTTTCGGCTAAATTTCCATGCATTTTTATTATTTTTAATGATCAACTTTATAAACGCTTTCTGGAATTAGGACAAATGTGAATAACATGTCAGCTTCATGAACGTTTTCTGGAATATATAATATGAATGATATAAATATGTTTATTCCCATTTGACATGCCTTCTTATTTATGTCCTTTGCTGTAAGTATGTATGTTATTTTATAATTTTCATTTTAATGTATGACTAACAGCTCAATTCTCTTAAAATACTAAGTTCTGTCCCAATTATTATTATTTGAGTATATATATGTAATTCTGTTATTTCTAAAAAAATTATCATTACAAAATATGTACAGTCAGATTCAGTTACATTGATACCTGATAGAATGAAAACCCATTTAAAGTAAAAAATGTAAACATTGCATGACCTTCATAAATGAAAAATAAAAAAAATTGTGGAATTTCTTCTAAGAAGATTCGACTATATAGGATTCATATATGCTTATGCTTAGGGGAGACTGGGGGCTAATGGGACGCAGGGCTAATGGGACAAAGCAGTTTGTGTGCAAAATATAATATTAATATGAAAAGTTTGTATACCACAGAATGGCAACAGTAATACAACATCTTTGAACAACAACAGGTCAGCCATTGCAGTTAAGAGCTAAGACTGAGATCATCATCATTGTTTCAAGCACATCAAAGTAAGTTTTAATTTTTTATATTTAATTGAATTTTTTAAATCATTTAAAATAACTTTTAATTAATGGAAAGATTTTTTAAGATAGCAGATGTATCATAGATTATGATAATATAAATCAAGCATTGTGTGATAGAACATGTGGTTTCCTGTTCTTGAAATTCTGTATTCTTACACTGTGGGGTCTAATGGGACTGATAATATGGGGACTAATGGGACAGCTGAATAGATAGTAAACCAGTTATTATTTTGTAAAAATCCTATTTTAGATGTATGTAGATGATTAAAAGTTGACTAATAGTTGACTAAACCATGACTAAAAGTTGTAAAAATTAATTAGGCCTAACTGGTTTAGTTTTTATTTATATTTGATAATAAATTTTAAAGAATTTAAGAGCAAAATATTATCTATGAAATTTCATAAAAATTTATTTCTATTCTATTTAAAATTGGTATTATTAAGTACTATCTTGTAACATTTCTTCATATATTTCATTTCAGATGCCTAGAAATAAACCATTAAAAACCAAGAGGATCCGTGCACTGGAACAGGATATAAAAAGTGCTATTCATAAAGTTTTAGTAGAGAATATGTCTATTAGAGTAGCTGCTGAGATGCACCATATGTCGAAATCTAAATTATGCTGCCATATAAAAGAAGCAAAAAAGCAAGGTGAAGCTTTTGTTATTGAACCGAGAAATGTTCCTAATCAAGTGTTTACCAGTGAGCAGGAAAGCGATTTGGAAAATTATTTAATCGAAGCCTCACAACTACATCATGGTTTAACTACAATTGATGCTCGAAAACTAGCATATGAGTTTGCCAAAGCTTTATTTTTAAAATTTCCTAACAAATGGGACTTAGATAAAAAAGCTGGGAAAGAATGGCTATATGGCTTTATGAAACATCATAGCCAATTGTCAATACGGTCTCCAGAAGCAACTAGTTTGGCTCGTTGTACAAGCTTTAATAAGACAAACATTAAAAAAATTTTTGACAATCTTCTCGAAGTTATGACAAAGTACACTTTTGAACCTCACAGAATCTTCAACTGTGATGAAACCGGTTGTACAACGGTACAGAAACCACCACGTATAATTGCGAAAAAAGGTTGTAAACAGGTTGGTCAGGTGACGTCGGCTGAAAAGGGCAAGACTGTAACAGTTTGTTGTTTCATAAATGCCTCAGGAAATACAATTCCACCAGCCTTTGTTTTCCCTCGTGCTACTACAAATCATTTTTTTATTTATGGAGCACCCCATGGAAGTCTTGAATTAGTGCATAAATCTGGCTGGATGACAGCAGAAAATTTCTTGCTTGTGATGAAGCACCTTGTAAAGAATACAAATGTCACAAAAGACAATCCCATTTTGCTTTTACTAGATAATCACGAGAGTCATGTAAGTTTTGAAATCATAGCTTATGCTAGAGAACATGGTGTGGTTATGTTGACCTTCCCACCCCATTGTTCTCACAAGCTCCAGCCTCTTGATGTCAGTGCTTATGGACCGTTTAAAAATCGCTACAATAGAGCATTAAATGACTGGATGATTACAAACCCCGGAAAAATTGTTTCATATTACCATATTCCTAGTTTGGTAAACGATGCATTTGTTTTATCTATGACGAAAAAAAAATATTCTAGCTGGATTTGAAAAAACTGGAAATTATCCATTTAACAGGGATATATTTTCTGATGCAGAGTTTTTATCTTCATATGTTTCTGATCGTCCAGATCCAAATATGGGAATATCAGCTGGTCCTTCTAACATTCCAGTAACTCCAGAAATTGTGAGACCACATGCTAAAGCTGAATCACGAAAGCCTGGTGCAAGTAGAGGGAGAAAAAGAGGTTGTACTAGGATTTTAACTAAATCGCCAGAAAAGATAGACAGGAATCAGGACAATGTTTTTTCTCCACTAGATACCAAAACAACAAAAATGCTGTGAAATTTCAGACAGTTGTGTAGATAGTAGCATACAGAACTCATCAACTGAATTTAATTGTGGAATATCCAAGCCAAGTTCAAAAGAATTAAATGTAAACGACTTTGTTCTAGTTAAGTTTGCAGGAAAGCGAAAAGTATTCCATTACATTGGTATCATTAGTGAGATTAGCAACGATGAAATACTTGTCAACTACCTAAGAAAAAAAACAGACATATATCCGGAAAAAGATGATAAGAATTGGACTGATATTTCTGACTTGGTGTGAAAGTTGCCACCACCAAAAATTGACCATCAAACTATGCGATCATCCACAATTTTGAGTTTTGATTTCTCTCAATATGATCTTAAATAATAATTCATAAATAAAAAAACTTGTAAAAGAGCATTGGTATTAATATTTTATAATTAGATAATTTCCTATACATAATTTAGATTTTATTTATTTTATTTAATACAAAATTTATTTATTTTTTATATTTGTCCCATTAGCCCTGCATCATGTCCCATTAGACCCCATACATGGGAGCTAATGGGACAATGATATGGTGTCAGAAATTGAAATTTTTTAAAAAAAGTAATAGGGTTTCTCAAACACATTGAGCATTTTTTATTAATCACATGTATATGCTTTCATTTAGAATAATTTTTTTTAAATACCTGCATATTTCACTGAAATACAGCTTAAATTAAAAAAGTGTCCCATTAGCCCCCGGTCTCCCCTATATATATATACATGTATGTATAAATCATATTACATTTAACTATTTCACTTACATCAGGGTTTAACCTGGCAAAAAAGTTTCTTTAGCAGTTTAGCTAAAATGCATAAGCTTTTAGCTTTTTCGAAATTTAATTTAATCCTTTGGATAGTAATGATACTATTGATTTCTTTTTCTTAATTTGGTTGTCTTTAGTCTTGTTTTCTATTTCTTTTGTTCATTGATGATTTTAACCAAGTATCCATAATTGTGATGTAAGAAACATGAATTTGTTGAAATTTAAACATACAAAAAACTAACACAATATTAGTACTGCGTATTTTTTATCTTCAACTTTGTTTTCTATTCCTTTTGTTCACTGATGCTTTTAACCAAGTATCCATAATTCGATTTTAAGAAACATGAATCAGTTTATTGTATGTTTAGATTTCAATAAACGCAATATTAGAACTAAGAATGCATCTATAAGGTAAAGTCTGAAATCTTGAAATTTAATTTTTAATTATTTTTGCATTTAAATTCAACCATTAAAAGTAGAAATTAAATCAAAGTATGCTAATTAATAACGATTCGCGATATTTTCAGTCGTTTTGTAATTTTTGCCAGCAAATATTTGAATAAAAATTAGAAGTGGTTATATAGAGATAATTTATGTAATAATCCAGTTTTACATTTTCAGCAAAATTCTTGCTGACCTATTTTAACAAAATACAATAATCGTTTAACAGAGTGTTAAAAAGGTCAGTGTTTAATGGCAGTTTAAATCCTGACATTTTTTTTTACGTTTCTTATTCTGATTGTTAATGTTTTGTCTTGTTACAAAAATTCAGTAAAATAAATTATTTTATTTTGACCTCTAGAAAAAATCAATGAAGCTAATAATATGCCATGCTACTATAATGTTATAAAGCTACAGATGAGTCATTCGATGAACGAGAGAGTGGTTGGCGTTCTCAGAATACGAAAGTCAAGTTTTTAACGGTTATAGTTTGTGTATCTGTTATCAGCATAACTTAAAAAAAAAAAAAAACTTGCAGCCAACTTAAATGTTTTATTTTGAAGTTTGTACGGTGTTGATACTTGCATAGTTTGATCAAGATAGATAACTTTCAAGGAATAATGCATGGGAAAGCTATCTGAATAACTTGGAATAAATTTTTTAATTTAATAACAGCATTGGAATTCTATATTAATGTCGGTACAATTTAAATGAGGATAAAGTGCAGTCACAGAATTATTTTTTAATAAAACTGCTTTTAAACCTCATTTGAAATCTGTTTAACGTATGTTTATATAGAGTACAGCCAACTCTGAGAAAATCTCAAAATTCGGGACCAAGATTTCTGCAGATTAAAGATCATTGTTTTGCTTACACAAAGTAAAGTACAAATTACATTAACGAATTAATTATTAAAAACAAAATTAATAAATAAAACATAAATAAATAAGAAAAATGCAGATCTAACACATGCAGTTGTAAAAAAAAAGGTAATTATAAACATGTTTATTTTCCAAAATTTTTTTTATAAAAAGAGAAGTTTTCCTCACGATTTTACAAAATTTGATTGAACACTTGCGAAAATTATTCTGTTATTATTTTTTATAAATTTATTTAAAAAAAAAAATAGTTGAAATTTACATCTGTTCATTACGATTTTATTGTTTACATTAGGAAATATAGCTGCGGATTACAGAATCGCAAAGTCTAATGTTCTTATTATCTTCTCTCTCAATTTGGAATCTGTCTTTACAGAATTGAAATGCAGGGTAAGAGAAAATCGTGAGGGTGCCACACCGGATTATTTCTTTAAATGTATTTATTGAAATTATTTTAGATACTGTTTCTATTAGTATTTCAAAAGGTAAATTTTGATGCAAACTTAGTTATTAAAAAACATACTACGTATATTAAAAAAATTGCAAAAAGTCTGTAAATCACTTTTTTTTTCCTTGAAATGAAAATTTTAAATATTTCTAACTTATTTTTAAATTAGATCAGTTAATAGAAAAACGCTTCAACTCTATTCTTATACAGATGCGCTAACAAAAGTACCCCCCCCCCCTTTTTTTTAAGAATATTTTTCTTAGTTTTCACAATATTTGCTTAGATTTTATTTAAGATTAACAGTAAAAATTTGGCTAATTAATTATGCAAAATGTATATCATGTATTTCTATAGGTATTTGACAAATCATCGAAATTCAAAAGTATTCATGTTGTTACCCAACTTTAAATAAATATATCATAAAAAACGGCAGTTTTTTGAGTGACGCAGCAAAGCTCAAACAAAGCTTAGCAGCGACACTCTATTATACAGCTAATTTAACATCAAAGGAATTTGGAAACGCCGATATTTAATATCTCAGTAAATTGGAGATATTTTGATCTAATATTTTCAGAATAATCTTTTATCTTCTGCATGATGCTATCCTGAAAGTTTCACACTTCAACATTGCATATATTTTGAGATCTGGAGTTGCAATTTAAGACTTCAAAGGAAAAATGTGTTTTGTGTGAGTTTTTTTTTCTCGAAAACGGCTCGAAGAAATTTTATGAAATTGATATATGATATTAATTTATTTCGTCTGAGACGCATGACGTTCTCCATTTTTCCCAAAAAACTCTTATTTCTTAGATAATTTAGCTTAAAAATTGAACTATTTTTCCTCCGCCATGAATGCTTTCCTTCTGCAGATTCTCAGAATTCAGAACAGGCGTCATTCGGTTTTCTGAGGCTGTGGTTGGTTGGTCCAATCTGAATGCAGTCAATAAAATATTTAGATTTTTTTTATTAAATGCAAAAAGGAAACTTCATTGTTTGTTTTAAATACTTATTATATATATACTAAATTAAATTTTACTTAAATATTTCTTTCTTTTTTGTTATGAAGGAAATTATTTGATTTTAAAATTTCACATTTCCGCAAAATACTATTTAGATAATATTTCAAATAAGGAAATATTTTGTAATTATATGTATTCTATTTAATAATTATTCATAATAAATTTATAATTTTTTAAGAGAAAATATTTCACATTTTTTTCCGATTACTTTTTTCCGACGTAAAACCCAACTAATCAATCAACCGATTAATTTTTTTCATCATTCATGTATTCATTCGCCGCCTCTGATTGGTGTTTCCTTCCTGCGCTCTCTGACTGGCTGAGACTGTTGTGGTTTTTTTGTACAAGGCGTTTGCGGGAGCGGAGCTCTCTCAATTTGCGCATGCTCCAATTTAGAGAAGAATTTCGAAGTATTATTGAGAGAGAAAAATTTTGGCGCCATCTTTTAACTTAATATAGAGTTACTATAAAAACGAGTGTGATCGCTTTCTCATTATTGATTCTATATTTTTCTCTTGTAATTCGTAGTTCCTTTCTAAATTTTTATTAATTACCATTCTCTCGCTCTCCCTTTTTTTTTTTTTTTTAATTGAATTGAGTGATGTAATTCTGGTGCGCTAATTTTTTTTCTCCCTATTAAGACAAAATGGAAAATAAAAGGATTACTCTATATTGCATTACAAGAAATTTATATATATTAAATAAGAAAGGCTTGCTCATGTATATTAAAATTTAATATTTGAAGTATCATAATCAGAGGGAAACTATTTATTTAAAAAATGGAAGATAAACATATTATTGGTAAAATGACTAAATTATTATTATTATTATGTATTATTATTTTGTTCTTAATGAATGGCAGTCTGTAATCAATTGCTGTATAAATAACAATAAAATCATTAAAATATACTTCAATTTTATTATTTTGCTATTAGGCAATTTATGATTTTTAAAAAATTAAATGTCCATTATGTATTTCTACCAGTAAAACAAGAATATTTCGCCCCCCCCCCTATTCATAAGCACTTCAGATAGTAATAGTTTAGGTTAATGAGATTTCCTTTTACATGATTTTAATTTTAAAACCAATTATAAGCTGTTTTTTTTTTTTTTTTTTTTTTAAGAATTTAAAAAGAAATAAAGAAAGTATATATTATTTCTTCGGTGCATTGCAGAAAAAAAAAAGAATAGAAAAAGAGGGGGGGGGGGGGTGGTAGCAGAATATATTAATATAAACTAAACTTTGTCTGCATCTAATTATTCTTTAAAAAGGAATTGAAATTTGATTTATCAAAATAAATAATCGTTAATAAATGAAAGTATTTTTGTAAAATTATATGAATATTATATGATCTGCCATCTTGTTTCGAGTGCCAGCTATTTGAAATATTCAAATTCTCATTAAAAAGGTATTTATGATCCAATTTACTTAAAACTCCATATATACGTAGCCCTCATTAATATTTCCATTAAGTCCATTAATTAATTGTAGCCGCCATTTTTAAATAAAATGGCAGCTA